>CM060918.1:878452402-879652402 GCA_030737875.1 Allium sativum | reverse complement strand
TTTCTTTCTAGTTAGAGGTGGTGTCGGTGCATGAACTGGCCAACATTTATATTATTTTCACCTATGTGGTTGTTGCTGTTGCGAGGCGCCTCGGTTATATCGGTCGATCCAGGACCGATGGAGTCATTCGTTGGTTCATTTACGCCCCAAAGGACGGGGAAACGCAGTGTTCAGGAAATTTAATCCACATCGGTGGACCGGCCCTGACGATCCAAGGGCCCACCTGAGTCTAGGTCCTGAGGCTCGGGCTTGAGAGTCTCGAAGTCGGTAAGGACTATCTTTTGCCTTGGTTCATGACGGAAATCCAATTTCCAAATACGACACCGTGCGGTTTTGATTGTATATATATATATATGGCGACATGATATATGGTACCCATGTCGTCTATGATTGATAGTTATGATTGAAATTGTTTTAAAACCTATAAACACTAGTAATAATGTCAAATTCTTCTGTTTTATTCGTATCAAGCATATTTTGGCCATTATAAGGTAAAACTCTATCCTTCGGTTTGCTTTGCATTGTGTGATGGGAACTGAGTCTTATAATGGCTTCATTTTTCTAAAAAGCATTGCGTTGTTTTAAAGATTTACTCATTGTAAAGCACTGGCAATCCAATGGAGTAAACCCATTCCGCGAAAGTGGCGTGGTCCTGTGATTAGCCATATTATAAATGTGTTAAGTAGATTTCTCATACCAGTCCCATGACTGACTCGTAGTTTGTTTCACTTGCAAACTCGGGTGCCACTTTTTCTACACGGCCAACCTTGTATTCAGGTTTTAGCAGGCTCTTTCTGGGTAGATGGAGATGAAGAAGGATTCTATCATTTATCTATTTTATGCTGTTCAGCTCCTATTGTACATATTATTTTTGTTTTCCGCTGTAGACACTTATGTGTAGTTGAACTGTATTTGTACTAAGTATGATCCTGTATACTGTGTAACTCTGATGATTACGTTTATCCAGTGTATTATTTGTACCTTATCTGGTGTATTTATTTAACTCTGCCCTGCTATTATCTGTTTATGTGTTATATTCCAAAGATTACCCTTGCCACCGTCAGTACGGGGTCGTCAAACTTTATCAGAATGCATTAAGTTTGTGAAGTGTTATAGGTAAACAGAAATAGAAACAACACAAGATAGATATAAAATAACAGCAGAATTAAAAACTTTATAAAATAGAAAAGCTTCGTAGTCTAAACCTAATTACATAATAAGTCTGAAATACTGAAAACTCATTACATCAACATAAAACTTCTGTCTTGTACTAAAATCATCATCAGAGTATAATAATACATAAAAAGAGCATAATCCCCAAAATATAGCCATAAAAGAGGACATACGAAATCAAGCAGTACATCTAAGCAGCTTCAAGAATAATGAAAGAAGAATCCTGATCAAGCTTGAGTATTCCCCCCCGAGAACCTAGGGGGGAAACGGAAGAGAGAAAAGAGGAAACAGAATGGGTCAGACATAAAGTCTGGCGAGTCTAGTTAATTTTAGCAATAAATAAGTAAAAGCATCAAGACATGCATATAAACTGAAGAGTGAGATAATAGTGTCATAAGGCAGGTATAACATGGTAAACAGGATAAACAAAATAGAATATATTGCGCTTCTCTAATACTTTTCTCTGCACCAATACTGGAATAACAGAACAAGATGATCCCAACAAGTACAAGATGGAAGACGTAGTCGTACTTCTAGTGAGAGTTTTTACCCCGTACAATAACAGGTAGCCCAACAGAACTGACGGATGTTACCCCCAACTATAATAATGGGCTCCTAAACAAGCAAGACTAGATGTACCCTAATTGCTACCCCAATCGATTAGCTCCCTAACTCGTAGATACCTTGTGCTAGCCCCACAATAGGATTTATCACTTCCTAAAGTGGCAACCCGTTGTTTACAAGATGTGCGCAACCATATCTATAGTTGTCACGATGTTTTGTCACCCTCCCTCGAATTGGGACACATACACGCACACGGCCCCAGCGGAATGCGTTGCCCACACCATTCCCTTAGATGGAACTCTTACAACTAACTCAATAAGCGTGCCTTGATCCCAACCTAGTTCGGGTTTCTCTATTTGATATGGGTACCACACACCGGATGGTACAAGCTTCCCCTTAGGCTTGCACCCCCACAACTAGGATTTCCACAGGTTATGCCTACCATTTTAATAAGATTGCATAACCTCAACAGGTTAAGTTTGTCGGGTTTATATGTATAACCTGTCCCCACATATTTAAAAAGATTAACTTAACCCTCCCATTGATTCAAGCAAGTTTACTTAACCCCCACTTAAGTTGATAGGTTTGTGTAACCCTCACAGATTCAAACAGTTTAAGTATTACAAGTTTATTACCATCCATTAATTTATGATTATTAATGCCATAGTCCACTCACATTAAGTCTACCACTTGTGGATGCAGGATATGGCTATTGGGTCTGGGCAGACTTCTACCACAAGTCGAACTTAACCTCGTGTCTTAGCACCGTTACGTGTACGTTTATGCACTTAAACCCCGCATATTAGATTTACCACTTGTGGATGCTGGATTTGCCAGCGGTTCCAGGCAGGCTTCTACCACAAGTGTAATCTAACCTTGTGTCTAAGCACAATTATAGTTTCTAATTACCATAAATCTAGACATGTTTATTATTATCAATTTCTCATGTTTATCCAAGGTTATCCCTGTTGTATATAACGGTGTTGAATACACAATTATATGATTTTTGTTTGATGATAACAACCAAATAAATATTATTATTAATGTGTTTGAAATCGTACTATTATTCTACATCACATACAGGAATATTATATTTATATTTAAATAGAATACGACTATATAGATATTCATATTTTCTTATAGTATATTATTGAAATATAAATATAATATTTCAAACACTCGAACAATACAATTATTTACAACTCCACTATTTAATCACTTGACATAATTTGTACTGTAAATACACAGTATACGATAAACAAATTTTTTTTGACGACAATAAAATAATATTTTAACTCAAACAATATGTTTATTACAAATAAACAGTACAATCTCTTCACTACAACTCTCACACTTTCACTCAGTTACACATTGACACATACAGACTTATATACATTCACACACACTGTTTGTTTCACTGTCTTTCATCTTTTGTCTTCACAGCATTCTTCAGTCAGTCCAGTCTTCATACCTGTCGTATACAGAAACACACACACAGAGTAAATGGAATAGAAATAATATTCAAAATTCATGCAGATATAAATTTTAATTTTAAAATTTTATTTGCCTTAGTTTTCTGGTGTGTTTCTCATCATTTTTCATGACTTGATCTGATTCATCTGTGTCTAGGCAGACAGTTCGT
Organism: Allium sativum; assembly: GCA_030737875.1. Classification (NCBI taxonomy): domain Eukaryota; kingdom Viridiplantae; phylum Streptophyta; class Magnoliopsida; order Asparagales; family Amaryllidaceae; genus Allium; species Allium sativum. The sequence continues at coordinate 879,649,023 of CM060918.1, read as the reverse complement.
ATATGTACAGGGACAGGAAATTTTCTGATCGACTGCACATACACACGTGTATAGATATACACGTGTGCACTGCCTCCCCAATCAGTGTGCAACTGAGGAGTAGCCACATGGACCATCTCGACTCAGTGCACATGTGAAAACAACTCAATGAGAAGTCAACAGCAAGTTCAAGGATCGAGCAACAAAGTCAACACAGCTCAAATATGGTTCAAACCAAAGCAACATGTAAGTGGTTGAGTCATGTAATATTCAACATGCCAGCAAATAAAAAGAAGAAGATCAAAGTGCACAAAAGAATGGAAAAACAAACATGATCACATTCAGATCAAGTGAACAAGCATGGGAGTATACAAGTATGGATGAGGCAACAACATACTCCAAATGAAGGAGCATATATACACAGTGGAAAATGCAAATATAGCAACAAGCATGTATGATACATGTATGAGTATATTTGTGTGCTCAAGCGTATAAAGTAGTGCAAATAATATTGAAGAAAGTCAGTGTGGATCTGGTGCCAACTGTGTGCTCAAACCAGATGATCAAAAATGAAAACATATTCTTAGGTGGTGCTCACAGTGTGTTATGAATACATGTCTGAAATTTTTACATGGTCGAAGTCTCGAAGATACAAGTGCAGAAATGGAGTGGGTCTCATGATGCGGGAGAACACTCATTTTATAACAGTGATATGCACAAACCAAGACACAAATACAAAGCAGACTCAAGCAAGTGCAGAACAGTACACAATCAACATAGAAATCGTAGCAGCAGTTTTATAATGGTCGAGCAAAGCATGCTCATGGCACAAGGCAGCAGCAAATTCAAGTGTTTGAATGCAACTCCACACGCATAAAGTCAAAATGATCAGTTCAGCATGATTCAAGACAATGGCGACAACGTAAAAATAGTTCAAAGGCATCATCATAATGTTCAATCTCAAGTGCAACTACACAAAGTTTCAAAGTGAATACAAGTGTACATGCCAAAGTTTCAGGAATGCCAAAGCTTATGCTCAAATGCTAGTTCATGCAAGGTGCAAGTGGGATCAAATTAGGCAGATTTGCAATGTGTGAATCAAATGCAATTTTCGTTTTCGGCAAGTGAAATATTTTCTGGAATTTTAGAAGGCAAGAATATTTTTCTTCTGAATCAATCAATGCAATGTAGAACTCAAGAAAATATGAATCAAGTATCAAAACAATGTGCTCAAGTTTATTCATGCATGGGACATTAAAGATTGGATTTAATCATTTATGAAATGGTGAATCAGCAAAATATTCTGCAATTATCAGTTTCTAGAAATACTCATGATATAACAACAACATATTTGGCAAGAAACCATTCAAAAATTCACAGTGATTTTGGATTTTTTTTAGAAAGTTTAAAATCAGTTTTTGGCAAATGGCAACATCTCAGAAAATCACACAAATATGAATTCAATCAAGTGTAAATATATCTCGCATGCTTTAAGCTGAAGAGAATCAATTTGGGAAAGGTTTTAATCTCGGCAAATTCCAAAATTCAATCAAGGGAATAGTATCCAAATTCATCAATTCATTTGTACACGCAAGAAACCATTTTTATTCGAATTTATCAAAATAGGAAACGATACAAGGAATCAGCCAAGTCAGATTTCACAAAATCAGAGTTATCTTAGGGTTTCGATTACCCTATATATTTTCTACACATAGATTCATCATTGGTCGAGAGAGAGCATCGATCGAAATCACAAACAATTTGAATCGAAATGAAAAAGAATCAAAACCGCAATCAACTCAGACAAAAGAGAATTCAAATCAATATTACATACCAGAGTTTCGATCGCAACAAAACCCCAAATCAGTGAATAAGAAGAATCTGAAAGCAACAACAATTCGAAGGCATAGAGAATCATTTCAAAGTAGTAATCGAATTGCTTTGGGGATTTTTTGAAAACCCTAGTTCGATTTAAAGCCGCCGCCATTTTTTTGTTCCAGAGAACAAAAGTAAATGGGGCAAAGAAGATGTGTTGCACTAAAATGCAAATGGGCCGGTCTATATTCACTTGTTTAAAGGGAGAAACAATATCTGTTTAAAATAGGGTTTTATCGTTTGTTTTATTTTGTATTGTTTTATTTTGAATTGTAATCGATCAATCAGTTTCTAGAATTCTGTAAAAATCTAGAGGAATCCCGTTAGGGTTTAGCTGGCAGTTGACAGATTCTGTAAAATCTGGGTTACTGGTTACGAGGTTGTAATCAGGGAGAATCTGATCGAGGGGATATCGGTCAGTCTAGGGTTTTGAGCATAGGGTTAGAATAGGAGCAGGGTTTGCAAGTGTACATGGTCTTGTATGCGGGATCTGTTCTATCACCTAGTAGAAACCTTAGAAATGCAGCAGTAGGCTGGGTTTTGCCGAAGCTGGGTATATCTTTGTGTGATTTATTTTCTGCATTTCTGTTTCTGCTATATTCTGTGATCTGTTTATTATTATATATCTTGTTAGATTTTTAATTCAGTCAAAAACTGTGATAAACCCTATTCACCCCCCTCTAGGGTTAATCTAGATCCAACAAGTGGTACCAGAGCAGGTATTCTGTTTAACTCTAGAGTAATGGTGATCCCTAGGTGTCAGTCTATAGAGAGTCAGTCCAGTCATATTCCATCTATTTTTAATGGTACTGATTTTTAAATTGGAAAATAAAGACGAAAATTTATATAAAATCTGTTCTTATTAAATATTGGAATATTATTATTAATGGAGTAGATTTGTCAGATAAAAGGAATATTGTTATCAATACTCATGCTATAGACATTATTTATTCTTGTCTCAATATTGATCAATTTAAGCTTATCTCTCATTGTTTATCTGCACAGGAAATCTGGAAAAATCTCATTGCACTGTGTGGACAAAAAGTTGACAACTGCTCAAAACCTGCAAAGATCAACCCAGATTCAAATTTATGCTTAACAGGTCTTATAGATGATAATTCAGATGGATCAACTGATGGAGACTCAATAGACAATGATAAAGATCTGGTTTATTTTTGTGCTTATCTAACTAAGTCTATTGATAAACTCTAATCTAAAAACAAATTTCTGAAATCTAAGAATTCTGAGTTGACCAGCAAAATTGTTGATTTGGAATCACAACTTGAATATTTTAATAATCCTTCAAATTCAGATTTCAATAATTGTTTGAAATTGGAAACCAATCTTCTTCATCTCAATAAAAATGTTCAAATATTTGAAAAGGAAATTCTGATCTTAAAAGAAAACAAGATTGAATTGTCAAATTTGAACAATTTTCCACAAAAGGAATTTGAAATTTTTAAGACTGATGTATATTCCAAATTTGAAATTGCTGAAAAGGAGAATGTGTTGAAATCTGAGTTGATTTAGAAAGAACTTGAAAACGAGATTGAAAAATCCAAGAAATTTGAGTTTGAAAAACAAAAACAATTTGAATCTGAAATTTCTGAATCCCAAGTCAGAATTGAATTACTTGAATCTGAAAATTTGGTTTTGAAACAATATGATGCTGAAAGGAAGATCACTAATAACCATTGTTCAGATTTAATAAAAGAGAACAGTGATCTTAAATTAAAAATTCAACAACTAGAGTCAACTTTGGTTAAATTTTCTAATGGAGAAAAATCTTTAAATATGTTATTGAAAAACTAGTTTTCTAATACAAATAAATGTGGACTCGGATTTGAGAAAAATAATGTTTTTGAAAATCAAAACTCAAATGATTTTAAAAATCCTTTAAACTGCTTTGGAAAGAATCGATATGAAAATTCAAACTCTGATAATCGCAAAGGATTTTTGAATCATAAATGTGATATGAAATTGTTTTATAATAATCTAGTTGAACAATTCTGGATCCCAAAAGGAAATAAAACAAACTTCATGAAATTCAAACAGATTTGGGTTCCAAAGGGTACGAAGATAGATTGGAATGGATTATTATACAAACCGGTTTGGGTACCAAAACGTACGAATATAACTATGAGTGGTTTTACTACTTTTGTTAGACCACTTGATCCCTTCATTTGCTAGGTACCAGTGGAGGCTGAGGAACCGCTATGTAAAAAGAAATTTGAAATCAAGCTGAGTTATACTTCTGTATTCTTTACAGTTCCTTGGCCAAGATTTGTTGAGTTAGAGATTCTGATTTACATTGGAATCTGGTATGATCTCTAAACTCACCTTTGTAAATATTCTCTGTCTTTATTTTCTTTGTTTATTTCTCTCTCTGTCCCTTCTGTTTTTTTTATTTATCAATGCTACATCTTTGTAACTTCTTGGACTTCCTTAACTTCAAATTGTAGTACTCATGATTTTATGGAGATTTGCTTTATTTAAATAGAACTCTGATGTTATAATCTTCTTAAATCTTGAATTTTAACTTTGTAAATATCTGCAATTGTTGTGAGGTTTATTTTTTGATTTTTGAATTCTTAACTGTGCTGAAGCATTAATATCATATCTTGAACACTGTTATTTTGAATTCTAAATTTTTTGAAGATCGGAATATTTAATGAAATTCCACACACCTCTGTTGTTTTGGGTTTCTTCTAATTCATTTTAGAAAGGCTTGAAATAACATGCTCATTACAGCACTCTTCTATTTATCAGTTGTGAAAATTTCATTGATTTTTAGATTGGCTTGGATATTTTTGAACTGTCTTGAATCTCAGTGATACATCTTGAAATTCATCTTGTATTCATGATTAGTATGGTTGAAATTTGTTTATTTGAAATTATCTAAAAATATTGATATTTTGAATATCACACACCACTTAAATTCCAAATTATCAAACTTGTGTGAACAATTCATTATATCTCAAACTTGACATGGTTTCAAGTGATTTCAAATAAATAAATTTTTTTTGGATCATGAATACCTCTCAAACTAGATGTAAATGATCTGATTTTTCTCTTATACTTGTCAGAAATATCTTGAAAATTTCTTTTGAAAAATGGTCTTTGAAAATCAGTATTATTTCATGATTATTTGATTCGAATATATGTTTGTTTAAAATCATTTGAAATTATTGATTTATTGAATCACACGCATGTCTTGAATCTAAAATTAACATTTTGGTGTGATTGATTCACTGAATCTTGAGAGTTTAATATTCCTCAAATGATTTCAAATAAACGTTATTTCAATCATTGGATCATGAATCATCTTAGGTGACCGTCATCTTGATAAGTATGATATGAAAATATTTTCTGTGCTGCTCTGATACTGTTTTGAAAAATGTTTGTCTTGAAATCATCTGCTACTCCGATTAAAAGAAATTGATTTGTAAATATTTTTGATGACTGCTTGATTTGGTATCAAAGGTTTACCATATCCTAATAGATGGATGTAAAATTGCTTGTTTTGCTAACTGTGTCTGCTTATGCTGTGTAACTATGATTCTATTGCTTGAGATGTCTTTGTTCATCTCCAGTGTCATTTTTAAATCCTCATTAATAGAGACACCAAGTAGTATCAGAAGTGCCTTATTTTTGTCTCACTCATCTGTACTTAGATTCCAATCTTTCACCTTGAATAGATCCACACACTCTTTTTGCCTTGTACAAATTTATCCCTCTTGGCATGTATAGTTTTTCATATCCCTCTTGTAATTGATTTTCATTTTTAAAATTATTTATTGATTATTCATTCAGAAATCGAAATCAATATCCAAATTGAACTGCATTTATAATTCATCAAAATTATTATCAGATTTTGAAATTGTGATGAATCGTGACTGCAATATATTTCACAACAAGAGGGGATTTTATTTATATTTTCATGCTGGTTGACCGTTTATTATAATATCTTTGAATTGGGAATTAATTCACGACCATCTTCATTCTCTACCATTATTCTGCCATCCATCATGTTTTTTATATTAATGTGGAGTGTTTTTTTTTTAAATATCTTTTTGAATAAAACAGTGAAAATATTTATGATGGAATTGTGGTTATGTTATTATTCAGAATTAGTGAAAATTGAATTTTTTTTTCAATGATCTCGGTACAGTTGATCATATTTCATAATATTATTAATTTAGAAATTTATTTCACAGTCCATTTCTGTACCTACCGCATTTCTATCATTCATATTGGTTTTGTATACTGAGGATTTTTTCTATTTTGAAGCTGAAAATAATAAATTTAATTAATACATAAGTGTGTCTCTAACCTCATTTAAAAATCCAAGCTCTGGTCATGCATGGGTATAAGATAACTTATAATTTAAGCTGCGACTGAGCTCATTTAAAAATCCAAGCTCTGCTTATGAGTGGTCAGTGTGCTCTTAAATAAAATAAAAAGAAAAATGTGCTAAATAGAAATTAATTTGAAATTCTCCTTGGTGTGTAAAAACCAGTCTATCAATCCATATTCTATTATGTGAAATATGTTGAAATTTTATGACGTATTATGATTTGTTGATTGATAGCTATTGGGATTTGAGAATATTCGATTTTGTCACTTAAATTGAATTATTAATTATAGTCCAGATTCCATCACTGTTTTTGAACCTCATTTTTGTAAAAAATTCTTTAGAAAATAATTGGAACTCATTTTTTAACTCTCCCCATTTTATATAAAATTCATCGTAAATCCGTCATTCTCTATAATGTGAAATATGCCACTTATTCTTAGAATACTATGATTTTTGTTTGACTGATTGAGATTTATGATGATTGTTCTTCCTCTTAAGCTGAAATTATATTTTTAGTCGGTTTTCATCTGTATTTTAAACTCTGTATCCTTTTGATGATAACAAAAGGGGGGAGAATGGATTATATTTTGATTTATGAGTGAATATTTTATTAATATTTTTAATTTTGAAATTTTTTTCACTTCACTCGTGCACAGTTATAGGGGGAGTTCTCTATTGTAGGGGGAGCTAATAAATAGGGGGAGTTCAAGATTCATTGATTCATTGTCAAACACATTTATTGTGCTCAAAATCTTTTATTTGTTTGTCATCATCAAAAGGGGGAGATTGTTGTATATAACGGTGTTGTATACACAATTATATGATTTTTGTTTGATGATAACAACCAAATAAATATTATTATTAATGTGTTTGAAATCGTACTGTTATTCTACATCACATACTGGAATATTATATTTATATTTAAATAGAATACGACTGTATAGATATTCATATTTTCTTACAGTATTTTATTGAAATATAAATATAATATTTCAAACACTCGAATAGTACAATTATTTACAACTCCACTATTTAATCACTTCATAGAATTTGTACTTGTAAATACACAGTATGCGATAAACAAATTTTGTTTGACGACAATAAAATAATATTTTATTTCAAACAATTTGTTTATTACAAATAAACAGTACAATCTCTTCACTACAACTCTCACACTTTCACTCAGTTACACATTGACACATACAGACTTATATACATTCACACACACTGTTTTTTTTCACTGTCTTCTGTCTTTCATCTTTTGTCTTTACAGCATTCTTCAGTCAGTCCAGTCTTCATACCTGTCGTATACAGAAACACACACACAGAGTAAATGGAATAGAAATAATATTCAAAATTCATGCAGATATAAATTTTAATTATAAAATTTTATTTGCCTTAGTTTTCTGGTGTGTTTCTCATCATTTTTCATGACTTGATCTGATTCATCTGTGTCTAGGCAGACAGTTCGTATATGTACAAGGACAGGAAATTTTCTGATTGGCTGCACTTACACACGTGTATAGATATACACGTGTGCACTGCCTCGCCAATCAGTGTGCAACTGAGGAGTAGCCACATGGACCATCTCGACTCAGTGTGCAACTGAGGAGTAGCCACATGGACCATCTCGACTCAGTGCACATGTGAAAACAACTCAATGAAAAGTCAACAACAAGTTCAAGGATCAAGCAACAAAGTCAACACAACTCAAATATGGTTCAAACCAAAGCAACATGTAAGTGGTCGAGTCATGTAATATTCAACAAGCCAGCAAATTAAAAAAAAAAGATCAACGTGCACAAAAGAATGGATAAACAAACATGATCACATTCAGATTAAGTGAACAAGCATGGGAGTATACAAGTATGGATGGGGCAGCAGCATACTCCAAATGAAGGAGCATATATACACAGTGGAAAATGCAAATATAGCAACAAGCATGTATGATACATGTATGGGTATATATGTGTGCTCAAGCATATAAAGTAGTGCAAATAATATTGAAGAAAGTCAGTGTGTATCTGGTGCCAACTGTGTGCTCAAACCAGATGATCAAAACTGAAAATAGATTCTTAGGTGGTGCTCACAGTGTGTTAAGAATGCATGTCTGAAGTTTTTACATGGTCGAATCCTCGAAGATACAAGTGCAGAAATGGAGTGGGTCTCATGGTGCGGGAGAACACTCATTTTATAATAGTGATATGCACAAACCAAGACACAAATACAAAGCAGACTCAAGCATGGGCAGATCAGTACATAATCAATATAGAAATCATAGCAGCAATTTTATAATGGTCGAGCAAAGCATGCTCATGGCACAAGGCAGCAACAAATTCAAGTGTTTGAATGCAACTCCACACGCATAAAGTCAAAATGATCAGTTCAGCATGATTCAAGACAATGGCGACAACATAAAAACAGTTCAAAGGCATCAGCATAATGTTTAATCTCAAGTGCAACTACACAAAGTTTCAAAGTGAATCCAAGTGTACATGCCAAATTTCAGGAATGCCCAAGCTTATGCTCAAATGCTAGTTCGTGCAAGTGGGATCAAATTAGGCAGATTTGCAATGTGTGAATCAAATGCAGTTTTAGTTTTCGGCAAGTGAAATATTTTCTATAATTTTATAAGGCAAGAATTTTTTCTTTTGAATCAATCAATGCAATGCAGAACTCAAGAAAATATGAATCAAGTATCAAAACAATGTGCTCAAGTTCATTAATCCATGGGAAAGTAAAGACTGGTTTTAATCATTTATGAAATGGTGAATCAGCAAAATTATCTGCAATTATCAGTTTCCAGAAATGCTCATGATATAACAACAACATATTTGGCAAGAAACCATTCAAAAATTCATAGTGATTTTGGATTTTTTTGGCAAGTTTAAAATCAGTTTTTGGCAAATGGCAACATCTCAGAAAATCACACAAATATGAATTCAATCAAGTCCTAATATATCTCGCATGCTTTAAGCCGAAGTGAATCAATTTGGGAAAGGTTTTAATCTTAGAAAATTCCAAAATTCAATCAAGGGAACAATATCCAAATTCTTCAAGTCATTTGTACACGCAAGAAACCATTTTTATCCGAATTTATCAAAATAGGAAATGATACAAGGAATCAACCAAGTCATATTTCACGAAATCAGAGTTATCTTAGGGTTTCGATTACCCTATATATTTTCTACACATAGATTCATCATTGGCCAAGAGAGAGCATCGATCGAAATCACAAACAATTCGAATCGAAACAAAAAAAATCAAAACCGCAATCAACTCAGACAAAACATAATTCAAATCAATATTACATACCAGAGTTTCGATCGCAACAAAATCTCAAATCAATGAATAAGAAGCATCTGAAAGCAACAGCAATTCGAAGGCGTAGAGAATCATTTCCAAGTAGCAATCGAATTGCTTTGGGGATTTTGTGAAAACCCTAGTTCGATTTAAAGCCACCGCCATTTTTTTCCAGAGAACAAAAGTAAATGGGGCAAAGAAGATGTGGTGCACTAAAATGCAAATGGGCCAGCCTATATTCACTTGTTTAAAGGGAGAAACAATCTCTATTTAAAATAGGGTTTTATTATTTGTTTTATTTTGAATTGTAATCGATCAATCAGTTTCTAGAATTCTGTAAAAATCTAGAGGAATCCAGTTAGGGTTTAGCTGGCAGTTGACAGAGTCTGTAAAATCTGGGTTACTGGTTACGAGGTCGTTATCAGGGAGAATCTTATCGAGGGGATATCGGTCAGTCTAGGGTTTTGAGCGTAGGGTTAGAATAGGAGAAGGGTTTGCGAGTGTACATGGTCTTGTATGCGAGATCGGTTCTATCACCTAGTAGAAACCTTAGAAATGCAGCAGTAGGCAGGGTTTTGCCGAAGCTGGGTATATCTGTGTGTGATTTATTTTCTGCATTTCTGTTTCCGCTATATTCTATGATCTGTTTATTATTATGTATCTCGTTAGATTTTTAATTCAGTCAAAAACTGTGATAAACCCTATTCACCCCCCTCAAGGGTTAATCTAGATCCAACAAAGCCCAATTCCCAATCCGATTTACGATACAAGTTATGCCCCCAAGTTCGGATCAAGGTACAGATTATGCTTCCAAAATTCTCACCAAGTTTATGGTACAAACTGTAATGACCCGTATTCTTCACATCATAGGATCGTAGAATATTTATTTCTTTCCCATGTGAAGTCGTATGGTCATGTAACTTTGGGAAACATCTATTGGAGTCATTTCCCATGTTCATGATTTTTGTCGATTTTTAAATGACCATTTTACCCCTAGTTGGTACTGTTTTGGCCGTAACTTTTGATAGGAAAGGAATTTTGACCTGAAACCACTTCCATTGGATTCGTTTGATGGTTTACCTTTTAGTAGAGTGGTCATAATAGTCAAACGGGCTTACTGTTTGGGAGATATGGCTGAAATAAGGTTTGGAAGGTGAAAAACTGTTTAACCGGGCCAAATCGGGTGATTAGTGAGTAGGCCCATAACCCATTTCGGGATTAGGGTTATGGCGAGGCTGAAATGAGATAGAGGATCATTCCATTTCAGTTTTCTAGCCTCCACTTATCACCAAGAAACCCTAAAAATGGCCTCCAACCTCTAAATCACCTCCAAATCACCTTTTGGTCAAAGATTTGGCTTAGCAACCCCTAATCAAGGAAGATCTACACCAAATCAACATTGGAGCTGCTGTTTAGCATAGAGATTCACATCAAATCAGAGCTTTATTTCAGATCTTAGTTTATTTTGTGGCTAAGGTGAGTGGTTTGCATAGTTTTGCACTAATTATGGTTAATTAGGGATGATTAGTGTTAATTAGCGAATTTAAGCATGATAAAATTCTAGAAAAATGTTCATAAATTTCTAAATGATGTTTAGACCTCTGATATGAATTTGGGTTAATTTGGTTAAGTTTTGCTAATCCTGTCATTAGTTTCACCTAAACATGCTTAAGGGGAAATATGAGATTTTGGGGTATGTTTGATCCATTTTAACCTATCATATTGATGTTTTGATGTTTGTGGTTGATTACACATGTTGCTATGACTGTTTGGAATATTGTGTGATTGTTTAGAAAAGTTAGATTGGTCGAAAACGTCGTCGTATGGCGTAAATAGCTCGCTGGAAAAGTTGCAGGGATTTGGACCGGATCGGATCGCATCCCCACACCACGACCCCTAGGATCGGATCGCAACCCCACACTCGGACCGTGGGGTATGACCACGATCCCACACTCGGACCGTGGGGTATGACCACGATCCCACACTCGGACCGTGGGGTAGAACCACGATTCCCACACTCGGACCGTAGGGAAGGACCACGATTCCCACACTCGGACCGTGGGGAAGGACCACGATCCCCAATCTCGGACTGTGGGGAAGGACCACGATCTCCACACTTGGAGCGTGAAGATGGAGCACGATACGCACACCTGAAGCATGAGGAATGACCATGATCCGCACACCCCGACCGTGAGGGAAGATGACGAACCGTGCACATCTGAACTGAAGTATGGACATGAATGGAAGCATGGAGCTAGGGACCGAATGATGACCGATCCAAAGAAGAATAAAAACCCGAGATGCAAAGGTAGTCCAATATGGGAAGTTAGAGCTCAGGATCCAGTTGGGAACCGATGAGTTCACTTCATGGTTGGACTTTGCTGCGGGACGTGTGCTAAGGAGTTGTCGACGTTCATAACTTCGATTCACCACTAAAAATGAATGATCGCTACTTATCAGTGCAGTAGGGTCATTATGACCTGATGGGCAAAGTGATGGTAGCAAGACTACGTTATCAGTGCAGTAGGGTCATTATGACCTGAGGGGCAAGGTGATGCGTAGTAAGAATATGAGCCAACGCAGATGGAGTGAATAACTCCATGGGGCAAGTGGACATAGTAAGGATTATTAAGGCTATGAGCCAGTGCAGTGGGGTTCTTGTGACTCCATGGGGCAAAGTGGACATAGCGAAGGATTTGTGGCTACGTTATCAGTGCAGTGAAGCCATTTATGACTTCATGGGGCAAAGTGATCGTGGCAAGGTATGTTGGGTGATCGAAGTGGTGAATATTGTATGCTTTACGCACTGAGTGAGAGATGTGAGGATGGATGCTATGTTTGATTGTTTGCCATCATTATGACATGCACACCTCCCCCACCTCCGTATCTTTACACCGTTTGATATGGTACCTTAGAGTGTTGTACAGTATGTAGTGCTAACTCTTTGGTTGCAGGTCCAGGTTTAGGTATGTTTTAGTCTACCTGTTATTGTTCACTTTAGATGCTTATCGCTCATACCAGGCTTTATGTCTGACCCAGAGTTTTATGTCTCCTCTTATTACTCTGGGTGCTCACACGAGCAGACTAGAGACAGGTTAGCTGGTGATGCGCGAGTAGCTGATTCGGAGGCGGGCAGGAGGCTTCCACGTATGATATATATACACATTCTCCCTGTGTCGTTGGTGGTCGCTACTTGGGTATTAGTGGTGTACCTCATTTATCTTACTTTTGCTTTGAGACAGTTTGAAAAGTTGTAATAAGCTGTATTTTGGATTTCCGCTTCTATGATGTTTAGTTCTGATTGTCAGCTTATGCACTGTCTCACCTGTTTTATGTCAAGTATGTTGTTATTATATTTTATTCTATGCGCTGTGAGACATTCTACAGGTTCTCGTATATTCATTTCCTTCTTCCCTTTTCCTTCTCACGACCCTTTTTGTGCTAACTGGACATGTGTACAACGCACTTTTGGAGTAAATGTTGGTTGGTGCGGGGCGGGCCGTCACACTTGGTATCAGAGCTCTAGGTTGCGTAGTTAACCTAGGGAAAGACACCAGGGAGAGATAGTACGTATATGAGAGCGCGTATTTGTGATTACTTTGGTTTTCAAAAGCTATATATGTATATACTATTAGTAGTATAAAGATGAAGTCGCACTGCACTAGCACCACTATGGGGTCGTTAATCGTTTCCTTTTTTCAGATTGACGATGAGCCGAGATACGAGGGGTGCTGGTAGAGGAACCAACCAAGGGAATGCCGCTGACATGAGGGCAATGTTTACTAACCTCATGAGAGACATGCTTAGAGAAGTGCAAGGAGCAGTTCCCAATCCCGGAGTTGGTGTTGGCCCAGTAGTGCAGGCGCCTAGGGTCGATTTCGCCAAGTTGTGCAAAGATTACACAAATCTTGGTGGAAAGCCATTCCACGGGACGGAGTCGGCCACGGATGTTCAGGACTGGATGGATAGCTGTGACCGTATCTTTGATGACTTGGGTCTTGAGGATGCGATAAAGAGAAGGCTAGCGTCTCGTCAGCTGCAAGGGCGAGCGATGAATTGGTGGAATGCCATTAGAACAACTACTCCAGAAGATCAGATGACTTGGGATCAGTTCAAGGCTCGCTTTAGTGAGAAGTTCATTCCAACTGCCCAGAAGTCAGTGTTGTTTATGAGTTTCTTGGAACTCAAGCAGAACAGAAGGGCAGTTTTTGATTATATTGCTGAGTTCGACACTTTGTCAAAGTATGGGCTATCTCTTATTGATACTCCTGAGAAGAAGAACGAGAAGTTCATTACTGGTTTAGATGGATACTTGGGGGAAAGGCTTATCAACCACATCGATGAGACTTTTGAATCGATCGTGGGGAAAGCTTTGAGGTCAGAGAGTCTTTACCCTAAGTCAAAGACTGAGGCTGCATCTGTAGAAGGGCCAAAGCCGCAAGCAGGCGGTGGAGGCAAGAATAACTCTCAGAATAAGAGGAAGCAGAACCAATCTAAAGGTGGCCAGAAAAAGAGCAAGAAGGATGTTGAGTGCTTCAGCTGTGGTAAGAAGGGCCATTATGCTAAATAATGTCGTGCCAAGCCAGCGGAAAGGAAGTGCTACAACTGTGGTCAAGTGGGAAATCATAAGGATAAGTGTCTGCAACCTCTTAAGGAGAAGCAGATTGTGAAAGCTTATGCTATTGATGTTGTTCCTTCTTCGTCGAATGCCCCAACTGCGGCGGAGAAAGGAAAGAATGTTGTTATTCAAGGTATGCTTTCTATTTATGATGTACCAGTTCGAGTTTTGTTTGATACTGGGGCTTCCCGTTCCTTCATATCTAGTGACCTGGTAGATAGGTTGGGACTGGAACCCGAGATAGTCGATAGACCATTGGTTGTGACGAACCCGATTGGTGGTTCGACTAGCCTTAGTATGATTTGCAGGAATTTGGTCTTATCGAGTCATGGATGTATGTTTGTTTGTGATTGCTTTGTTTTGGGCTTACTGGGTATGGCATTATATTGGGAGTCGATTGGCTCCAAAGATACGGGGTGGTGGTAGACTGTGAGGGCTTTTTGGTGACAGTGAGGGCGGATGATGGGCGGAGGGTAGTGTTTGGTAGTCTACCTAGTGATGGGGTTATGGCTAGTTTTGTAAATTCCCTCGACATCCCGCAGGATGAGTTGTCAGATGTGCCCGTGGTTAGCCAGTATCCGGACGTCTTCGAGGAGGTGACCGGGCTCCCACCACACCGAGAGATTGAGTTCCGTATTGATTTAGTGAAAGATGTCAGACCTATAGTGATTCCACTTCGTCGTATGGCACCAAGGGAGCAGCGAGAGCTCGGGGTGCAAGTCAGCAATCTTTTGAAGAAGGGATTTATTAGAAGGAGTGTCTCCGAGTGGGGAGCACCAGTTGTGTTTGCCACTAAGGCAGATGGTTCCCTTCGTTTGTGTGTGGACTATCGCGAGTTGAATAAGGTAACGAGGAAGATTAAGTATCCTCTACCGCGGATAGATGATTTGTTTGATCAACTGGAAAGAGCTAGAGTGTTCTCCCAGTTGGACCTCGCGACAGGATTTCATCAGCTTAGAGTAGCAGATGAGAGTATTTCGAAAACGGCATTTAGTACGCCGTCTGGATTTTATGAGTGGTTGGTCATGCCATTTGGGTTGACCAATGCACCAGCCTACTTTGTGGATCTCATGAATCGAGTATTCAGAGATCAGTTGAATAAGTTTGTTCTTGTATTCGTGGATGATATCCTTGTTTATTCAAGGACAGAGGAGGAACACAAGGGACACTTGAGGATAGTGATGGAGGTGTTGAGGAAACACCAACTAAAAGCGAAATTCTCTAAGTGTCATTTTTGGAGAAGGGAAGTGAGATTCTTGGGTCATGTTGTTTCAGAGAGTGGTATTGCCGTGGACCCTGCGAAGGTGGCTACGGTACAGGATTAGCCTACGCCCAAGAATGCAACAGATGTAAGAAGTTTCTTGGGATTAGCTGGATATTGTCGTAAGTTTATCCAGGATTTCTCCAAGATAGCAGCACCGTTGACTTAGTTGACTAAGAAGAATCAGTCCTTCGTCTGGGACGGAGTGTGTGAGAATGCCTTCAAGAGTCTAAAAGAGAGTTTGACGCGTGCGCCAGTGTTAGTCATTCCTAAGGGGAATGAAGAGATGACGGTATACACGGATGCTTGTGGTACCGGACTGGGTGCCGTATTGATGCAAGGAGGTAGGGTTGTAGCTTATGCTAGTCGACAGCTAAAGCCGCATGAGAAGAAGTATCCTACCCATGATTTGGAATTAGCAGCGATTGTATTTGCGCTGAAGATGTGGAGACACTATCTCTTGGGAGAAAGATTTGAGTTATTTACCGATCATAAATCGTTGAAGTATCTCTTCTCTCAGAAAGATCTGAATCTCCGTCAGCAGAGATGGTTAGAGTTCTTGGCTTCGTATGATTTTGATATCGCATATACACCTGGGAAAGGTAATGCGGTAGCCGATGCCTTGAGTAGGAGACATGCCAACTTAGGGGCAATGTTTCTTGAGTGGAAGCAACTGAAGTATATCGCGGGGTTTGATTTCAGACCAAGGTGCGAATTGGATCCAGTCATGCTAGCTAGTTTGACGATCAGGCCCACTTTGATAGAGCGGATTGGTTCTAGTCAGAGGGACGATCCTAACCTATTGGAAATCATCTCCAAGTTAGAGACGGGTATCGATGAGGAGATGAATGTATATAGGCTTGATCTAGAGGGATGGCTTCGAAAGAATGGAAGACTAGTTGTGCCCAACATGAATGGTTTGAGAGATGAAGTGCTTAGAGAATGTCATCACTCAAAACTAACCATACATCCCGGTGGTAATAGGATGTATCGAGACATGAGACAGACATACTACTGGGAAGGGATGAAAAGAGACGTTGGGAAGTTTATATCCAAATGCATGAATTGCCAGCTAGTTAAAGCCGAGCAAAAGAAGCCTAGTGGTTTATTGCAACCATTAGAAATTCCCGAATGGAAATGGGAGCAAGTCTCGATGGATTTCATCGATGGCTTACCAAGGACTAGATCGGGACATGATAGCATTTGGGTAATTGTAGATCAATTGACTAAAAGCGCAAGATTTATACCAGTCAAATCGACCAGAACGGCAGCCAAGTTGGCAGAATTGTATATGAAGTGGGTAGTGAGATTTCATGGAGTACCCAAAAGCATTGTGAGTGACCGAGACCAGTTGTTCACTGGTGGGTTTGGAAAAGCTTACAAGAGGCTCTAGGGTCAGGATTACATCTCAGCACCGCATATCATCCTTAGACCGACGGTCAGACGGAGAGGGTGAATCATATATTGGAGGATCTCTTGAGAGCGTGTATATTGGATTTTGGTGGATCATGGGATGACCATTTGCATCTAGTAGAGTTTGCATATAATAATAGCTACCAATCCAGTATCGGTATGGCTCCATATGAAGCTTTGTACAGAAGACCGTGCAACTCACCATCATGTTGGATAGAGACTGGCGAGAAGTTTGTGCTTGGACCAGATGTGGTGAGAGAAACTTCGGATAAGATTAAGATCATTCAGCAGCGAATGAAAGCTGCCCAAGATAGGCAAAAGAGTTATGCTGATAAGAGGAGAAGAGACTTGAAATTCTCCGTTGGTGACTTGGTGTTTGTCAAGATCTCTCCGTTGAAGAGCGTGATACGATTTGGCAGGAGAGGCAAGTTGGCACTAAGATTTGTTGGCCCATTCCTTGTTCTTGAACTAGTCGGGAATATGGCCTATAAGGTTGGCTTACCAGAGAAATTGGCGGGAGTTCACAATGTGTTTCATGTTTCCCAACTAAGGAAGTTCGTTCACGACTCAGATATGACTATTTCACCTAATCAGTTAGAGGACTTCGAAGCAGAACCCGAGGCGGTTGGGAACCGCAAGCCGATTCGTATTGTGGGGCACGATACGAAGCAACTTCGAAGGAAGGCGGTGAAGCTAGTCAAGGTTCAGTGGGGCGAGGACGAGAATGATTGTACTTGGGAGACAGAGGAGAGCATTAGGAAGGCATATCCAGAACTCTTTGCCTGGTAAGATTTACTTTGCAATTTAGTTTTCTGCATGCTAGGGTAGACTTGTTTTGCTTGTTTGCATGTTTGATTGTTGTTTTATGATTGGTAGGCATGCGGGAACCTTTGTGTGGGTTTTGATTAAGGAATTTCGAGGGCGAAATTTCTTAAGGGGGGGGGGGGGGGGGAGAGTGTAATGACCCGTATTCTACACATCATAGAATCGTAGAATATTTATTTCTTTCCCATGTGAAGTCGTATGGTCATGTAACTTTGGGAAACATCTATTGCAGTCATTTCCCATGTTCATGATTTTTGTCGATTTTTAAATGACCATTTTGCCCCTAGTTGGTACTGTTTTGGCCATAACTTTTGATAGGAAAGGAATTTTGACCTGAAACCACTTCCATTGGATTCGTTTGATGGTTTACCTTTCCGTAGAGTGGTCATAGTAGTCAAACGAACTTACCGTTTGGGAGATATGACTGAAATAAGGTTTGGAAGGTGAAAAACTGCTTAACCGGGCCAAATCGGGTGATTAGTGAGTAGGCCCATAACCCATTTCGGGATTAGGGTTATGGCGAGGCTGAAATGTGATAGAGGATCATTCCATTTCAGTTTTCTAGCCTCCACTTATCACCAAGAAACCCTAAAAATGGCCTCCAACCACTAAATCACCTCCAAATCACCTTTTGATCAAGGATTTGGCTTAGCAACCCCTAATCAAGGAAGATCTACACCAAATCAACATTGGAGCTGCTGTTTAGCATAGAGATTCACATCAAATCAGAGCTTTATTTCAGATCTTAGTTTATTTTGTGGCTAAGGTGAGTGGTTTGCATAGTTTTGCACTAATTATGGTTAATTAGGGATGATTAGTGTTAATTAGCGAATTTAAGCATGATAAAATTCTAGAAAAATGTTCATAAATTTCTAAATGATGTTTTAGACCTCTGATATGAATTTGGGTTAATTTGGTTAAGTTTTGCTAATCCTATCATTAGTTTCACCTAAACATGCTTAAGGGGAAATATGGGATTTTGGGGTATGTTTGATCCATTTTAACCTATCATATTGATGTTTTGATGTTTGTGGTTGATTACACATGTTGCTATGACTGTTTGGAATATTTTGTGATTGTTTAGAAAAGTTAGATTAGTCGAAAACGTCGTCGCATGGCGTAAATAGCCCGCTGGAAAAGTTGCAGGGATTTGGACCGGATCGAATCGCATCCCCATACCACGACCCATAGTATCGGATCGCAACACCACACTCGGACCGTGAGGTATGACCACGATCCCACACTCAGACCGTGGGGTATGACCACGATCCCACACTCGGACCGTGGGGTATGACCACGATCCCACACTCGGACCGTGGGGTATGACCACGATCCCACACTCGGACCGTGGGGTAGAACCACGATCCCCACACTCGGACTGTGGGGAAGGACCACAATCCCCACACTTGGAGCGTGAAGATGGAGCACGATACGCACACCTGAAGCATGAGGAATGACCATGATCCGAACACCCCGACCGTGAGGGAAGATGACGAACCGTGCACATCTGAACTGAAGTATGGACATGAATGGAAGCATGGAGCTAGGGACCGAATGATGACCGATCCGAAGAAGAATAAAAACCCGAGATGCAAAGGTAGTCCAATATGGGAAGTTAGAGCTCAGGATCCAGTTGGGAACCGATGAGTTCACTTCATGGTTGGACTTTCCGTCGGGACGTGTGCTAAGGAGTTGTCGACGTTCATAACTTCGATTCACCGCTAAAAATGAATGATCGCTACTTATCAGTGCAGTAGGGTCATTATGACCTGAGGGGCAAAGTGATGGTAGCAAGACTACGTTATCAGTGCAGTAGGGTCATTATGACCTGAGGGGCAAGGTGATGCGTAGTAAGACTATGAGCCAGCGCAGATGGAGTGAATAACTCCATGGGGCAAGTGGACATAGTAAGGATTATTAAGCCTATGAGCCAGTGCAGTGGGGTTCTTGTGACTCCATGGGGCAAAGTGGACATAGCGAAGGATTTGTGGCTACGTTATCAGTGCAGTGAAGCCATTTATGACTTCATGGGGCAAAGTGATCGTGGCAAGGTATGTTGGGTGATCGAAGGGGTGAATATCGTATGCTTTACGCACTGAGTGAGAGATGTGAGGATGGATGCTATGTTTGATTGTTTGCCATCATTATGACATGCACACCTCCCCCACCTCCGTATCTTTACACCGTTTGATATGGTACCTTAGAGTGTTGTACCGTATGTAGTGCTAACTCTTTGGTTGCAGGTTCAGGTATGTTTTAGTCTACCTGTTATTGTTCACTTTAGATGCTTATCGCTCATACCAGGCTTTATGTCTGACCCAGAGTTTTATGTCTCCTCTTATTACTCTGGGTGCTCACACGAGCAGACTAGAGACAGGTTAGCTGGTGATGCGCGAGTAGCTGATTCGGAGGCGGGCAGGAGGCTTCCACGTATGATATATATATACACACATTCTCCCTGTGTCGTTGGTGGTCGCTACTTGGGCATTAGTAGTGTACCTCATTTATCTTACTTTTGCTTTGAGACAGTTTGAAAAGTTGTAATAAGCTGTATTTTGGATTTCCGCTGTTATGATGTTTAGTTCTGATTGTCAGCTTATGCACTGTCTCACCTGTTTTATGTCAAGTATGTTGTTATTATATTTTATTCTATGCGCTGTGAGACATTCTACAGGTTCTCGTATATTCATTTCCTTCTTCCCTTTTCCTTCTCACGACCCGTTTTGTGCTAACTGGACATGTGTACAGCGCACTTTTGGAGTAAATGTCGGTTGGTGCGGGGCGGGCCGTCACACAAAATATGCCCCAAATTAATGTTTTGGATCAAGGTATAGATTATGCCAAAAATATCAATCATGTTTTACAATATGAGTTATGCCCCAATTTATCATTCCCAATTTTGTGCGCTCGCGTATTTCAGCGATAGGCCTAGGCTCGAAGGTAGCCTGGCTATGAAAATAAAAAGGGAAAGAGAGAGAGAGAAGAGAACAAGAATTGGCATAATAAATAAAACTGGTATATGATTATAGAATTGGTCCTGCTAACAGAATAGGCATACAGTGACATGATTAGGCAAACTAACAGAACAAGGATATCATGATCTGGCATATGAGATCTAAGTAGTAAATTAGGTATGAAAGTATTGGCATATCTATTATGATTCAGGTTTCTAACGTGCATAGGCTTAGATCCAAACTTATAAACATGTTAAGATTACATTTTAGGTGTTTATATCTAAAAGCAACATAAACCCACTATGACTGGATCTAAAGAACAGAGGATTGATTGTAGATGTTGTAGCACAGATCCTTGAATACGTATAACTTGTTGTTAAAGAAGAATAGGCTAGTTCAAACTGAGTTGGGGCGGCACCTCGTTGCCTCCATTGATTGTTGTTAATAAAACAATGAGAATGAGGTCCTTTTTATAGCCTAAGAACAACAAATCTCGCTAAGAACTGTGAACAGGTGCAGGGCATGAATCTGCCCAGACCTCGGTGGAATCGACCCCGGAGCCGACATAGGGGTCGACACCCCCGTTATAGGGTCGACCCATGAGGAATGGGGTCGATCCTTAATGGTTTGATTTTCCCCTTTCCCCACATCGTTTGATTTCGAATTCTAGATTTATTTATGTAAAAATGGCTCATATGTATATAAACTTCAAACCTTAATATCTTCTTCAAAAGATATCCATTTTACGCAAACTCGAAGTCTATCTTAAGCAAAATTCCGAGATGAATGCATTGGCATAGTCCGTTTTACTCAATACCCAATATTTAATTAAGTATTCTTTGGTTTATCATTATAATGTCTTTAAAATTGTGGGGGCGGTTTACAAAAAGACCATCCAAAGATAGCTCAACCTTCACCTCCGAAACGAAGATTGCCTTCGTTAAAAATATATTCTAACAACATATGACAAAGGAACAAGCAACACAAACAATAATTCTACTGAAAACATCGAAGAAAAGGATCGGGGCAAGTCCATCTGCTACAAATAATTATCTTAGCCCTAAAGCGTTGAAACCTTATGCTCAACCCGATCTGTAACACCTCGCATTTTTAATAAAATAAAATAATTTTGAAGAGCTTCCAGAATTTGTCACGGGATTAGCGTCATTGCCTCCATGGAGATTTTCTGGTCAATTTAGACCTATGGATTGCAGAAAATAGATTTAAGATGAAAGAGAACCTTTAAATGAAATATTACAACAAATATGAAAAGAAGGTATAAGAAAAGAACAACGACCACCATTATTTTTTGTCTTATTAACAAAAGCTTATGTGGTCCAGTTGGTAAGAGAACGTGACTTCCAAGAGAGTGTCTCAAGTTCGATTCCCGCTAGTGCCATATTTTTATTTTAAAGAAACGACTAAAATAATACATGTTCTAGGAGGAAATTAGGTATAAATGCACATATAAGGAAAATTATACATAAAAGGAAGTGCTAATATATATATATATATATGCATATATATGTAAATATATGCATATGTATGTGCAAATACATACATACATACATACATACATACATACATACATACATATATATATATATAAAAGAGAAAAACTCAAAATAAACCTGCAATCAATGAAAATAGGTAAAAATTAAATGACGGCATAACACCATTTGAATTTTGAAAATGATAGAAAAATTGCATGTATATATATACATGAAAAACAGGCATTTGAAGTTTTATATGCATATAAGGTGATTATATGTAAATATAATATTTAAATAAATCAAAGAAAGTATAACGGGCATACTAATCAAATGTTTAAAGCAAAACGTTAAAAACCGCACCTGGACTCATCTGGGTCGACCCATACTATGCCTTTGTCGACCTATGGGTCGAACCAGAGGGTAGTTGGGTTGACCCACCCCTGATCTGGGCGGGTTCATTCGACGAGTTTGGACTATTTTTCAAACCACATTTGTTGCTGACTCAGCGCTGTGTGTACAAGATCATATCCACTTTCTTGAACACACATATATATGCTAGCAGAGCCTAAATTTCATATTTTACGAGAGGCTGTCTAGACTCTGCCTTTCTTCTTCCCTCTCAAATCTCTTCAGAAAAAAGAATAATTAGTCCTAGGGAATTCTCATTCGAGATCTGGAAAAAAAGAATGTATATCTATAAATGGGTATTTAGAAGTCTGATCGATGTAAGGTAAATTCTTGGATCTGGTTAATTTAGATTTCTCTTATTTTTTCCCTTTTCTTTTTGTTTAGAATCGTGAATCCATGGTTATTTAGATTGTAGGTTCAGTTAGGGGAGCCATGGAATGCTAGGTCTGGACCGATTCATGAATTGGAAAGCTATTAGGTTAGTGGATTTAAGTTATACCTTTTGATAATAGTATACCTATCATTTGGCATTCCCCGTTAATATGTATAATAAATCTGCTGAAATGATTAATCTGCTGAAATGTTTAACCTACTGTGATCTGCTGAAATGTAAACTTGCTGAACTGTTTAATATATTGAAATGATTAATCCACTGAAATGTTTAACCTGCTGAAATCTGTACTGTTGTAATCAAAACTGAATTGCATCTTTCGTATAAATGATGAAACTTCTACAGTACTATAACCCTGAAACCTGAACTGAGAACATTTCTATTGCATAAAATCTATTACCATTAATCACCTCTCTGAATTGGGAATTTATGTGAGTGTTGTAATTATGAAATTTACAATGGACATGAGTATTTTATTAATAGAATCATTATGCCAAAAAGGTTGTAAATAGAATTATAGTAATTAAGAAATTGTAAATAACCGCACGGAGACACGAGGTTGAGTTCAACTTGTGGTAGAAGCCTACCCGGAACCGCCCGACAAATCTAGCATCCATAAGTGGTCAAATAATGTGAGGGGTCTGGTGCATTAACATACATGAATCTAAGTATATAACTAGAAAGAAATAAATGGCATTAATTGTAATTAATGGAAATGAATGAATCCTGCAACAGTAAAAGAACTGGAATAAATGGGGAATGATAATAACCTATCATAAATAAACCTGAATGGGAAAAGGAAAGATAATAGGTGGGTCTGTCCTAGGGACAGGTGGAAATTATAACTTAGGTTATAATAAACGATAGAGAAAATGAGATAACTTATGAAATGAGAGAATTATACTTAATTATAAATTAAGTAATCTGTAAATCTGAAAACCTAAAACCTACTACTTGTAATAAGTAGAGAAAAGAAAGGAAAACTTATGAAATGCAATAAGTTGTACTTAATTATAAATTAAGTAATCTATAAACTTGAGAGTCCGAATCTTGACGATAAGAAGAACGTGTTATCTGAGTACCCGAGAATCTGAAATCTGTTGATAAGAATAACATGTTAAAGGCTTATTAACGAACTTAAATGGGGTAAGTTATATAATTGAAATTAATAAGCAAGAAGAACTTGGTAGCCTAAATAAGAAGTTAATATAATCTGAAATAACCAAGTTAACTGGAAATCTAATGAGGTAGAGCAAGTGCGGTAATTAAACATTTGGACATAGGGCCTACTAACACATTAACCTTAGGCACTTGGACCAGACCATACATCTAAAAGTGAAGAACCCAACGGGGTAGATAATCGTGGTGTCATGAGACACGAAGGGAGGGCATGTCCATCTGATTATTCAGCCTGTTGTTCTGCTGATATTCTACTAGCTTGGAAGGGCTGGAAGGCTTCTTGGGACGTGGAGGGTAATCCTGGTAGTCCTTTGTGTGGTGGTAGCGTTTAGGCTATGCTCGCAGAGGTTTGGCCTGCGCGTTACTACCCATTGAGTATACCTTGATTGCCAGGATAGTGGGCAGTCAAAAGGCTGTAGGATGGCATAAGTTATTCGACGAATTTGGTGCCTTGTGACTAGGTAGGTTACGACTATCTCATATGTTTACCTTAGGTGGGTCTAACCATCTGATTGATAGTAATCGTCGGGTATGGGTCATCGATAGTGAGTGCGATGCGGAAAGGCGGAGAGCTAAACCAAAAGACCATTGACCTTTTACTATCAAGGCTTTGGTTGCGGGACATGCCAATTTGGATATAGATTGTTTGTCAGGGGCAAATCACTAGCTCTCATAATTGTTGGCCTTTCACTAGTAGAGGGAGGGGTCGGGTGTGACCATAGCCACCGTGAAATTGTAGACCATAGCATTTGTGTATACAGATATCTGATAAGGCTCCCGACCGAGTTCCATGTATCTTATGTAGACCTGTTACTGAACTCGGTGCACAATAGATAATACATGCAGACACATGCATACCGTTTCCGGATGATGTATCATCAAGGTTGAGGTATCGAGTACAATTAACTATATGTGCGTGAGAAAGTCTAAATGCATGTCTCCTCCGGGTAGTATATCGTAGACTCTAGGGTATTACTCTGTGATGGAATTTGATTAGATCTAATGGTTCGAAGGTGGCAGTCCGTACGGTTACGTAGCATGGCAATGGAGGTTCTATGTGGAATGTAACGTTGTTATATAGAGATCAGTACATCGTTCCGGCATAGGATGATGGACTGCGTATATTTATGTGACATTATGGTGAAGACCGTGCGAGTGGGGTACCATGGGGTATACTTTATATTAGGGTTAGCTATATGTTTATTTTATTAGGTTAATCTACTACGGAGCAGATGCATACGACGTGTGTGTAAGCCTTGCACGGTATTAACACAAGTAACCTAATAAACAAGAAAATGTAATTGAACGGTATATTTAGGGTTATCAAAAATGTGTAGTTCAAATCTAGTCACCAGAACTTGTATCCGACCTTTTCTACATAACGTACTCATAGGTTAGATTTGTGGCAGAGATATGATAGTCTTGTGTACTGGTTAGGAAGTATTATTATCTGGGTAAGGCTATATTTGATTATATTATATTTTATCCCATTTTGCTGTGGGATATTTTCTGAGATTTGATATGTTTATTATCTCTATCTTTTCTGCTGGATTCCAGACAAACCAACAAGAGTTTTGGTAGATTAGAATTTTGAAAAACTTCGATCTATCGAAATTTGGTTTGTTACATTTGGTATCAGAGCCTAAGTTTAGGATCTTTGTACAGATAATGAGTGAATGTATATGTAGTTTTAAAATATAAATGTATTATATATACCTAGATCCATAGAGGAACCCATTAAATAGAAAGAGCAGAATATGGTAAGGGTTAGGATATCTGTTTTGTACGCTAAAGGAGTGAACTTGGTAATATGAGACCCTTAGGTAATTTAGGTCGGAAGTGTAATATGCTTTGTAATAGAGAATGATGGAACCTATATGTTAGTATTTTAGATTAGTGGGTTTAGCAATAAAACCTTATAAAGTGGAAAAGGTTAAAAAGAGGAAAATGGATTAGGAATGTATATAGTTGAGAATATTGACTTTGTGGGAGTGCCGAAGAAAGCCTAATTAAGTTGGAAACCCACTTTGAGTCTAACCCCATTGTCTAACTTTTAAGAACTTGAAACTATAAAAGCTTTTAGAAGAAGGTTTATGGTGTTCTCAAGTTTTGATCTTAAAAGTGTTTTTGATGTTTGAAAAAAAATTGTAAAGAACATATTTGAAAACTACATATTGATTTTCAATGTAAAATGGCGTATATTTCAGAAACAGTGATTTCTTGTGAAATTTCATCTAAAATGAATTCCCTCAGAAAAGGTGCACATTATAGAGCACGTATAGCCCGCTGGTTTTCAAGTTATATGGTACAAAGGATAAAAAAAAAACATAGAAAATGTTGCATTTTATTGAAAGCTAGAATTTTTAGTAAAGAAAGTTTTGAAATCTCTATTCTTTTGACAATCATTTTTGATAATTGTTTTAACATAAAAAAAATTTGGGTAGACAAAATAAGTTGTAGAATTAAGAATAGAGTTGATGTTTGCACCTAGTTGTAAGTAACTGAACTAACATTATATGTAAGAATGGTTGTAAACCTGATTGAGTAATAGTTGTCCTTGTCTACTATAATTTTTGTGACTTGAAAAATATAAATTTGATTTGCATTTTTTTGAGATGACGTGTTTTATGGTTTGGAAGAAGTAAGTTTTGGTAAGGAAAATAAAGTTTTATCACTTTTATCATTTAAAAGGAAAATAAAATAAGGAAGCCAAACCACATTAAGGATTAGTGCCTTGGGGAGACGGGGAAGTTTTTGAGGCTATGGAGTAAATAGCGAGAATTATCTTGGAATAATGGTAAGTTCCCGTTGAATGCGTAAGCATTTAAAAGCCTAGGGTGTTGCTTTGAAATGACTATTAGTACCTAGTCAGGACTATTGGTGATTACTAGATATTGAAGGGAAAGTAAATGTTCGGATCCTGTTGCTAATTTTTCTGTTAGGGGTAAATCCCATTATTACATTTCTGATGGGATCATTATATTATTATTTTCCTATTGGGTAGTTAAGATAACACCTAAACCTGTCATTGATCCCGTGGTTTGAACTTTTCTATCTGAAGGGGACATAGTCCTGAGATTCTTGACCCTTAGTAGTAGCTGTGTAGATCATCTGTTTTCCTGTTTTATTTGAAGGATTAGAAGGCTTATTTGAAACTAAACTTAGATCAAAGGATTAATTTAAATAAGCTAAGAAAAGAGTAAGAGCATAACTAAAAAAGAAACAACAAATTCAGTAAAGCAAAAAACATGACAGTTAAAGAAAATCTGTAATAAAGAAAGTTTTCTTATGTGGGTTATGCTTCAACAGGAAAATAGGGAATTTACATATAATAGTTACATAAAATCCAAGTACGGATAGAAAAGGTGACTGAAATAAAAACGGTGGATGTGATGCTTTCTGTTTTCTACCTTTTTGTAGCATAAGAAATCAAATTCAGAAAAATTAGATTTTTCTAAAATTCGAAAAAATAAAGTTGCTTGGTAGGGTTTTGGATGCAAAAATTTGATGAGCCACGCTCTTGATCAGTAAGAGTGTGGGAAAACTTAGATTAAAAAGTATTTTGAATTTCAAATATTGTGTTCATATAGAAATTGCCAGTATATTTAGGATGTATGCATCATGTTTTCAAAGAGTTTTTCAAGAAAAATTTGCATTCACATAATAGGTACCGCTTAGGCATTCATTTCATATAGGAATTACACTTTGCACTAGTGCAAAAATGGTTGCAAAATTAGATGCATACATGATAGTTGTGATTTATGCGAGGAATTACTTTATTTTACCCTTACCAAATTTCGGAGACAAAATTTCCTAAGGGTGGGAGAATGTAACACCCCACATTTTCAATTAAGTAAAATAAAATAAAATTTGAAGAGCTTCCAGGATTTGGTTACGGGATTAGCATCATTGCGACGTTGGCGATTTTCTGGTCAATTTAGACCTATAGATTGCAAAAAAGAGAAAACTAATTTAAGATGAAAGAGACACCATTAAATGAAATACTACAACAAATATAAAAAGATGGTATAAGAAAAGAACAATGATCACCATTGTTTTTAGTATTGTTAACAAAATCCTATGTAGTCCAGTTGGTAAGAGTATGTGACTTCCAAGAGAGTGGCGTAAGTTCGATTCCCACGGGCGTATATTTTTATTTTAGAGGAACGAATAAAATAATACATGTTCTAAGAGGAAATTAGGTATAAATGCACATATAAGGAAAATTATACATAGAAGGAAGTATAAAATATATGTATGCATTATGTAAATATATGCATATGTATGCGCAAATATATATACACGCACACACACACACACACAAATATATATATATATATATATATACATACGAGAAATTCAAAATAAACCTGTAATCAATGAAAATAGGTAAAAATTAAATGATGGCATAATGGCGTTTGAATTTTGAAAATGATAGAAAAGTTACACGTATATATATATATATATATACCAGAAAAATAGGTATTTGAAGTTTTGTATAAATATAAGGAGATTATATTTAAAAATAATATTTAAATAAATCAAAGAAAGTATAATGGATATACTAATCAAACATTTAAAGAAAAAACGTTAAAAATAGCACTTGGACCCATATGGATCAACCCATACTATTCCTGGGTCGACCCAAGGGGGCTGGGTTAACCCAAGGGGTAAGTGGGTCGACCCACCCCTGATCTGGGCATGTTCATTTGGCGAATCTGGACTGGCTTTCAAACCACATTCGTTGCTAACTCTACGATGCATGTACAAGATCATATCTACTTTCTTGAATACCTATATAAATAGGCTAGAAGAGCCTAACCTAAATCTCATATTTTCTGAAAGGCTGTCTAGACTCTTCCATTCTTCCTCCTTAAATTTCTTTGAGAAAAAAAGAATAATTAATCTTAAGGAATTCTGATTCAAGATATAGAGGAAAAGAATGTATATCTACAAATGGGTGTTCAAAATTATGATCGAAGTGAGGTGAATTCTTGGATCTAGTTAATTTAGATATACTTTCTTTTTCCCCCTTTCTTTTAGTTTGAGAATTGAGAATGCATGGTTATTTAGATTCTAGATTCAGCTAGGGAAGATATGGAATGCTAGGTCTGGACCAGATTCATGAATTGGAAAACTATTAGGTGAGTGGATTTATGTTATACCTTTTGATAATGGTATATCAATCATTTGGCGTTCCCCGTTGATATGTATAATAAATCAGCTGAAATGTTTAACCAGATGTCGCTTGCTGAAATGTAAACATGCTAAAATGTTTAATCTACTGAAATGATTAATCTGTTGAAATGTTTAACCTGTTGAAATATGTTGAAATTAGCACTATTGTAATTAAAACTGAATTGCATCCTTCGTATAAATAATGAAACCTTTTCAGTATTGTAACCCAGGAACCTAAACTGAGAACATTTCTTTTGTACAAAGTCTACTTCCATTAATCACTTTTCTGAATTAGGAATTTCCGTGAATGCTGTAATTATGAAATTTACAATGAACATGATTATTTTCTCAATAGAATTATTATGTCAAAAAGGTTGTAAATAGAATTACAGTAATTTAGAAATTGTAAATAACCGCACAATGACACGAGGTTAAGTTCAACTTGTGGTAGAAGCTTAACCGGAACCGCTTGACAAATCCAGCATCCACAAGTGGTCAACTTAATGTGAGGGGTCTGGTGCATTAACATACATGGATCTATGTATATAACTAGAAAGAAATAAGTGGCATTAATTGAAATTAATGGAAATGAATGAATCCTACAACAGTAAAAGAATTAGAATAAACGGGGAATGATAATAACCTATTATGAATAAACGTGAATGGGAAAGGAAAGATAATAGGTAGGTTTGTCCTAGGGACAGTGGAAACTATAATATAGGTTATAATAAACGATAGAGAAAGTGAGATAACTTAAGGAATGAGAAAAGTTGTACTTAATTATAAATCAAGTAATTTGTAAATCTGAAAACCTAAAACATGATATTTGTTACAGAACTCGGTGCATAGTAGATAATACGTGCGGATAATTGCGTACCATTTCTGGATGATGTATCATCGAGGTTGAGGCATCAAGTATAATTAACGATACGTACGTGAGAAAGTTTAGATACATGCATGTCTGCTCCGGGTGGTGCATCGTAGACTCTAGGGCATTACTCTGTGATGGAATTTGATTCTATCGAATGGTTCGAAGGTGGCAGTCCGTACGCTTACGTAGCATGGCGATGGAGGTTCTATGCAGAACATAACATTGTTATATAGTGATTTGTACGTCGTTTCGGCATGGGATGAGGGACATCATATATTTCTGAGGCGTTATGACGGAGACCGTGCGAGTGGGGTAACATGGTGTGTACCTTAATCTTGGGGTTAGCTATATGTATATTGTATTAGGTTAATATACTGGGGAGTAAATGGGTACGATGTGTGTAAGCCTTGCGTTCTATTAACACAAGTAACCTAATAAACAAGAAAATGTAACTGAATGGTATATGTAGGGTTATCTAGAATGTGTAGTTTAAATCTAGTGACCGGAACTTGTGTTCAGACTCCCTCCTCATAACATACTTGCAGGTTAGATCTGTGGCAGAGATATGATAGCTTTGGATATTGGTTAGGCTGTATTATTATCTGGGTAAGACTATATTTGATTATATTATATTTTATTCCATTCCACTGTAAGATATTTTCTAAGCTTTGATATGTTTATTATCTCTGTCTTTTCTGCAGGATACTATACAAACCAACACGAGTTTCAGTATATTAGAATTTTGAAGAAAAAAATCGATCTGTCGAAATTCGGGTTGTTACACGATCCAACCAAATGGTCCCTCTCCCAAAAACGATATTTAAATGAAACGTGAAAGATCAGATAGTGAAAGTATGTATTATGGGTTAAGAAATGATTAGAGAGAAGAAATTGGAATTAGATCTTGCAGTCATAGTAGGGCGAGATCTAATGGACAAAGTAGCGCGGAAAAGGAGGAGGCAAGGTGATAACAAAGAAATAAAAGAAAGTATGGTTCGATTTGATGAGGAAGGAAGGATGAAAGAAGTTTATGGAGGGAAATTTGGATGCAACTCTTACTGTTGAGTCCTAGGCTCAAGTTGCTCTAAAACCAATCAACTAGTTGATCGCTCTAGGCATAAAGCTAAATGGTAAACTATTATACGAGCTTTGGATAAAGGTTGAACATTAACCCTATTGGGGTTGGATAAAATATTAATCGTCCCCATCATCTTTTAAGATCTGACGGAAATCAAAAAAATACTTGTCCTTATCACTGTGGTATTATAGACCGCGATCAATATCCAAACTGTCTCCAAAGATCCAAAATTGTCTCAACAAAAGGCTGCTACACATAACAATCGAATGAATTACCGAAAAAGTAAGAATTCAGCTAGATATCCATAATAAAATTTATATGGATTTTCCCTTTACCTAGATAACAAACAACTTGAATGATTTACGAAATCAAATACTCTGAGCTGAATAGACATTTACTTAGTCTCTTCCAAGAGAAAATTTTGAAACTTTTCGATATAATTGTTTTAATTGAGGGTCTCACAATATAAATATATATTCAAAAATGTATGTTTTAGTATATTCTACCGATTGGAATAATCTTTCCATGTTTTGGATTGTTAAGATTTTAAATATTTAAAAACGTTAATTATGATAATTTCTATAAATCGTCCAAAATATTTGAAAAGATAAATATTAGAAATCACAAGGAATGGGTAATTACAATTTATGAATTTCGAGGCTTATTCCCTGTCATTTCAAATTCTTTCTTTTACCAATATAGATTATGTACTAAAATTACACAAAACCCGACGATCGGAAACTTGGTTAGATTTAGATCTCTATGGTTATATTTTGTTTAATTCAAATCTTTATTCATAAAATAATTTCTCGAAAACCATAATTTAAATTTATGTAAACCCTTTTTAATTTTAAAAACAGTTTAAAAAACTGGAATCTCTCAAAACATAGGACTAAGGATTCAATTGATTAATTCCAACAAAAGAATATCTAGATTTCAAAGTGAAGTATCAAATGAACATACCTCATGATTATATTTCTGGACGAATACGACATATTAACATAAATTTCCCGTTTTAAGGCCAAAATAAGCTCATCATATAGAACTCCCAAGTGAAATCAAATACAATACATTGCGACTATCATAGTTTTAGATAGCTTTTCGGCCAGTCACCAAACTCAAATCCACGGGATTCATCATATGCCATCCTCATGCTCTCTAAAACAAAATCGCCAAATAAACCATTAGGTAAATTGCGGTTGGCCGAATACTCGAACTTGAAATATTCTAAATCTAAGTTGTTTTGAAACCTATAAATAGGCCCACGACTAATTCATCATCGAAATAGTTAAAGTTGAGTATAGAAAAACGAAAGAAAATAGAAAATAAAAACAAATATGTTCTCTAATAAATCATAATTTATTAATTCCTCCAATCATCTAAACCTAAGCTCTGATACCAAAATGTAGCACCCCACACATTTTCGAGCTCGAATTTCAACAAAAACCGAAAATCAACCCATCCAAGAATGGAGAGCATATATTAGGTACTTGCAAGTAATGAGCATGAGCATTATCAGAGTAAAATAAAATAAATTCACAGCAGTAACAAAATAAAATAACAAATACCAACTAAGGCGACAACCTTAAAGCATATCACCACACTAATTTTAAGCATAGGAGAATGAAAACCGAAAAATAAATTTGAACACTTGCTAAGACCTGTCGTACCCGAGATAAACCTCATTGTTGTTATGAGGAGGGAGTCAGAATAATATGTCCTGGTGAGTAGAAAATGTATAACACTGTCTAAAACACACAAATGTACCCCGTTTTGTTAGAACTAAAACATATGTTTAACAATGCTAGTAATTGTAACCATATCCTGTAAATATTTACGCATGACAAAAAACTACCGTTCCCGAGGTAGTATCCCAAATACAACAAAATCGCAGTATTGAGATAGAACCTTTACGCAATACTATGAGCCTTTGAACCACCATTCAACCAATTAACAAAAACTAAGAGGTGGGTTCTCAACTACTCATTACTCGTACAGAGGTTAATAGTTTCTATGTAGCCACTTAAGACCACAATATCAATGATAGATATGGGTGGATTCTTTCGATCACTTAAGACCCAAGAAAGACCCATCAGTCACTTAATACCTTTCTTGGTGGTTTACTCTACACTAATATAAATTAGAGGACACTAGCTACAAGTCCTACTAATTTAAAGCTTGCGTCTTTCATGCATATACCCATGCCCCGCATAAGGCAAGATAACAACAAACCACTTATTACCCACAGGATAAGTAGACGACATCTCACCATTTACGTCCTTTCCTCGGTGGACCCACATGTTACTATTTGGCTGACCATATTTTATAATTCCCTAGTCACTTAATACTTTCTGCAGGATAGGCAGACCTATGGTACATCTAGAGCGGTCATTTAATACCTAATCTGTAATAACCCGAAAAATGTGAACCAATTTAAAATTTTTGAAATTGGTTATTACCAAAGAATTTGAATAATTGAAATAGCATATTTCAATAAAATAAAGAATTGCGGCTAGCATTGCAGTTTGAAATTTTGAATACAAACTTTGTCTGACTGTACCGAGTGGAAAATATGACGGATTTTAGCGAAACTGAAAATATTTAAATCTGTTTATGAATACCTTTCTAACGAATAAGAAAAATCGAAGTTTCATAATGGGAATCAAATGTTATGGCCGAATGAATTTTCAGAAAGGTCGCTATATATCATATATAGCCCTTGAAAATAGATATTTTGCATACGACCTCGGAATTCGACGAAACTACTTGTGTTGGGTCCGAGATGTCAAATTATTGCTAGGTTTCAAATTTCATAATTTTTGAAACTAGTATGTGAGCGGGGCAAAAGAAAATGTGATTGGTCAATTTCTCCTAAAATGGATCGACCTGAAAATGGACATTTTGCATATGAGCTCAGAATTCGACGAAACTGGTTTTGTTGGGACCGTATCGTTAATACAAAGCTAGTTTTATTTTTCTGGAATTTTTCGATTCAGTTTGTGGCCCTGGAAAATTGAAATGTACGTTCAAATTAAATATAAAATGTTTTATACTTTAATTTGAAAATTAACTGATTGAAATAGTCGAATTGGCCAACGAAACATATCCCATTGTGTCCGGAATAGGGGCATTTAGCTAGGGCCGACAGTTGTTGGGTTGAAATTGGTGTACGTTGGCTAGAAGGGGTAATAAAGTAATTTAAAAATATTATATAATATAAAATATCTCTATTTTCTCTCTCTCCTCAGAAAACCCGATCAACCCTATTATCGAACGATGGAAATTCGTTGAACCTTCCCATCGATTTCGCCGCCGCCACAGCCAGTTTCGCCGCCACCTCCAGTTGACAATTCCGACCGCCTCCCTCCCCTCTTCAAATCAAAACAAGCCTCGTCGAAGACCATTGCCTATTCACGTCGAATTTCCAGGAGGAAGTCCACCCCTTTGGAGCGCCGCCGTACCCTGCTGGAGCCGCCGAGTCTACCGCCACCACCATCGATCAGAAGCTGGTTCGTAGCCCTTCAACGCCGCAGGGTCTGATCGGAGCAAAGAGGTGCGGTTTGAATTTAAAATCAAAACCTAGTTTTGAAGGTTTGAAAACCCTTCTGCTTCGAAATTCTGAAATGAAAATAACACTATAAAGCGTTGCAAAACTTTGAAATATAATATCTTTTTCGTTCGTTAACGAAATTTGATGAAACAGGAGACACCGTGACCGCAAGGAGGCTCTCTACCATCTAGCAGAAGCCGCGGATTTTTCTGACCTTCCTACGATTTTTAGCACTGCAAAAACCAATGTGAGGAATCTAAACTAAATTGTGTGAATGGAATCGTGTTGTATAAATTATATAAGCGAAGTGTAAATTATATACGCATTGTATACCTCATGCACATGTGTTGTATAAGTTATATTAGCGATGTATAAATTATACAAGCGTTGTATGAAACATATATGCTTTGAATTGTGATGAAATGCAAGTGAATTATATATATATATATATATATATATACACTCCCCTCATCCACAGACCATGGACGATATTTATTGCTTGTTATTGACGTGATATTATATGCTATGACGAATGGTTGGAAATAATTGTTTGTGGTTGATATTGTCGTTGAAAAATACCTTTGTGGTTGAAAAATACACTCTTGTGGTTGAAACGAATTAGAATAGGATTGTGGAATTGAAAATAAAACATGCCGCCTACGTGCGAACTAGATGCATGATCCCCATTGTCAAAAACCGCGAGGTTTTAAGGTAGAGCGAGGAGCCGTACTAGGGACGGTCCCGGTTTTAACTACCCTGCCGTTATGCTGCCGAAATTTTCTGAAATATACATGTGTTAGAATAATTTTCATTCGTTGAAATAAATTACATATGTTGAAACCAATATTCATGTGTTTAGTTGAAATTAATTCGTTGAGTTGAAATTCATGTGTTGAATATTATTTGAATTTAAAAAATAGCTTTAGCGATAAAAATCACATTTTTTTATATATATACATACTATAGAGAATATTCATGTGTTGAGTTGAAATTCATTCGTTGAATCGAAATTCATGTGTTGAATGTTATTTGAATTTAAACAAATAGCTTTAGCGATAAAAATCACATTTTTATATATATACAAACTATAGAGAATATTCATGTGTTGAATTGAAATTCGTTCGTCGAGTTGAAATTCATGTGTTGAATGTTATCGTATTTTAAAATAAAATGAATAGACAATAAAAACTACATTTTTATTGTGAATATGAAGTGTTAAAAACATTCACGTGTTGAATAAATATTTTTGATGATAAAAATATTTCTTTTATCATGTATACGCTTTGAAAAAAAATACACACGTGTTGAAATAAATAATAGTTTGCTAGAAATGTTATTATTAGCCTTGTTCTGCATATGTATACATGTGTTGAACAGGGGAAAATGGATTAGCTGTAGAGTAAAGAAATTATTTGTGTGCCTGACAAATAGGTAAGCCTTGATGAGTTGGCTGCGCAATTTTATTTTTATATCAACTCCTGTGAATGCCATTGGATGCGGAGTGCTGGTTATTCTGTGTGAAATAATAAACATCGCCATATGATAGTAACAATTAATGTTGAACTACACTACATGGCATACTTCTTGATGATAGGAATACTTCATCATATTCTACATAAGCAATTGGAGCTTGTGTGATGAGGTGGAAGATTTACCATACGAGTGAGAGGCTTGTATGGCAATGACCATATACTACAGGTTGAACTGATGACTGATACGGACTATATAAAATATAACGATAAATTGCCAGATTAATAAAAAAAACCACACGGGTCTGGAGTTGACAATAATCACGTCTCTCTAGTTATTAGATACGGCACATGGACTATTTATTCCCACACGGAACAGGGTGACGAGAATTTATTCTCTGGAGTTATTATCTATACACGCTCCCCCGTAAACACCAGAATATATCACTATAAATATGTGGATGCTTTTTAGGATTTATTGGGTGCCTAACACGGCCCAAAAAATTTCCAAACCTCTTCCCGTACAAAGGAGGTTATGGCGAAATTTTTCGAAATATTAAGGCGTTAGTGAAATATTTGAAGTGAAAACGAAGTTGAAATTAATGAGTGAACTATATTTGAAATAAATGAATGAGCTATATTTATATATATATATATATATATATATATATATATAAATAGAATAGAAAGGAATCAAAGCCGTGCAGTTCGTGTTTTGGAATCGTAATTTGAAACGATTAGTATGAGAAATCCGACCATCGGATTTTCCCAAAACCGCAACCGCTGGGTTCGCCTTGGAAATATCTTTCCAACGGCACCAACCTTGTAAAAATCCAACGGTTGGATTGTCCAGAATGTTTAATTCAAATCTGAAGAGAAACAGCGCCAGAATCGTTTATATTTATATATAAATATAAATATAAATAAATTAAATCGAATAACGACGCTGCAGTTTGAATTTTGAAACCGTAACTTCAAACGACTAGTGTGGAAGATCCGACCGTCGGATTTTCACGAAACTGGAACCGTTGGGTTCGCTTTGGGAATATCTTCCCACTGATATAGACTTTGTAGTAATCCAACAGTTAGATTTCCCAATATGTGTAAAACAAATTAGGGGAAAAACAGCGCCAGTGCCACGGCACGACCTGAAACGTCGTTTAATTAAATATGGCCATTTTTAAATAAATAAAAATGGCGAAAAATCGTTATAAAATATTATAAGCATCGTAGATTGGAAATAAACCAATTTGGCTTGATTTGTTTAATATTTGATGGTTGTATGTGTTTGACACAAAAATAACACTAAAGAACTGAAATATGGATGTCGAATAATATAACCATGGAAATAATTGATTTAAATTCTAATTACGTGAATTATTTGAAAAGGCCGAGCTAACCCTCATTTCAAATAATTGATCGAGCGATTCGAATTGGAAATGCAAAGACGATTCAAGACCGACGATCTTCGTATTGGTTGGATGGGCGCTGCCGAGGTTCCTGACTGAAGTAGCTACCGTGAAGGAACGGAAGTAGT
This sequence comes from Allium sativum, assembly GCA_030737875.1. Lineage (NCBI taxonomy): Eukaryota > Viridiplantae > Streptophyta > Magnoliopsida > Asparagales > Amaryllidaceae > Allium > Allium sativum. The sequence continues at coordinate 879,611,284 of CM060918.1, read as the reverse complement.
AGCCGTCTGAACGTATGTGTTGATTTTACGGATATACGAGGAATTTGACGCATCCGGTTTCGTTCAGACCCAGAACGGACTTGTAAATGGATCGTGTGTCTGACATTGGATTTTGTTCTATACTGATTGATCTCTGTTAAATATATATCTGTTTGGCAGCGGAGAATTTATTCTTTTTCTTAACGCCCTTCTCTGAGACGTACGAGCTCGGAGGTTATATATCGATAGAAATCAGTCGTATGGAATGGATTGCCTATGTGGCATGCCAAGATGCTGTGATCAAGGCTTCTATTGCAAAGCAAAGTCTTGTGGTTGATGATCAAAGCACGTACTACGTGGCCTAGCTTTGTGTATAGCGTGGATTCGCGAGCCTCACACCCCGGTATGAGTTAAAAATGGGATACGGACTGCAGGGAGAGCACGACGTTTCTTTCTAGTTATGGTGGTGTCAGTGACTTACCAGCCCTGACATTTATATCTATTTTTCACCTATGTGGTTGTTGGAATGCGAGGCGCCTCGATTATAGGTCTGTAAGGACCGGGAAACGTGTGTTCAGGAATTGCCAATCCTCAAACGTAAGAGAGGACCGGCCCTGAAGATCCAGGGTTACCCAGAGTGTGTAGTCCTGAGGCATTTGCTAGAATGTCTCGAAGCCGAGAGGAGCTTGCCCCTTGTCTTGACTCATGATGGAAATCCAATTTCCAATACGAAATAACAGACTCGATTGTAGAACTAGTATGGCGACATAGTAGATGGTAGTTATGCCGCCTATGATTGATATTTATGATGCTATTCGTTTTTGAAACATATATGCACTAGTAATAATATCAAATGATTTTGCTTTACACGTATCAAGCATATTTGGCCATTATAAGGTAAAACTCTATCCTCCGGCTTGCGTTGCATTGTATGATGGGACTTGAGTCTTATAATGGCTTCATTCTTTTCAAAAGCATTGCGTGGTTTTAAAGAATTTACTTTGTTTTAAATGCACTAGCAATCACTGGAGTAAACCCGTTCCGCGAAAGTGGCGTGGTCCTATGATTTGCTTATTACCGTTGTTTAAACTGTTAAATAGATTCCTCATACCAGTCCCCATGACTGACTCGTTGTTTGTTTCACTTTGCAAACGCGGGTGCCCTTATTTTCACACGGGCAGCCTAGTTCACAAGTGACAGGTTGTTTTTGGCTCTGCACTGTTGCATAGAGTGCATTTTGGCTCATGGCGAAGCTGACTTCACAGAGACGACTTTGACATTTTCCGCCATTATTGTACTTATATTATGATTCCGCCACAGGCGATGCAGACTGCTTTACTTTCAGTACTTATTATCGTATGTATATGTACCGCCTTCGGCGATGTAGACTGATACCCTTATTATGTCTCACTGTATGTATATATTCCGCCTCTGGCGATGATGACTGATCACTTCCCTTTTATTTACTAAGTTATATCCTACGCTGTGCTATTCTGATGTTGTTACATGTTATGATTCCGTCGTCATATCCATGTAAAATTATTCTATTTATTGTTTTTTCCATTATCTGTTCTCTGCTATGATGATTGATGTGTTATATCCCAATGATTATCCTTAATACCGCACCTCGGATTTTGGGATCGTCACAGTTGGTATCAGAGCTTTGGTTAACCTTATTTCCGGGATCTAACACATTAAACACCTCGTCAGAATAGAATCAGTATTGTTCTAAGGCGAGTAGCTCATTAGAGATAGGATTAGCAATGTCCTAGAATGAGCTAAGCAGATTAGCAAACAATTTGATCAGTACATCATTACCTTTCCTTATGTTCCCCTGCAATATCATATATGAAAATTATCAAATCTGTGAGCTTGACTCTTTTCTTGCTTATACAGTACTCTCTCTGATGGCTACACGAGCAACAGCAGCTAGAGGAGGCCGTGGAGGCCGAGCAGGAGTAGCAGGAGGACGGGGGAATATCCCCGTAGTTGAGGAGGGCCCTATTATTCAGCCACCAGCACCCCAGGACTTTGAGCTAAACAGAGTAGCGAAGAGGTATAGGAACCTGGGGGGAAAAACCCTTTTCTGGCCTTGGTACAGTGACTGAGGCTATTGCTTGGTTGAAGACCTGTGAAAAGATCTTTGAAGGCATGGGTTTGGGGACCAACAACAAAGCACGACTAGGTATTTGGCTCCTACAGGTGGAAGCAGAGTTGTGGTGGGATGCCATCACCTCAGAAGATGCAGCAGGTACTATCAGGACTTGGGAGCAATTCAAGACCATGTTCAACGAGAAGTTTGTACCTGAGCAGGCCTTAGAGAGGATGCGAGAGCAGTTTGCTAATCTCCAGCAGGGAGATCTCTCTATCCAGATACCTCAATAAATTCACTCAGTTGTCGCGCTATGCTCCAGAGCTTATTATGACTAACAAAGCTAAGAACAAGAGGTTTATATTTGGGCTAAAGCGCAAGTACCATGACAGAGCCATGAGCAACATCAAACTCTCCTTCTCAGAATTGGTAGAAATGGCTTGCAATTATAAAGATATGGATGAAAGACACACCAACCAAGACCGCGCCAAAAGCCAAGTTGGAAAGAAGCGCAAAGCTTCAGTAGATCAGCCAGAGTCTAGCATTACAGCGGCCGCTACTCAGAAACCTGGAAAGATACCGAAGGGGAATTGCTACAACTGCGAGAAGCCAGGCCATTTTTCTAATGTGTGCAAAGCCCCGAGGAAGCCAAAGGCAAATCCAGACTCAGCCGAATGCTACAACTGCCATAAGAAAGGGCACTATAGCAGGAACTGTCCTCTGAAGCAGAATGCACAAGTGGCTCATGTGTATGACGGGGAGACCCCGCCAGCTACCACCGATGGATCAGGTAAACCCGACGTCTTGGGAGGTACCCTTACCATTAAAATTATTCCTGTTTCTGTACTTTTTGATACTGGTGCATCACGTAGCTTCATTTCTAGTAACACTGTTAGTAAGTTAAAGTTAAAAGTAAGAAGTCTAAAGGAACCAATTAAAGTTCAAAACCTGATAGGAGGCTCTGTCGCTCTCAGTTCGTATTGTAGGGTGCCTGTCTCTTATTCTTGCTACAAGTTCTCTTTTGATTTGATTGTCATGGACCTTTCCGAATTTGATATTATACTGGGGCTGGACTGGTTGACAAAATATAAGGCCAAAGTTAGATGTGCCGAAAGAATAATGAAAGTTAAAACAAAATTTGGGCATATCACTATACCATGTCTCGGTTCAGAAATTAATAGAACAGAATTTTGGTCTTCTTTAGAAGTTACTCCCCCTTCATTAGAAAAGATACCGGTCGTTAAAAACTATGCGGATGTGTTTGAAGAAGTAGAAATCTTACCGCCGCAAAGAGAGATTGAATTTAGGATAGATCTAATTCCTAACGCCCGACCAGTAGTACATCCAATTAGAAGAATGGCCCCGAAAGAAAAAGAAGAGTTAGGTAGTCAAACCCGAGAATTACTTTGGAAAGGTCTGATCAGACCGAGCTTTTCAACTTGGGGAGCAGCAGTAGTATTTGTCCCGAAATCAGACGGTACTCTAAGACTTTGTGTTGATTACCGAGATCTCAACAAGAAGACACTGAAGAACAAATATCCCTTGCCTCGAATAGACGATCTGTTAGATCAATTAAATGGAGCAACAGTATTCTTCAGAATGGACCTAGCTACAGGTTTCCACCAATTACGTATAGCCGAAGACTGTATTCCTTTGACAGCTTTCAGGGTTCCCGATTTATTCTACGAATGGTTAGTAATGCAGTTCGGCTTGTGTAACGCTCCGGCATACTTCATCGATCTTATGAACAGAGTGTTCCGTGGTGTATTGAATAGATTTGTGCTAGTCTTCATCGATGACATTTTAATTTACTCCAAGTCGGAAGGCGAGCATGCAAAACATTTAGAACAAGTGTTGAAAATTCTAAGGAGAAATGTCTTGAAAGCTAAATTTTCTAAGTGTGTCTTCTGGCAGGATGAAGTTAAGTTCCTAGGCCATGTCGTATCAATAGAAGGGATTGCTGTAGATCCAAGCAAAATTACAGCGATTCAGAACTGGAAACAACCTATTACCCCTACAGAAGTTCGAAGTTTCCTTGGATTGGCTAGTTACTATCGGAAATTCGTTCAGGATTTTTCAAAGATATCTGGTGTATTGACAAAGCTTACAAAGAAGCATGAGAAATTCAAATGGACTCCCGAATGTGAAGAAGCTTTCCAGGAGCTGAAACTGAAATTGACAACTGCTCCGGTATTGACAATTATAGAAGGCAACCAAGACTTGACTGTATGGACAGATGCTTCTATTAGAGGGCTAGGCGCAGTATTAATGCAAAAAGGCCAAGTGGTCGCTTATGCCAGCCGTCAGCTGAAGCCGCATGAAAGAAACTATGCAACTCATGATCTTGAGTTATTAGCTATCGTGTTTGCTTTGAGAATCTGGAGGCATTATCTATTAGGTGAGAAGTTCGAACTATTTACCGATCATCAATCCTTGAAATATCTATTCACTCAGAAAGATCTAAACTTGAGACAACAGCGTTGGTTAGAATTCCTTGCAGCATACGATTTTGAAATTCTATACACTCCAAGGAAAGCCAATGTTGTAGCAGATGCGCTCAGTAGAAAGAATGAAATCATCGCCAGTTTTGTCATCATGTCTTCATTAATTGACAGGATCTCGACCCTTTAGAAGGACGATGAATTTATTCAAAGAGTCAGTCAGAGAGTCAAGGGAGGTGAATCCACAAGTTTTCGACTCGATGACAAAGGAGTTCTTAGATTAAAGGGCAGAATTTGCATCCCAAATCTTCCACAACTTCGAAGAGAAATACTTGATGAGTGCCACAAGTCCAAATTAAGTATCCATCCCGGTGTGAGCAAAATGTACAATGATATCAAATGCACATTCTGGTGGAGAGCTTTTGAAAAGAGATATTTCATTATATGTTAGCAGATGCCCCACTTGTCAGCTAGTTAAGAACGATCAGCAGAAATTGGCTGGATTATTACAACCATTAGAAATTCCAGGATGGAAGTAGGAGAAAATTTCGATGGACTTCATTGATGGATTGCCGAGAACTATGAAAGGAAACGACAGTATACGGGTAATCGTAGATCGCTTCACGAAGACTGCCTATTTTATACCTGTCCGATCCAACAGAACGGCTCAAAGTTTAGCACAAATTTACTTCAAAGAAATAGTTAAACTGCATGGAGTGCCGCTCAATATAGTTAGTGATAGAGATCCCCTATTTACTAGCAAATTCTGGGAAGCATTCCAGACAGAATTGGGAACCAAGTTGAATCTAAGCACCGCTTATCACCCTCAGACAGACGGCCAAACTGAGCGGGTGAATAGAATTCTAGAAGATTACTACGGGCTTGCGTTATTGATTTTGGAGGCTCATGGGAAGATCACTTACATTTAGCCGAATTCTCTTATAACAATAGCTATCAAGCAAGTTTGGGAATGTCTCTATTTGAAGCATTATACGGTAGACCATGCAGATCTCCCGCATGTTGGGTAGAACCTGGCAACAGACTTGTGTTAGGGCCCGATATGATTCGAGAAGCATCAGATAAAGTCGATTTCATCAAGAAGCGATTGAAAACCACACAAAGCCGACAGAAAAATTATGCCGATGCGAGGAGAAGAGATTTATCATTTACCGTAGGCGATTATGTTTATTTAAGAGTTTCTCCGATGCGAGGAGTAATCTGATTTGGAAAAACTGGGAAGTTGGCGCCAAGATTTATTGGTCCCTTTCCTATACTTGAACGAATTGGAACTCTTGCATATAGGGTTTCATTACCTGATTGGTTGCCTGGTGTACATGATTTGTTCCATGTGTCTCAACTCAGAAAACATGTTCATGATCCTGATCTTGTTGTAAAAGAAGCAGCGCAACAGGATATAGACATAACTCCAGAATTAGCGCTCAGAAGAGAGCCATTAAAGATAGTTGGCAAAGAAACTAGAGAGCTAAGGAGCAAAAAGATTCATTTAGTCAAATGCAGTGGAGTAGTGATCCTAGAGACTGTACTTGGGAGACTGAGGAAAGCATTAAACAAGCCTACCCCAAATGCAGAGTAGACATCTCTGACTATCTCCGGTGCAAGGTACCTTTACAATACTTTGCATTTACATTTTGTTTCCTACTTAGCTGTTATTTCCTTTTCGAGGACGAAAAGTTTTAAGTGGGGGAGATTGTAATAACCCGGAAAATGTGAACCAATTTAAAATTTTTAAAATTGGTTATTACCAAAGAATTTGAATAATTGAAATATCATATTTCAATAAAATAAAGAATTGGGGCTAGCATTGCAGTTTGAAAATTTGAATACAAACTTTGTCTGACTGTACCGGGTGGAAAATATAACGGATTTTAGCGAAACTGAAAATATTTAAATCTGTTTATGAATACCTTTCTAACGAATATGAAAAATCGAAGTTTCATAACGGGAATCAAAAGTTATGGCCGAATGAATTTTCAGAAAGGTCGCTATATAGCATATATAGCCCTTGAAAATAGATATTTTGCATACGACCTCGGAATTCGACGAAACCACTTTTGTTGGGTCCGGGATGTCAAATTATTGCTAGGTTTCAAATTTCATAATTTTTGAAACTAGTATGTGAGCGGGGCAAAAGAAAATGTGATTGGTCAATTTCTACTAAAACGGATCGACCTGAAAATGGACATTTTGCATATGAGCTCAGAATTCGACGAAACTGGTTTTGTTGGGACCGTATCGTCAAAACAAAGCCAGATTTATTTTTCTGGAAATTTTCTATTCAGTTTGTGGCCCTGGCAAATTGAAATGTACGTTCAAATTAAATATAAAATGTTTTATACTTTAATTTGAAAAATAACTGATTGTAACAGTCGAATTGGCCAACGAAACATATCCCATTGTGTTCGGAATGGGGGCATTTAGCTAGGGGTGACAGTCGTTGGGTTGAAATTGGTGTACGTTGGCTAGAAGGGGTAATAAAGTAATTTAAAAATATTATATAATAGAAAATATCTCTATTTTCTCTCTCCCCTCAGAACTCCCGATCAACCCTATTATCGAATGACGGAAATTCGTCGAACCTTCCATCGATTTCACCGCCGCCACAGCCAGTTTCGCCGCCACCTCCAGTTGACAATTCCGACCGCCTCCCTCCCCTCTTCAAATCAAAACAAGCCTCGTCGAAGACCATTGCCTATTCACGTCGAATTTCCAGGAGGAAGTCCGCCCCTTTCGAGCGCCGCCGTACCCTACTGGAGCCGCCGAGTTTGCCGCCACCACCATCGATCAGAAGCTGGTTCGTAGCCCTTCAACGTCGCAGGGTCTGATCGGAGCAAAGAGGTGCGGTTTGAATTTAAAATCAAAACCTAGTTTTGAAGGTTTGAAAACCCTTCTGCTTCGAAATTCTGAAATGAAAATAACACTATAAAGCGTTGCAAAACTTTGAAAAATAATATCTTTTTCGTTCGTTAACGAAATTTGATGAAACAGGAGACACCGTGACCGCAAGGAGGCTCTCTACCATCTAGCAGAAGCCGCGGATTTTTCTGACCTTCCTACGATTTTTAGCACTGCAAAAACCAATGTGAGGAATCTAAACTAAATTGTGTGAATGGAATCGTGTTGTATAAATTATATAAGCGAAGTGTAAATTATATACGCATTGTATACCTCATGCACATGTGTTGTATAAGTTATATTAGCGATGTATAAATTATACAAGCGTTGTATGAAACATATATGCTTTGAATTGTGATGAAATGCAAGTGAATTATAGATATAATATATATATATATATATATATATATATATATATATATATATATATATATATATATATTCCCCTCGTCCACAGACCATGGACGATATTTATTGCTTGTTATTGACGTGATATTATATGCTATGACGAATGGTTGGAAATAATTGTTTGTGGTTGATATTGTGGTTGAAAAATACCTTTGTGGTTGAAAAATACCCTCTTGTGGTTGAAACAAATTAGAATAGAATTGTGAAATTGAAAATAAAACATGCTGCCTGCGTGCGAACTAGATGCATGATCCCCATTGTCAAAAACCGCGAGGTTTTAAGGTTGAGCGAGGAGCCGTACTAGGGACGGTCCCGGTTTTAACTACCCTGCCGTTATGTTGCCGAAATTTTCTGAAATATACATGTTTTAGAATAATTTTCATTCGTTGAAATAAATTACATATGTTGAAACCAATATTCATGTATTGAGTTGAAATTCATTCGTTGAGTTGAAATTCATGTGTTGAATATTATTTGAATTTAAACAAATAGCTTTAGCGATAAAAATCACATTTTTTTATATATATACAAACTATAGAGAATATTCATGTGTTGAGTTGAAATTCATTCGTTGAATCGAAATTCATGTCTTGAATATTATTTGAATTTAAACAAATAGCTTTAGCGATAAAAATCACATTTTTATATATATACAAACTATGGAGAATATTCATGTGTTGAATTGAAATTCGTTCGTCGAGTTGAAATTCATGTGTTGAATGTTATCGTATTTTAAAATAAAATGAATAGACAATAAAAACTACATTTTTATTGTGAATATGAAGTGTTAAAAACATTCACGTGTTGAATAAATATTTTTGATGATAAAAATATTTCTTTTATCATGTATACGCTTTGAAAAAAAATACACACGTGTTGAAATAAATAATAGTTTGCTAGAAATGTTATTATTAGCTTGGTTCTGCATATATATACATGTGTTGAATAGGGGAAAATTGTAACACCCCACCTCCGTTAAGGTCACTCACAAAGGGAATGCCTTAACTTTGGTGGAGCATTTTAGTAAACAGAACAGAAACTTACAAGACAGATAAAACAGTACTTGAAAATTTTTAACTTTATTACAGCGGAAACAGAAATTAATATGGTTACATCCTTTCAATTTCAGAATTCAAGTACAAAATATCAGTCTTGTACAAAAGCCTTCAAAATGCATAGTTTAAAATCATAATCCCCATGGAACGGAAGCTATACAGAGCCAGGCCATACTTTAAGCACTTCAAGCAAAGAGAAATCCGGATCAAGCTAAAGTGTTTCCCTCCTTGGATAACCTTGGGGGGGGGGGGGGAACGGAAGAAAAGGAGGCGAAACAACAAGGGTCAGACAAAAAGTCTGGCAAGTCCAGTGACTTTCAGCATATGAACAGATAATAATAATATGATATGAACATAAAGCTGGATGTGAGATAACTATAACAGGTGTAGCAGATATAACAGAAAAACAGAATGATATAAACTATTGTTTTACACTTCTCTGCACTAATACTAGTATAGCAGAATTAGGTGTCACCCTAATGTCTAAATTGAAGCAGGAACGGGTACAGAATACTTTAACAGGAACAAAATGCTAATAATGGGCCTTTACTACCCGATCAGAAACAGACAGAAGAAGAAACAGATTTATCCCTATGGAAACAGAATGTGGAATTAGGTGTACACTAGTAATGAGCCTTTACCACCCGAACAGACGGTACCACACAGAAACAGACAGGTGTTACCACCCAACAGAAACAGACGGTACCAACAGAAACAGACAGAACTAAGCGTACCCTAAAACCCTACCCCAAGCGATCGGCTCCCTAATACATAAATATCCTGTGTCGGCCCCACAGTAGGGTGTATCACTCCCTAAAGTGACAACCAATTGGCACAGACCTATTTACAGATGTCACGGCGTCTTACATCCTCAGAGGCAGACCGAGATCCATGCACGCACATGACCCGGTTGGAACACACAATCAACACCCCTCGCCATTATCAGAATGAACCACTTATAATTAGTTCAGTAAGCGTGCCCGGACCCTACCTACTGTTGGGTCAAAGTTTTGATACCAGAAAGGGTTACTGACTAATATGGGTCCCAAACAACAGATGACACAAGTAATTCCCCTCCTAACCTTGTGTCCCCAGACTAACAGATTTCAGATTAACTTGTTTACAAGTTCAGACATACAGAATTCAGATTTACTAATTCACAAGTTTTCAGACTAACAGGTCAGATGTACAGATTTTTCAAATTTGTCTAACTTGTATTGGGCCTACAGATTCATGGACGGGTTTTACTACATCTATTAATCCCTTTGGTTTAACCCTATTTTTCCCCAATACGTTTTAGACGTCATTCTTATCTTAGATTTGCATTAATTAATTATTAATGCACAGACCTCTCACATTAGGTCGGTAGCTTGTGGCCGCTGGATATGCCGGGCGGTTCCGGGCAGACTTCTGCCACAAGCCAGACCTAACCTCGTGTCTTACGCATGTTATGACTAACTTCTCACATTAGAACCTATTGTTTGCGGCCACTGGATGTGCCGGGCGGTTCCGGGCAGATTTACGCCGCAAACTCATTCTAACCTCGAGTTAGCCATGTTTATCTTTGCGGCCAATTAATTAATAATTTACCGTTTATGCGCACGCCCAATATATATGCCAATTCAGATTATATCAATAACAGGATGATTATATCAACATAGCAGATAACAGATTTTATATGACTTAACGGATTTAACAGATTTGGCAACTTAGCAGATTTTGGCATATAACAGGTTAGGCATTTCAACCGACAAATTTAACAGATTAGGCATTTCAATCTAATTAGCAGTCTAGGCAATATAACAAAACTAGCAGTTTAGGCAACTTGGCAAATTAGCAGATTTAGCAAATTTAATATTTCTAAAGGTTCTATTTACATGCCTTGCCTAAACATAAATTAGGCCTAAGTTCATATGCCTAAATAATGTCATGATTCACAATATGATCATATACTTCCATGTTTGCATATATTTACATAGCGCAGAATATGGACATAATTTACCCTATAACATATGTTCCAATTTTTTTTGTTAAACTAGCATTTTACAGCAGATTCACATATAAATTATACCTAATATAACCATTAATTCCAATGCATGCCATATATCCAAAAATCCCTATTTAGGTGTAATCACAATAATAGATATCCTAATTAATGCAAATCTTTTACACCTAAGCTTCCATATCTTCTTCTTCTTTTTTTTTTTTAGTCATGAATCATTATGCAAACTATACCCAACAATCTAAATCTTTAAATCATATCTTCTAAAAATCAAATCTTGACTTTTATATGCATTTTTTCCAAAGTCTCAAATCATATGTAATCTTACAGTGGTTCCTCTTCTTCTTTTATCACAGAATATGCATAGGTCTAAAACTAGTTTATAACATATGCTTATTTTTCTAATTAATTACAGATCTAAATAACATATGTTCATTTCTCTAATTAGTTACAAATCTAAATTACAACATACTCTATGCATGCAATATATAAATTACATGTTCATAGCCAAATTTATGCATCCAATCCCAAGTCACATGTCCAATATATTTTATGCTTCAGATCTAAAGTCATACGTTCAATTCAGTCTTGTCAAATTTCGCATCATTCATTAATTGTCCCAAATTTTTGCGTTCATACGTTAATCTCTTTATGAGATTGGGCACAGGCTCGTGGTAGCCTGGCTATAGAAACAGAAAAGAAGAAAGGAATACAGAACAGTCACAGAAAACAGATCCAACAGAAAAGAATAACCTCAAACTCAGTTTTAAATGCATATCAAAATTATAATTAACGTTTATAGCGGAGAATAACTGTACTTGCCTTGATTGGATTAAAGAAAGAACTTTAACTTGTTGTAGAATCTTTGCAGAAACTTTAATCTCTAGTTTGAATTGAGTTGCTTAGGCTGATGTTGATTATCTTCTAGTTTTAATTCCAGCAGAGCAGAGACGCCATTTTTATTTTTAATTAGAAGAAGAGAGCAATGGAGGCTAGAGAATTGTGTAAGAAACCTAGGTAGAGTCTAGGGTCATTTTATAGAGTTTATGAACTGATTAGGACCATCGATGTTGCTTGGATTGATCGTAGCCATTCATTCGCAAGAGGGACCAATTAGAGCCTGCCACCTAGCCCTAATGACAAAGCAGACCACAGAAAATCGACCAACATAGAATAGGCCAGCCAGGGTGGACTGGGTTCGACCTGGGTCTGGACCAGGTCGACAGCCCTGTCGACCTGGTTAAACCAGGTCGACAGCCCAGTCGACCTGGGTGTCTTAGGCGGGAGTTTTCCCGCCTTGGCCAATTGGGCCCGGTTTTAATTTTTAAACTGTTTTATTCTGTTCGAATTTTAAACTTAATTCAGAAACTTCCGAAGGCCACATCTTCTTCATACGGACTCCGTTTTTCGAAAACTCGGACTCTATTTCGCGTATTTTTCCGAGACGAACGCAATGGCGTATCCCGTTTCCCTTAGTTCTTTGATTTCAAATTAATTATACTTTAATTTGTTAATTTCACAGTTATAGAATACATGGGGTGTTACATTCTCCCCCACTTAAAAGGATTTCGTCCCCGAAATCCTCAAGTTAAGAAGAATGTGTCCTACCATCCAATCACCCATCTACTCAACCATCATCCACAAGCATCCATTGTCCTTAGAAAACTTCTAATGTTGTATGAACATATGCAAAAGTGTGTGTATATGTTCCTTATCTAATGCAAAGATCAGGCGGTCTACTGATTCAGTTGACCTCCTTAATGCGAATTATGTCAGTGCCATGAGTCCAACATGTATGCAATAGAATTCTGATGATATACATTATTTCTATATGAGTGCACAACCATTCACTCAAATGCAACATCCATGTGCTGAATCAACCATTTTGCATCCACAAGAACTGAAAAATGTTCACCCATCCATATGCAGTATGAGAGTGTTTTCGAGCCGATCTAGTGCCTAGTGTGTGTATATGCATCCACGGGCAACCACTAGCAACCACTTGCATCCACTTGCAACCATCAAACATAACATGTCTCAAACACATGTTTACACCCATTAGTTTCTACCTAAAGTTCAAATATTCGATCGATAGGATACAGTCGAATGATGGAAGCGAGTACAGATAGAACGAAAATTTGGTTCCCATTAGACATGGGTCCTAAGTATCGGCCCCAAAGACCGAAACCAATATCAAATTGACACCCCACGAAAACTCAGAATGTATGCGTCATACTTGACGCCTAAAACAGATATCCCTCAAACCCCAGTCTCAAACAGATGATCCATAACCCTTATGGGTCTGAGTCTATAGAGGAATTCAGAAATAATACTAGCATTAAAGTGCAGAGTATCGATTACAAAATCAAAATACCAGAATCAGAAAAGTCATAATCAGATAAAGAAATTAAACCTACTATAGAAATTTTCCTATTTCTATCCTAGCCACTAGCCTCAAGAGTGTTCGCCTGCCCTCCTTGTCCTCGTCTCTTCGGGCAGTCCCTAGTGAAGTGTCCCATCTCCCCACAGTTGAAGCAAGCGCCCTTCCTTTTTCTGCAATCCTTGTTCAGATGAGTTGAGCTCCCACAAGTAAAGCACTTTTTCCCCTTCTTATCTTCAGACTTCTCATCCTTCTTTTGTGTTTCCTTTTTGGGCCCCGCTTTCTTATTCTGTGGTTCTTCCTTCTTTGTCTCTTTCGGGCCCTTGTCTTCCTCGTGCAGTAGTGCCATGTCCACCAATTTCTCGTAAGTCGCTCCCATAGGTACGTGGGTCATGGCTAAGCTGTGCAATGGCTCATTCAATCCTTTAACAAAGCGGAGAGCCTTTTTATGCTGAGTGTTGACTAAATCCAATCCGAACCTAGCTAGTTGGTTGAACTGGTTGACGTATTCCTTGACCGTCATACTTCCTTGCTTAAGAGATAAGAACTTTTCCAGTTGTAAACTTCGTTCAGCTTGCGAGAGGAATTTTGTCTCAAACCTTGTTCTGAAATCCATCCATGTCTCAACCGGCCTCTCGGCGTTAGTGACTTCCCACCAGTAGGAAGCTTCGTCTTTGAGCAGCCATACTGCCAACTGTGCCTTCTGCCTATCGTCCACCTCGAAGATAACGAATAGATCCTCAGTTTCTTTGAGCCAATTCCTTGCTTCTACGAATGATTCAGTTCCTTTGAAATCCTTCCCACCCATGGCCCTAAGATCTCTACAGATTTTTGAGAAAGCAATTGCACGAGGAGGGGGTGGAGGAGGGGGATCATTTGCTGGACCTGCAGCGGCGGTCCTAGCCTCAAGATATTGACGAAACCAACCGGGTACATGGACACCCTCTGGTATCTCAGATGCTTCAGACATGCTAAAACGAAAAAGGAAAGGTTCAATATAAAAAGGACTGAAAGAAAGATATATGGCTCTTGGGGATCATGTTTTTCAAAATAAGCTTTAATTTTGAAAATACTCCATTTTAAAACCTTTTTGAAAATAGTTTTCAAAAACTTTTATCTAATCTGGTAACCTTTAGCTCTGATACCAAGTGTAACACCCCACCTCCGTTAAGGTCACTCACAAAGGGAATGCCTTAACTTTGGTGGAGCATTTTAGTAAACAGAACAGAAACTTACAAGACAGATAAAACAGTACTTGAAAATTTTTAACTTTATTATAGCGGAAACAGAAATTAATATGGTTACATCCTTTCAATTTCAGAATTCAAGTACAAAATATCAGTCTTGTACAAAAGCCTTCAAAATGCATAGTTTAAAATCATAATCCCCATGGAACGGAAGCTATACAGAGCCAGGCCATACTTTAAGCACTTCAAGCAAAGAGAAATCCGGATCAAGCTAAAGTGTTTCCCTCCTTGGATAACCTTGGGGGGGGGGGGAAACGGAAGAAAAGGAGGCGAAACAACAAGGGTCAGACAAAAAGTCTGGCAAGTCCAGTGACTTTTAGCATATGAACAGATAATAATAATATGATATGAACATAAAGCTGGATGTGAGATAACTATAACAGGTGTAGCAGATATAACAGAAAAACAGAATGATATAAACTATTGTTTTACACTTCTCTGCACTAATACTAGTATAGCAGAATTAGGTGTCACCCTAATGTCTAAATTGAAGCAGGAACGGGTACAGAATACTTTAACAGGAACAGAATGCTAATAATGGGCCTTTACTACCCAATCAGAAACAGACAGAAGAAGAAACAGATTTATCCCTATGGAAACAGAATGTGGAATTAGGTGTACACTAGTAATGGGCCTTTACCACCCGAACAGACGGTACCACACAGAAACAGACAGGTGTTACCACCCAACAGAAACAGACGGTACCAACAGAAACAGACAGAACTAAGCGTACCCTAAAACCCTACCCCAAGCGATCGGCTCCCTAATACATAAATATCCTGTGTCGGCCCCACAGTAGGGTGTATCACTCCCTAAAGTGACAACCAATTGGCACAGACCTATTTATAGATGTCACGGCGTCTTACATCCTCAGAGGCAGACCGGGATCCATGCACGCACATGACCCGGTTGGAACGCACCATCAACACCCCTCGCCATTATCAGAATGAACCACTTATAATTTGTTCAGTAAGCGTGCTCGGACCCTACCTACTGTTGGGTCAAAGTTTTGATACCAGAAAGGGTTACTGACTAATATGGGTCCCAAACAACAGATGACACAAGTAATTCCCCTCCTAACCTTGTGTCCCCAGACTAACAGATTTCAGATTAACTTGTTTACAAGTTCAGACATACAGAATTCAGATTTACTAATTCACAAGTTTTCAGACTAACAGGTCAGATGTACAGATTTTTCAAATTTGTCTAACTTGTATTGGGCCTACAGATTCATGGACGGGTTTTACTACATCTATTAATCCCTTTGGTTTAACCCTATTTTTCCCCAATACGTTTTAGACGTCATTCTTATCTTAGATTTGCATTAATTAATTATTAATGCACAGACCTCTCACATTAGGTCGGTAGCTTGTGGCCGCTGGGTATGCCGGGCGGTTCCAGGCAGACTTCTGCCACAAGCCAGACCTAACCTCGTGTCTTACGCATGTTATGACTAACTTCTCACATTAGAACCTATTGTTTGCGGCCACTGGATGTGCCGGGCGGTTCCGGGCAGATTTACGCCGCAAACTCATTCTAACCTCGAGTTAGCCATGTTTATCTTTGCGGCCAATTAATTAATAATTTACCGTTTATGCGCACGCCCAATATATATGCCAATTCAGATTATATCAATAACAGGATGATTATATCAACATAGCAGATAACAGATTTTATATGACTTAACGGATTTAACAGATTTGGCAACTTAGCAGATTTTGGCATATAACAGGTTAGGCATTTCAACCGACAAATTTAACAGATTAGGCATTTCAATCTAATTAGCAGTCTAGGCAATATAACAAAACTAGCAGTTTAGGCAACTTGGCAAATTAGCAGATTTAGCAAATTTAATATTTCTAAAGGTTCTATTTACATGCCTTGCCTAAACATAAATTAGGCCTAAGTTCATATGCCTAAATAATGTCATGATTCACAATATGATCATATACTTCCATGTTTGCATATATTTACATAGCGCAGAATATGGACATAATTTACCCTATAACATATGTTCCAATTTTTTTTGTTAAACTAGCATTTTACAGCAGATTCACATATAAATTATACCTAATATAACCATTAATTCCAATGCATGCCATATATCCAAAAATCCCTATTTAGGTGTAATCACAATAATAGATATCCTAATTAATGCAAATCTTTTACACCTAAGCTTCCATATCTTCTTCTTCTTTTTTTTTTTTAGTCATGAATCATTATGCAAACTATACCCAACAATCTAAATCTTTAAATCATATCTTCTAAAAATCAAATCTTGACTTTTATATGCATTTTTTCCAAAGTCTCAAATCATATGTAATCTTACAGTGGTTCCTCTTCTTCTTTTATCACAGAATATGCATAGGTCTAAAACTAGTTTATAACATATGCTTATTTTTCTAATTAATTACAGATCTAAATAACATATGTTCATTTCTCTAATTAGTTACAAATCTAAATTACAACATACTCTATGCATGCAATATATAAATTACATGTTCATAGCCAAATTTATGCATCCAATCCCAAGTCACATGTCCAATATATTTTATGCTTCAGATCTAAAGTCATACGTTCAATTCAGTCTTGTCAAATTTCGCATCATTCATTAATTGTCCCAAATTTTTGCGTTCATACGTTAATCTCTTTATGAGATTGGGCACAGGCTCGTGGTAGCCTGGCTATAGAAACAGAAAAGAAGAAAGGAATACAGAACAGTCACAGAAAACAGATCCAACAGAAAAGAATAACCTCAAACTCAGTTTTAAATGCATATCAAAATTATAATTAACGTTTATAGCGGAGAATAACTGTACTTGCCTTGATTGGATTAAAGAAAGAACTTTAACTTGTTGTAGAATCTTTGCAGAAACTTTAATCTCTAGTTTGAATTGAGTTGCTTAGGCTGATGTTGATTATCTTCTAGTTTTAATTCCAGCAGAGCAGAGACGCCATTTTTATTTTTAATTAGAAGAAGAGAGCAATGGAGGCTAGAGAATTGTGTAAGAAACCTAGGTAGAGTCTAGGGTCATTTTATAGAGTTTATGAACTGATTAGGACCATCGATGTTGCTTGGATTGATCGTAGCCATTCATTCGCAAGAGGGACCAATTAGAGCCTGCCACCTAGCCCTAATGACAAAGCAGACCACAGAAAATCGACCAACATAGAATAGGCCAGCCAGGGTGGACTGGGTTCGACCTGGGTCTGGACCAGGTCGACAGCCCTGTCGACCTGGTTAGACCAGGTCGACAGCCCAGTCGACCTGGGTGTCTTAGGCGGGAGTTTTCCCGCCTTGGCCAATTGGGCCCGGTTTTAATTTTTAAACTGTTTTATTCTGTTCGAATTTTAAACTTAATTCAGAAACTTCCGAAGGCCACATCTTCTTCATACGGACTCCGTTTTTCGAAAACTCGGACTCTATTTCGCGTATTTTTCCGAGACGAACGCAATGGCGTATCCCGTTTCCCTTAGTTCTTTGATTTCAAATTAATTATACTTTAATTTGTTAATTTCACAGTTATAGAATACATGGGGTGTTACATTCTCCCCCACTTAAAAGGATTTCGTCCCCGAAATCCTCAAGTTAAGAAGAATGTGTCCTACCATCCAATCACCCATCTACTCAACCATCATCCACAAGCATCCATTGTCCTTAGAAAACTTCTAATGTTGTATGAACATATGCAAAAGTGTGTGTATATGTTCCTTATCTAATGCAAAGATCAGGCGGTCTACTGATTCAGTTGACCTCCTTAATGCGAATTATGTCAGTGCCATGAGTCCAACATGTATGCAATAGAATTCTGATGATATAGATTATTTCTATATGAGTGCACAACCATTCACTCAAATGCAACATCCATGTGCTGAATCAACCATTTTGCATCCACAAGAACTGAAAAATGTTCACCCATCCATATGCAGTATGAGAGTGTTTTCGAGCCGATCTAGTGCCTAGTGTGTGTATATGCATCCACGGGCAACCACTAGCAACCACTTGCATCCACTTGCAACCATCAAACATAACATGTCTCAAACACATGTTTACACCCATTAGTTTCTACCTAAAGTTCAAATATTCGATCGATAGGATACAGTCGAATGATGGAAGCGAGTACAGATAGAACGAAAATTTGGTTCCCATTAGACATGGGTCCTAAGTATCGGCCCCAAAGACCGAAACCAATATCAAATTGACACCCCACGAAAACTCAGAATGTATGCGTCATACTTGACGCCTAAAACAGATATCCCTCAAACCCCAGTCTCAAACAGATGATCCATAACCCTTATGGGTCTGAGTCTATAGAGGAATTCAGAAATAATACTAGCATTAAAGTGCAGAGTATCGATTACAAAATCAAAATACCAGAATCAGAAAAGTCATAATCAGATAAAGAAATTAAACCTACTATAGAAATTTTCCTATTTCTATCCTAGCCACTAGCCTCAAGAGTGTTCGCCTGCCCTCCTTGTCCTCGTCTCTTCGGGCAGTCCCTAGTGAAGTGTCCCATCTCCCCACAGTTGAAGCAAGCGCCCTTCCTTTTTCTGCAATCCTTGTTCAGATGAGTTGAGCTCCCACAAGTAAAGCACTTTTTCCCCTTCTTATCTTCAGACTTCTCATCCTTCTTTTGTGTTTCCTTTTTGGGCCCCGCTTTCTTATTCTGTGGTTCTTCCTTCTTTGTCTCTTTCGGGCCCTTGTCTTCCTCGTGCAGTAGTGCCATGTCCACCAATTTCTCGTAAGTCGCTCCCATAGGTACGTGGGTCATGGCTAAGCTGTGCAATGGCTCATTCAATCCTTTAACAAAGCGGAGAGCCTTTTTATGCTGAGTGTTGACTAAATCCAATCCGAACCTAGCTAGTTGGTTGAACTGGTTGACGTATTCCTTGACCGTCATACTTCCTTGCTTAAGAGATAAGAACTTTTCCAGTTGTAAACTTCGTTCAGCTTGCGAGAGGAATTTTGTCTCAAACCTTGTTCTGAAATCCATCCATGTCTCAACCGGCCTCTCGGCGTTAGTGACTTCCCACCAGTAGGAAGCTTCGTCTTTGAGCAGCCATACTGCCAACTGTGCCTTCTGCCTATCGTCCACCTCGAAGATAACGAATAGATCCTCAGTTTCTTTGAGCCAATTCCTTGCTTCTACGAATGATTCAGTTCCTTTGAAATCCTTCCCACCCATGGCCCTAAGATCTCTACAGATTTTTGAGAAAGCAATTGCACGAGGAGGGGGTGGAGGAGGGGGATCATTTGCTGGACCTGCAGCGGCGGTCCTAGCCTCAAGATATTGACGAAACCAACCGGGTACATGGACACCCTCTGGTATCTCAGATGCTTCAGACATGCTAAAACGAAAAAGGAAAGGTTCAATATAAAAAGTACTGAAAGAAAGATATATGGCTCTTGGGGATCATGTTTTTCAAAATAAGCTTTAATTTTGAAAATACTCCATTTTAAAACCTTTTTGAAAATAGTTTTCAAAAACTTTTATCTAATCTGGTAACCTTTAGCTCTGATACCAAGTGTAACACCCCACCTCCGTTAAGGTCACTCACAAAGGGAATGCCTTAACTTTGGTGGAGCATTTTAGTAAACAGAACAGAAACTTACAAGACAGATAAAACAGTACTTGAAAATTTTTAACTTTATTACAGCGGAAACAGAAATTAATATGGTTACATCCTTTCAATTTCAGAATTCAAGTACAAAATATCAGTCTTGTACAAAAGCCTTCAAAATGCATAGTTTAAAATCATAATCCCCATGGAACGGAAGCTATACAGAGCCAGGCCATACTTTAAGCACTTCAAGCAAAGAGAAATCCGGATCAAGCTAAAGTGTTTCCCTCCTTGGATAACCTTGGGGGGGGGAACGGAAGTAAAGGAGGCGAAACAACAAGGGTCAGACAAAAAGTCTGGCAAGTCCAGTGACTTTTAGCATATGAACAGATAATAATAATATGATATGAACATAAAGCTGGATGTGAGATAACTATAACAGGTGTAGCAGATATAACAGAAAAACAGAATGATATAAACTATTGTTTTACACTTCTCTGCACTAATACTAGTATAGCAGAATTAGGTGTCACCCTAATGTCTAAATTGAAGCAGGAACGGGTACAGAATACTTTAACAGGAACAGAATGCTAATAATGGGCCTTTACTACCCGATCAGAAACAGACAGAAGAAGAAACAGATTTATCCCTATGGAAACAGAATGTGGAATTAGGTGTACACTAGTAATGGGCCTTTACCACCCGAACAGACGGTACCACACAGAAACAGACAGGTGTTACCACCCAACAGAAACAGACGGTACCAACAGAAACAGACAGAACTAAGCGTACCCTAAAACCCTACCCCAAGCGATCGGCTCCCTAATACATAAATATCCTGTGTCGGCCCCACAGTAGGGTGTATCACTCCCTAAAGTGACAACCAATTGGCACAGACCTATTTACAGATGTCACGGCGTCTTACATCCTCAGAGGCAGACCGGGATCCATGCACGCACATGACCCGGTTGGAACGCACCATCAACACCCCTCGCCATTATCAGAATGAACCACTTATAATTAGTTCAGTAAGCGTGCCCGGACCCTACCTACTGTTGGGTCAAAGTTTTGATACCAGAAAGGGTTACTGACAAATATGGGTCCCAAACAACAGATGACACAAGTAATTCCCCTCCTAACCTTGTGTCCCCAGACTAACAGATTTCAGATTAACTTGTTTACAAGTTCAGACATACAGAATTCAGATTTACTAATTCACAAGTTTTCAGACTAACAGGTCAGATGTACAGATTTTTCAAATTTGTCTAACTTGTATTGGGCCTACAGATTCATGGACGGGTTTTACTACATCTATTAATCCCTTTGGTTTAACCCTATTTTTCCCCAATACGTTTTAGATGTCATTCTTATCTTAGATTTGCATTAATTAATTATTAATGCACATACCTCTCACATTAGGTCAGTAGCTTGTGGCCGCCGGATATGCCGGGCGGTTCCGGGCAGACTTCTGCCACAAGCCAGACCTAACCTCGTGTCTTACGCATGTTATGACTAACTTCTCACATTAGAACCTATTGTTTGCGGCCACTGGATGTGCCGGACGGTTCCGGGCAGATTTACGCCGCAAACTCATTCTAACCTCGAGTTAGCCATGTTTATCTTTGCGGCCAATTAATTAATAATTTACCGTTTATGCGCACGCCCAATATATATGCCAATTCAGATTATATCAATAACAGGATGATTATATCAACATAGCAGATAACAGATTTTATATGACTTAACGGATTTAACAGATTTGGCAACTTAGCAGATTTTGGCATATAACAGGTTAGGCATTTCAACCGACAAATTTAACAGATTAGGCATTTCAATCTAATTAGCAGTCTAGGCAATATAACAAAACTAGCAGTTTAGGCAACTTGGCAAATTAGCAGATTTAGCAAATTTAATATTTCTAAAGGTTCTATTTACATGCCTTGCCTAAACATAAATTAGGCCTAAGTTCATATGCCTAAATAATGTCATGATTCACAATATGATCATATACTTCCATGTTTGCATATATTTACATAGCGCAGAATATGGACATAATTTACCCTATAACATATGTTCCAATTTTTTTTGTTAAACTAGCATTTTACAGCAGATTCACATATAAATTATACCTAATATAACCATTAATTCCAATGCATGCCATATATCCAAAAATCCCTATTTAGGTGTAATCACAATAATAGATATCCTAATTAATGCAAATCTTTTACACCTAAGCTTCCATATCTTCTTTTTTTTTTTTTTTTTTTTTTTTAGTCATGAATCATTATGCAAACTATACCCAACAATCTAAATCTTTAAATCATATCTTCTAAAAATCAAATCTTGACTTTTATATGCATTTTGTCCAAAGTCTCAAATCAGATTACAGTGGTTCCTCTTCTTCTTTTATCACAGAATATGCATAGGTCTAAAACTAGTTTATAACATATGCTTATTTTTCTAATTAATTACAGATCTAAATAACATATGTTCATTTCTCTAATTAGTTACAAATCTAAATTACAACATACTCTATGCATGCAATATATAAATTACATGTTCATAGCCAAATTTATGCATCCAATCCCAAGTCACATGTCCAATATATTTTATGCTTCAGATCTAAAGTCATACGTTCAATTCAGTCTTGTCAAATTTCGCATCATTCATTAATTGTCCCAAATTTTTGCGTTCATACGTTAATCTCTTTATGAGATTGGGCACAGGCTCGTGGTAGCCTGGCTATAGAAACAGAAAAGAAGAAAGGAATACAGAACAGTCACAGAAAACAGATCCAACAGAAAAGAATAACCTCAAACTCAGTTTTAAATGCATATCAAAATTATAATTAACGTTTATAGCGGAGAATAACTGTACTTGCCTTGATTGGATTAAAGAAAGAACTTTAACTTGTTGTAGAATCTTTGCAGAAACTTTAATCTCTAGTTTAAATTGAGTTGCTTAGGCTGATGTTGATTATCTTCTAGTTTTAATTCCAGCAGAGCAGAGACGCCATTTTTATTTTTAATTAGAAGAAGAGAGCAATGGAGGCTAGAGAATTGTGTAAGAAACCTAGGTAGAGTCTAGGGTCATTTTATAGAGTTTATGAACTGATTAGGACCATCGATGTTGCTTGGATTGATCGTAGCCATTCATTCGCAAGAGGGACCAATTAGAGCCTGCCACCTAGCCCTAATGACAAAGCAGACCACAGAAAATCGACCAACATAGAATAGGCCAGCCAGGGTGGACTGGGTTCGACCTGGGTCTGGACCAGGTCGACAGCCCTGTCGACAGCCCTGTCGACCTGGTTAGACCAGGTCGACAGCCCAGTCGACCTAGGTGTCTTAGGCGGGAGTTTTCCCGCCTTGGCCAATTGGGCCCGGTTTTAATTTTTAAACGGTTTTATTCTGTTCGAATTTTAAACTTAATTCAGAAACTTCCGAAGGCCACATCTTCTTCATACGGACTCCGTTTTTCGAAAACTCGGACTCTATTTCGCGTATTTTTCCGAGACGAACGCAATGGCGTATCCCGTTTCCCTTAGTTCTTTGATTTCAAATTAATTATACTTTAATTTGTTAATTTCACAGTTATAGAATACACGGGGTGTTACAAAAACGGATTAGCTGTAGAGTAAAGAAATTATTTGCATGCCCGACAAATAGGTAAGCCTTGATGAGTTGGCTGCGCAATTTTATTTTTATATCAACTCCTGTGAATGCCATTGGATGCGGAGTGCTGGTTATTCTGTGTGAAATAATAAACATCGCCATAGGATAGTAACAATTAATTTTGAACTACACTACATGGCATACTTCTTGATGATAGGCATACTTCATCATACTCCACGTAAGCAATTGGAGCTTGTGTGACGAGGTGGAAGATTTACCATACGAGCGAGAGGCTTGTATGGCGATGACCATATACTACAGGTTGAACTGATGACTGATACGGACTATATAAAATATAACGATAAATTGCCAGATTAATAAAAAAACCCACACGGGTTTGGAGTTGACAATAATCACGTCTCTCTAGTTATTAGATACGGCACATGGACTATTTATTCCCACACGGAACGGGGTGACGAGAATTTATTCTCTGGAGTTATTATCTATACACGCTCCCCCGTAAACACCAGAATATATCACTATAAATATGTGGATGCTTTTTAGGATTTATTGGGTGCCTAACACGGCCCAATAAATTTCCAAACCCCTTCCGTACAAAGGAGGTTATGGCGAAATGTTTCGAAATATTAAGGCGTTAGTGAAATATTTGAAGTGAAAACGAAGTTGAAATTAATGAGTGAACTATATTTGAAATAAATGAATGAGCTATATTTATATATATAAATATAAATAGAATAGAAAGGAATCAAAGCCGTGCAGTTCGTGTTTTGGAATCGTAATTTGAAATGATTAGTACGAGAAATCCGACCATTGGATTTTCCCGAAACCGCAACCGCTGGGTTCGCCTTGGAAATATCTTTCCAACGGCATCAACATTGTAAAAATCCAACGGTTGGATTGACCGTAATGTTTAATTCAAATCTGAAGAGAAACAGCGCCAGAATCGTTTATATTTATATATAAATATAATTAAATTAAATCGAATAACGACGCTGCAGTTCGAATTTTGAAACCGTAACTTCAAACAACTAGTGTGGAAGATCCGACCGTCGGATTTTCACGAAACTGGAACCGTTGGGTTCGCTTTGGGAATATCTTCCCACTGATATAGACTTTGTAGTAATCCAACGGTTAGATTACCCGATATGTGTAAAACAAATTAGGGGAAAAACAGCGCCAGTGCCACGGCACGACCTGAAACGTCGTTTAATCAAATATGGCCATTTTTAAATAAATAAAAATGGCGAAAAATCGTTTTAAAATATTATAAGCATCATAGATTGGAAATAAACCAATTTGGCTTGATTTGTTTGATATTTGATGGTTGTATGTGTTTGACACGAAAATAACGCTAAAGAACTGAAATATGGATGTCGAATAATATAACCATGGAAAGAATTGATTTAAATTCTAATTACGTGAATTATTTGAAAAGGCCGAGCTAACCCTCATTTCAAATAATTGATCGAGCGATTCGAATTGGGAAATGCAAAGACGATTCAAGACCGACGATCTTCGTATCGGTTGGATGGGCGCTACCGAGGTTCCTGACTGGAGTAGCTACCGTGAAGGAATGGAAGTAGTAGCCGTCTGAACGTATGTGTTGATTTTACGGATATACGAGGAATTTGACGCCTCCGGTTTCGTTCAGACCCAGAACGGACTTGTAAATGGACCGTGTGTCTGACATTGGATTTTGTTCTATACTGATTGATCTCTGTTAAATATGTATCTGTTTGGCAGCGGAGAATTTATTCTTTTGCTTAACGCCCTTCTCTGAGACGTACGAGCTCAGAGGTTATATATCGATATAAATCAGTCTTATGGAATGGATTTCCTATGTGGCATGCCAAGATGCTGTGATCAAGGCTTCTGTTGCAAAGAAAAGTCTTGTGGTTGATGATCAAAGCACGGTCTACGTGGCCTGGCTTTGTGTATAGCGTGGATTCGCGAGCCTCACACCCCAGTATGAGTTAAAAACGGGATACGGACTGCAGGGAGAGCACGACGTTTCTTTCTAGCTATGGTGGTGTCAGTGACTTATCAGCCCTGACATTTATATCTATTTTTCACCTATGTGGTTGTTGGAATGCGAGGCGCCTCGATTATAGGTCTGTAAGGACCGGGAAACGTGTGTTCAGGAATTGCCAATCCTCAAACGTAAGAGAGGACCGGCCCTGAAGATCCAGGGTTACCCAGAGTGTGTAGTCCTGAGGCATTTGCTAGAATGTCTCGAAGCGGAGAGGTGCTTTCCCCTTGCCTCGACTCATGACGGAAATCCAATTTCCAATACGAAATAACGGACTCGATTGTAGAACTAGTATGGCGATATAGTAGATGGTAGCTATGCCGGTTATGATTGATATTTATGATGCTATTCATTTTTGAAACATACATGCACTAGTAATAATATCAAATGATTTTGCTTTACACGTATCAAGCATATTTGGCCATTATAAGGTAAAACTCTATCCTCCGGCTTGCGTTGCATTGTATGATGGGACTTGAGTCTTATAATGGCTTCATTCTTTTCAAAAGCATTGCGTGGTTTTAAAGAATTTACTTTGTTTTAAATGCACTAGCAATCACTGGAGTAAATCCGTTCCGCGAAAGTGGCGTGGTCCTATGATTTGCTTATTACTGTTGTTTAAACTGTTAAATAGATTCCTCATACTAGTCCCCATGACTGACTCATTGTTTGTTTCACTTTGCTAACGTGGGTGCCCTTATTTTCACACGGGCAGCCTAGTTCATAGGTGACAGGTTGTTTTTGGCTCTGCACTGTTGCATAGAGTGCATTTTGGCTCATGGCGAGGCTGACTTCATAGAGACAACTTTGACATTTTCCGCCATTATTGTACTTATATTATGATTCCGCCACAGGCGATGCAGACTGCTTTACTTTCAGTACTTATTATCGTATGTATATGTACCGCCTTCGGCGATGTAGACTGATACCCTTATTATGTCTCACTGTATGTATATATTCCGCCTCTGGCGATGATGACTGATCACTTCCCTTTTATTTACTAAGTTATATCCTACGCTGTGCTATTCTGATGTTGTTACATGTTATGATTCCGCCGTCGTATCCATGTAAAATTATTCTATTTATTGTTTTTGCTATTATCTGTTCTCTGCTATGATGATTGATGTGTTATATCCCAATGATTATCCTTAATATCGCACCTCGGATTTTGGGATCGTCACATAATCCCAAGGCGGACCCTCACGCCATTCACTTACTACCTAATGGAAGTGGACCAATGCATGGATTACCAAGCTTGTACCCAATATCATTTAGTGCTTCTTATTTATGGAGAGGTGAGCTACGCAATCGCGTAATGCCCTTAAGGGTGGAACTAACTACTTGATACCTTTATCATGAAGTAGGCTTACGTTTATATATTATTTCCTTTTTAAGGTTTCATCTTCCGAGATGGGAGGCCGACATCTCACACTTGAGATGCACCTTGTTTAGGAAATAATCCTTGCTACGCCGTTAACTATTGTCACGGGTTCCTAAGGTTAATGATATCTCACATGAATTGCATATATATCCGACTGTTGAAAAGTGCAGGCTTCTGTCGAGTAAGGCAATTGACCTCACATCATTAATCCATTAAGTCCAACTCCTATTTCAAATTATAATAATTCTAGATTGACTAAAAATAAATAAAGAAAACCTAAAACTTCCTATCCTAGGATGTTTAATTATTAATTTTCTTATTAGACTTAATATTTACTACGCTAATCAATCCCCATTAATTCCCCTTTTCTATTCCATTTATTATTATTAGTTAGGTTACCTACCATTAATAACCCTAACGGTCATATTTCTAAGGCATCAATTAACCTATTCAATGCCATTTATGACACTAACGACCATATTTTTATAGGGCATTCATTATCTTACTAAACGATGTTTATGTCGGTCCCATTTTGTTTCTAATCTAAATATTGTAACTCCCACTTATTACTATAATTTAATTCCATTTATTTCTTATTTTTGTGTGTGTGTGTATATATGTTTATTATTTATTTGATTCCCCAATTGGAGTTACAATTCTTATTCCTAACACAATTCAAATCGTAACCATTCAGGCATGTTTATCTTATTCAATTCATTTCCCTCAATAAAATATGAATACAATATTTATTACTTAACTTTTGACTATTTGTTCATTTATAGAAAATCAACTGCATTCATTGCTACAAAGGTCATAATATTATTTCCATTTAGTACGGTTTACATTTCCATATACATAGATATAGAAACGAAAACCACTAAAATACAAACAAAAAATTTTAATATAATATATTAGTAATTTTACGTATATATGGATGGATAAGAATATATATATGCAATTATATTTTAAGCACAATTAACTTAGTTGCTAAGTTTTATTTATTATTATTAATTATTTGTATTTTGGTCTAAAATGACAACGCAAACAAACATTTTTATGTTCAATATTGTTTAAGATTCAAAATCTTATAAAAAGTTTAATAACTGCAGTTATCATAGAATTTTCCTAAAATAATTAAAAAGAGAATATAAACATATTTCAAATCACAAGAAATAAGAAATGCATGTTTTTGGAATAGTTGTTGTAAAGTATATACAAATATACGTGAATTTTCACATCCCTTCCTAATAGTTTGTATATATTTCTTGATGATTTGAAATAATGTCCTTTTTATTAAAAAAAACGAAAAGGGCATTTCTACAATAACCATGTAAAACCCTAACAACATAAAACATAAACAGGAATAACCTTTTAAATCAAATATGTAAAAAACCGTAAATCAACACCAAAGCTAAGGATCTGGAATAAAACTACAATTTTGATAATGGTTTGGAACTGATTTCCAGACCTAAGGTGTATGCAATTACCGCAAACAAATCTATGAACACAATTGTAGGCAATATAATTTAACTAACCAAAAATGCCTACATACTCAATATTCAAACCAAAAACTATTATTTCAGATTTGATAAAAACAATAAACAAATCTAATAAACTTTTAGGCATATATTTCAGATCTACACAAATAAATTAAACAAGTTATTATAAATGATGTATACAATTTCCCACTCACCTGAAAGCTATGCAAATTTGAATCTGGGTAAACCTTTAGGCCTACAATTTCCAAAATATTATAGATCTACCATTATTCCAAAATGAGATTTCTTTTAGATCTGCAAGGAAACAGGAAATAGGAAGGAAATATGAATTGAAGAATGCTTATCCATACCACCATCTCTCTTGCACAAGAATTTGATTTCAATCCACTTAAATCTATGTTTATTTGATTTGTATATGTTTAGAATTGTTTTACAAGAGATTGGGGAGAAGAGAAAATGGCAGGGAATAGCTTTGCTTTCAGAATTATGTGCAAAAGGATGGCGGTCTAACCCTTTATTTATAGGTGTTAGAAAGGACTTAGACTGTTAGATTTAGTACTATAAAGATTCATTTGTTTATATAACTTTTATATATAAAATATTCCCACCAACCCTAGACGTCGCTGGGGAAATACATGCCCACGGTATTGTCTGCTATGCTTGACCACCCAGGGTTGATTTTCCCAGTAAAGACGGGTTATAAATAGTATATATTAATTAAAGATTCTATTGATTTATTTTCTACCCTATTTCATTTTTTGTTTGTAGATTTTTCATACCACTACATTCACGAAACTCCAAACATGAAAGTTGACCAAAATTCCATAACGAACGTAATGGAGTAAGTTTTATGGTCAATTTCCATAGTTTGTAGAAATTTCATTTTTGGAACCTAACTAAATAGCTAATTTTGTTATCGCCAAAATTCCGGATTGTTAAAGTTAGGCAGAATATGATTGATAGTCGAGGCTATAATAAAAAGGTTAGGGGATTGGCTATAGCCTTACCCCTTTTAGGATGATATCTGGAACGCCGAGTTCCTACAAAGATTTAACCTGCCATAGGTATCACATTATTTTGGAAAAACTTATCCTCACTAGTATCTGATGCGACATAGGTGGTATATAGAATCAGCCCAGGTATTTGACACTGTGAAGTGTAAGGCCTTCCTAATCAATCTGGATGGCATAGCTCTCATGTATTTTATGAGAGTACCATCCAGATCATTAACCTCGTTCGATGAATTGAATATGAAATTCATGAGCCAGTTCTATTTGCTTGCTGCCAAGTCAAAGCACATGTCGACTTCCTTCAATAAATCAGGCTCAAGGGAAGTTACTTAAGGATTATCTCGAGCGCTAACAATTTGTCGTCACTGAAGTTAGTAACCCTAACGTCGAAACAGTTTTAATGGCATTGTTGATGTCATCGACCCCTATACTGAATTTGGGAGATGGCCGACAGGGGAGCCTCCGTCCACTTTGGATAAGTTCTATGAGAAGGCTAACTAATTACTATACACTGAGGAAGCAAATAGAACCTGAAAAGAAAGAACATTGACACTATGAATTAAGGTATACAAATAAATATGGTAATAAAGTAGTTATGAGATAATACAAGAAAGGTTCAGGTTAATGTTCAGAACCAAAGTAAGAGAAGTGGCAACAAACATAAAGGAGGAAATGGTGGTGCCAGCGGTCCAAAAAGGGATGGTAAGAAGCGACCCAGATTTCATACTTTTGATAATTACAGACCGTTGAATGATTCACTGGAGAATGTGTACCTAGATAGCTATAACACGATGCAATATAAAAAGATTGTATCGAGAGAGTCTACGAAGAAAGGAGAATCAAATTGGGAAGTTTTGCTTGCTTCATGAGGTATACAGCCAAACGAAAGTTTAGTGTCATCATCTCCGGGACATTGTAGAAAATTTGATTCAACATGGAAACTGGACGATTAAACAGCAACCCCAAGAGACAGAAGGTAGGGGACTTTGGACCCCAATCGACAAGGTCAGGCAGCTCCTAGTGTTGCCTTCCAACAAAAATCGAAAGGTATTATTATCAACACCATAGTCAATGTAACACCTCACCCTTTTCCAAGCTCGAATTTCAACAAAAACCGATACTCATACCCATCTGAGCAAGGAGAGAATACATTTGGTACCAGCAAATAATGAGCCTGAGAGTAATTAGTGTAAAATAAAACTAACTCACATCGGAAGCAAAATAAGAAAAAAATATCAACTACGGTGACTACCTTTAAGCATTTTACCACATCGATTCGAGCATGAGAGAATGAGAACCGAAGACCAAACTTGAACATTTGCTAAGACCTGTCTTCCCCGATATAAACCTAAGAGTTGTAATTAGGAGGGGGTCAGAACAATGAGTCCTAGTGAGTAGATAATGTATAATACAACCTACAATCTAGTTTGGTCAGAATCAAAACATATGTGTAACAAGGCTAGTAATTCTGTCCTAACCTTATAAAGATTTATGCACGACAACAAACTACCATTCCGGAGGTAGTCTTCCAAACACAATGAAATCGCAATACAGAGAAATAATGTTTTCGCAATACTATGAATCCTTTAAACAACCATACTACAAATTACCAAAAACCAAGAGGTGGGCTCTCAACTACTCAATATTCGTACGGAGGTTAATAATTTATATATAGCTACTTAAGAAACCACTATCAATGATAGTTAACGGTGGATGCTTTCGATCACTTAAGACCCTAGGCGGACCCATCGGTAATACCTTTCTCGGCGGTTTACTCTACAGACTGGCTACAACTCCTACTAATTTAAGGCTTTCATCTTTCACGCATATACCAGTGCCCCGCATAAGGCAAGAGAAAGTAACCAGCTACTTATTACCTACATGATAGATTGACGACGTCTCGCCACTTATGACCTTCCCCCGACCGACCTACATGTTACTATCTAGCTGACCTTATTCGATAATCCCTAGTGTGATGACCCCAAACTTCCACTAGGTGAAAGTAAGGAATAATCATATGGAATACAACATAAATATAACAATACATATCACTGATACAATATAGCAGAGGAAAACCATAGCATAATAACATCATAGCAGCGGAAATATAATGTCATAAACCACAGAATCCCAACAGTCACAGAATCCAAATTATTACACCAAGTTTGCAGAAATGAAAATAAGTTCCAACTCCCAAAATAAGCAATACGAAATGAAACAAGTCTAATGACTGAACTTAAAGATAGAAAAATGCAATAGAATTAAATGATAGTTGTCTTCAAAGCTTCAAGTCATCACCTCTTCCCAAAAGCAAATCCAAGCAAAATAATAAGCAGCTCCAAGACAAGACTCCAAGCAAAGAATGAACCTGTTTACTTGTCTGCCCGTGTAGAAAAGAGGGCACCCGAGTTTGCAAAAAGGTGAAACAAACTACGGGTCAGTCGTGGGACTGGTATGAGAATTCATAACTAGTTTAGTAATAATAATATGACAAATCCAAAGACCACGCCGCTAATGCGGAACGGGTTTACTCAATGAATTGTCGTGCATAATTTAAAGTGTCAGAACGTACAACATCGCAATGCTTTTTAGAAAAATGGAATCACCATAAGACTCAAGTCCCATCACACAATGCAACACACACCAGAGGATAGAGTTTTCCCTTATGGTGATTAAACATGCTAAATACGGCAAATACGAGTATAATATTATTATTAGTGTATAATAAAACATTTCAAAATAAATGTATCAATCCTAGGAAACATAGTACCCCAACCTACTATATCTCCATACTAGTAATACAATCAAAACCGTAGGGTCGTATTTGGAATTTGGATTTCCATCTGAGTCAAGGCTAGGGAGGATATCCTTACCGATTCGAGATACTCAAGCAATGCCCCAGGATTGGTACTCTGTCCAACCCTTGGATCCTGCAGGGCCGGTCCACACTTACTTTTGTGGATTAGTTATGCCTGAACACACGCTTCCCGGTCCTTTTGGACCTATAATAAGGCCAATGGCGACCGCATAAACCGAGGCCTCGAACAATCCAACAACCACAATGAATAAATGCCAGCGCTGGTAGGTCCCTGGCACCACTCTAGCTAGAAAGAAACGTGTGCACTCCCTGCGTTCCCTTCTCCCGTTTTAGACTCCGCCGGTGTGTGAGGCTCGTGAAGTCACGTCATACACAAAGCTATGCCTAAACAGGCTATGCTTTGATCATCCCACAAGACCTGCTTTTCAACAAAGCCTTGATCACATGCATCTTGGCATGCCACATCGTCAATCCATACCATATCATTGATTTCTGCCAACATATAACCTCTGAGCTCGTACGTCTCAGAGAAGGGTGAAAGACACCAAACAGATATATGTTTAGCAGAGATCAATAGATATAGTGTAAAGGAATACCACGTCAGACATGCAATCCATTTACGCTTATACTCTGGGTCTGAGCGAAAGCCAAATCCGTTCAATCAGTATGTTCGTTCGAACGACGATCATGACCTCGAATTGGGAGCAAATCAATTCAAAGCCTCAATCGCTGTCTTCCTGAGGGGAAGATTGACGGTCTTCATTAGTCGTCTTCTTCTTCAATTCTCATCGTCGTATTGATTATTTGGAATGAGATTAACTCGGCCTTTCCAAATAATCTTTGTATATATATATATATATATATATATATATATTGGAAACTCTTCCTTATCGTTATTTCTAATTTATAACGATTATTTCCTATTCTATTTAATTGAAAATAATTAAATCTTTAATCAGCGACGATTCAGGTCAATGGCGATTCTGGTGCTATTTGCAATCAATTTTGATTTTCACATATCTCAAAATCTAACCGTTGGATTTTGACGTATTATATATCGTTGGAAAGATTTTTCCAAGACGGTCCTAGCGGTTTCAGTCTCAAGAAAATCCAACAGTCGGAACTTCTTGTATTGTCATTTAAAGATATAATTTTAAAATGCGAAATACCGCGCTCGATTCGTTTAATTTTAATTATATTTATATATATAAACGTAACCCGTTTAACTCTTTATTCTTAAGTATATTTTCCTTCTTTATCCTTTTATCCCTTCATTTACAGAGAAATGCAAATCATACTTGAATGATGAATTCTTCCTTTTTGATGCTTTTAATTTCTTTAATTTACGGTAAAATGTAAATTATATTTCATCGTCCAATTCCTTCTTTTAATCTCACCTTTACATGTAAAATGTAATTTCTAATTCATTGTTCTTAATTACATATAAAAGTACAAATTTTATTTACAACGTGAATCCTACTTCTTGTTTACATTATAAAAATGTAATCTTTATTTACAAAGTAAATCCATACATTCATTTCATAGAAAAAATGAAATTTCATTCATGCGGGTTAAATTCATTCATAATTTACATAATAATATGTAATTTATTTCATACGATGAAAATTCATTCATAAATTACATATAAAAATGTAATTTACTTTATGCAGACTAATTTCATTCATAAATTATAAAATAAAATGTAATTTATTTCATGCGATCTTAACTCATTCATAAAATGCATATACAAATGTATTTTATTTCATGCGATGTTAATTCATTCATAAAATACATATAAAAATGTAATTTATTTTATGAGGTCTTAATTCATTCATAAAATACATATAAAAATGTATTTTATATTATGCGGGCTTCATTCATTCATAAATTACATAAATAAATGTAATTTATGTCGTGTGGTCTAATTTCATTTATAAATTACATAAATAAATGTAATTCATGTCATGCAGTCTAAATTTCTTTAAATTACATTATAAAATAATGTAACTTATCCTACGGTCAATTCTCTTTTTATTAACATCATAAGTAATGTCAATTTATCCTACGATGTCATTCTTTTATCTTAACATTATAAATAATGTTAATTTCTTACAGTGTAAATCCCCTTTTTATTTACATTACAGAATAATGCAAAATTATCCTACGTTGTGATTACTATATAATTTACATTAAAAATAATGTAAAATGGACATACGGTGAAATTCATGTATATTTACATTAAGAAAAATGTAAATTTTATATACGGTGAAATTTCTATATATTTACATTAAGGAAAATGTAAATTCTCATTCTTGTCACATTTTCTTGAATTTGCATTCAACAAAATGTAAACTTCTATTCTCAAGTTACAACATAAAATCCATTCTTCTTTACAATGTAAAATTTACTCTTTAAACACAATGTAAAGTCCATTCTTTTTAGTACATTAAAATTAATGTAAATCTTCCTACGGTGAAATTTTTATGTATTAACATTAAAAATAATGTTAACAAATCCTACGGTTAAATATTCCCTTTAATTTACATTAATAAATATGTGAATTTTCATACAGTAAAAATTTCCTTTATTTACAAAAATAAAAATGTAAACTCCTCCTACGGTGAATGTTCATATATATTAACATTAATAAAAATGTAAACTTTTCATACGGTGAAATTCTAACGTTAATTTACATAATAAAATGTAAAATTTATGTCATCTCCAAATTTCAACATTTTATTTACATACTAAGATGTAAATTTTATGTCATCGTAAATTCTAATATTAAATTTACATAATAAGATGTAAATTTATATCATCGCCAAATTCTAACATTTCATTAACATAATAGGATGTTAATTTTATGTCAACGCAAAATTCTAACATTAAATTTACATAATAAGATGTAAATTTATGTCAACGCAAAATTCTAACATTAACAAATATGTTAACTTTGTCATACGATGAAATTCTAATTTTTAATATTAACAAAAATGTTAAATTCTCCTACATCTCAATTTTACATAATAAAATGTAAAATCTAACACAAGTCGCATTCTTATTTTATTTGCATCAAATAATATGTAAATTGAAATTTCCTTTTAGTATTAACATTAAAAATGTTAATTTATACATGCGGTTAAATTACTTTTTAATATTAACATTTAAATGTTAATGTCATCATACGGTTAAATTACTTTTTATATATTAACATTAAAAATAAATAATGTAAATTTTCATACGTTGTACATATTCTTATTATTAACATTAAATATAATGTTAATTTTATCATACGTTGAATTACTTATCATTAACATTAAAAATAATGTTAATTTTATCATATGTTGTAAATTACTTTATTCACATAAATAAAATGTGAAATTCCCCTACGGTGAAAATTTCTATTTAATCTACATGTAAAATAATGTAGATTTATACATGCGGTGAAACTCATATATATTTACATAATAAAATGTAAATTTCATAGCATCGCAAATTTCTTACTTTAATTTTACATAGTTAAATGTAAATTCATGTCCACATAACTTCATACTTAAATTTTACATAATTAAATGTAAATTCGTGTCAAATATCATAACAACAGCATCCAAACATAGCAACAAGTCCACATCCAACAACTAGCATCAAGGTAATTAAAAGGTGCTGTTTTGCTGGACATATGTAAAAACAACATGGCGTGATTAAATAAAGAACACATAATTAATTTTAATTAACTATTAATTCAGATTTAAACCTTAAAATTCTAGGAAATTCAGATTTAACATCATACAGGGTGAACCGTTTAGATCCATGTTCTAAACAACATGTGTTATTTGATCTACGCTTAATAATCATGCAATAATTATTAAATAAATTAAATTAAATTTAAAAATAAAATCCTCACAGTGTTTGGTCAGAGAAGGAGACTCGAATTTGATCAGATTTGGTGTTCGAGTTCACTTGTTTTCGGATCTGGAACAATTCCAAAGCAAATTGATAGGAAAAATCAAAATCAAGCCTTTAACAACTGCTGCAGCAACACTTAAAAGCATGGGGAAATCTGAAATAGAATTTACCTTAGAACGTTCAAAAATTCAAACTCCGATAACTTTTGATTTACTGAACGGTTTTGGGTGCGGTTTTTTGGAGGATGGAGCTCTTGGAGAGGCCGATCTACGGGGGTAGGCGCGGTGGAGCTCGGTCGGGGTATGGCAGCGCAGTCGAGGCCGAACGGATCGGACTTCGGGGAGGTGGTGCGTCGGCTACGGTGGACGAGAGGTGCTGGAACTTGTCGGAGATCGAAGGGCTCAAGAATCTCTTCGAAACGAGTATAAGTTTGAGACTTTTCATTGAGAAATGAGGTCGAAATTCAAAAATTCGAGTGGAAATGGGTTAAGCGGCAGGTTTCAAACGGAGGAGAAGGAGAACACTGTAGCACGTATTTATACGTGTATTCCTAGGGTATTCTAATTATTATTTTATTTTAATAATTTCAGAAAATAGTGATTTTCCGTCCGAACTCCGATTTGCGCTCAACGACTGTCGAACTATACGTTTTGACGCCTTCTGAAAGCGATGCCGCCATCCCCGAAGTCCAATTCTGAAGTTACAGGTATGTTTTTCTTTTATTTTCAAATTTACAAATTCGAACATACGTTTTAATTTCCTGCGGCCACGTACGAATTCAGAAAATTCCCGAAAAATTATTTTTGGCTTTCTTATGACGATACGGTCCTAACAAAATTTATTTCGTCGAATTCTGAGACTTTTTGAAAAATGGCTATTTTTCAGTCAATTAATTTTGACCGAAACTGACTAAATACTGTTTCTTTTGCCACGCTCACGTGCTAGCTTGGAAAATTCTAAAATTTGAAACCTAGCAATAATTTAATATTCCGAATCCAACAAAAGTGGTTTCGTCAGAAACGGACACTGTTTGAAAAATCACTATTTTCTATGGCTATATATTTTATATTAAAAATACATTTTTAAACAAATAATTTTCGAAACTCCAAATATATAAGTGTTTATACTTTTTAAATGCAGAAACATCATTTCGGACTCAATGGAAGTGGTTTCGAGTTCAAATTCCTTTATATGTAAAAAGTAGCATTATTGACCTATGCAAATTACCTAGCGACCTTTCTAAAAATTGAATTGGCCATAACTTTTGATTTCCGCTATGAAATTTCGATTTTTCGGATTCGTTGGAAAGATATTTTTAAATAAATTCTAATATTTTTTGGTTTCACTAAAATCCGTTAAATTTTGCGTCCTGTACGGTCAGTCAAAGTTCAAGTTTGACTTTTCAAACTACCGCGCTATTTCTAACTCTTTTTATAATTAAAATTAATTTATTCATTCTAACTTCGATTTGAACCAAATTTGTGATCATTATTATTTAAAATAGATTATTCTAAATATCAAAACTCATTTAAAATCACTTAAAATAAATTTTAAATTGGCCCCAAAATTCAGGGTTGTTACAATCTCCCCCACTTAAAAATTTTCGTCCTCGAAAAGGAAAAGAGAAATAGAAGAGTAGGAACTTACCTAGAGAACGTAGAATGTTTTAATTTCTAACTTCTTAACCGTGTCGTTGGGAATAAAGCTCCTCAGTTCCAGTAGCGTCTTGCCTCCTTGCTCTAGCTCTACTAGTTCTAGCGGCCCGAGTTCCCATTTTTAGTTAGTTCTGTACGATCAAGGGAAGAGTCAGAACAACTGTAATGGTGATTCTAAGGGATAGAAAAGATCGAAGGATGAATGAAAAGATGACAAAAGTGACTGGCTATTATGTATCACATGAAATGTCCGCCATAGAATATTGTGATTCTATGTAAACGAATTTGTTATAAATATGTTATATTCCAAAGCTAAGTTTAACCTAAGCTCTGATACCAACTGTGATGACCCCAAACTTCCACTAGGTGAAAGTAAGGAATAATCATATGGAATACAACATAAATATAACAATACATATCACTGATACAATATAGCAGAGGAAAACCATAGCATAATAACATCATAGCAGCGGAAATATAATGTCATAAACCACAGAATCCCAACAGTCACAGAATCCAAATTATTACACCAAGTTTGCAGAAATGAAAATAAGTTCCAACTCCCAAAATAAGCAATACGAAATGAAACAAGTCTAATGACTGAACTTAAGGATAGAAAAATGCAATAGAAGTAAATGATAGTTGTCTTCAAAGCTTCAAGTCATCACCTCTTCACAAAAGCAAATCCAAGCAAAATAATAAGCAGCTCCAAGACAAGGCTCCAAGCAAAGAATGAACCTGTTTACTTGACTGCCCGTGTAGAAAAGAGGGCACCCGAGTTTGCAAAAAGGTGAAACAAACTACGGGTCAGTCGTGGGACTGGTATGA
This sequence comes from Allium sativum, assembly GCA_030737875.1. Classification (NCBI taxonomy): domain Eukaryota; kingdom Viridiplantae; phylum Streptophyta; class Magnoliopsida; order Asparagales; family Amaryllidaceae; genus Allium; species Allium sativum. Next base: position 879,572,441 of record CM060918.1, on the reverse strand, counting down.
GAATTCATAACTAGTTTAGTAATAATAATATGACAAATCCAAAGACCACGCCGCTAATGCGGAACGGGTTTACTCAATGGATTGTCGTGCATAATTTAAAGTGTCAGAACGTACAACATCGCAATGCTTTTTAGAAAAATGGAATCACCATATGACTCGAGTCCCATCACACAATGCAACACACACCAGAGGATAGAGTTTTCCCTTATGGTGATTAAACATGCTAAATACGGCAAATACGAGTTTAATATTATTATTAGTGTATAATAAAACATTTCAAAATAAATGTATCAATCCTAGGAAACATAGTACCCCATCCTACTATATCTCCATATTAGTAATACAATCAAAACCGTAGGGTCGTATTTGGATTTTGGATTTCCATCTGAGTCAAGGCTAGGGAGGAGATCCTTACCGATTCGAGACACTCTAGCAATGCCCCAGGATTGGTACTCTGTCCAACCCTTGGATCCTGCAGGGCCGGTCCACACTTACTTTTGTGGATTAGTTATGCCTGAACACACGCTTCCCGGTCCTTTTGGACCTATAATACGGCCAATGGCGACCGCATAAACCGAGGCCTCGAACAATCCAACAACCACAATGAATAAATGCCAGCGCTGGTAGGTCCCTGGCACCACTCTAGCTAGAAAGAAACGTGTGCACTCCCTGCGTTCCCTTCTCCCGTTTTAGACTCCGCCGGTGTGTGAGGCTCGTGAAGTCACGTCATACACAAAGCTATGCCTAAACAGGCTGTGCTTTGATCATCCCACGAGGCCTGCTTTTCAACAAAGCCTTGATCACATGCATCTTGGCATGCCACATCGTCAATCCATACCATATCATTGATTTCTGCCAACATATAACCTCTGAGCTCGTACGTCTCAGAGAAGGGTGAAAGACACCAAACAGATATATGTTTAGCAGAGATCAATAGATACAGTGTAAAGGAATACCACATCAGACATGCAATCCATTTACGCTTATACTCTGGGTCTGAGCGAAAGCCAAATCCGTTCAATCAACATGTTCGTTCGAACGATGATCATGACCTCGAATTGGGAGCAAATCAATTCAAAGCCTCAATCGCTGTCTTCCTGAGGGAAAGATTGACGGTCTTCATTAGTCGTCTTCTTCTTCAATTCTCATCGTCGTATTGATTATTTGGAATGAGATTAACTCGGCCTTGCCAAATAATCTTCGTATATATATATATATATATATATATATATATATATATATATATTGGAAACTCTTCCTTATCGTTATTTCTAATTTATAACGATTATTTCCTATTCTATTTAATTGAAAATAATTAAATCTTTAATCAGCGACGATTCAGGTCAATGGCGATTCTGGTGCTATTTGCAATCAATTTTGATTTTCACATATCTCAAAATCTAACCGTTGGATTTTGACGTATTATATATCGTTGGAAAGATTTTTCCCAGACGGTCCTAGCGGTTTCAGTCTCAAGAAAATCCAACGGTCGGAACTTCTTGTATTGTCATTTAAAGATATAATTTTAAAATGCGAAATACCGCGCTCGATTCGTTTAATTTTAATTATATATATATATATATATATATATATATATATATATATATAAACGTAACCCGTTTAACTCTTTATTCTTAAGTATATTTTCCTTCTTTATCCTTTTATCCCTTCATTTACAGAGAAATGCAAATCATACTTGAATGATGAATTCTTCCTTTTTGATGCTTTTAATTTCTTTAATTTACGGTAAAATGTAAATTATATTTCATCGTCCAATTCCTTCTTTTAATCTCACCTTTACATGTAAAATGTAATTTCTAATTCATTGTTCTTAATTACATATAAAAGTACAAATTTTATTTACAACGTGAATCCTACTTCTTGTTTACATTATAAAAATGTAATCTTTATTTACAAAGTAAATCCATACATTCATTTCATAGAAAAAATGAAATTTCATTCATGCGGGTTAAATTCATTCATAATTTACATAATAATATGTAATTTATTTCATACGATGAAAATTCATTCATAAATTACATATAAAAATGTAATTTACTTTATGCAGACTAATTTCATTCATAAATTATAAAATAAAATGTAATTTATTTCATGCGATCTTAACTCATTCATAAAATGCATATACAAATGTATTTTATTTCATGCGATGTTAATTCATTCATAAAATACATATAAAAATGTAATTTATTTTATGAGGTCTTAATTCATTCATAAAATACATATAAAAATGTATTTTATATTATGCGGGCTTCATTCATTCATAAATTACATAAATAAATGTAATTTATGTCGTGTGGTCTAATTTCATTTATAAATTACATAAATAAATGTAATTCATGTCATGCGGTCTAAATTTCTTTAAATTACATTATAAAATAATGTAACTTATCCTACGGTCAATTCTCTTTTTATTAACATCATAAGTAATGTCAATTTATCCTACGATGTCATTCTTTTATCTTAACATTATAAATAATGTTAATTTCTTACAGTGTAAATCCCCTTTTTATTTACATTATAGAATAATGCAAAATTATCCTACGTTGTGATTACTATATAATTTACATTAAAAATAATGTAAAATGGACATACGGTGAAATTCATGTATATTTACATTAAGAAAAATGTAAATTTTATATACGGTGAAATTTCTATATATTTACATTAAGGAAAATGTAAATTCTCATTCTTGTCACATTTTCTTGAATTTGCATTCAACAAAATGTAAACTTCTATTCTCAAGTTACAACATAAAATCCATTTATAACGACCCGGGAAAAGACGACCTTGATTATCCGATATACAACACATATCGAACAATCAAAAGTCGAAATTACCGGATAGTCCAAGAAAGAAATTAGAGGGTGAGAATAGATAAGATAGAAAATTAGAACAGAAGAAGAAGAAGATAACAACATCAGAGTAACACGAATCTCACAGCGGAGCGAATAAAATATAATAGACAACATATCTTGAAATCAAAGCAGTATATGTATATCATACCATTATCAGAGTACAACACTTGCATCACAGCGGAAATAAACAATAGCTATATAAGTCCTGAAGCCTCCTGCTCCAAGCTCTCCAAGTCTATCTGTAAAATCCTGACTACTTGACTGCCCGTACAAATTTGGGCACCCAAGAGTTTAGGGAAAACAAAACAAAATAAAACTCTGGGTCAGTCATGGGACTGGTGTGAGTAAACTCCAATCATTTGGTTTAACTTTTCAAAATCCTTTTCAAAAGAAAAGATAATCGTAAGACCAATCCACTCATAAATACGGATGGCTTTTACCTTACGATAACCCAAAACACTTTGGAAATCATATATTATCTGATATTATAATAATGTCTAATCACAAGTAATTAAAATCTAGTAGAACGCTTGCATCTCACGCTCTACATATATAATATACAATCAAACTCGCAGGCACTTATTGGAGATTGGATTCCAACTTGACAAGGTATGGGACCACCTTCCGAACGTGTATCTCTAGAGGCAAATACACTGGGTTCAACAAGAACATCTTGCAACCCGGCCCACACATGACCGACCACTCATTTCGCTTGAGTGTATCGAATGTATATCACCAACGGTTGGGATCAGCAACCGTCTCCCGATAAGGGACAGCATCGATAGATTTAAGAACAAAAGGAATTTCTCTAGATAGGTGATCATACATCCTAATGGGTGCGACCCACATAGCCATGCTGCCTGCCCGATTTTTGTCATTTCCCGGTGGATGAGGCTTGAGGTCATAGCGTATCTTTTGACAGATCACACCTCCATTACTTTGAATGCCACATCGTCATACCCGCCAAATCACAAATTGATTTCACCAAAAATACCACGGGTATACAGCTAAGAGAAACGAATTCCTCCGCCACCAAACGTAAGTACGTTTGAAGAGATCAACTTACGCGATCCTTTGAATATACTCTGTCAGACATTCGTCCATTCACGTTTGTCCTGGGACTGGACAAACCGAAGGCAATATTCTGTAAATAGGATAGCCCTTGCATAACTCCGTCTTCAATATATTCAGCATACTTGATTCGCAACGCTTATGCCAATACGGAGTGGTTCTCTGGATAATAATCCGACCGGTCTCTCCATATTAACAACGTTAAAATGGTCAAAACTTTGATAGTCGGTGATTTAACTATCAATTAAAAACATGTCGGTGTGCAAACAACGATATTATTTCCAGATGGAAATTCTATCGATCAATCATCATTCATCATCAAATTATCATAAATTTACCCTTTTCCTTATTCTTGTTTTCCTATATTTTTTATTTACTATATTTAGAAAATATACGTTATTAACAATGGAAAACAATTCCATTTCTCATTTTCTATATTCAGAAAACATTTCTGATTTTCATTTGGAAGACATTTCCAAATCTCCTTCATTGGGTTTAAACTGATGTTTGAATAAACATCGCTATGCCAACACCAACCATTTCGCTCATTAACTAAATTCACTTAACCCCTTTCACTCTCGAACCTTATCCACTTCTTAGTTAAAAACGAAGTCAATCAAGTTGGGGTATAATTACCTCTCAGACCTTAACCGAACAACATTTCTAACTTCGAAATAGACAAAGTTCAAACATTACTCTTTAAGAAACTTCCTTGCGAACTCTCGGATTCTATTTATGAATCCACTTCCTTTACTGAATCATTTGATTATAACTGTAAATGTTATAATTCCATGCTTTCAAAATATGTTAACTTAAATATATTTCCATATCTTAATTTGGATAAATAAACAACCAACTACTTTATTAACAAATGATTAAAACTTGATTTGAAATGGAAAGTAAACATTACTTCCCTTGATTCGATATAATCGAATTTCCATGTATGATTCACTCTCGAATAATCACTATCCGATAATTCTCTTTCGAATAAACTATATTCGATTCCCCTGTTCGAATAACTAATATTCGATAATCCTTTCCTTCGAATAACTAATATTTGAAAAATCTCACTTCGAATAAACCATATTCGATAATTCTCTCCTTCGAATAACTATATTCGATTTAACACGCTTCGAACGAACTATATTCGATTACTCTTCTCGAATAAACTATATTCGATAACTCTACTTCGAATATGTGATATTCGATTAATTCCCTTTTTGACTAACCCTACTTAATTTACTAATACTCGACTAACTCGACTTAATTAACTTCTATTGATTAATTACCATTTGATTTAACACCATTTGCTTGACTCCAGATCGCAGCGTTCACAATGGTTACGCCTGATTCCCCCAGGAAACATCCGACCGCCGTAGGCTATCTGCAGCCCTGCGAATTACGCTAGCAGTCGTGCTAAATGGAAATTCATCCTTAAATAACTTTGTCTATTTTTAACTCTATCTCGAATAATTAGATTCGATCAATTCTAATTGAATAACTAATATTCAATTAACCCTTATTCAATTACTATATTTGAATAACTCTAGTTCGATTTGACTCAAAACGATTAACTCTAACTGGTTAATTCTAACTGAATAACTCTAACTGGATAACTCTAACTGAATAACTTTAACTGGTTAACTCTAACTAACTAACTCTAACTGTTTAACTTTACTGTTTAACTCTGACAATTTAACTCCAACGGTTTAACTCTAACAGTTTAACTCCAACTGTTTAACTCTAACAGTTTAACTCCAACTGTTTAACTCTAACAGTTTAACTCCAACTGTTTGACTCTAACAGTTTAACTCCAACGGTTTAACTCTAGTTGATTAACTCTTTTGAATTAATCCCTTTGACTTTTCTCTTTTGAATAATTCCTTTGGAATAATTCCTTTGAATTACTTCCCTTGAATAGATTCTTTTTCTATTCGTTTACTCAACAAATAACTATTCTCTTTTCGCTTCCATTTATTTAACAAATAAATATTCCCTTTAACTTTTCTATTTATTCAACAAATAAATATTTCTTTTAACTTTTCTATTTATTTAACAAATAAGTACTTCTGTCAACTTTTCTTTATTCCCTACATGAATATTCCCTTTTCAATTCCATTTGTAAATACTTTTACGAATGTTTCCCTTTTTATTTCTATTTTTAATCGTTTCACAAATATTTCCCTTCTATTTGATTTCACCAATATTTGTTTTTTTTTTTTACAAATGCTTTGATTCTATAATCATTTTTTCTCATGAAATTCTCTTCCTTTTATATATAAAATCTATTGATTTTATATAAATAATTTATTTTCAAAATAAACTTTGAAAATCCCTTTTCACTTTCTAGTATCACTTATGGTATAAAAATACCAAATCAAAAGGTTCAATCATCATCCAAACACACAGGTTCAACAACAGATGATATAACACATCATATATCAGAATATATGAAAAACGGTAAATAAATGTTGAGGAACCCAGTTGGGTCCCTCCGACCTGTTTCCCTGCATCCACAGATATCAGTCAACATAAATAACATGAGTAAAAAAAATATTCTGATAAACAGAATCAATATTTCGATACGATTTATATATATATCGTTATCGATAATTTCAATCAACTGACTAGCAGTTCAACCAAACAGCCAACACACAGCAATTCAACCAATATTTATCAATTCTAAAAATACTTTATAAAAATATAAATTATTCAGAGTTAGTGAGATTTACTCACCTTGGTGGGTTCATCGTTGAATAACGATATACGTTCATTGATTTGGTTCAGGCGTTAAATTTCACCATAAATCCAAACGAGCTCCAATCCACTTGCGGTCAGTTCCATTGCGTAGTGCTCGTCCATACGATCCCAACGGATCCTGTTTCGTTAAATTTCGTTAATGTATGCAAAAGTTATGCTATTTACAATATTTACCTAATTTAAATGAATATATATTTAATCAAATTAATTAAATTATTATTTATCTTAATTAATTTCTAATTGCGTTATTAGCCAAATTACATTCCCTGCCCTTCTAAAAAATTCTACTTTCCCATCTCTAGCCGTATCCAATTTTTTTTAAAACTGAAAAACCATTTTAATATTAATTAAATTTAATTTTCAAATAAAATATTTAAAAATATTCATTTAATTATAACTTAAAAATTTTAACCCGGATCAAAAATCTGCTTTCACTCATTTTAAAGTATTTTTCGATAAGAATCCAACGGTCCTTGTTTCGTGGAAATCCGACTTGTTTTGAAAAAGTTATAAGCTTTTAAAGTTTATAGTTAAAAATTACGAAAATGCCCCTGGTTTGTTTTAAATTCAAATTAAATTCAAATTAAATTTTAAATTTAAATTTAAATTAATCATCCCATCCGTCGGATCAGTTAGGGATAGCCAGGGAGAGCAGGAAACTATATTTTCCAAACTCAAGCCTTAGACACTATCCTCTCTGTCACCCTTAGAATGTTCCGATATTTATTTTTACAAATTCTATTTTAATTATTATTATTATATATATATATATATATATTACAAAAATAAATAAATAAATATTATTTAAAAACTTACCTCGTGAAGCCCCAGCCTCTGCCTAAGAGTCCCTAACTCCCCGTCTTGCCCTCCTTTCTCCCTTCCTTCCCTTTTCCCTATTTCCTAATATTTTATTATTATTTCTGCCATTGCCAAAGCTTGAAAGAGGAGGAGGAAGAGTGAGTTTAAAATGAAGGGGGGCTATTTATAGCCGAAGGAGTCACATGGATTGCTGAGGTGGCGCGAATCCAATGGTCGAAAATGGATGGCTAGGATTAATCCTTAAATTAATTAAATTATAAATAAATTTAACAATTTATGAATAGTAAAGTGTGTTTTCTCAACCCTATTCGGACGTTAATTTGACTTACTTATTGATACCTTATCCAAAATCTTTTTCAACCATGTTGTTCAATTTTTCTTGCTCTTCAATAATATATAAAAATATTTAAATTTTGAATTCGTTTGAACTTTCAAATAATTTAAATTCAAATTCAAAATAGTGTTTTGTGTTAGTTTCAACACCTTCCGGTCTCATGTTGGAGTATCAAACGATAACGGTTTTCAGAAATTCTTCCACATCTGGTCCGGTTTTTAACGTACTTCAATCCTATGTATTCAAATCAAAAATCCGAGTTCGTTTACATTTTCAAATAATTTATTTAAATTTTGTTTCCTTAATAACTTTTTATATCCGTTATAGGATTTTCCCAGATTTCATATATAGCTAATATCCTATGTTTAGAATTTTCCTGGATAGGTCTCAGGTTCCAGTTTTGCCGTTAGCATTAGCAAATTCCAATTACCGTCAAAATTTAGTTCAAATTTTGGCCTTTTATTTTTTCTTTTCCACATACGGATGCCATTTTTGACGTAACTTGGTTGGTTACCTAATTTCATCATTTCAGATTTAATGAAACTGATTTCATCGAAATCCGAGTTCGTTAGCTACTACATCCTTTGTAAACGTACTATTTTAAATTAAAAATTTATCCTTTTATACTGCCAGTTCCATTATATTGCAGATCCACTAAATTTCTACCATTTCGGAATAAAATAAAATATTCAAAATTATTGAAATTAAACCATTTAGAATTCCAAAATAATAAAAAAAATATTTTTAAATAATAACTAAATGCTCAAAAAATCTGGGTCGTTACACCATTCTTCTTTACAATGTAAAATTTACTCTTTAAACACAATGTAAAGTCCATTCTTTTTAGTACATTAAAATTAATGTAAATCTTCCTACGGTGAAATTTTTATGTATTAACATTAAAAATAATGTTAACAAATCCTACGGTTAAATATTCCCTTTAATTTACATTAATAAATATGTGAATTTTCATACAGTAAAAATTTCCTTTATTTACAAAAATAAAAATGTAAACTCCTCCTACGGTGAATGTTCATATATATTAACATTAATAAAAATGTAAACTTTTCATACGGTGAAATTCTAACGTTAATTTACATAATAAAATGTAAAATTTATGTCATCTCCAAATTTCAACATTTTATTTACATACTAAGATGTAAATTTTATGTCATCGTAAATTCTAATATTAAATTTACATAATAAGATGTAAATTTATATCATCGCCAAATTCTAACATTTCATTTACATAATAGGATGTTAATTTTATGTCAACGCAAAATTCTAACATTAAATTTACATAATAAGATGTAAATTATGTCAACGCAAAATTCTAACATTAACAAATATGTTAACTTTGTCATACGATGAAATTCTAATTTTTAATATTAACAAAAATGTTAAGTTCTCCTACATTTCAATTTTACATAATAAAATGTAAAATCTAACACAAGTCGCATTCTTATTTTATTTGCATCAAATAATATGTAAATTGAAATTTCTTTTTATTATTAACATTAAAAATGTTAATTTATACATGCGGTTAAATTACTTTTTAATATTAACATTTAAATGTTAATGTCATCATATGGTTAAATTACTTTTTATATATTAACATTAAAAATAAATAATGTAAATTTTCATACGTTGTACATATTCTTATTATTAACATTAAATATAATGTTAATTTTATCATACGTTGAATTACTTATCATTAACATTAAAAATAATGTTAATTTTATCATACGTTGTAAATTACTTTATTCACATAAATAAAATGTGAAATTCCCCTACGGTCAAAATTTCTATTTAATCTACATGGAAAATAATGTAGATTTATACATGCGGTGAAACTCATATATATTTACATAATAAAATGTAAATTTCATAGCATCGCAAATTTCTTACTTTAATTTTACATAATTAAATGTAAATTCATGTCCACATAACTTCATACTTAAATTTTACATAATTAAATGTAAATTCGTGTCAAATATCAAAACAACAGCATCCCAACATAGCCACTGTTTCAAATCTCGCAAATATCGCCCGAGATCTCCTCCGAGATCTCGTTTTGGGCTCCTACCGAAACGAAACAACAAATATCACTCTAAATCTCCTTTCGAATATATCGCCCGAGATATTGCAATATCGAACGATATATCGGCCGAGACGAAATACTGGAATATCGTCTGAGATCTTAGTTTTTTTGGTTTAAATTTAAATTTGTGCCTGAACAAGAACTATAATTAAAAAACTCAAATCTAGCCATATCAATCTTTTGTTATTTTACATTTTGCATGTTAAATGACTATATTGTATGTTCGTATATGTTTTACAATGCTTATGATTTTCATATTCGTCTTTTTTCATACATGTTACCTATGAAATTATGTATTTTATGGTCTCTTTATGTTGAATTTTTTAATGGTTTGGATTCTTTTAATGTTTCCTATCTAACAATATTCATGTTTTAAGCATATTACGATTTAGAGTATGAATGATCTTTCGCAAAATAAAGAATATTAAAATTATTTTGCATTTTAAGTTTAAGTTATTATGTTTTTAATAGCATTCATAAAAATCATTTTTAACATATCATGTACCACGAGATTGTTCCGATATGAACTTTCAGACCCGAGATGAAAATCCGAGACGAACTCCCGAGTTAGACTCATCTCGTCCGAGATCTCCCCCAATACGAGACCGAGTCTATAAAATCCCCGAGACGAAACGCGACCGATATCCGAGATTTAAAACCTTGAACATAGCAACAAGTCCACATCCAACAACTAGCATCAAGGTAATTAAAAGGTGTTGTTTTGCTGGACATATGTAAAAACAACATGGCGTGATTAAATAAAGAACACATAATTAATTTTAATTAACTATTAATTCAGATTTAAACCTTAAAATTCTAAGCAATTCAGATTTAACATCATACAGGGTGAACCGTTCAGATCCATGTTCTAAACAGCATGTGTTATTTGATCTACGCTTAACAATCATGCAATAATTATTAAATAAATTAAATTAAATTTAAAAATAAAATCCTCACAGTGTTTGGTCAGAGAAGGAGACTCGAATTTGATCAGATTTGGTGTTCGAGTTCACTTGTTTTCGGATCTGGAACAATTCCAATGCAAATTGATAGGAAAAATCAAAATCCAGCCTTTAACAACTGCTGCAGCAACGCTTAAAAGCGTGGGGAAATCTGAAATAGAATTTACCTTAGAACGTTCAAAAATTCAAACTCCGATAACTTTTGATTTACTAAACGGTTTTGGGTGCGGTTTTTTGGAGGATGGAGCTCTTGGAGAGGCCGATCTACGGGGGTAGGCGCGGTGGAGCTCGGTCGGGGTATGGCGGCGCAGTCGAGGCCGAACGGATCAGACTTCGGGGAGGTGGTGTAACACCCCGCCTCCGCTAGGGTCACTCGCAAAGGAATGCACTAGCTTTAGAGGGGCATTATTGGTAAACATGCACAGAAATATCACAAGACAGAACATATAAAATAGCGGAAGTAAAATCAAACTTTCATAACATGAACAAATAAGGTCTAAAGCCTTTTACATCAGAGTACATCAAAACCTGTCTTGCAATAGTAAAGAAGCATAAAGACATTTTCATAAATTATTCCCCAAGTAAAAACAGTAAAGTAGCCATTAGCCAAGAAAAGTCCAAGCCATCCATGATGACCTTCAAGCAGAAGAAGTCCGAACTAAACAACAGTATTTCCTCCCTCTAACCTGGGGGGGGGGGGGGGGTGGGAAACGGAAGAAAAGAGGCGAAACAAAACGGGTCAGTCAAAAAGACTGAGTAAGCCATATCTACTATTAGCATAAAAACTAGTAAAGTTAACTGACATGAGAAACTGAGATGAAAATAAGCATGATAACAAGATAGATAAGCTAAATCAAAATAACATGATGAACTACTGAACTCAGATAAACTAAGGTGTCATGATAAATTACGATGTCAAGATAAAACAAGGTATCACATCGTCAGGTTTCTATCAAGTATAATATCCCCAAGATATCTGTCACGTATAACGCCCCGTGATATCTATCCTGTATTTTAGCTCTGCACCTACCGTACTAGTATCCCCACCGTGTCATGTGTTAACCAAGAATGACCCTCACTCAAAAGTCGTGTAATGGTCCATGTCAACCTAATATATCGCATATATAGGTTACTCAACTTGTATGTTTTATTCCATGTAAATGTTCAGTCCCTTACCATAGACCATACGGGCTTTCCCATGAGATTCTATATTACTTTAACATAGTTCCATGATCCTTAAGATCGGTTTGGACTGTTACCCTAAACCTAGCTAGGGTCTTCCAACATGAATTATTGTTTGTACAACTAGGACTTATGCTACCTAGGGCTGCTAGGGATTATGCTTACCTATTGCACGTTTTCGTATCTCGGTTTGGGTTCAACCACCTAGGGCCACTAGGGATTACGCTAACCGCCAACCGCGCCCTTTTTTCCCACGCATTCATCGTGAATCGCTTTTCCATGACTGTATGCACATGTATCACATCGTGCCATCCAAGTCCTGTCACAGGGCAAATCAAGAAATACAGGACTCGGTCGGGAGCTTTCGATTTATCTGCCGATGCAGATGCTAAGGTCTGTTTTTCTTATACGTGGCTATGGTCCCACGAGACCACTCCCTCAACTAGTGAAAGATAAGACAGGATAAATCCTGTATGAGAACACAACACTGGCCAACCCACATCCAAGCCTTACCGCAACCATAATTAGATAGCAATTATGGTCTTTTGGGTGTTCTCTGCCTTTCCGTACGTACACGCTTGACCAAAGATGGTAGGTAGCCTGACGAAATGCTATCTAGGGTACGACCGTGTATCGTCGACTATCCCCTATCCATCCCCGTCTTTAGGTCGCTCGTATAGCAACCAAGGCATACTCTTGGTTCTTCTAACGCAGACCTTAACCTCTCATGAGCCTAGTATAATCACCTGGCAGCTCATAGAGGGATACCAAGAATATCCTCACGTTCCCCGAAGCCGCTGCTTCGTTACCCAGTTCACTGGAGCCTTTATCTAAATCAGATACTTGCTCCTACTCGTATACTTAAACGATGACCTACCGTATCAGGTTACTCATCTATCTATGAACTGGTCTAAATTTCCTTGACTAAGAATCATTACTTAGTTATTCTTCAACTGAGGTTTACCACTTAGCATTGTTCCCGTTATCCTTGTTAACCACGGTTATCCACCTAATCCTCAGAACTAGGGTTTACATAATGGATTAAGTGTCACTTAAGTTCATGACTTAACCCGTCTACAAATCCTGTCAAAATTGGCTAAGTATCCAAGTTCAAGGCTTAACCCTACAAACCATGCTCAAGTTGGTTAAGTATATTAAGCAATTCACGACTTAACCTCGTCCAATTATCATTCTAGATTGGTTAAGTATATATTAACTTGACCCTATCAATTTACTTAGTCAAATCGGTCAAGTGTATTCAAGCGATTCGTGACTTAGCCTTATCATGTTTTCACGTTATATTGGTTAAGTATTCGTTAACTTAACCACAATAAATTAACGAGTTAGATTGGATAAGTATAGGTCACTTAACCACATCAATTCATCATGTTTAGATTAGTTAAGTGTTTAACTTAACCCCATTAAATTACCAAGTGGGATTAATTAAGTCTAGGCTAACTTAACCCCATCCGATTTCCATGTTTAGACTAGTTGAGTCTAATCTTAACCCCATTCGTTAACCGTATTTTTCGGTTAAGTGTCATTAAGAAAACTTACTTAACCTTACCAAGTTATCGCGTTGGATTGATTAAGTGTTGGTTAACTTAACCCCATCCACTAGTCATATAAAAATGGTTAAGTGTCATTAGGCAAATCAAGTTACTTAACCTACCCAACCTTGTCATGTTTTGTTAAGTATCATTAGCCTAATCAAATTACTTAACCCATTTGTCCATGTCATATTTGGTTAAGAGTCATTAATCAAATTGACTTAACCCTATCATGTGGCATTAATTACTTAATGCACCTTCACCTCTCACATTAGACTTTGTTGTGGTTACTAGTTAAGCCGGTCGGTTCCGGGTAGCTTTACACCACAACTTGGTCTAACCTCGGGTTCAAGCACAACATGACCAACTTCTCACATTGGGTCCTATTGTTTGCAACTACTAGTTAGGCCGGTCGGTTCCGGGTAGTTTTACGTTGCAAACTCAACCCAACCTCGAGTTGGCCACATTTATATTATCTAAGTGTCATGTCCATCATGTTTCCCAAAACATGTTACAAGTTTTCAAGCATTTGGGTAGACCTAACTTAATAGGTAAATTCCCAAAGGGTAGACCTAACTTAATAGGTAAATTCCCAAGCTTATGTTTTTATGCATACTTACATGTCAACTTCCATGTTATATTTCAAGTCATGTTTTCAAGTTGTATTTTCATGTCATTAGAAATTACCCATAACATAACCCAACGCTTTTAAACTCGCATATACGTTCGCGACAACGTAATGGATTAAAAGAAGAGACTTGGCAAAGGCATGACAAAAATGGATATTAAGCCACAAGTTAATCATGGTGGCAAATGAGGCACAAATGTGTTCATTAACTTGCATGTTACATTCTTAAGCCTCAAAACATGCATAAACCCAAACTTGGCACATAAGCGAATCATGGTGACAAAAGATATGGAATGATGACTAGTAACTCGCATATATCATCATATAAGGGTTATGACTTCATATGCAAGTTGACATAAAAGTTATGAGGGTTCTCATGTTGCCTAATGCAACATTTCAACATAAAGGCTGTAGCTTTTAGCTCACAAGATCAAGATAATGACTTCATAAACTTGCATGACATGATAGCATGTATCATACTCAATGATCAAACCCAAACTTGCAACATGAACATTTAACTTCATAGTTAATATCTAAGAGTAGGGAAAGGACTTACATTGCTATGAAGGCACAAAAGATATGACAAAGCCCTTATGCAATCAAATAGACCCAAAATGCAAGCTCTAACATAAAAACCCTTGAGCCAAAATGATCAAAACCCTTGCTTTATGATGCAAAGATAGAAACTTGACTTGAATGCAAGTTAATGACACTCATACAAGCTTGAAAACACTTGTATGCATGGAAAATCTCTCATAGAAACCATTTAGAAATTTTATGAAGAGAGTGGAGGCCATGAGAGGTAAAATTTTGCCATAGTTTAGTTGCATGAATGAATAATGAGGATTTAGGATAGGTTAGGGTCTTATTTATAGATTAGGCAAGTGTTTTAGGCCATAGGATTAAACCTAGATTCAATCCAAGCCATCAAAGCATGTCTTGGGGAAGAAGTCAAGTGTAGGAACCATCTAGGGCCTTTAGATTAAAGATGAACCATGAGAACCATCCAAATGCAAAATCTGCATTTGAGCGAATCGGCCAACGGGTTGACAGTCAAACACCCTGGATTAACCCCTAGTCGACCCAGCGTGCTCGGGTCGACCTCAAAAATCGGCCGGTTCGGTTATTCCCCTCTCCCAATTCGCTGTTTTGAACATTTTTGCTTATTTATTTATTTAATTTTCAATTATATATATATATATATCAATATATATATATTTCTCTGCGCAACCCATTTCACTTAATTAAGTATACTTTAATTTGGGAATTTTTCGTGAAACTTCGTGAGGCCTTATCTTGGTCATACGGACTCCGATTTTCGAAAACTCGGACTCTATTTCGCGTATTTTTCCGAGACGAACGCAATGGCATAGCCCGTTTCCCTTGATTCAGATTTTACAGTTTAATTCTGCCTCCATTTATGTTATAACAGGTTATTGAAAATACGGGTTGTTACAGGTGGTGCGTCGACTACGGTGGACGAGAGGTGCTGGAACTTATCGGAGATCGAAGGGCTCGAGAATCTCTTCGAAACGAGTATAAGTTTGAGACTTTTCATTGAGAAATGAGGTCGAAATCGAAGTTCAAAAATTCGAGTGGAAATGGGTTAAGCGGCGGGTTTCAAACGGAGGAGAAAGAGACTACTGTAGCACGTATTTATACGTGTATTCCTAGGGTATTCTAATTATTATTTTATTTTAATAATTTCAGAAAATAGTGATTTTCCGTCCGAACTCCAATTCGCGCTCAACGACTGTCGAACTATACGTTTTGACGCCTTTTGAACGCGATGCCGCCATCCCCGAAGTCCAATTCTGAAGTTACAGGTATGTTTTTCTTTTATTTTCAAGTTTAATTGTTTAATTTAAATTTGAACATACGTTTTAATTTCCTACGGCCACGTACGAATTCAGAAAATTCCCGAAAAATAATTTTGGCTTTCTTATGACGATACGGTCCTAATAAAATTTATTTCGTCGAATTCTGAGACTTTTTGAAAAATGGCTATTTTTCAGTCAATTAATTTTGACCGAAACTGATTAAATACTGTTTCTTTTGCCACGCTCATGTACTAGCTTGGAAAATTATAAAATTTGAAACCTAGCAATAATTTAATATTCCGAATCCAACAAAAGTGGTTTCATCAGAAACGGACACTGTTTGAAAAATCACTATTTTCTATGGCTATATATTTTATATTAAAAATACATTTTTAAACAAATAATTTTCGAAACTCCAAATATATAAGTGTTTATACTTTTTAAATGCAGAAACATCATTCCGGACTCAATGGAAGTGGTTTCGAGTTCAAATTCCTTTATATGTAAAAAGTAGCATTATTGACCTATGCAAATTACCTAGGCATCTTTCTAAAAATTGAATTGGCCATAACTTTTGATTTCCGCTATGAAATTTCGATTTTTTGGATTCTTTGGAAAGATATTTTTAAATAGATTCTAATATTTTTGGTTTCACTAAAATCCGTTAAATTTTGCGTCCTGTACGGTCAGTCAAAGTTCAAGTTTGACTTTTCAAACTACCGCGCTATTTCTAACTCTTTTTATAATTAAAATTAATTTATTCATTCTAACTTTGATTTGAACCAAATTTGTGATCATTATTATTTAAAATAGATTATTCTAAATATCAAAACTCATTTAAAATCACTTAAAATAAATTTTAAATTGGCCCCAAAATTCAGGGTTGTTACACCTAACCACTTAATACTTCCTACACGATAGGCGGACCTTGGTGCCTACGAAGCGGCCATTTAATACATAATCCCAAGGTGAACCCTACCCCGGTTACTTGCTACCTAAACGAAGTGGACCAACACATGGATTACCAAGCTCGTACCCAATAACCCTTTAGTGCTTCTTATTTCTGGAGAGGTGAGCTAATGTGATCGCTTAGTACCCTTTTAAGGGTGGATCGAACTATTTAATACCTTTATCTTGGAGTATTATTATGTTTTTAAATTATTTTCTCTTCAAGGTTTCCTCTTTTAGGATGGAAGGAGGACACCCTACACTTGAGATAAACCTAGTTTAGAAAATAATCCTCGGTGCGCTATTGACTATCGTCACTAGTTCATATGGTTACTGATATATCACACCAGTCGTACATATATCCGACAATTGGAAAATGCAGACTTCTATCGAATAAGGCAACTGACTTCACACTATTCACCTACTAAGTCCAGTTCCTATTTCAAATTATAATAATTCTACATTGACTAGAAATAAATAGAGAAAATCTATAACTTCCTATCCTAGGATGATTATTTTTTAATTTCCTTATTGGACTTAGAATTTACTACACTAATCAATCCCAATTAATTCCCCTTTTATAATCCATTTATTACTATTAATTAGGTTGATTTCCACTAACGACCCTAATGGTTATATTTCCCAAGGGATCAATTAACTTATTCAATGCATTTATGACACGACGGTCATATTTTCCTAGGGCATTCACTATCTTATTAAAAGCCATTTATTAAGGTCCGATTTAATTTCTAATCTAAATACTGTAATTCCCACTTATTACTATAATTTAATTCCACTTATTTCTTATTTGTGTGTATATATACATATACACATGTGTTTATTATTTATTAGATTCCCTAATTGGAGTTACAATTCCTATTAACACAATTCAAATTGTAACCATTTAGGCATGTTTATCCTATTCAATTTATTTCCCCTAATCAAATATGGCTACAACATTTATTACTTAACATAAGACCATTTATTCATATATAGCAAATTAGTTACATTTATTGCTACAAGGTCATAATATTATTTCCATTCAGTACGGGCTATATTTCCATACACATACCACAGAAACGGAAACCATTCAAACACAAACAAAAAACTTTATTAATATAATATATTGTTGTTTTTACATATATTCGGACGGATAATAATATATATAACTATATTTTAAGTGTGATTAACATTGTAGTTATGTTCTATTTATTATTATTAACCATTTATGTTTTGGTCTAAACTAACTACCAAAACAGACTTTTTATATTCAGTATTGTTTAAGATTCAAAATCTTCTAAAAAGGTTAATAACTATAGTTATTGTAGAATTTGCCCAAAATAATTAAAAAGACAAAATAGTTATATTTAAAATCATAAGAAATAAGAAATGTATGTTTTTGGAACGATTGTTGTAAACTACATACAAATATACGTGAATTCACACATCCCTTCCTAATTGTTTTGTACATATTTCTTGCTAATTTGAAACAATGTCCTTTTATTAAAAAGAACAAAAAGGGCATTTCTATAATAACCAAGTAAAACCCAACGACATCAAACATAAACAGGCATAACCTTTTAAATCAAATATGTCAAAAAACCATAAATCATCACCAAAGCTAAGGATCTTGAATAAAACTACAATTTTGATAATGGATTTGGGATTGATTTATAGATCTAAGGTGTATACAATAAATATAAACAAATCTATGAACTGTTGTTATAGTTTAATTAACCAAAAACGCATACAAACTCAATATTCAAACCACAACCTTTTATTTTAGGTTTGAATAAAAAAAATAAACTAATCTGATAAACTTTTAGGCATATAATTATATATATACAAACGAATTAAATTAGTTATTATAAATGATGCATGTAAATTTCCCAATCACTTGAAAGCTACCCAAATCTGAATCTAAATAAGGGATACAATTACCAAAACCTTACATATACACAATTATTCCAAAAGGGGATTCTTTTAGATTTGTTGATCGGCAAGAAAATAGAAAAGAAGATGGAAATCTAAATGGAAGAATGCCTATTCAAAGCACCATTTCTTTTGCACAAGAATCTAATTTCATTCTTCTCAAATCTATGTTTACTTGATTTGTATATGTTTAGATTTGATTTAGAAGAGATTTGGAAGAAGAGGTAATGGCAGAGACTATCTACTGGTTTCCGAATTGCATGCAAAAGGAAGAGGGTCTAACCCTTTATTTGTAGGTGTTAGAAAGACCGTTTGATTTAATATTATAAAGATCTGTTCGTTTATATAACCTTTGTATATAAAATAAACCACCAACCTCAGCCGCCTCTATGTAAATACATGACCAGGGGGTCGACCGGCGGTTGCCCGTTGGGATCGAGTGCCCTGAATCAATTGGACCAATGAAGATGGGTTATAAATGGTATATATTAATTAATAATTATCTTGATTTATTTTTCATCCAGTTCTATATTTTGTCCGTAACTTTTTCATATAGACTACGTTCGCGAAACTCCAAACGTGAAAGTTGACCAAAATTCCGTAACAAACTCGACGGTGCATGTTTCATGGTCAAATTCCATTGTTTGTAGAAATTACATTTTTGGAACCTAACTAAATAACTAACTTAATTATAGCAAAAATTTCGGATTGTTATAGTTAAACAGATTATGAATGATAGTCGAGGCTATAATAACAAAGACTGGGGGTTAGTGGTAGCCATACCCCTTTCATAGATGATATGAGGAACGTTGAGTTCCCACAAAGATTTAGCCTATCTTAGATATCTAATTAATTCAGAAAACCTGATCATCACCAGCATTTGATGAGATACGATGGTATATGGAATCAGCCCAGGCCTCTGACGCCGTGAAATGAAAGGCCACCAATCTATCTGGATTCATAGCTCTCATTTAACAACCCAGAATTTTGGGGCCAATTTAAAATTTTATTTTTAGGAGGTTTTGATAGAAAAATGCGCCAGAATTTCTTGTTCAAGTAACATATTGTTTTCTTCATTTTTTTAAATTAAAACTAAATCTATATAAGTTGTATTACAATGATTTATTTTATATCATTGGTTTTATAAATTTAATTTGGAGACTAACTTTTAGATCCAGAATTCTATGTTCATGTTAGTGGATAAAAATTCATCTTAAAGATTTATTTGAACTTTATGCTCAATTAGTTAAATGTTAGATTGGTAGTCCATGTTTTATCTTTCATAACTAAGTGTGACACTAGACTTGATAGTTTATATATACACGTTATATATATTAATTTGATTTGACATTGAACCTATTAAATGTTTGTATGATAATTTTTTTTTTTTGCCTAATTTATGTCTATTTTAAATCTAGTATTGACATTAATTGTAATATTGTCATTAATTGTATTAACTTGATTGAAATATTTCTATCTAAGAATAATTATGTGTTAATTAAAATCAATGCGTTGTTAATAGAAAACATACATTTGTCTTAAGTTAAAAAGGAATGTTCTAATAAATTGATTGATTTGAGTTTGGGACCATGAACTAAGGAAACACATGATTTTTAGTGTGTGAATTTAGAATCCATATTTATCTTTATGCTATGTAATAGCAGTCACATTATGTTTCTTTTAATTTATTGTGTGTTAATAAAATTAATGAGAATAATTTGAATATATTGAGGCTAATGAATTTAATATTGTGACATATATATCGTGAGATCTGGCTGTTTTACCTTTTATATTTATTGTAGCTTCCCCATTTGTCATATTTCAAATTGCCTCTTTATTTCCATTATTAATAATACAAATTTAAGTTTATGCTTCCATTTTCGTTAATTCATTTATCCTATTTATTTCTTTTGTTTCCTTCATTTAAGTCCATATATTCATGTGGTCCTTTTTGTTCCATTTCTATATAAACATGTGTCGTCTTTATCAATTTCCATTGTTTAATTTTTATCTATTGCATGTTAATGAATTTTTTTTAGAGTAAGTGTAAGAATATTAAAGTTAAGAATATTACTTTGTGTCCATTATTTATGTAAAACCTTTTGACACATGTTACTCAAAAATATGTGTTTTGAAATTTTAAAAAATTTGCACAACTTAAACAATTAGATAAATAAAGCAAGCATTTAATGTGTTTGTAAATACAAAGAGGCGTATGGGGAAGATAATTTGTGCATTTATTCTCTACTCTCTCTTCTCTTCTATTTATCATTCAAATTCATTTTTTATATATAAAACTATTCCCTTTATTCCCCCTTTTGGTCCTTTTGTTCTCTCTTCTCTTTATATTTACAATCTTCAGACCTCAAAAATTAATAAATAAATAAATAGAAAATCGAAGAGCATGACATGATCTCCAACATCAATAGTCATGATCGAATTAAGAGAATCTAGTGCTCTAAGGCGCTGGAGTCAGAAGCGAATCGGCGGTGTCAGAGAATGGTGATGGGTTCAATTTTGCCAAACTAGACAACGATAGAAAGAGGAAGATGACGGTCTAATTTTGGGTTAAGGGTAATGAAAATAATTAGGGTATTAATTATTTTAAATTAATTAAAGTAATGTACAAATGGTTAAAACCATGTATCTTTGTCATATCAATTCAGAAATTGACGAAACTGAATCCGTTAGAACCGTATTTCCGAGATCTACAGCATGGGGCAGACCAGATTTGAAAAGGAGCATGTTGAAAACTCAAATAAAATGCGATGTGAGAAATCCTATTTCTTTTATTTTATTTTCATATATAATTATAATTACTGAATCATGATCTGTGATCTATTCTAGAATTTGTGTGTGAAATTATATGCGGCTAAATTCTATTTTACGTGATTCGATCTAGATTGATGGATTCTGTTTGGTGTGCCTTGTTTGATAAAATTGTATGTAATGAAATTGTGGAGATTTGTTATCAAATATGAAATTATCGTCTTTATGTTTCACTAAAATTGTCATAAAATATCGTTTTATGTCAAACTAAATTTGTTACAAAAAAATATATATATCATTCGTACTTGTTATGCTAACATTGAATTTGTATATAAATAGAAATAGTCGTTTTATTTGTCAAGTTAACATTTGATAGTTTACAAATAAAAATATTCATATTTATTTGTCAAATTTAACATCTAATTGTGTCAAAAAAAAGATCGGATCGAATTGGAAAATGGAAAGATTTGTACAAGTTATACGTTTCATCACCACTTTGTAGAAAATCGATTCCTTTTATTTGGGCAAATGTATTGAATTGGAGTACAAATAAAATATTCAATTTTATTTGTCAAATTAAACATTGAGTTTGTGTGCAAATAAGAATAGTAATTTTTATTTGTTCATTTGAATTATAAACATGTATGTAGGCAAAATACTTTTTTATTTTGTCATCAGAAAAGTAGAAAACATGTTATACAAAGTAAATACTTCCTTTAATTATCACTAGGAGTATACAAAATGTATGTTAAAATAGAACTATCATTTTATGGGAAGATATTGGGTCAAAATTAAAAATAACATTTTGTTAGATAACGTTATGTCAAAGTAACTTTTTGATTAGAAAATGCCAAATGGAATAGAATGTCACCTTTGTTTATTTATTGGATTGGATTGGAATTTTCAATTCAATAAAAGAAATATCACATTTTGTCATTTAAGTAAAAGTAGACAAAAACATTCTTTTTTTTCTAATTTAGTAAGAGTGAAAACTTTATTTGCATTTTCTATGTAAATAAAATGAACATATTTATAGTGAAAACTTTATTTGCATTTTCTATGTAAATAAAATGAACATATTTATAGTGAAAACTTTATTTGCATTTTCTATGTAAATAAAATAAACATATTTATAGTGAAAACTTTATTTGCATTTTCTATGTAAATAAAAGGAACATATTTATAGTGAAAACATTATCTACATTTTGTGTACATATAAAGAAAACTTTATTTACATGTAGTGTAAATAAACATATTTAGAAAAGTTTTACATTTTCTTAATGTAAATAAGAATTAGAAAAGTTACATTTTCTTAATATAAATAAGATTTAGAAAAGTTTTACATTTTCTTAATGTAAATAAGAATTAGAAAAGTTACATTTTCTTAATGTAAATAAGAATTAGAAAAGTTTTACATTTTCTTAATGTAAATAAGAATTAGAAAAGTTACATTTTCTTAATGTAAATAAGAATTAGAAAAGTTTTACATTTTCTTAATGTAAATAAGAATTAGAAAAGTTACGTTTTTCTTAATGTAAATAAGAATTAGAAAAGTTACATTTCCTTAATGTAAATAAGAATTAGAAAAGTTACATTTTTCTTAATGTAAATAAGAATTAGAAGAAAATTACATTTTTATGTAATTGAGTTAAACAACATAAAAATTACTTTTTTATGTAATTAAGTCAATTTCCATGTGAATTAGATTAAAAGTGAAAATTTTACATTTATCATGTAAATTAAGATAAAGGAGAAAAATTACATTTTATGTAATTAAGTTAAAGAAGATAAATTTATATTTTTATGGAATTAAGATTTAAAGTAAAAAAATTACATTTTCATGTAATTAAGATTTAAAGTAAGAAAATTACATTTTTATGTAATGAAAAGAATAGATTTTGACATTGCAAAATTATTTATATTCTTTTTACGTAAATTAGATTAAAAGGAAAAGTCACATTTTTAATGCAGATTATATTAAAAAGAAAACTTTACAATTTTAATGCGATGATAATAATGGAATTAAAATGTATATTTTTATCGTCATTTCAGATGCGATAAAAAGAGTAGAAATGAAATGTATATTTTTATCGTCACTTTAGATGCGATAAAAGAATAGAATAAATATTATATATTTTTATCGTCATTTTAGAGGCGGTAAAAATAAGTTACATTTTTCAATGTAAATAGAAGAAAAATAGTAAGTTACATTTTTATATGTAATTAGAGAAATATGGAAATTTACATTTTCCAATGTAAATAGAAAATGAAATAAAAGTTTACATTTCTTAATGTAAATAAAATAGGAACAGAAAATTACATTTTTCATTGTAAATAAAATGATTAGAAATTTATATTTTAATGAATGGATTTTCATTAGAAAAAATAATGAAACCAAATATACATTTTGTGTAATTTGAAAGATAAAAGAAAATATACATTGTTATATTTAGGATGTGTATGTAAATTAAAATAAAAATAAGCATTATTGTGTGTCATGTTATACCTCGACATTATATATACAAATAGGGATATTCGATGTTAGCAAAATATAGTGAATGGAATGGATGACGGAATTATACATAATTATATATATATAGAGAAATTAAAATCAAACGAACCAAGTGTGGTAGTTCACGTCTTGGAGTCGTGTCTTTAATTGGTTATAGCGAAATATCCGACCGTCGGATTTTCCCAAAACTGAAACCATTAGGTTCGCCTTGGGAAGTCCTTTTCAACGATATGAATTATGTTAAAATCCAACGGTTAGATTTAGAGAAACATGTAAAAAAAATTTGAGTAAAAACAGCGCCAGGGTCGCCCATTGACCCGAAGCATCGTTAAATTAAATTTAGCTATTTTTACATAAATAAAAAATAGCGATAGATCGTTATTAAATACTAATAATGATATGAAATGATTTTAAAATATATATATGCGAGGATCATTTGAAAAGTCCGAGTTCAATCTCATTTCAAATGATTATATGTCGACCTAAGTCGAAGAGTTGAAGACGGTGATTGAAGACTGGTAATCTTCGACATCGAATGGATGACGACTACTGATGCCCTCGATTGATTTGCTACCTTGAAAAGGGTTTCGGTGGTAGTTGTCCAAACGTACTTGGAGATCTACCGGATAAAGTTTCGTTCAGACCCAGAACGGGCTTATAAATGGAATGTGTGTCTGACATTGTACTCCTTTATATTGTATTTATTGATTTTCTGCCGAATGTATGAATGATTGGTGGCGGAGAATTTATTTTCTTGCTTAACACCCTTTTGTATATTTTGGCAAAGGATTAATAGTATGATATGGATTGACAGTGTGGCATACCAAGATGCAATGATCAAGGTTTCTTGTTGAAAAGCAGAACCTTGTGGTGATGTTCAAAGCACAACTTGAATAAGCATAGCTTTGTGTATTACATAGCTTCGCGAGCCTCACACCCCGATTGGAGCCTAAAACGGGAGAAGGGAACGTAGGGAGAGCATCACATTTCTTTCTAGATAGAAGTCGTGGCCCGACATTTTACTTATGTGGATGATGGAATGAGGCGCCTCGGATATTAGGTCCTATAGGACCGGGAAACGTGTGTTCAGGAGTAACTAATCCGCAAAATTGTATGTGCGGACCGGCCCTGCATCTTTCCAAGGGTTCACTGCGGGGGATCCTGAGACATTAGCTAGAGTGTCTCGAATCGGTAAGGAGCTCCTCCCTAGCCTTGACTCATGATGGAAACCCAATTTCCAATACAACACCATGCGGTTTTGATTGTAGAACTAGTATGGCGACATAGTAGGATGGGGTACTATGCCGTCTATGATTGATACATTATGATTGACATGTTTTTGAAACTTATATACACTAGTAATAATATCAAACCCATTTTTTTTATCGTACCAAGCATGTTTAATCATCATAAGGTAAAACTCTATCCTCCGGTTTGCGTTGCATTGCATGATGGGACTTGAGTCTTATGATGATTCCATTTTTCAAAAAGCATTGCATTGTTTAACGATTTACTTTAATTTATGCCCCGGCAATCCATTGGAATAAAGCCCGTTCCGCGTTAGCGGCATGGTCCTTGGATTTGCCTCATTACTGTTAGTTAAATTAGTTAAGATTTCTCACACCAATCCCATGACTGACCCGTAGTTTGTTTCACTTTGCAAACTTGGGTGCCCTCTTTTCCATACGGACAGTCGAGTAGCTTTTTGCAGATACTTATCTCTTGAGCAGGATTCTGGACCGAAGCCTAAAGCTGTGTCCAGAGCATAGAAGTCTTCAACTATTTATTGTATTTAATTTATTGAAATTTATCTTCCACTGTAATTTTATTCAATGTACTCTGATATGTTCTGTACTCTGATGTAACATTATTACGTAATGTTTATAAAAGTCTGTTGTTGTTCTGATGCATTGTATTCCCAAAGTTAACGTATTCAGGTTTTGAACGGTCTTGGTCGATTTTGCGATCGATCGGGTCGGGCAAAACCCGGGCCGTTACATCTCATGTATTTTATGAGACTACCATCCAAATTAGATTGGGTATGAAGTTCATGAATCAGTTCTATTTGTTTGCTGCCAATCATGTTAATGTTTAGCACCAAAATAAGAGAAGTGGCAACAAACGTAAAGGAGTCATTGGAGGTGGAAGCGATCCAAAAAGGAATGATAAAAAGCATCACAGATTTCATACTTTGATAATTACAAACTATTGAATGATTTACTGGGGAATGTGTACCTGAATACCTATAACACGATGCAGTATAAAAATATTGCATCGAGAGAGTCTACTGAGAAAAAGAAGCAAACTGGGAAGTTTTGCTTGTTTCACGTAACATACAACCACACGAAAAATGTGTGTCATCATCTCCAGGACATTGGGGAAAATTTGATTTGACACAGAAAAATGGACGAGTATAGAGAAGCCCCAAGAGACAAAAGCCAGGGGGCTTTTTGTAACAACCCGGAAAATCTGAGCTAATTTAAAATTTTTATTTTGGCAATTTTAATGAATTTTGAATATTTAAAATGAATTATTTTAAATAATAATGACGAGAAATTTATTTTGAATAGAATTAGAATGTATATATTTATTTGAATCATCGTTAGAATATAAATATTTTATTTTAAATATAGAAGGAATTGAAAATGGCGCGGTAGTTCGAAAATTCGATTTCAAATTTCAAATGGATGTACAAGATTCAAAATAAACCGGATTTTATTGAAACCAAAAATATTAGAATCTATTTGATAATATCTTTCCAACGAATCCAAAAAATCAAAATTTCATAGCGGGAATCAAAAGTTATGCCCAATTGAAAATTCAAAATAGTCTCTATGGAATTCTGGCCCTTAAAAATGGAAATTTTGTAAACGAGCTCGGTTTTCGACGAAACCACTTTTGTTGGATCTGGAATGTCGAGTTATTGCTAGATTCCAAAATTCGTAATTTTCAAAATCAGTATGTGAGCGTGGTGAAAGAAAACGTGTTTTGGCAGTTTCAATCAATTTCGATCGACCAGAAAATGGCCATTTTTCAAATGCTCTCGGAATTTGATGAAATTAGTTTTGTTAGAACCGTATCGTCAATACGAAGCTAGAAAATATTTTTCGGGAATTTTAGATTCCGTATGTGGGCCCGGTAAATTGAAATGTGCGTTCAAATTCAATATATAGATTTATATTTTGATTTTGATGGAAACTGATCAAAACAGTCGAATCAGCCTATGATACATATCCTATTGTGTTCGGAATGGGGATAACTAGCTATGAACGATAGTCGGTGGGTTTGATTTCGAGTTCAAAATAAAAAGGTACTTTTTGAAATTAAATAAATAAATAAACCTCCCTCTCTCCTCCTTATACGGTTCAGCCCCCCTCCCCCCACATTCTTCAATTGAAATCATTTTTTAAAATAAAAAGAAAGGAAAAAACACAGAACCGCGCCTCCCTCCCAGTCCAGATCCACCGCCGCGCTTACCACTGACCCCCGCCCCTTCCTACCGTGCCTCCACCTTCGTTGTAATGACCCGCATTTTCTGCGGTATATAATTAATTAATTTAATTATATAAGTGGTGGTTTAGAGAATTCAAATGGTCGTTAATTAAATAACTGGGAATATTTAATTAAAATAATAATTAAATAATATATTTAATTCAGAAATAATCAAAAATATTGGAAATCACAATATTCTGTGAACTGGGTCATCCCTAAGATTTAATTCAGCTTAGAGTTGAATTATATTGACGAATATATTCAATCGACGACAGTTTGAACGTATAATTATATTATAATTAAAATCGAGCTTGAAATGGCGCGGTAGTTCGTAAATTGGCGATTCGAACTTCAACTGAATGCACATGGTTCGTTTTAAGCCGAATTTCTGTGAAACAAGAAACGCGTGGAGCTGGTGGAGTATATCTTTCTAGTGGAAGAGAAAAATCGGGATTTCGTCGTGTAGATTTTGATGTACGTCCAAATCAAATTTCAGAAAAGTCGCTGTAGATTTCCTTTATAAATTATAAAGGAATTATTTATATTTTAAAAAGAAATTTCAATATAAATCGAATATCGTGTTGACCTAGATTGAAATATCGAGTTAGAAATCAATATAGGATTATTCTGAAGCTATACAGTATTCCTCTGTGAATATAGACGACAATATTTAATTTTAAATATTAAATATTTAAATATATTTATATATTTAAATGGTCTATTCAGCGCTTTAAAAATAGCCACTTTTGCAAACGAAGTCGGAATTCGACGAAACCAGTTTTGTTGGATCCGCAATATCAAATAGTTGTTAGATTTCCAATTTCGTGATTTTTAGAGTTAGCGTGTGGCCGTACGGATTTTTAGAGTGAGAAACAGTCAGTATTTCGATGGTTAAAAATACGCTGTGTGAGCATACGGAGTCGAAATTCGACGAAACCTGTTTCGTTGGGACCGTAATGTCGAACTCTAGCTACCTGTCCAGTTTGGTGATTTTTGGGTATCACGTGTGACCACAGGAAATTTTAGAGTGCATAATCAAATAAATAAAATAGATAAATATATATATAAATATCCTAAATCGATATGTGCACCAAAACCACCCACCCAACATTCATTCCAGCCACCAACCTTACCAACCTGCACCTTTATAAACATGAACGAATGAGCCCCCACTTTTGTTTTCTCCAGTAAAGTTTTGCTCAAAAGAAAAATTCAAAATAAAATCGAATCGAATCCTTAAAATCATTCTAAATGTATATTTGGATTCACCGAGAGTTTTGTTTCGAGTCCATACCCTTTTCATAGGGTTCGATCAGTTTTCTCGTCGCTGGAAAATCCCAGCGTGGATCTAGGGTTAGTTCGATTAGGTTTTAAGGGGTTAATTCATGTTTTAGCTAATGGATTTGTGATGGCGAGGTGGAAGAGCATCGTTTGGCAAAAGTTTGGGGTTTTCTGTGCTAAAAAGGTTCGGTGGATTGCTGCTATCGTGCGTCGAGGGGGTGATGACAGGTTTTCATATGGAGGTGCGAGTTGCAAGTATAGGGTATGAGGGGATTGAGGATTCGATGAAGATGGTGATGGTGGTTTCAGATTTTAGAACGATGAAGGGATGAAGGAGCGGTTGGGGGAGGAAGTTCGATAATGGCCTTGAACAGGAGCAGCAAGCGTTTGGGAAGAAGGTGTTTGAACGGGCCTGGGTATTCACGAACTGATATGGGCCAATATAAAGGGGGTAAAGCCCGTTTAATAATTAAGTGTTTTTAGTGTAAATAGTTCAAAACTTATATAACGTATAACTTGGCCATACAATATCATATTTACAAACCGTAAGTTGCGTCAGGATCGTATGGACGGGAGCAACACAATGGAGCAGGCTAGGTGTGGATTGGAGCTCATCTGAATTTACGGCAAATTTAATTGTTTGATTCAAAATCAAATAACAGTTTATCGTTCTTTAACGATGAACTGCAAATGTGAGTAAACCTCACCAACTCTGAACAATTCTATTTTTACAACGTATTCTTAGAACTGTTAAATATTGTCTGTTTGACTGTGTGTTGATTATTTGATTGAACTGCTAGTCAGTTAGTGAAAATTATATATATATTTATATATATATAAACCGTTAAATATTTATATATTGATTATGCTATCAGAATAATTTATATTGAACTGAAAGTGATGATAATCATATTGTGTAACATCTGTGGATGCAGGGAGACAGGTTGGAGGAATCCGACTGGATTCCTCAACAGTTATTTTATTGTTTTTCATATATTTTAATATATGATGTGAATTATAACCTGTTGTTGACTGTGTGTGTATGGACGAGATTAGACATCGTAATTTGATATGTTAAAATACCATAACATGCCGGAATGTTGATAGGGGAATTTTCAAAGTGATATTGAAAATAGAATATTTATAAAATGGGATATTTATAAATAAGAGATATTTATAAAGTGGAATATTTATAAATAAGAAATGTTTATAAATTGGAATATTTATAAAGAGGAGATATTCAAAAAGGAAATAATTACAAACCATTTTCTTTTTGAATGGAAAGGCCTGTGTGGCGGGTTTGGGGATTTTCCCGATGCTCCCGATACAAAGGAGGTTATGGCGAATTTTCCCGGGAATTTAAAGAGTTAGAATATTTTTAAGAATAAATTTGAAAAGGGAATATTTGTAAACCATTTGCAAATAGAATAAAATAGAGAAAAGAAATATTTGTAAACCATTTACAAATAGAATTGAAAGGGGAATATTTAGAAAATAAATAGAGTTAATAAAAAGGGAATTGGTTTATAAAGGAAACCATTATTAAAAGGACATTTATAAAGTGAAGAACAGTTACTAATAGTAAATCTTTATAAATGAATAAATGTGTTAAAGAGGGGATCTTTTTAAAATGGATAAACGTTATAAAAAGGAGAAATCGAATATGGTATTCGAAGTTAGTAATCGAATATGGTATTCGAAGTTAGTAATCGAATATGGTATTCGAAAGTTAGTTAATCGAATATGGTATTCGAAGTTAGTTAATTGAATATGGTATTTGAAAGGAGAAATCGAATATGGTATTCGAAGTTAGTTAATCGAATATAGACATTCGAAAGGAGTTAATCGAATATGGTATTCGAAGTTAGTTAATCAAATATGGTATTCGAAGTTAGTTAATCGAATATGGTATTCGAAAGGATAAATCGAATATGGTATTCGAAGTTAGTTAATCGAATATGGTATTCGAAAGTTAGTTAATCGAATATGGTATTCGAAAGGGGTTAGTCAAGTCGAGTTAGTCAAATAGAGTTAACCAGTTAGAGTTAATCAGTTAGAGTTAACCAGTTGGAGTTAATTAGTTAGAGTTAATCGATTAGAGTTAAAACGAACTAGAGTAAATCAAGTGTAGTTATTTGAGATAGAGTTAATCAAACATAGTTATTCAGGATAAGTTGCCATCTCGTACGACTGCTAGCGTAATTCGTAGGGCTGTAAATAGCCTACGTCGGTCGGATGTTTCCTGAGGGAATCAGGTGTAACCATTTGTGATCGCTGCGATCTAGAGTCAAACGATTGGACTTAAATCGAATATTAGTTATTCGATAGGAGTTAATCAAGTTGAGTTAATTAAACCAAGTTAGTCGAGCCTAGTTAATCGAATCGAATCGGTCGAACCAAGTAAGTTAAGATAGTCGAGTTAGGTTCGTCGAGTTAAATTAATCGATGTTAGTTTCATCGAAAGGAGTTATCGATGTTAGTTTCATCGAAAGGAGTTATCGATGTTAGTTTCATCGAAAGGTGTTATCGATGTTAGTTTCATCGAAGGGAGTTATCGATTATAGTTTAATCGAAGTGAGATTTTCAAATATGAGATATTTGAAAAGGAAGAGTTATCGAATATTAGTTATTCAAAGAGAGATTATCGAATATCGTTTATTCGAGAAGAAGTTAATCGAATATAGGTTATTCGAAGAAGAGTTAATCAAATAGAGATTTCTCGAAGAGAGTTAATCGGCAAATTCGATTATATCGAATTCGGGAAAGTACTTATACTTTCCAGTGTTTAAATAGAGATTTATTTATTTATAAATAAATAAGTGTTAGGTTAATTATTCACTAATAAGAATAGAAGTTATAATTAAAGTTAGATAATTCGAAAGTAGGGATTATAATGTTATCGTTATAACCAATGTTTTAAATATAGAAGTGGATTAGTAAAATTGAATCCGAGAAAGGCGTAAAGAAGTTGTTAAAGATTAAAAGATAAACTTTGACCATTTTGAAGTTATAACGTTGTTCAGTTAAGGTCTGAGAGGTAATTATACCCCAACTTGAGTGACTTCCTTCTTAACTAAGAAATGGTAAGGTTTGATCATCAAGGAGTTTTGGAAATGTTTTCCAAACGAGAATCAGAAATGTTTTCTGATAAAAGAAAATAAGAATTTAGAATATATGGAAACAGGAGATAAGTAAATAAATGAACTAAAGAGATCAATGTTAAATGATGTTTGTTCGATATAATTTCCATCCGGAAATAATATCGTTGTTTGCACACTTGTTTTTCTTCGATAGTTAACTCACAGACTATCGAAGTTTTTGACCGTTTTAACGTTGTTAATATGGAGAGACCGGTTGGATTATTATCCATAGAACCACTCTGTATTGGCATAAGCGTTGCGAATCATATATGCCAAAGATAATTGAAGACGGAGTAAAATTGCAAGGGCTATTGTATAAGTCTTAGATAACAGTGACTAAGATGGATATACTGAATAGTGCCTTCGGTTTGTCCAGTCCCAGGACAACTTGTATGGACGAAGGTCTGACAGAGTATATCCAATGGATCGCATAAGTTGATCTGTTCAAACGTATTCACGTTTGGTGGTGGAGGAATTCGTTTCTCTTAGCTGTATACCCATGTTATTTTTGGATAAGTCTATTTGTGATTTGGCGGGTATGACGATGTGACATTCTAAGTGAATGAGGATGACTTGTATGAATGAATGTCTGACAGTGTATTTCCAAAAAGGTCACGTACATTGATTTCTTCAACCGTACCAAGAGTGGAAGCGGAGAAGGAAACTTCTTTTAGCTGACACGTAATGTATGGTTGTAGACGACAATTAGTGATTTTCGATGGACCTAACAATGTGGCATTTGAAGTGAATCTGATGTGATGATAAAGCGTAGCTTCTAGCCTCATGAACCAGTAAATGACAGAAATCGGGCAGGCAGCATGGCTAAGTCGGTCGCACCGAAGTAGGGTGTATACTCACCTATCTAGAGAATATTCATTTGCTTCTTTAATCTATCAATGTTGTCCCATATATACGGGAACGGTAGCTGATCCCAACCGTTGGTGATATACATTCGATACACTCAAGCAAAATGAGTGGTCGGTCATGTGTGGCTGAGTTACAATGTAATAACCCAGAAAATCTGAGCCAGTTTAAAATTTTTTATTTTGGCAATTTTAGCGAATTTTGAATATTTAAAATGAATTATTTTAAATAATATCGATGAGAAATTTATTTTGAATATAATTCGAACGTATATATTTATACGCGTCGTCATTAGAATATAAATATTTATAAATAATTATAAATAGAATTGAAAATGGCGCGGTAGTTCGATAATTCGATTTCAAACTTCAATCGAATGTACCGGGTGCAAAACAATCCGGATTTTAGTGAAACCAAAAACAACAGGATCTAATTGATAATATCTTTCCAACGAATCCTAAAAATCGAAATTTCATAACGGGAATCAAAGATATGTCCAGTTGAAAATTCTGAATAGTCGCTATGGAATTCAGGCCCTTAAAAATGGACATTTAGCAAATGACCTCGGATTTCGACGAAACAACTTTTTTTGGATCCGTGATGTCAAATTATTGCTCGGTTTCAAATTTCATAATTTTTCGAATCAATATGTGAGCGTGGCAAAGGAAAACTCGTTTGACCAGTTTCAAATGATTTTAATCGACTGGAAATTGGCCATTTTTCCAACGGTCTCAGAATTCGACGAAACTAGTTTTGTTAGGACCGTATTTGTCAATACGAAGCTAGGAAATATTTTTCGGGAATTTTTAAAGTTCGTATGTGACCCCGGTAAATTGGAATGCGCGTTCAAATTCAATATATAGAGTTATATGTTGATTTAACGGAAACTGATTGTAACGATCAAATCAGCTTGCGATACATATCCCATTGTGTTCGAAATGGGGGTAATTAGCTATGGACGACAGGCGGCGGGCCTCGTTTTGATGTCGAAAATAAAAGTTGCTTTTTGGTGAAAAATAATATAATTAATTAATAAAATAACCCTTCCCCTTGGCCTCTTTACTCAGCCCCCTTCCCTTTTGTTGACTTCAAAACGAAAAAAAAACAAAAAAAAAACCCTAAACTAAACCCGTCGCTGCCCTAACCACCATCCACCTCGTCGCGATCCGCCACCCTCCTCCGCCTTCATCCGCCCTCCGCCTCGATCCGATCTCCCACCTCCTCTTCTCCTTCCCGCATTGATCCTCCTCCCTTCTGCCATGAGACCGACGCGCGCCATCCCTCCGTCGAAGCCGCACTGACCAGCACTCCAGGCGACAGCGAGGGGCGCTCCAACGCATCGGGGGGTGACTCCAGATTGGAGTTCGGTCAACTCCAGTGCAACGATTTCGAGCCCTACAGGGCTGAGCTTCTTCGATTTTAACCTGGAGCAGGAACGATGGATGTACAGTGAGTCCCCTTATTTATTTATTTTTAACCCTTTTTAATTTCAGCTGAAAATACAATTTATATAGTTTTAAAATCTGATTTTTAAATATATGTTAAAGTAATAAAAATATAATCTTTACAATATAGAAGATGTAAAAATATGATTTTTTGTTTATGTAGAGGATTAAAAATATAATTTTTACATGATAGGAATATTAGAAATAAAATCTTTACATTAGAAAAGGCGAAATCTTTGTATAGATAATAGCATAGTAAAAATTCGATTTTTATATATTAAATAGCATAGTAAAAATTCGATTTTTATATATTCAATAGCATAGTAAAAATTCGATTTTTATATTTTGAATAGCATAGTAAAAATTCGATTTTTATATATTGAATAGCGAAGTGAAAATGTGATTTTTACATATGTAGAGAATACGGGCAACGAAGATGACAAAAAGGTGAGAACGATGAAGATTTCTATAAATGAAGTGTCGTGAAGTTGGATAGCTATCGGTGAGAATTTCCTACTCTTCAATTTCTTTTCTAGTTATATATATATACTAGGATGCAGACGGTGCTTAGTAGCACCCGACACAATCGTCCACAGACCATGGACTTGTTTGTTTGGTTGTGTAGTTGGTTAGATTATTTGGGTCGAATTGAATTGACAAGAAAACGAATTCGAACTAAATTGAATGGGAAACGAATTTGATTTGAATAGAAAACCAATTTGAATTGAATTGAATTGAAAACGATTTCGAAATGAATTGAATTGAAAACGATTTCGAAATGAATCGAAGAGAAAACGATTTCGAAATGAATTGAATTGAAAATGAATTCGAATTGAATTGAAAAGAAAACGATTTCGAATTGAATTGAAAAGAAAACGAATTCGAACTGAATTGAATAGGAAACGAATTTGATTTGAATAGAAAACCAATTTGAATTGAATTGAATTGAAAACGATTTCGAAATGAATTGAATTGAAAACGATTTCGAAATGAATTGAATTGAAAACGAATTCGAATTGAAAAGAAAACGATTTCGAATTGAATTGAAAAGAAAACGAATTCGAATTGAATTGAATAGGAAACGAATTTGATTTGAATAGAAAACCAATTTGAATTGAATTGAAAACGATTTCGAAATGAATTGAATTGAAAACGATTTCGAAATGAATTGAATTGAAAACGAATTCGAATTGAATTGAAAAGAAAACGATTTCGAATTGAATTGAAAAGAAAACGAATTCGAACTGAATTGAATAGGAAACGAATTTGATTTGAATAGAAAACCAATTTGAGTTGAATCGAATAGAAAACCAATTTGAATTGAATCGAATAGAAAACCAATTCGAAATGAATTGAATTGAAAATGAATTCGAATTAAATTGAATTGAAAACGAATTGAAATAGAAGTAAAATCAATTTGAAATGAATTCAAATTGAATTGAAATTTGAATTGAATAGAAATGAATTTTAAAACGAATTTATAAGGAAAAATTTAATTTTGATTTAATTTGAAATAAAGGTTGAAAATGTTTTTGAAACGAATTCAAAACTATCTATATAATTCGTTTTAAATAGAAATCGACGAAACATATATTATATATATAATATAATGGCCTGAATAGAACGCGCCGCGCCGTGGCAGTTCGTGAATTTCGACCATTTATTTCAAACGGACATTACGGGAGATCCGACCGTCGGATTCTCCTAAAACCGGAACCGTTGGCTTCGTATCGAAAAGTGCTTTCTAACGAATATTGGAAATTTGAAATCTAACGGTTGGATTTGGAGATACGTCCAAATCAAATTTGGAAAAGGTCGTTGTAAGTGCAGTTCGATGGCCGTTGATGGAAATCGACTGTACGGGCCTTGATAAAATTATTAAAATTAGTAATAATTTGTGTAAAATCATAAGAAATGATTTGAGAAAAATTGGGATGAAAAACTCCATATTTGGAAAGATAAAAATAAATTTTTATCGAAATGAACTAGTTTTGAACTGAAATTAAAACCCATTTATTTTTAAATAAATAATTTGGATTTGAAATGGGTTTAAATAGAATTGATGTGGGTTTATCGTGAACAGTGTTTTAAATAACACCAGTTCTTTAACTTGATAATAAATAGAATGTGATTTGGGTTTGTCGTGAACTGTGTTTTAAAAGCCATTAGTTCTTTAACCCAATAAAAGGAGTTTTAATGAATCTGCAATTAGATTGAAATGTGAATTTGCAATCTAAATTATCAAATTCAGAAAATGAGCGAGAATGGAGTATTACCAGTTTTGCTCCAAAGCGATAGTTAAATCTTTAATTAGATTTGAACATGAAATGGTAATTAATTTTACCAATAGCACTGTGGTATTAGATATGGAGTATTACCAGTTTTGCTTCATGGGACGAATAGGTTGGGACTGGGAAATAAAATAAACAATTACTTCGGTGTGGTTCGCTAATCTCGACTAGTTTAGAAAACCATAATTAGGTTTGAAATGTCATCCAAAGGAAGATTAAAGGATAAATTTTAAAGAATTTATCTTGGATAAAATTAATGGGAACCTTTCCCCAAAAATGTGATTTTATGAATAAAAGAATATTCTGAGTTGCAATGAGGCATATGTTGTGTTTTTTTTAACATTTGTTTTTAATATACGCGGGTTGTTCGGAAAGGCCGGGTTTATACCCATTCTGAATAACCGATTCGACGATAAGTCGAAGATGAAGACGGTGGTTGATGACCGGAAGTCTTCACATCGTTTGGGTGATTACTGACGATCTTGATTGGGCTGTACACCCAAGATGAGGGAATCAGTTGGTTGTTGTCCGGACGTACTTGAAGATGGATGGATATGCGAGGAAAGTGCCTCCAGTTTCGTTCAGACCTAGAACGAACTTGTAAATGGATTGTGTGTCTGACATTGGATTTTATTCTGTGTTGATTGATTTCTGTTAAATATATATCTGTTTGGCGGCGGAGAATTTATTCTCTTGCTTAACACCCTTCTCTGAGACGTACGAGCTTAGAGGTTATATATCGATAGATATCAATCGCATGGCATGAATTGCCTGTGTGGCACGCTGAGTTGCATGGATCGAGGCTTTTGTTGAAAAGCAAAGTCTTGTGGTTGATGATCAAAGCACGACCTACGTCGCAGCTTTGTGTATAGCGTGGATTCGCGAGCCTCACACCTCGGTATGAGTCAAAAACGGGATAGGGACCCAAGGAGTGCATGACGTTTCTTTCTAGCTATGTTGGTGTTAGTGACTTACCAGCCCTGACATTTATATACTTTTCACCTATGTGGTTGTTGGAATGCGAGGCGCCTCGATTATAGGTCTGTAAGGACAGGGAAACGTGTGTTCTGGAATAACTAATCCTCTAACGTAAGGGAGGACCAGCCTTGGAGGATCCAGGATTGCCCAGAGTGTGTAGTCCTGAGGCATTTGCTAGAGTGTCTCGAACGCGGAGAGGAGCTTGCCCCTTGCCTCGACTCATGACGGAAACCCAATTTCCAATACGTGTATTTCGGTTTTAATTGTAGAACTAGTATGGCGACATGATAGATGGTACCCATGCCGCTTATGATTGATATTTATGATTGAAATTGTTGACACTATACACTTATTATAGTATCAAATGATTTGTTTTAAACGTACCAAGCATGTTTGGCTATTATAAGGGAAAACCCTATCCATCGGCTTGCGTTGCATTATGTGATGGGACCTAGGTCTTATAATAGCTTCATTTTTCGAAAAGCATTGCGCTGTTTATTTTATGCACTGGTATTCTTGGGAGGAAACTCGTTCCGTGTTATACGGCGTGGTCCCTTGAATTACTCTCTTTTAAAATAAAGTTTTAATAACTGTTTTAGTTCTCACACCAGTCACATAACTGACGCGGAGTTTATTGTTTTAACCTAAACTCTGGGTGCCCTCATTTTCCGCACGGGCAGCTAGTAGTTTTGGTTTTGCAGATTTATATTCACAAGATCATGGTTTACAGCTGGAATGAAATCCGGAAAGCTCTGTATCCGTATATCACCTTCAGTTGTGCTTTGTATTATTTTTCCGCTGCTATGTAATTTATTGTAATCTCTGATATTTATCGAATGTAATTTATTCATTTATACTCTGTATATTCTTGTATTCTGATGGAATTGTTGTAATAACAATGAAA
Organism: Allium sativum; assembly: GCA_030737875.1. Taxonomy (NCBI): domain Eukaryota; kingdom Viridiplantae; phylum Streptophyta; class Magnoliopsida; order Asparagales; family Amaryllidaceae; genus Allium; species Allium sativum. The sequence continues at coordinate 879,533,782 of CM060918.1, read as the reverse complement.
TGTTCTTCTGTTTGTGTTCTGATTTGTCCTGTTCTCAAACGATCAGGGGTTTCGAACGATCTAGATTGGTTTAACGACTGATTCAGATCGAGCGAAATTCCTTGTCGTCACATTTGGTATCAGAGCTTTGGTTTACAGAGCTCGAGAACAAGACACATTAGAACCATACGAAAGAATTCATCAGATATTGGATTAGTAATACCCAATTAGAATGACTCGTTAGAGATAGGATCGGTAGTATCCTAGAACGAGTGTGAAGAGTATATTTTTTAAATGAAAACAATATTGTTTCGAAAATTTAAACCATTTTATACGTATTTGAATACTTTATTTGTATTAATATGGGCAATCCGATATATAAAGATTTTGCATATACGCGTCATGAACGTATATTCGAAGTTTTAATATACTGGATAGATATAAGATCACATTCTAGACACCCGGAGATGATACTGATGATTGATATATCATCATCAGAATTTGTGTTCGTGTTTCGAAGGTGTGATATCTATATATTTCCATTTAGACTGGTATGAGAACCAAAACTTATATAGATAGATTTTTTTTGTTGTGATTTGGCATCAAAAATGGGATTTTTGTATATATATCAAAATTTATGAATCTGAAAACTCTAATCCACTAATTGATTGATGTTTGTGTTGTTTGTTTATTTATTTGATAATTTTGAACCATTTAGCCTAATTGAATCAAATATTGAATTGTATTGAAAATTGGCCGCATTTGCTTGCATATACATATACTTACATTGAACAGGTCATAGCAAGGAGGCTAGAGCTGAGAATAAAATTTGTTTGCCCGACAAATAGGTACATGTTTACTATAATTTACTGTTTTGTTTGGATGATGATGATTTTATGAGCCGATTGGCTAGCCGCTTGGCTTTTTCTTTTTCTTTTTAAGATCAGAAGGCCTGTATGGCAATTTCGGGATTTTCCCGTGGCTCCCGGTGCAGGGGAGGTTATGGCGAAATTTATCGAAAATTTAGGGTGTTAGCCAAATCTTTGAAAATTTAAAAAATTCTCAGAAAACTGAAAAGTTGGAGAATGTAAGCCAGATCGAACGTAGAGTTGATTAATCAAACCACTTTCGACTTTGTTCCTTTTCGGGGACGAAAAGTTTTAAGTGGGGGAGATTGTAATAACCCGGAAAATCTGAGCCAGTTTAATTTTTTTTATTTTGGCAATTTTAGCAAATTTTGAATAATTAAAATGAATTATTTTAAATAATATCAACACGAAATTTATTTTGAATATAATTTGAACGTATATATTTATACGCGTCGTCGTTAGAATATAAATATTTATAAATAATTATAAATAGAATTGAAAATGGCGCGGTAGTTCGATAATTCGATTTCAAACTTCAATTGAATGTACCGGGTGCAAAACAATCCGGATTTTAGTGAAACCAAAAACAATAGGATCTAATTGATAATATCTTTCCAACGAATCCGAAAAATCGAAATTTCATAACGGGAATCAAAAGATATGTCCGGTTGAAAATTCTGAATAGTCGCTATGGAATTCAGGCCCTTAAAAATGGACATTTAGCAAACGACCTCGGATTTCGACGAAACCACTTTTATTGGATCCGTGATATCAAATTATTGCTAGGTTTCAAATTTCATAATTTTTCGAATCAATATGTGAGCGTGGCAAAGGAAAACGCATTTGACCAGTTTCAGATGATTTTAATCGACTGGAAATTGGCCATTTTTCCAACGGTCTCAGAATTCGACGAAACTAGTTTAGTTAGGACCGTATCGTCAATACGAAGCTAGGAAATATTTTTCGGGAATTTTTAAAGTTCGTATGTGACCCCGGTAAATTGGAATGCGCATTCAAATTCAATATATAGAGTTATATGTTGATTTAACGGAAACTGATTGTAACGACCAAATCAGCTTGCGATACATATCCCATTGTGTTCGGAATGGGGGTAATTAGCTATGGACGACAGGCGATGGGCCTCGTTTTGAGGTCGAAAATAAAAGTTGCTTTTTGGTGAAAAATAATATAATTAATTAATAAAATAACCCTTCCCCTTGGCCTCTTTACTCAGCCCCCTTCCCTTTCGTTGACTTCAGAACGAAAAAAAACCCTAAACTAAACTCGTCGCTGCCCTAACCACCATCCACCTCGTCGCGATCCGCCACCCTCCTCCACCTTCATCCGCCCTCCGCCTCGATCCGATCTCCCTCCTCCTCTTCTCCTTCCCGCATCGATCCTCCTCCCTTCTGCCACGAGACCGACGCGCGCCATCCCTCCGTCGAAGCCGCACTGACCAGCACTCCAGGCGACAGCGAGGGGCGCTCCAACGCGTCGGGGGGTGACTCCAGATCGGAGTTCGGTCAACTCCAGTGCAACGATTTCGAGCCCTACGGGGCTGAGCTTCTTCGATTTTAACCTGGAGCAGGAACGATGGATGTACAGTGAGTCCCCTTATTTATTTATTTTTAACCCTTTTTAATTTCAGCTGAAAATATAATTTATATGGTTTTAAAATCTGATTTTTAAATATATGTTAAAGTAATAAAAATATAATCTTTACTATATAGAAGATGTAAAAATATGATTTTTTGTTTATGTAGAGGATTAAAAATATAATTTTTACATGATAGGAATATTAGAAATAAAATCTTTACATTAGAAAAGGCGAAATCTTTGTATAGATAATAGAATAGTAAAAATTCGATTTTTATATATTAAATAGCATAGTAAAAATTCGATTTTTATATATTCAATAGCATAGTAAAAATTCGATTTTTATATATTGAATAGCATAGTAAAAATTCGATTTTTATATATTGAATAGCGAAGTGAAAATGTGATTTTTACATATGTAGAGAATACGGGCAACGAAAATGACAAAAAGGCGAGAACGATGAAGATTTCTATAAATGAAGTGTCGTGAAGTTGGATAGCTATCGGTGAGAATTTCTCACTCTTCAATTTCTTTTCTAGTTATATATATATACTAGGATGCAGACGGTGCTTAGTAGCACCCGACACAATCGTCCACAGACCATGGACTTGTTTGTTTGGTTGTGTAGTTGGTTAGATTAATTGGGTCGAATTGAATTGACGAGAAAACGAATTCGAACTGAATTGAATAGGAAACGAATTTGATTTGAATAGAAAACCAATTTGAATTGAATTGAATTGAAAATGATTTCGAAATGAATTGAATTGAAAATGATTTCGAAATGAATTGAATTGAAAACGATTTCGAAATGAATTGAATTGAAAACGAATTCGAATTGAATTTAAAAGAAAACGATTTCGAATTGAATTGAAAAGAAAACGAATTCGAACTGAATTGAATAGGAAACGAATTTGATTTGAATAGAAAACCAATTTGAATTGAATTGAATTGAAAACGATTTCGAAATGAATTGAATTGAAAACAATTTCGAAATGAATTGAATTGAAAACGAATTCGAATTGAATTGAAAAGAAAACGATTTCGAATTGAATTGAAAAGAAAACGAATTCGAACTGAATTGAATAGGAAACGAATTTGATTTGATTAGAAAACCAATCTGAATTGAATTGAATTGAATTGAAAACGATTTCGAAATGAATTGAATTGAAAACGATTTCGAAATGAATTGAATTGAAAACGAATTCGAATTGAATTGAAAAGAAAACGATTTCGAATTTAATTGAAAAGAAAACGAATTCGAACTGAATTGAATAGGAAATGAATTTGATTTGAATAGAAAACCAATTTGAATTGAATCGAATAGAAAACCAATTTGTATTGAATCGAATAGAAAACCAATTTGAATTGAATCGAATAGAAAACCAATTCGAAATGAATTGAATTGAAAACGAATTCGAATTAAATTGAATTGAAAACAAATTGAAATAGAAGTAAAATCAATTTGAAATGAATTCAAATCGAATTGAAATTTGAATTGAATAGAAATGAATTTTAAAACGAATTTATAAGGAAAATTTTAATTTTGATTTAATTTGAAATAAAGGTTGAAAATGTTTTTGAAACGAATTCAAAACTATCTATATAATTCGTTTTAAATAGAAATCGACGAAATATATATTATATATATATTATATATATAATATAATGGCCTGAATAGAACGCGCCGCGCCGCGGCAGTTCGTGAATTTCGACCATTTATTTCAAATGGACATTACGGGAGATCTGACAGTCGGATTCTCCTAAAACCGGAACCGTTGGGTTCGTATTGAAAAGAGATTTCTAACGAATATTGGAAATTTGAAATCTAACAGTTGGATTTGGAGATACGTCCAAATCAAATTTGGAAAAGGTCGCTGTAAGTGCAGTTCGATGGCCGTTGATGGAAATCGATTGTACAGGCCTTGATAAAATTATTAAAAATAGTAATAATTTGTGTAAAATCATAAGAAATGATTTGGGAAAAATTGGGATGAAAAACTCCGTATTTGGAAAGATAAAAATAAATTTTTATCGAAATGAACTAGTTTTGAACTGAAATTAAAACCCATTTATTTTTAAATAAATAAATTGGATTTGAAATGGGTTTAAATAGAATTGATGTGGGTTTATCGTGAACAGTGTTTTAAATAACACCAGTTCTTTAACCCGATAATAAATAGAATGTGATTTGGGTTTGTCGTGAACTGTGTTTTAAAAGACATTAGTTCTTTAACCCAATAAAAGGAGTTTTAATGAATCTGCAATTAGATTAAAATGTGAATTTGCAATCTAAATTATCAAATTTAGAAAATGAGCGAGAATGGAGTATTACCAGTTTTTCTCCAAAGCGATAGTTAAATCTTTAATTAGATTTGAACGTGAAATGGTAATTAATTTTACCAATAACACCGTGGTATTAGATATGGAGTATTACCAGTTTTGCTTCATGGGATGAATAGGTTGGGATTCGGAAATAAAATAAACAATTACTTCGGTGTGGTTCGCTAATCTCGACTAGTTTAGAAAACCATAATTTGGTTTGAAATGTCTTCCAAAGGAAGATTAAAGGATAAATTTTAAAGAATTTATCTTGGATAAAATTAATGGGAACCTTTCCCTAAAAATGTGATTTTATGAATAAAAGAATATTCTGAGTTGGAATGAGGCTTATGTTGTGTTTGTTTAACATTTGTTTTTAATATACGCGGGTTGTTCGGAAAGGCCGGGTTTATACCCATTCTGAATAACTGATTCGACGATAAGTCAAAGATGAAGACGGTGGTTGATGACCGGAAGTCTTCACATCGTTTGGGTGATTACTGACGATCTTGATTGGGCTGTACACCCAAGATGAGGGAATCAGTTGGTTGTCGTTCGGACGTACTTGAAGATGGATGGATATGCGAGGAAAGTGCCTCCAGTTTCGTTCAGACCCAGAACGAACTTGTAAATGGATTGTGTGTCTGACATTGGATTTTATTCTGTGTTGATTGATTTCTGTTAAATATATATCTGTTTGGCGGCGGAGAATTTATTCTCTTGCTTAACGCCCTTCTCTGAGACGTACGAGCTTAGAGGTTATATATCGATAGATATCAATCGCATGGCATGAATTGCCTGTGTGGCACGCTGAGTTGCATGAATCAAGGCTTCTGTTGAAAAGCAAAGTCTTGTGGTTGATGATCAAAGCACGGCCTACGTCGCAGCTTTGTGTATAGCGTGGATTCGCGAGCCTCACACCTCGGTATGAGTCAAAAACGGGATAAGGACCCAAGGAGTGCATGACGTTTCTTTCTAGCTATGGTGGTGTCAGTGACTTACCAGCCCTGACATTTATATACTTTTCACCTATGTGGTTGTTGGAATGCGAGGCGCCTCGATTATAGGTCTGTAAGGACCGGGAAACATGTGTTCAGGAATAACTAATCCTCTAACGTAAGTGAGGACCGGCCTTGGAGGATCCTGGATTGCCCAGAGTGTGTAGTCCTGAGGCATTTGCTAGAGTGTCTCGAACGCGGAGAGGAGCTTGCCCCTTGCCTCGACTCATGACGGAAACCCAATTTCCAATACGTGTATTTCGGTTTTAATTGTAGAACTAGTATGGTGACATGATAGATGGTACCCATGCCGCTTAAGATTGATATTTATGATTGAAATTGTTTTGACACTATACACTTATTATAGTATCAAATGATTTGTTTTAAACGTACCAAGCATGTTTGGCTATTATAAGGGAAAACCGTATCCTCCGGCTTGTGTTGCATTGTGTTATGGGACCTGGGTCTTATAATAGCTTCATTTTTCGAAAAGCACTGCGCTGTTTATTTTATGCACTGGTATTCTTGGGAGGAAACTCGTTCCGTGTTATACGGCGTGGTCCCTTGAATTACTCTCTTTTAAAATAAAGTTTTAATAATTGTTTTAGTTCTCACACCAGTCACATGACTGACCTGGAGTTTATTGTTTTAACCTAAACTCTGGGTGCCCTCATTTTCCGCGCGGGCAGCTAGTTGTTTTGGTTTTGCAGATTTGTATTCACAGGATCCTGGTTTACAGCTGGAATGATATCCGGAAAGCTCTGTATCCGTTTATCACCTTCAGTTGTGCTTTGTATTATTTTTCCGCTGCTATGTAATTTATTGTAATCTCTGATATTTATCGAATGTAATTTATTCATTTATACTCTGTATATTCCTGTATTCTGATGGAATTGTTGTAATAACAATGAAATGTTCTTCTGTTTGTGTTCTGATTTGTCCTGTTCTCAAACGATCAGGGGTTTCGAACGATCTAGATCGGTTTAACGACTGATTCGGATCGAGCGAAATTCCTTGTCGTCACATACAAGATGTTCTTGTTTAACTCCAGTGTATCGTTCCTAGAGTACACTGATCGGAAGGTGGTTCCATACCTTGTCATAGTTGGAAATCCATTATCCAATACATGCTTGCGATTTTGATTGTATACTATATATGTAGAACGTGAGATGAAAGCGTTTCTGCTAGTTGATATCTATTTGTACATAGACATTATTATAATATCAAAAGGTTTTTGATATAAAGATATTTTGGATTCTCATAAGGGAAAAACCCGTTTCGTTCTGCGGCGTGGTCTTATGAGATATCGTTTACTTGTTCATATACCTGTTTAAACTGTTTTACTCATACCCGTCCCACGACTGACCCGGAGTTTATTTGCTTTGTTTTCCCTAAACTCTTGGGTGCCTAATTTTGTACGGGCAGTCAAGTAGTCAGGAATTTACAGATATACTTGAAGAGCTGGAGCAGGAGGCTTCTGGATCATATAGCTATAGTTTATTTCCGCTGTGTTGTAAGTGTTGTACTCTGATAAGTGTTACTGTATATATATAACTGTTTTACTTAAAAGTTATGTTATATGTTATTCGTTCCGCTGTGAGATTCGTGTTACTCTGATGATGTAATTTCTTCTTTTCTTCTTCTATTCTAAGTTTCTATCTTATCTTTCCTCACCTTCTATCTTCTTTCACTAATTACCGGGATTTTTCGATGTTTTGGTTATCGACATCGAGCTTATGTCGATAACCAAAGCCACCGAAAATCCGGGTCGTTACAGTTGGTATCAGAGCTTAAGTTAAGTGAATTACCTTGGCTCTATGGCGTGACTCGGTAGAGATAGGGTTAGTAATACCCTAGATTGAGTTGAGTGTATATATACGAGTGCGTATTTATATTTGATATAAAAATGGTTTTATATTGTGGAGATTCATTGGCTGAGTTGTTTATGAGTTCTGGTCGATCAGTTTGATCCACTGTATCGGTAGGAGTAAATAAACACTTGAATACGATGGACCGACACAGTATGGATATGTGATATATTATCATATATAGGATGTTTTGGTAGTAATTATAATCAGATAAGATTTATAAAATGTGAAAAGGTTATATATGACCAATCAGAATTGATATAAGTAAAATATATGGAATTGAAATGAATTAAATCTGAAATTAAAGTCAGAATTGAAATTAAAAACTGGAAATTAAGATAAGTGTTTGAAATTGAATCTGGATTAGATATATGTGAATTTTAAAATCCTGGGAGGTTTTAAATTTGTTTTAATAAGGACATTTTGAACTAATTCAAGATGGAAGTGTTTAAGTTGGAGTTTTGAAAAGAAATATAGTATTGAACTCACTTTGATCGCTGGAAAATAATTCTGATGATGGTGTACACATCATCAGTGTGATTTTCGAGTTGTAAGTGACGGAGTACTACCCAAGATTTTATTTTCAAATCTGTTTTGCGAAAACAAGTTTTTGAGAATTCAAATGTTTTGAATTGGTATTATGATTTCAAATTGACTTGAAATAAAAGCCCAGGAATTTAAATTCTAGAATTTAACTTTAACTTGTTAAGATAAGTGAAAACTGGGGTGATAAGAGAATAATCTGAAATGGTCTTGTACTGATGAGTTAAGAGTTTGAAATTGAGAATCAAACTCGAGTCGAAATGATAATTGGCTTGGATATAAGCGAATGGTTGTGTTGGTGCTAAAACTGATTGGAATTTGATTGGGGTGGCATAGGTATCTGCTAAATTGATAGCAGATGGTAATGGGATAATGGAATGCCCGACAAAAAGGTACAAGTTTATATTTTATACGAGTTTGGAATTTATGAGCCAAATTGGCAAGCCGTTTGGCGTTTTGATTTTCTTTTGGGTTGAAGAAGGCCCAGAGAGGCGAGTTGTGGTTTTACCGATAGGGCTGAGGTTATGGCGAAATTTTTCGAAAATTTAAAGTATTAGAAAATTTTCAGAATTTTTGAAAATTTTAGTTAGTCGGAAGGAATTAATATTTTAGTCGGTATTAGTTGGTTCAGTTGAAATCAGAAATAAGGGGTAAACAAATCTTAGGAGTTTCAATAGATAGGGTCGTCCTCTAACTTAGCAATTTCGAGGACGAAATTATTTTAAGTGGGGAAGAATGTAATGACCCGCATTTTCTGCGGTATATAATTAATTAATTTAATTATATAAATGGTGGTTTAGAGAATTCAAATGGTCGTTAATTAAATAACTGGGAATATTTAATTAAAATAATAATTAAATAATATATTTAATTCAGAAATAATCAAAAATATTGGAAATCACAATATTCTGTGAACTAGGTCATCCCTAAGATTTAATTCAGCTTAGAGTTGAATTATATTGACGAATATATTCAATCGACGACAGTTTGAACGTATTATTATATTATAATTAAAATCGAGCTTAAAATGGCGCTGCAGTTCGTAAATTGGCGATTCGAACTTCAACTGAATGTACATGATTCGTTTTAAGCCGGATTTCTGTGAAACAAGAAACGTGTGGAGCTGGTGGAGTATATCTTTCTAGTGGAAGAGAAAAATCGGGATTTCGTCGTGTAGATTTTGATGTACGTCCAAATAAATTTTAGAAAAGTCGCTGTAGAATTCCTTTATAAATTATAAAGGAATTATTTATATTTTAAAAAGAAATTTCAATATAAATCGAATATCGGGTTGACCTAGATTGAAATATCGAGTTAGAAATCAATATAGGATTATTCTGAAGCTATACAGTATTCCTCTGTGAATATAGACGACAATATTTAATTTTAAATATTAAATATTTAAATATATTTAAATATATTTATATATTTAAATGGTCTATTCATCGCTTTAAAAATAGCCACTTTTGCAAATGAAGTCGGAATTCGACGAAACTAGTTTTGTTGGATCCGCAATATCAAATAGTTGTTAGATTTCCAGTTTCGTGATTTTTAGAGTTAGCGTGTAGCCGTACGGATTTTTAGAGTGAGATACAGTCAGTATTTCGATGGTTAAAAATACGCTGTGTGAGCATACGGAGTCGGAATTCGACGAAACCTGTTTCGTTGGGACCGTAATGTCGAACTCTAGCTACCTGTCCAGTTTGGTGATTTTTGGGTATCACGTGTGACCACAGGAAATTTTAGAGTGCATAATCAAATAAATAAAATAGATAAATATATATATATCCTAAATCGATATGTGCACCAAAACCACCCACCCAACATTCATTCCAGCCACCAACCTTACCAACCTGCACCTTTATAAACATGAACGAATGAGCCGCCACTTTTGTTTTCTCCAGTAAAGTTTTGCTCAAAAGAAAAATTCAAAATAAAATCGAATCGAATCCTTAAAATCATTCTAAATGTATATTTGGATTCACCGAGAGTTTTGTTTCGAGTCCATACCCTTTTCATAGGGTTCGATCAGTTTTCTCGTCGCTGGAAAATCCCAGTGTGGATCTAGGGTTAGTTCGATTAGGTTTTTAAGGGGTTAATTCATGTTTTAGCTAATGGATTTGTGATGGCGAGGTGGAAGAGCATCGTTTGGCAAAAGTTTGGGGTTTTCTGTGCTAAAAAGGTTCGGTGGACTGCTGCTATCGTGCGTCGACGGGGTGATGACGGGTTTTCATTTGGAGGTGCGAGTTGCAAGTATAGGGTATGAGGGGATTGAGGATTCGATGAAGATGGTGATGGTGGTTTCAGATTTTAGAACGATGAAGGGATGAAGGAGCGGTTGGGGGAGGAAGTTCGGTAATGGCCTTGAACAGGAGCAGCAAGCGTTTGGGAAGAAGGTGTTTGAACGGGCCTGGGTATTCACGAATTGATATGGGCCAATATAAAGGGGTATAGCCCATTTAATAATTAAGTGTTTTTAGTGTAAATAGTTCAAAACTTATATAACGTATAACTTGGCCATACAATATCAGATTTACAAACCGTAAGTTGCATCGGGATCGTATGGACGGGAGCAACACAATGGAGCGACTAGGTGTGGATTGGAGCTCATCTGAATTTACGGCGAATTTAATTGTTTGATTCAAAATCAAATAATAGTTTATCGTTCTTTAACGATAAACTGCAAATGTGAGTAAAACTCACCAACTCTGAACAGTTCTATTTTTACAACGTATTCTTAGAACTGTTAAATATTGTCTGTTTGACTGTGTGTTGATTGTTTGATTGAACTGCTAGTCAGTTAGTGAAAATTATATATATATGTATATAAATAAATATATATATAAACCGTTAAATATTTATATATTGATTCTGCTATCAGAATAATTTATATTGATGAAAGTGATGATAATCATATTGTGTAACATCCGTGGATGCAGGGAGACAGGTTGGAGGAATCCGACTGGATTCCTCAACAGTTATTTTATTGTTTTTCATATATTTTAATATATGATGTGAATTATAACCTGTTGTTGATTGTGTGTGTATGGACGAGATTAGACATCGTAATTTGATATGTTAAAATGCCATAACATGCCGGAATGTTGATAGGGGAATTTTCAAAGTGATATTGAAAATAGAATATTTATAAAATGGGATATTTATAAATAAGAGATATTTGTAAAGTGGAATATTTATAAATAAGAAATGTTTATAAATTGGAATATTTATAAAGAGGAGATATTCAAAAAGGAAATAATTACAAACCATTTTCTTTTTGAATGGAAAGGCCTGTGTGGCGGGTTTGGGGATTTTCCCGATGCGCCCGATACAAAGGAGGTTATGGCGAATTTTCCCAGGAATTTAAAGAGTTAGAATATTTTTAAGAATAAATTTGAAAAGGGAATATTTGTAAACCATTTGCAAATAGAATAAAATAGAGAAAAGAAATATTTGTAAACCATTTACAAATAGAATTGAAAGGGGAATATTTAGAAAATAAATAGAGTTAATAAAAAGGAAATTGGTTTATAAAGGAAACCGTTATAAAAAGGAAAACGTTACTAAAAGCACATTTATAAAGTGAAGAACCGTTACTAATAGTAAATCTTTATAAATGAATAAACGTGTTAAAAAGGGGATCTTTTTAAAATGGATAAACGTTATAAAAAGGAGAAATCGAATATGGTATTCGAAGTTAGTAATCGAATATGGTATTCGAAGTTAGTAATCGAATATGGTATTCGAAAGTTAGTTAATCGAATATGGTATTCGAAGTTAGTCAATCGAATATGGTATTCGAAAGGAGAAATCGAATATGGTATTCGAAGTTAGTTAATCGAATATAGACATTCGAAAAGAGTTAATCGAATATGGTATTCAAAGTTAGTTAATCGAATATGGTATTCGAAGTTAGTTAATCGAATATGGTATTCGAAAGGAGAAATCGAATATGGTATTCGAAGTTAGTTAATCGAATATAGACATTCGAAAGGAGTTAATCGAATATGGTATTCGAAGTTAGTTAATCGAATATGGTATTCGAAGTTAGTTAATCGAATATGGTATTCGAAAGTTAGTTAATCGAATATGTTATTCGAAAGGGGTTAGTCAAGTCGAGTTAGTCAAATAGAGTTAACCAGTTAGAGTTAATCAGTTAGAGTTAACCAGTTGGAGTTAATTAGTTAGAGTTAATCGATTAGAGTTAAAACGAACTAGAGTAGATCAAGTGTAGTTATTTGAGATAGAGTTAATCAAACATAGTTATTCAGGATAAGTTGCCATCTCGTACGACTGCTAGCGTAATTCGTAGGGCTGTAAATAGCCTACGGCGGTCGGATGTTTCCTGAGGGAATCAGGTGTAACCATTTGTGATCGCTGCGATCTAGAGTCAAACGAATGGAGTTAAATCGAATATTAGTTATTCGATAGGAGTTAATCAAGTTGAGTTAATTAAACCAAGTTAGTCGAGCCTAGTTAATCGAATCGAATCGGTCGAACCAAGTAAGTTAAGATAGTTGAGTTAAGTTCGTCGAGTTAAATTAATCGATGTTAGTTTCATCGAAAGGAGTTATCGATGTTAGTTTCATCGAAAGGAGTTATTGATGTTAGTTTCATCGAAAGGAGTTATTGTTGTTAGTTTCATCGAAAGGAGTTATCGATGTTAGTTTCATCGAAAGGAGTTATCGATGTTAGTTTCATCGAAGGGAGTTATCGATTATAGTTTAATCGAAGTGAGATTTTCAAATATGAGATATTTGGAAAGGAAGAGTTATCGAATATTAGTTATTCGAAGAGAGATTATCGAATATCGTTTATTCGAGAAGAAGTTAATCGAATATAGGTTATTCGAAGAAGAGTTAATGAAATAGAGATTTCTCGAAGAGAGTTAATCGGAAAATTCGATTATATCGAATTCGGGAAAGTACTTATACTTTCCAGTGTTTAAATAGAGATTTATTTATTTATAAATAAATAAGTGTTAGGTTAAATATTCACTAATAAGAATAGAAGTTATAATTAAAGTTAGATAATTCGAAAGTAGGGATTATAACGTTATCGTTATAATGTTTTAAATATAGAAGTGGATTAGTAAAATTGAATCCGAGAAAGGCGTAAAGAAGTTGTTAAAGATTAAAAGATAAACTTTGACCATTTTGAAGTTATAACGTTGTTCAGTTAAGGTCTGAGAGGTAATTATACCCCAACTTGAGTGACTTCCTTCTTAACTAAGAAATGGTAAGGTTTGATCGTAAAGGAGTTTTGGAAATGTTTTCCAAACGAGAATCAGAAATGTTTTCTGATAAAAGAAAATAAGAATTTAGAATATAGGGAAACAGGAGATAAGTAAATAAATGAACTAAAGAGATTAATGTTAAATGATGTTTGTTCGATATAATTTCCATCCGGAAATAATATCGTTGTTTGCACACTTGTTTTTCTTCGATAGTTAACTCACAGACTATCAAAGTTTTTGACCATTTTAACGTTGCTAATATGGAGAGACCGGTTGGATTATTATCCATAGAACCACTCTGTATTGGCATAAGCGTTGCGAATCATATATGCCAAAGATAATTGAAGACGGAGTAAAATTGCAAGGGCTATTTTATAAGTCTCAGATAACAGTGACAAAGATGGATATACTGAATAGTGCCTTCGGTTTGTCCAGTCCCAGGAGAACTTGTATGGACGAAGGTCTGACAGAGTATATCCAATGGATCGCGTAAGTTGATCTGTTCAAACGTATTCACGTTTGGTGGCGGAGGAATTCGTTTCTCTTAGCTGTATACCCGTGTTATTTTTGGATAAGTCAATTTGTGATTTGGCGGGTATGACGATGTGACATTCTAATTGAATGAGGATGACTTGTATGAATGAATGTCCGACAGAGTATTTCCAGAAAGGTCACGTACATTTATTTCTTCAACCGTACCAAGAGTGGAAGCGGAGAAGGAAACTTCTTTTAGCTGACACGTAATGTATGGTTGTAGACGTCAATTAGTGATTTTCGATGGACCTAACAATGTGGCATTCGAAGTGAATCTGATGTGATGATAAAGCGTAGCTTCTAGCCTCATCAACCAGTAAATGACAGAAATCGGGCAGGAAGCATGGCTAAGTCGGTCGCACCGAAGTAGGGTGTATAATCACCTATCTAGAGAATATTCATTTGCTTCTTTAATCTATCAATGCTGTCCCATATATATACGGGAACGGTTGCTGATCCCAACCGTTGGTGATATACATTCGATACACTCAAGCAAAATGAGTGGTCGGTCATGTGTGGCTGAGTTACAAGATGTTCTTGTTGAACTCCAGTGTATCGTTCCTAGAGTACACTGATCAGAAGGTGGTTCCATACCTTGTCATAGTTGGAAATCCATTATCCAATACGTGCTTGTGATTTTGATTGTATACTATATATGTAGAACGTGAGATGAAAGCGTTTCTGCTAGTTGATATCTATTTGTACATAGACATTATTATAATATCAAAAGGTTTTTGATATAAAGATATTTTGGATTCTCATAAGGGAAAAACCCGTTCCGTTCTGCGGCGTGGTCTTATGAGATATCGTTTACTTGTTCATATACCTGTTTAAACTGTTTTACTCATACCAGTCCCATGACTGTCCCGGAGTTTATTTGCTTTGTTTTCCCTAAACTCTTGGGTGCCTAATTTTGTACGGGCAGTCAACTAGTCAGGAATTTACAGATATACTTGAAGAGCTGGAGCAGGAGGCTTTTGGATCATATAGCTATAGTTTATTTCCGCTGTGTTGTAAGTGTTGTACTCTGATAAGTGTTACTGTATATATATAACTGTTTTACTTAAAAGTTATGTTATATGTTATTCGTTCCGCTGTGAGATTCGTGTTACTCTGATGATGTAAGTTCATCTTTTCTTCTTCTATTCTAAGTTTCTATCTTATCTTTCCTCACCCTCTATCTTCTTTCACTAATTACCGGGATTTTTCGATGTTTTGGTTATCGACATCGAGCTTATGTCGATAACCAAAGCCGCCGAAAATCCGGGTCGTTACATTCGTTCTTCCCTCACCCGACGCCTCTCCCTCCTCCTCTCCATCGCCTTCTTCTTCCCCAATGAAAATACGGCCCCTCCAAGCTTTCCCACCCTTAACGAGGCTACCACCGCGCCAGCAGGGGCCTTACAGCCGAGTTCTGCCCCACTCCGATACCTCGACCACCCTAGCTTCCCCGACCACCTACTGCGCGCCCTAAACCCCCTCCTCCTGCACCGTTCAATGTAAGTTTTTGATTTCGGGATTTTTATTTATTTTCTTCAATTAAAACTGATTTTTCATAGTTTAAAAAGTTTTGATTTTTGAATGGTAAAAAGTTTTGATTTTTAACCTAGTAAAGATTGGATTTTTTTAGTAGGAAAGGCGAGTTAAAAATTAGATTTTTATATTAGAGAAAGATTAGATTTTTAGAAATAGAAAGTTTATATTTTTATATAGAGAGATTTTATATTTTGAATAACGAAAAGATATGATTTTTCATTATATAAAAATATTATTTTTATATAAGTAGAGAATTAAAAATATGATCTTTATAGATGTAGCGATACAAAAATACGATCTTTATGTATATGGTTTGGTATAAAAATTCGATTTATATATATATATATATATAAAATAGCGATAAAAATTCGATTTTTACCTATATAGAATAGTGAATAAAATCGATTTTTATGTACGAATGAAAAGATTATATTTTTATAAGTGAAAAGTTAGATCTTTTAAAAATAGAAAGACGAGGTTTTTAGAAATATATAAACATCATATTAAAAATATGATTTTTAATATGAACAGCATGAAAAGGATGACGTAGGAATTTCGGACAAATCCAATCGATCAGAAATTCAGAATAGAATGGCGGAGTGGAACCCAAAGGTGAGAAGTTCTCACTTTAATTCTTGTTTTATAGTTAAAAATATACACTAGGATGCAGACGGTGCTTAGCAGCACCCGACACCCGTTGTCCACAGACCATGGACAACTTGTTTGATTTTGTTGTGTGGTGAAAATTGATTATGATGTGGAATGAATGGAAATATATTCATGTGTTGAAATAAATTATTTATCATTAAAAATATAATTTTAAGGTGAATGTGGATAAATAAATATTCATTTATAAATCGGACGATTTGTTTATGTACACCCATTTGAAGGATATTGATTGGGATGATAAATTTTACACGTCGCCCAACTGCACAAATAATATTCAGTGTTTGTGGATTGAAACCCCACACGGGTGTTGGGATGATATTTGGCTTACACTAATCCCAATTAATTAGTTGTAGGTCGATCGATTGGTTGACAGACTGTGTAAGCGTTAATTATTTATATTTGATACTTATGCAGTTGTGTGGTGCACTTTGGATGATGGTTGATTATTTATCATTGCTATTATATACATGTGTTGAATGGAATCCATATAATTAACATTATATGGTAATTGATTGGGCCTCATTCCAACTTGGAAAATAAAGAATATAATAAAATATATATTCATGAGTTGAATAAAATATTTATACAATAAAATTCACATTTTTATTGTAAGTAAGAATTAATAAATATTCATGTGTTGAATAAAATATATATTCATATGTTGAAGAAAATATTCATTTGTTGAATAGAATAACGAAGTTATTGAAATATATAAAGCAGTGTTGATAAGATATTCGCCATTTTGACGCGAACGATATTTATATCGATTATATTCATTTTTGTAATGAATATAGAAAAGGAAGTGATTTAAGAATCTAATATTTTGAATATATTATCAATTATATGTTAATGATATGGAATATTCAATTTTGATTTAAAATTGAATATGAAGTTGAAATCGTTTTTAAAACGAATTTAAACGATATATAAAATATGTTTTGAATTGAAATCGACGAAATATATATAATATACATATTATATATATTAAATGGCCTGAATAGAATGCGCCGCGCCGCGGCAGTTCGCGAATTTCGATAATTGACTTCGAATTGACGTTACGGACGATCCGACCGTCGGATTCTCCTGAAACTGGAACCGTTGGGTTCATATCGAAAAGAGCTTTCCAATGAATATTAGAAATCTGAAATCTAATGGTTGGATTTGGAATTATGTCCAAATCAAATTTGGAAAAGGTCGCTGTATGTGCAGTTCGACGGCCGTTATTGGAAATCGACTGTACGGGCCTTGATAAAATTATTAAAAATATCAATAATTTGTGTAAAATCACAATAATGATTTAGAAAGAATTGAGGTGAAAAATCTCATATTTAAAAAGGATAAAAATATATTTTTATCGAAATGAACTAGTTATGAACTGGAATTATAATCCAATGTTTTTGAATAAATAAATTGGATTTGAAATGGTTTTAAAAATAATCAGAATTTCCAATATACGAATTGGAATGGATTTGAATCGAAATTATCTTCGGAATATTTCGATGTTGGATTTCGTGATTATACAGATATGGTTGTGGAAATTTGAAAGATATATTTATATCGTTATTTCCAATACGATATTTGTTGGTTTGAGAATTTGATATTGAATATAAGCCGATATATTATCTATTCAGAGCCTTGTATTCAATATCGAATGGGATTGTATGTTCGTCGTGAATGGTGTCTTAAATAACACTGTTCTTGAACCCAGTTTAGAAAAGAATAAATCTTTTAATTAAGATTTAGTGAAATTGTCCAGTTAATTAGTATTTAATTGGAATTGAATTTAAATTGGTTTTTGGAGTTTATCGTGAGCGGTGTTTTGAATAACACCTGTTCTTTAACCCGATTAACAATGGAAAGTGATTTTGGGTTTATCGTGAAACGTGATTTATATGACATTGGTTCTTTGACCCAGTTAAAGACATGATATTGATTTTTTGGGAAGATTAAAACTAAGTGGACTTTTAATGAATCTTTAGTTAGATTAAAGTGATCGAGAATGGAGTATTACCAGTCTTGCTCCAAAGCGGTAGTTAAATCTTTGATTAGATTTGAACGTGAAATGGTAATTAATATTTACCGATAATACCGTGGTGTTAGATATGGAGTATTACCAGTTTTGCTCTATGGGATGAATAGGTTGGGATTGGGAAATAAAATAAATAACTACTTCGGTGTGGTTTGCTAATCCCGACTAGTTAGGAAAACCTTAACATGGTTTGAAATGATATCCAAAGGAAGATTAAAGAATAAATTTAAAAGAATTTATCTTTGATAAAATTAATGGGAACCTTTCCCTAAGAATGTGAATATTTGAATAAAGAATACGCTGAATTGGAATGAGGCGTATGTTGTGTTTTTTTAACACTTGTTTATTATATACGCGGGTTATTCCGAAAGGCCGGGTTTATACCCATTCTGAATAACCGATTCGACGATAAGTCAAAGAAGAAGACGGTGGTTGAAGACTGGAGGTCTTCACATCGTTTGGATGATTATTGATGATCTTGATTGGGCTATACACCTAAGAGGAGGGAATCAGTTGGTGATCGTCCAGACGTACTTGGAGATCGATGGATATACGAGGAATAAGGTTCCTCCGGTTTCGTTCAGACCCAGAACGAACTTGTAAATGGACTGTGTGTCTGACATTGGATTTTATTCTGTGTGATTGATTTCTATTAAATATATATCTGTTTGGCGGCGGAGAATTTATTCTCTTTCTTAACGCCCTTCTCTGAGACGTACGAGCTTAGAGGTTATATATTGATGGATATCAATCGCATGGCATGAATTGCCTGTGTGGTGTGCCTAAGTAGCAGATGATCAAGGCTTTTGTTGAAAAGCAAAGTCTTGTGATTAATGATCAAAGCACGACCTATGTGGCATAGCTTTGTGTATAGCGTTAATTCGTGAGCCTCACACCTCGGTATGAGTCAAAAACGGGATAAGGACCCAAGAAGTGCACGACATTTCTTTCTATCTATGGGTGATGTCAGTGACCTATCAGCCCTGACATTTATATTATTTTTACCCGTGTGGTTGTTGGATGCGAGGCGCCTCGAATATAGGTCCTATAGGACCAGGAAACCTGTGTTCAGGAATACTAATCCTCAAAAGTAAGAGAGGACCGGCCTTGGAGGTTCCAAGGATCGCTGTGTGTAGTCCTGAGACATTGGCTAGAGTGTCTCGAACGGAGAGGAGCTTGCCCCTTGCCTCGATTCATGACGGAAATCCAATTTCCAATACGACCTTTGCGGTTTTAATTGTAGAACTAGTATGGCGACATGATGTATGGTATGAATGCCGCTTATGATTGATACATTTATATTTGAAATTGTTTTCTTCACTTATAGTAATAATAAAAGATGAAATTTAGCGTATCAAGCATTCTTTGGCTATTATAAGGTAAAACCCTATCCTCCGGCTTGCGTTGCATTGTGTGATGGGACCTGGATCTTAAAATAGTTTCATTTTTCTTTATTTAGCATTGCGCTGTTTGTTTTATGCACTGGTATTCTTAGGAGGAAACCTGTTCCGTGTTACGGCGTGGTCCCTTGATTTACCTAACTTTAAAAATAAAGATTAATAACTGTTTTTAGTTCTCACAGCAGTCACATGACTGACCTGGAGTTTATTGTTTTAACCTAAACTCTGGGTGCCCTTATTTTCCGCACAGGCAGCTAGTAGTTGGGTTTTGCAGAATTATATTCACAGGATCCTGGTTTACAGTTGGAATGATATTCAGAAAGCTCTGTATCCATATATCTCCTTTCAGTTGTGTGTTGTATCATTTTTCCGCTGCTATGTATTAAATGTAATTTAAATCTCCGATATTTATCAATTTGTAATATTTATTCATACTCTGTATATTCTTGTATTCTGATGGAATTGTTGTAATAAACAATGAAATGTTCTTCTATTTGTGTTCCGATTCGTCTTGTCCTCAAAGCAATTAGGGGTTTCGAATGGTCTTGGTCGGTTTAGCGATCTATTCGGATCGAGCGAAATCCTCAGTTGTCACACTTTGAACCCTAATAGACAAGGTCAGGCACCTCCTACAGTTGTCTTCCAACAAAAATCGAAAGCTATTATTATCAACACCATTGTCAATGTAACACCCCACATGTTTTTCGAGCTTAAATTTCTACAAAAATCGAAACTCAAACCCATCAAACCCATCCAAGCATGGGAGCATATATCTGGTACCTGCAAATAATGACATGAGCATAATGAGAATAAAATAAAACTAACTCATGGAGGAAATGAAATAGATAACAAATACCGACTGCCTTAAAGCATATCACCACATAGATATCGAGCATTAAAGAACGAGAATCGAAAACTAAAGTTGAACACTTGCTAAGGCCTGTCTTTCCCCGAGATAAATCCGAGTGTTTTTATAAGGAAGGGGTTAGAACAACAAGTCCTGGTGAGTAGAAAATGTATGACACTTGCTACAATACAAAAATGTATCCCATTTTCTCATAACTAAAACATATGTCTAAGAAGGCTAGTAATTCTAACCAAACCTTGTAAAGATTTATGCATGATAACAAACTACCATTCCCGCGGTGGTATCCTAAACACAACAAAATCGCTATACTAAGATAGAATGTTTACGCAATATTATGAAGCCTTTAACCACCATTCAACCAGTTACCAAAAACTAAGATGTGTGCTTTCAACTACTCACTATTCATGCGGAGGTTGATAATTTCTATAAAGCCACTTAAGACCTCACTATCAATGATAGATAAGGGTGGAACCTATTATTCACTTAAGACCCAAGACAGACCCATCAGTCACTTAATACCTTTTTAAGTGGTTTACTCTACACTAATATAAATTAGAGAACATTATCTACAAGTCGTACTAATTAAAGGCTTCCATCTTTCATGTATATACCTATGCCCCGCATAAGGCGAGAGAAAGTAACCAGCAACTTATTGTCTATACGATTAGTACATGACATCCAGCCATTTATGACCTACCCAAGGCGGACCCTCATGTTACTATCTAGTTGACCTTATTTTATAATCCCCTAGTCACTTAATACTTCCTATAGGATATGCAGACCTTTAGTACCTTCGGGATGGTTATTTAATACCTAATCCCAAAGCAGATCGTCACCCCAATCACTAACCACCTAAAGGATGTAGACCAACACATGGATTACAAGATCAATAGCCATTTAGTTCTTCTTATTTATAGAGAGGCGAGCGACGCGATCGCTTGATACCCTTTTGAGGGTGGATCTAACTACTTAATACCTTTATCCTAAAGAAGGCTTACATTTATAATTATTTCTTTTTTAAGGTTTCCTCTTTCGAAACAGGAGGCAGGCACTTCACACTTGAGATAAACCTTGTTTAGGAAATAATCCTCGTTATGAAATTAACTATCGTTATGGGTTACTTTAGTTAATGATATCTTACATCAGTTGTACATATATCTTACTACTGGAAAGTGCAGACTTCTATCGAATAAGGCTACTGACCTTGCATTATTAACCTACTAAGTCCAACTCCTATTTCAAATTATAATAATTCTAGATTGACTAGATATAAATAAGGAAAACCTATAGCTTCCAATCCTAGGATGTTTATTTATTAGTTTTCTTATTTAACTTAATATTTAATACACTAATCAATCCCCATTAATTTCCCTTTTCAATTCCATTTATTACCATTAATTATTTTATCTACCGCTAACGTCCCTAATGATCATATTTTCTAAGGCATCAACTTACCTATTCAATGCTACTTATGACACTAATGGTCATATTTCCTAAGACATTAACTAACCTATTCAATGCCACTAACGAAACTAACGGTCATATTTCCTAAGGCTTCAACTAATCTACTAAATGTCGTTTATTTCAGCCCATTTAATTTTTATTCTAAATACTATAACTCCCACTTTTTACTATTATTTAATTCCATTTATTTCTTATTTGTGTGTTTGTGTATATATATATATATATATATGTGTGTGTGTGTGTGTGTGTGTGTTTATTATTTATTAGATTCCCTAATTGGAGTTATAATTCCTATTCCTAACACAATTCAAAATGTTATCATTTAGGCATGTTTATCCTATTCAATTCATTTAACCAAATCAAATATGGTTATAATATTTATTACTTAACTTATGAACATTTATTCATTATAGCAAATAAATTACATTTATTGCTAAAACAATCAAAATATTATTTCCATTCAATACGGGTTATATTTCCATATACGTACCCATAAACCATTTAAACATAAAAACCAAACATTCTTAATATAATATATAAGCATTTTTACATATATTTGGACAGATAAGAATATACATAATTATATTTTAAGCGCGATTAATGTAGTTGCAATGTTTTATTTATTATTATTAACCATTTATGTTTTGGTCTAAACAAACGACCAAACAAACCTTTTTACATTCAATATTGTTTAGGAATCAAAATCTTATAAAAAGTTTAATAACTGTAGTTATTGTAGAATTTAACCAAAATAATTAAAAAGAGAGTATAGACATACTTCAAATAATAAGAAATAAGAAATATATGTTTTTGGATTGGTTGTTGTAAACGACATACTAATATATGTGAATTTACACATCTCTTCCTAATAGTTATGTACATAATTCTTGCTAATTTGAAACGATGTCTTTTTTATCAAAAAGAACAAAAAAGGCATTTCTACAGTAACCAAGTAAAACCCCAACAACATTAAACCTAAACAAGCATAACCTTTTAAATTAAATATGTCAAAAACCACAAATCAACAACAGAGCTAAGAATCTAGAATAAAACTACAATTTTGACAACAGTTTTGGGACTGATTTCCATATCTAAGGCATATACTGTAACAACAAACAAATCTATGAACAATTGTATGCAACATAAATTAACGAACAAAACAAACTCAATATTCAAACCACAACCTATTATTTCATATTTGACAAAAGCAATAAACAAATCTGAAAAACTTTCAGGAATATAATTCAGATCTACACAAACGAATTAAATAAGTTATAATACACACTTACCTGAAAGCTACACAAATCTGAATTTAAATTTTAACGAACCGGGAGATTTTCTACCTCGAAAATTGTCACAAAATACTAGGTCGACTATTTAAGTACCGAAAACAATCTTTAAAATCAATACTATTCGGATATTATAATAGTGTCGAAATCAAGTAAAAAGCAATATACCAGAATGCTTGCATCTCATGCTCCACATACATAGTATACAATCAAAACCACGGGCTCTTATTGGAGAATGGATTTCGAACAATGGAAAGGTATGGGATCACCTTTCGACCGTGTACCTCTAGAGAAAATAAACTAGGATTCATTAAGAACATCTTGCAACCCTAGCTAAACATGATCGGCCACTCATTTCACTTGAGTGTACCAAATATATTGTCGCCCTACGGTTTGGGCTCATCGTATTCCCAGGAGAAACAGAACGAAAAGAAGAATAAATAGATATTTCTCTAGATGGTGACAATACACACTAATGGGAGCGACCCACTTAACCATGCGACCTACATGATTTTATATCATTTCTCGGTTGAAGGGGCTTGAAGTCATAACTTATCTTTAGACATAACACACCTTCATTTACTCTGAATGTAATATCGTCACACATTCCAAAGCACAAATTGATTTCCCTAAAAAAACAATGGGTATAAAGCTAAGAGAAATTAATTCATCCGCCACTAACGTGAATACGTTTGAAGAGATCATCTTACGCGATCTATTCGGTACACTCGTTCAAACATTCGATGATACAAGTTGTCTTGGGACTTTACAAACCGAAAGCACTATCATGTAAATCCAACTTAGGCAATTTCCTCCTAGGATCGCTAGAACAACCCTTACGTAAACCCCATCTTCAATTACCTCCAACATATTTGTTTCGCGATGCTAATGCCCATATGGAGTGGTTTTCAAATAATAAACCCGATTCTAATCTCTCCGTATTGACAACAGAATAATGGCTAAAAACTTTAATAGTCGGTTATTTAACTATCAAAATTTTACCGATCAACCATCAATCAACACTGAGCCCTTTTTTATGTATTTATCATTAGTTTATTCTTTTCCAAATTTCCTTTCAATATCTCTACCAAATATTTTTCGAAACCCGTTTAGCCTCTCACGATTCTCGGAAAACATTTGCATGTATTATAAACTAATTATTTTCTATATTCCAGAAAATATCTCTTTTTAGAATCGATTTTTTTCCATATATTCCCAAATTCTTATTTTTCATATTTTTCATATTTAGAAAATATATTTTATTAACATTGGAAAACATTTCCATTTCTTATTCATACATCACTATTCTTCCACATTCATCAGTCCCTAACCATAGACTAGTAAGAGAACAATTACCCAAGTATCAACCCTGAAGGCCAAAAGCAACATTTGATCGACACTCAAATAGCCATTCAACATGACTAATCTCCAGTCATTTCTAATTTCCTTAAATCCATTTCTTAACTTATTATCAATAAAATCATTCCATTTTTAGGCTTAGGAAACATCTCTGATTATATTTGGAAAACGTTTCCACTTCTTTTACGGGAAACATCAACTATAACAATAGCATTATAATCCCTGCTTCTAGAAAATATTAACTTCAAATTATAAGTTTCATTTGTTAATTTGAATAAATAAATAAATAATTAGTTAATTAATCTTGATTAAAATCGGAAAGTAAATAGTACTTTCCTGAATTCGATATAATTGAATTTCAATATATATCTTTCTTTTGAATAATCTCTATTCGATAATTCTCTTTCGAATAACCTATATTCGATCAACGTTCCGAACTTCGGAATAATTTACTGTTTCAAGTCAACTAAATTTCTAGCTTTAGTTTGAACTTATCACTTCCATACATTTACCAATTTCCTTTGATAGCCATTTTAATCTGCAAAATGTTTGCTTATAAATCATTATTCACTTTAAAACGTGAATATTATTCCTTTATAGAAATCCAGATTCATTTTATCAACTAAATCTTGAGTTTATTTGCAAAACAATACCTTTATAGGTTAAAATTCCATCTATCGAGTTATTTTATAAATTTGTACTTCATAAACTCTATTTACAAGTCAACTTCTTGTTAATTATATATCAAGTTTATAACTGAATCTTGATTAAATATTCGATTATAAATTATTAGTTTCAAACCAAATATTAACTATCTTGTAACGACCCGTGTTTTTCGACCATTTGAATCTGAATATTTAAATTAGTTTTAAATATTTTATTTGGAATATCGATTGAATTTAATATTTAATTCGTTATTTAAACGAAGTTTGAACGTTATATATTTATATAATTATAAATCGAGCTTGAAAATGGCGTGTAGTTCGTAAATTCGAGTTTTGAACTTCAACTGAATATACATGATCCGATATAAGTCGGATTTCTGTGAAACAAGAAACGCTGGAAGTGTGTTGATGATAATTTTCATATGAAAGAGAAAAATTTAGATTTCGTGTTATAATTTGCTAGTTATGGCTAGATCAAATTTTGAAATAGTCGTTGTGGAAATCGTTATTTAAATATCGACCTTTAAAATAGCCGATTTGCAAACGGACTCAGATTTCGACGAAATCAATTTCATTAGACCCATATCGTTAAATTATTGTACGATGTTGAATGGCGTGGCAAACCGATGTCGTATTTGACCACGGTAGTCGTAAACGCTCGTTCAAATTCTATAGCGCGTAATTAATTAAATAAAGGGTTATTTGAGTGTAACTTGAGCAGACGATCAAATTAAGTCATGAAACTAGTTCCGTTGAGTTCGTATCGTCGATTAGAGTCAGAATATACATAGTTTGTTATTTTTAGAGATCGGGTAATTTGACGTCTAAAATGGTATCGCGGTGCGCGTAAAAATAGCCTATCGGGAAAACAGTCTCAAAATGCGACGAAGCTGGTGCCGTTGGTATCAAATTATAAAATTATTATAGGTTTTCAAAGTTTCAAGTTGATTTGACTTATCTGGTGATCGTGAAAAAATTAAACGCGTGTTTATTTCTAGTTTTATAAAGGAATTTTTTTCAAACGAAGTCGGAATTGAACGAAACTTGTCCCATTGGGTCCGGAATACCTTTTTACATTAAGATTAGTTTTTTTCTCAGCTAACAGAGATCTTTTGTAGGGGTTTTTATCAACTACTTCACTGCGAAGTTTCATTAATAATATTTTAATTAAAACCCTACTATATATAAAGCAATACTACCCTAGATCCTTCGTCAAACTATATTTCACGGTCAACACAAATATGAGCTGCCGCATTCATCAATTCAATGGCTGATACCCTCGTCTCTTTCTCCTCGAATTCTCGAAAATCAGTTGATCCAATTTAAATCTCCTTAGCTACAAAGTTATTAAGCCCAACCAGTACTTTAATTTCTACGGTGGAGATGGAGTTCAGAATAGTGGTTTCGCCGGAAATGGCCCCGTAGGCGCTGACATTTGGGAAATTTCTACAGGCGCTTGCCTGAGCTTGGAGCATCGAGGCTTGGAATGTAGGATGGCCGGGGTGAAGAGCTGCAATTGGCAGTTGCAGATCAAACTCCAATGGCCAGAAATCGATGGGGGGGGGGTGTGATGCTGAGGTCGCGATGCCTAGTTCTGGGAGGAAGAAAAAGGTCCGGTGTTTAATCCGAATACAAAGAACGAAGTGCTGAAACGATGGAAGAAGTATTGGCCTTGATTCATGCTTTAAGAGAAATAGGTCCTTATAACTGAACGAACGAAGGGCATCATAGTTGAAGAAACAACACGGTGAAGTGTTGATCGTGGTTTCTGGGAGCAGAAGGAAAAACAACGTTCGATTGGCCTTGTCGTTTACTAAGCGTAATTACTTTTAATTAATTAAAAATAGTTAGGAATAAAATTTTGCTTTAATTATATTAACACTGATTATTATTTTATATGTTAACAGAATGCAAACAAAGGCGAGACATAGAATAACAAAAGGGAAGTCGGTCCTAGGAGAAAAACAGTTCAGAAAAATGCAAGTTTTAAATGTAATTAGTTTAATTCTTAAACTTAGATAAGGGCTAATGATTGAAATTAATCATTACTTGAAACCTGAAATTTGTATGCAGGCAAACTAGTTTGGAGTGGGAATTATTAGTTTATTTTATAAAAAAAGGATTAGGAATTAAGTTATATAATCAAAAATATAATTAAGCCATTAGGATAATTAAGAGTAAATTAAGGAATAATTAATTCAAGTAAAATTGGTGAATGCTTGTATGGTTATAACCTGTGCTTTTGTGATCAGAATTGGACGGTCCAACTTGCGTTACATTCGCACCAACGAGCACCACGCGATGGAACTAATTTGGACGATAATGGTGTCAGATTGAAATTACAGTTAAAATTAAACAAACGTTTAATTTAACTGAAACCAATTCAGTTTAGAAATGAATCAACATAAGGTGAGTTAAACTCACTCAGTTTTCCCCATTTATATTTTATATAAATTGGGTTTTTATTTTCTGTGCTTTGCTTGCTAATGATTGACTGTTTGCTAGTTATAATTTATTTGTTGATTTAACTGAAGAAATTAAACTGTCGTTTAATTTCAGTGAAATACCAAATCGTTATTTTAACGATTGGTTCCAATGAAGGTAACTTACCTTGTTGGTCACGTTTATAAAATAAATGTGTTTAATGGTTTGAATTGTTTGATATGTTTGAATTGTTTGATCTGTTTGAATTGTTTGATCTGTTTGAAATGAACGATCTATTTGAAAATAACCATTTGAATACAGGGAAGAACAAGTTGGAGGGACCCAACCGGATCCCTCAAATATATTAATTATTTATTTTCATATTATCACATATGAACTGTCATGTTTGGATGATTGTTTTGAGTAGTGATAATTGACTGAAAATTCAACTATGTTTGATTAAACCAATGGGCAGTATTGGTTGAGTATTGGGCAGCATATGGCCGATAAAATAAATTGTTTTGTTTATATTAGTTTACCTTCAGCTGAACTGATAGAACTGAAGTTATAAAATTTATTTTATAACTAGAGATAGATTTTGTAATATATTATTTAGAATAAAGGTTTGTTTAAAAAGAAATTAATATTTATTACTTATCATTTAAGTTATAATTAATCATTAATGGTTTTTATAAAGTAAAATCTGATGTGAATCAGATTTTTGTACCAGTGAATAGAAATTAACTTTAACGGTTCAAATTAGGATAAATTGTTTGATAAGAAACAATTAAATAGAATTTATTTTAATTAATTATGTTAATTTAAAAGGGAAAACAAATTGGAGTCGGTTAACGAGATAATCGTGTTTTGAGTAACTAAGTCGACTGTTTGTCGAGAATTGATTATTAAATTGGGTTGATTTGAATTGATCAAATAAAATAGTTTAAAGATTATTTGTTTTAATGTTAATAAGATTTTTAAAGGGAATTTGCTATTTATTGTAATAAATAAATAAATTAACTAATGAAGCAGTTAATGATCGAAGTAAAGTATTATTTAAATTAATAATAATTTAGGGAATTGCTTTTTGATCGAAACTCATTTATAAAGTAATCGAAAGTGAGATGGAATCTAATTGGATGGCGAAATAAGTTTAGGGACATGGTTTATTTTTAAGCTTGAGTTTTATAATAAAGTTATAAAAAGAAATTTAAGCGATAGCTTAAATAAACATGAATTAAATAATCGAATTGAATAAAAGAGAATTGAGAACAAAAAGGGTTTAGATTGAACCAGGATTTATTTAAACAAGGTTTGTAAAAGTGATGAAATGTTAAGGTGTTAATTTTACATTAACGATACCTGAAAATGAGATCAGGTAGAAAGGGGAATTTTAAATAAGATTTCCAAGGTGGAAATGGTCGAATATATTTGAATGGAGATTGGTAAAAGGAAATTTGGGTAAAGAAGTGGGTTGTAAGATTTTATAACCAAATCCAATTTATAATGGGATTTGTTTTAAGATTGGAATCGAATATTGGTTTGATTACAACTTATATTTATCTGAGGATAAGAACGTTATTGATCAAGGTCTGAGAGGTAATTAAAATACCCTAACTTGAACAACATCAGGATTATCTGAAGATGATATTAGTTGGAAATCGTGAAAGAGGTTAGTGAAATTTATTATTTCATTAGAGAAATAATAATGCAACAAATTTGGTGAAAGTTTAGAATATACAAATATTAAGGGGTTCCAAAGTAAATAGGAAATCGCGGAAAGTTATAACGACATTTTCGAACTAGAAGGAAATGTAAAGTTGAATTCCATTCTATAATAACAAGCATAGATCGCTATCCCAAGGAATGAAATAAACAATATTTTGTAATGTTGTTTTACGTGTAATAAGTTAAATCGATTTCCAATATTGAGTGATAATGTAACTAATGTTTTGAAAGTGAAAATAGGAAACTGGATATAAAGGTGAATTGGTTTAAGGATAATCTTATGTTAAATAAGAATCGAGAAAACTATATTTTCAATATCGAAATATTTTAAGAGTTTTAAATTTACATCTATTTTAATTAAAAGGGCAAGGGGTGCTGAATACTGAACCAGTGAACACACTGGATTGTCATGTTTGAAACACTGTTTATTTTGATGGTTAAATCACCGACTATCAAATCTGTCCAATACGATTGTTGGCACGGAAAGACCGTGATCGAATTTATATTCGAAAACCATTCCGACCAACAAATACGTGAAGAGATCAGAAGATGATCAAGATGGAGCATTGAAGACCGTAGATTTTCATAAACGGTAGAACTACTAGTAATCTCTGGTTTAGCGGCCAGAGATAAACTGTGGTTCTGTCATGATTGGAATCTACGGGTTGCAAGGACTTCTCGCTACTGATCCATGGGGTGATTCCTATATTGGATGCAGTAGGAGAGTACCTGCGGTTCACCCTGTTCCTGGATGACCTGTATGGACGGATGTCTGATAGAGTATTTCCAAAGGAATTACGTACGTTGATTTCTTCAAAAGTACCACAGTTGGTGGCGGAGGACGATGGTTCTCTTAGCTTAACCACTAGAGTATTTTTGTGGACGTGAATTAGTGATATCTAGTGGATCTGATGATGTGGCATTCAAAATAAATAAGGATATGATGTTCAAGAAGAAATTTCTGGCCTCAAGCCTCACAACCGGTAAATGACAGAAATCGGTCAGGCAACATGGCTATGTGGGTCGCTCCCATTAGGATGTATAATCACCTATCTAGAGAAAATCCTTTTGTTTCTTGAATCTATTTCGATGTTGTCCCTTTTTGGGAAGACGGTGGCTAGCTACCATAGTTGGTGATATACATTCGATACACTCAAGCGAAATGAGTGGTCGGTCATGTGAGGGCCGGGTTGCAAGATGTTCTTGTTGAACCCAGTGTATTCACTTCTAGAGATACACTATCGACAGGTGGTCCCATACCTTGTCATAGTCGGAATCCAATCTCCAATAAGCGCCCGCGGTTTTGATTTGTATACTATATGGGGAGCGTGAGATGCAAGCGTTCTATTAGATTGGTATTTACTTGTATTTAGACATTATTATAATATCAGACAAGATATTGATTTCACAAATGTTTTGGGTTATCGTAAGGTAAAAACCGTCCGTGTTTATGTGTGGATTTGGTCTTGTGATTATCCTTTTCTTTGAAGATTTTAACTTTAAAACCAGGTTGTGTGTTACCCTTAATATTGTGCGAGTTTTTCTCACTCTGGTTCACCAGACTGACCCGGTGTTTTGTAAATGCTCGGGTTAGCCCGGGGTGTACAGGTTCAGTTTATCGAATGCTGTGAAGAGACGAGCTGGAAGAGTCCAAATGTATGATATTATATAGCTACTTTTCCGCTGTGTGTTGTATATGGGAAAAATAGTTTATTATAACTGTCCCGCGGTGTGATGTACTCTGATATTGTAAGTAGTTTTAAAGCTCTCAATAAAGATTTATTTCTGTATTATATTTTGTTCCGCTGGGATGTGAGACTCTGTGTTGTGGTTCTTCTTCTTCTTCTTCTATTCTAATACTTTCTTTCTTTTCTCACCCTCTAATTTCTTTCTAATAACGTCCAGTGTTTTTGGTGTTTGGAAGGTCGGCATGAGTTACAGTAAAGGTATTTATGTCGATTTTTGGGGCCGAAAATCCCTATTCATTACATATCTTGTCAAATTTTGAATTATAATATATAATTTGTAAAAATAAATTATTTTATAACATTCGACATAGTCGAATTTCAATTATAAATCCTTATGGATTTATTTCAATTCTATTTATATTTCGAACATCGAAATAATTTCATCGTTTTCTTTTTAAAAGATTCCCACTTTTCCCTTTTCAAATTCAATCTGGAATTTATATTTCCAAATTATTTAATAGTAATTATTTCATTTGATTTATAAACAACATTTGTAAACCAAACTACATGTTTTATATGATTAAAATAAATTATTATTTTCTAACCCAATCGAAATTCAATTTCTATTTTAAAATAGATTTTCCTTTTCACAACCCAAATTCCGTTCCATTTCATTTGATTATATTTTTACTATATTAAAATACCAGTTATTTTAGGTCAGATGTAATTCAAACATCCCAATACACAATAATCAACCTCGGATTATTTTTCACATCATATAACACTATATATGAAAAACAACAATATAAATGTTGAGGAATCCAGCTGGATTCCTTTGGCCTATTTCCTTACATC
This sequence comes from Allium sativum, assembly GCA_030737875.1. Classification (NCBI taxonomy): domain Eukaryota; kingdom Viridiplantae; phylum Streptophyta; class Magnoliopsida; order Asparagales; family Amaryllidaceae; genus Allium; species Allium sativum. Next base: position 879,501,865 of record CM060918.1, on the reverse strand, counting down.
CACAGATGTTAATCAACATAAATAACACTAATTTTTTATCATTGTGAAATATTATAGTAAATAGAATTAGTATTGAACCAACAGTTTATATATATAGCTGTATATATTATTTCAGCCAATTTATTTGCAATTCATCTAAACCATAATGAACTAGGATTTTGACCCTGAAAATCGACAGAAAAACACCATGTCGACTATTCAAGCATCGAAAATACCGGATCATTTATAGAAAGAAGTTAGAGGGTGAGAAAAGTTAAGAAAGAAAATTAAAAATATAAGAAGAAGAATATAAATACAACAACATCAGAGTAGACACGAATCTCAAAGCAGAATGAATAAAATATATTATATAACATAACTTTTGAAATAAAACTTTTAACTATATATACATAACATTATTAGAGTATTACGCAACACATCACAGTGGAAATAAACAATAGTTGTCAAATGTTGAAGCTTCCTGCTCCAAGCATTTCCAAATATATTTGTAAAATCTCGACTATTTGACTACTTGTACAAATTTGGACGCCCAAGAGTTAAGGGTAAAACAAAATAAACTTTGGGTCAGTCATGGGACTGGTGTGAGTAAAATCCAATCATTTGGTTTAACTTTTAAAAATCTTTTTAAAAGAAAGGATAATCGTAAGACCGATCCACACATAAATACAGATGGTTTTTACCTTATGGTAACCCAAAACATTTTTTAATCAATACTTTTCTAATATAATAATAATGTCTAAATCAAGTAAACATCAATCTAACAAAACACTCGCATCTCACGCTCTACATACATAGTATACAATCAAAACCGCGGGTTCTTACTGAAGAATGGATTTCAAACTATGGCAAGGTATGGGACTAACTTCTGACAGTGTACCTCCAGAGAAAATACACTAGGATTCAACAAGAACATCTTGCAACCTTGGCTAAACATGACCAATCATTCATTTCGCTTGAATGTTCCGAATGTATTAACATCCTACTGTTTGGGCCCACCGTATTTTGGGGAGAACAGAAGCGAAAGAAGAACAAATAGAAATTTCTCTAGATGGTGAAAATATATACCCTAATTGGGAGATACCCACTTAGCCATGCGACATACCTTATTTTATGCCATTCCCCGGTTGAAGAGGCTTCAGTTCATAACTACCCAAAGACAGATCACATCTTCATTTAGTTTGAATGCTACATCGTCATACCTGCCAAATCACAAGTTGATTTCCCTAAAAATACTACGGACATAAAGCTAAGAGAAATGAATACCTCCGCCACCAACGTAAGTACGTTTGAAGAGGTAAACTTACGTGATTTATTATGTATACTCTATTAGACATTTATCCATACAAGTTGTCCTGAGATTGGACAAACTGATGGCACTATTCTGTAAGTCCATCTTAGACAATTTCTACCTTGGTTCGCCAGAACAGTCCTTTTAGAAACTTCGCCTTCAATTTTCTTCAGCATATTTGATTTGCAATGCTTATGCCCATGTGGAGTGGTTTTCAGATAATAAATCTGAATCTAGTCTCTCCATATTGAAAACGAAAAAATAGTCTTGATAGCCGGTTATTTAACTATCAAAGGAAAACATCCATACAACCAACGATCTTATTTCTAAATGGAAAATCGACCAATCAATCATCAAAAAACATTTATTACCTTTTAATTAATTCCTTATTGGTTTATCATTTCCCAATTTCACTTTAATATCTCTACCCAAATATTTTTCCAGCTCATTTAGCCTCTCACAGTTCTTGGAAAACGTTTCCATCTATTATAAACTATTTATTTTCTATATTCCAGAAATTATTTCTTATTAACATCGAAGAAACTTCCCATATATATTCACATTTTTTTATTTTCTATATTTAAAAAATATACCTTATTAACATGGGAAAACATTTCCATCTTTCATTCACGCATCCCTATTCTTCCACATCCATTAGTCCCTAACCGTAAACTAGTATGAGAACAACTCCCTAAGTATCAACCCCGAAGGCCGAAACTAACATCAGAATGATGCTCAGAAAGCCATTCAACTTGACTTATCTCTAGTCAGTTTCTAATTTCCTTCCTCCATTTCTTAACTTCTTATATAATCATTGCTTACGCAACTCTCGTATTTAATTTACAAATCCACTTCTTATACGGAAAACATCGATAATAATAATAGCGCTATAATCCATGCTTCCAGAATATTAACTTTAAAATATAACATGTATTCATTAATTTAAATAAATAAACAATTAATTAATTAATCTTGATTACAAATGGAAAGTAAATAGTACTTTCATGAATTTGATACAATCGAATTTCAACATATAACTCTCTTTTGAATAATCTATATTCGATTAACAATCCGAATGTCGGAATAATTTACCGTTTTTGGTCAACTCAATTTCTAAATGCACTTTTGAATTATCACTTCAAAAAGTTTGCCAATTTCCTTTTATAACCATTTTTATTTGCAGAACGTTTACTTTTAAATCATTATTCACTTTAAAATGTGAATACTATTTCTTTACGAAAATCTTGATTTGTTATATTAATTAAATCTTGATTTAAATAGTCAATACCAATTACAACTTAAAATTCCATTCATCGAGCCATTTTCTTAATATTCAATTCATTATCAAATCCCTTTTACAAATCAACCTTCTAGTCTACGTTATTTAATAAGTTTATAGTTCTAGTTCTGTAACAACCCAGAAAATACGAGCCAATTTAAAATTTTTAAATTGGTTATTTTAAAGAGATTAGGGTAATTAAAATAGAATATTTCAATAAAATAGAGAGTTAGAAATTGTGCGGCAGTTTGAAAATTTGAATTCAAACTTTAACTGACTGTACCGGGTGCAAAATAAAACGGATTTTAGTGAAACCAAAAATATTTAAATTTGTTTATGAATATCTTTCTAACGAATCTGAAAAATCGAAGTTTCATAGCGGAAATCAAAAGTTATGGACAAATGAATTTTCAGAAAGGTCGCTATAGAGAATATATAGTCCTTGAAAATAGACATTTTGCAAACAACCTCGGAATTCGACGAAACCACTTTTGTTGGATCCGGGATGTCAAATTATTGCTAAGTTTCAAATTCCATAATTTTTGAAGCAAATATGTGAGCATGACAAAAGAAAACGTGTTCGGTCAATTTCTGCTGAATTGGATCGACCAGAAAATGGCCATTTTTCAAACGGTCTCAGAATTCGATGAAACTGGTCTTGTTGGGACCGTATCGTCAAAACATAGCTAGATTTATTTTTTTGGAATTTTTCAAATCAGTTTGTGGCCCCGACAAATTGAAATGTACGTTCAAATCGAATATTGAATGTTTTATATTTTAATTTGAAGAATAACTGACTGTAGCAATCGAATGGGCCTATGAAACATATCCCATTGTGTTCGGAATGAGGGTATTTAGCTAAGGGCGACAGTCGTTGGGTTTGGATTGGAGTTCGTATGGAGAAAGACTATTTTAAAAATTAAATAAAGCACAGGCCAATCATATTTTTCCATCATAATTTAATTTTATAAAAATATCAACCCCCCTTTATCGCGCACGAAGGCGAACCCCATTCCTCCCTTCTCGACCATTTTGCGGCCAAACCACGCCACGATAGACCTCGACCAAGTTCAACTTTTTGAAGCCGTCCTCCAACTCTTCAAATCCATACCTGGCACGTTCTTTTTCATGTTGCATGGAGAGAGAATCACCTCCCCAAAGTTACAGCCTTTCTGCCGCCGCACCGCCTGACTCCGGCCACCAAGTTGCCGGCGCCACCACCTCCCTGACGCGCGACTCCAATCTCCAGGCCGTGGTTAAAGCTGATCCTCCTATCGTGCTACGGATTTCGTGAAAAATCAAAACCTAGTTTTGACGGTTCGAAGAAGGTAGCAGTTTAATTTATTTTAAACTGTTCTATAGCACTTTAAAGCACTACAGTTTATGATTTTACAATAAAAATCGTATTTTTTTGCTATGTTGACGAAATTCGATGAAACAGGAAACATCGGGACCGTGTCGACGCTCTCCATATTCTAGAAGTGTACGTGGATTTTTCTGAGCTCGCTACGATTTTTAGCAAAGCAACAAACCAATGTGTGATTTCTAAACTGAAATGTGAATGGAAATGCGTTGTGTAAGTTATATAAGCAAAGTATAAATTATATACACATTGTATACCTCGTGTACATGTGTTGTATAAGTTATATGAGCGATGTATAAATTATACATGCATTGTATAAATTATATATGTGTTGAAATAGAAGTGAAATATACTTATATATATATACACACATTCCCCTCGTCCACAAACCATGGACGATAATTATTGATTATTAATTGGCATGAAAAATTTGGTGAATAATGCGAATGGTTGATAGAATTGTTTGTGGTTGATATTGTTTGATTGTGGTTAAAATATACCCGTATGTGGTTTTAAGGTAGAACTAGATGTATGAAATCCCCATCGTCAAAAACCGTGAGGTTTTAAGGTAGAACGAGGAGCCGTACTCGGGACGGTGCCGGTTTTAAATACCCTGCCGTTATGTTGCCGAAATTTTCAATAATATTCATGTGTTAGAATTATTTCATGTGTTGAAACTATATTCATGCGTTGAAACCATATTCATGTGTTGAATAAAAATTCATGCGTTGAATAGAAATTAATGTGATGAATAAAATTCTTTGAAAGCTAAAGGTAACATTTTATCACATGTATATAATATATAAAATATTCATGTTTTAAATAAATTGTTTTAACACTTAAAAAAATCACATTTTTATTATATATATAAACTATAGAAAACATTTATGTGTTGAATGAAGGACTAGAACGATAAAAATCATAATTTATCATATGTATGAAGTCGAAAATAGTCATGTGTTGAATATATAGAGTGAACAATAAAATCTACATTTTATTGTGAATATGAAGTGCTAAAAATGTTCATGTGTTGAATAAATATTTTTGATGATAAAAATATCATTTTTATCATGTATATGACTCGCTAAAAATACACAAGTGTTGAAATAAATATTTGTTTGCTATGAATATTTTTTTTAACATGTATGTGAACTAAATAAAATAGTCATGTGTTGAAATATAATTTTTGTTCGCTAGAAATATTATTTTTAGCTTAGTTTCGCACATATATATACATGTGTTGAACAGGGAAATGGATTAACTGTTGAGTAAAGAATTTATTTGCGTGCCCGACAAATAGGTAAACCTTAATGAGTTGGATGTGCAATATTATTATATCAATTTTTGTGAATGCCATTGGATGCGGAGTGTTGGTTGTTCTGTGTGTAATAATAAACGTCGCCATAGGATAGTAACAATTAATTTTGAACTACACTACATGGCATACTTCTTGAAGATAGGCATACTTCAACATATACCACATAAGCATTTGGAGCTTGTGTGACGAGGTTGATGATTTACCATACGAGCAAGAGGCTTCTATGGTGATGACTGTATATTACAGGTTGAACTGATGACTGATATGGACAATGTAAAATGTACCGGTAAATTGCCAGATTAATAAAAAAAAACCACACGGGTCTGGAGATGACAATAAACACATCTCTCTGGTCATTAAGGCACAAAAACCATTTATAGGGTGATGAGAATTTATTCTCTGGAGTTATGATCTATACACACTCCCCTCTGGACACCGGAATATATCACTATAAATATGTGCATGCTTATTAGGATTTATTGGGTACCTAATACGGCCCAATAAATTTCCAAACCCCTTCCCGTACAAAGGAGGTTATGGCGAAATTTTCTGAATTTTAAAGGCGTTAGTGAAATATTTGAAGTGAAAATGATATTGAAATCGTCGAATAAATTATATATATATATATATTAAATAAAACGAATCGAGCCCCTGCAGTTCTTGTTTTGAAATCGTAACTTTAAACAATTATACCGAGAGATCCGACCATCAGATTTCCACGAAACTGGAGCCATTGGGTTCGCTTTGGAAATATCTTTCCAATGATATAAACAATGTTGTGATCCAACAGTTAGATTTTCCGATATGTGTAAAACAAATTTGTAGAAAAACAGCGCCAGTGCCTCGGCACGACCTGAAACGTCGTTTAATTAAATAGGGCCATTTTTAAATAAATAAAAATGGCGATATATCATTATAAAATATTATAGACGATATGGAATGGAAATAAACCGATTATACTTAGTTTGCTTGTCACTATATGGTAGAATGTGTTTGACATGAAAATTATGCTAAAGAACCGAAATGTGAATGTCGAATAATTTAACCATGGGAAGAATTGATTTAAAATATAAATATACGTGAATTATTTGAAAAAGGCCGAGTTAGTTCTCATTTCAAATAATTGATTGACGATTGGAAGTCGAAGAGATGAAGATGGTTCAAGGCCGACGATCTTCACATCGGATGGATGGGTGCTACTGATGCTCATGATTGGAGTAGCTACCTTGAAAGGGCTGAAGTGGTAGCCGTCCGGACGATTTGTGGATTGTACTGATATGTGAGGAATATGGTTCCTCCGGTTTTGTTCAGACCCAGAATGAACTTGTAAATGGACTGTGTGTCTGACATTGGATTTTGTTCTGTGCTGATTGATCTCTATTAAATATATATCTGTTTGGTAGCGGAGAATTTATTCTCTTGCTTAACGCCCTTCTCTGAGACGTACGAGCTCAAAGGTTATATATCGATAGAAATCAGTCGCATGGAGTGAATTCCTGTGTGGCACGCCTAAGTGGCAGATGATCAAGGCTTCTGTTGAAAAGCAAAGTCTTGTAGTTGATGATCAAAGCACGGCATGAGTGGCGTAGCTTTGTGTATAGCATTGATTCCCGAGCCTCACACCTCGGTATGAGTAAAAAACGGGATAAGGACCCAAAGAGTGCACGACGTTTCTTTCTAGCTATGGGTGGTGTCAGTGACCTACCAGCCCTGACATTTATATACTTTTTACCTGTGTGGTTGTTGGAATGCGTGGCGCCTCGATTATAGGTCCTGTAGGACCGGGAAACGTGTGTTCAGGAATACTAATCTTCAAAAGTAAGAGAGGACCGACCTTGGAGGTTCTAGGGATCGCTGTGTGTGGTCCTGAGATATTTGCTAGAGTGTCTCGAATCAGAGAGGAGCTTGCCCCTTACCTCGACTCATGATGGAATCCAATTTCCAATATGAAATTACAGTATGGCGACATAGTGGTATGGGGCACTTATGTCATCTATGATTGATTATTATGATTGAATTTGCTTTTGAAACATATATGCACTAGTAATAATATCAAACACTTTTGTTTTATACGTATCAAGCATTTCTTGGCCATTATAAGGTAAAACTCTATCCTCCGGCTTGCGTTGCATTGTGTGATGGGACCTGAGTCTTATAATGGCTTCATTTTTATAAAAAGCATTGCGATGATTTAATAATTTACTTTATTTCATGCACTGGCAATCACTGAGTAACCCGTTCCGCGAAAGTGGCGTGTCCTATGATTTGCCTCATTATTGTTGTTTAATTAGTTAAGTAGATTTCTCATACCTGTCCCATGACTGACTCGTAGTTTGTTTCACTTTGCAAACTCGGGTGCCCTTATTTTCACACGAGCAGCCTAGTTTCAGGTAGCAGGACATATTTTGGCTTTGGCACTTCAGCAGGGAGTGCACCTTTTAGGCTTATATGGCGAGGCTTGACTTCTCAGTGTTTTGACTATTGATTTCCGCCATTATTATCTATGTATATGATTCCACTTTTGGCGATGTAGACTGATATTTCTTTTATGTACTCTCTATGTATATGTACCGCTTATGGCGATGTAGACTGATTATGTAATTTTATGCTCTAAGTTGTATCCTACACTGTGCTCTATGATGTTGTGACATATTATGATTCCGCTGTCATATTTATGTAAATTATTTTATTTGCTGCTTTTGTTATTATCTGTACTCTGCTAATGATGATTAATGTGTTATATTCCAATGATTAACCTTAACACCGTCGTACGGGGTTTTAGGGATCGTCACAAGTTCTAATTTACATTCGATTATAAAATATCTGTTTCAACTGAATATTAACTATGTTGTCAAATTTTGCATTATATAATATATGATTTATAAAAATAATTTACTTTTATAGCATTTGACATCATCGAATTCTAATTAGAAATCTTTGTGGATTTATTTCAATTCTACTTACATTTCAAACATTGAAATAATTTCATCGTTTCCTTTGGAAATGATTTCCCAATTCCTCTTTAAATTCATTCTTGAATTTACATTTATGAATTATCTAGTGATAATTGTTCCACTTCATTTATAAACATCGTTTATAAATTAAACTACTTGTTTTCATTATTAAAAACAAGTTATTATATTCTAGCCCAATCAAAATTCAATTTCTATTTAAAAATAGATTTTCCTTTTTAAAAACTCAAAATCTTTTCCAATATATTTTATGGTATTTAAATACCAATTATTTCAGGGTCAGTGTTATTCAAACATTCCAAACACACAGTAATCAACAAAGGTCATTTGTCACATCATATAATGCAATATATTAGAAAAACAATATAATTGTTAACGAATTCAGTTGGATCCCTCCAACCTGATTCCCTGCACCCACAGATGTTAATCAACATAAATAACACTAATTTCATATCAATATGAAATATTAAAATAAAAAGAATCAATATTCAACTAACATTTTTTATAGATATCTGTATCTATGATTACAGCAAATTTATATGCAATTCATCCAAACAACCATCACACATCATTCAATCATTATTTATTAATATTAAATAATGTTTATAAAATTATAAAATTGGACAAAGTTAGTGAGTTTACTCACCTTGGTCCTTAATATTCAATAGATCTGGTCAGGCATTTTATTTTGCCCAATATTGTAACAATCTCCAATTTGCTCTAGACTAGTTCCATTGTGTTGTCTATGTCCATATGATTCCAACATGACAGACCTTTTGTAAAATGATAACGTATGTACAGGATATTACAAAGTTGTATACATTATTTAATTTAAAATAAAACTAACCTAATTTATTAAATCAGACCTTATCCATTTTAAAACAGCCCATCCACCCTTGTAAAAACCCAGAACCGCATGGCCATCTTCCTCCTCGAACCAAATAGTACTCTTTCTTCCCTTCAGAATTCACGATCCTGATTATCTCCAGTATACAAATATTCACCATTTTCAAAACCTTCAAGCTCGCATGCTCCCTCTACACACCATCGCATCATGCAAGGCCAGGTCTAAGCTTCCTCTGTTCGACTCCTCTTCGATTCCAACTAAGCCTCTATTAATTCGCACACTTGTATCACCTTGCGTCGAACAGCTATTACAATGGCTATAGGAAAAACATGCGACCCAAAACGTTGTGAAAACTACCAAAAAAATGTATGTTGCTGCGGTTTTCAGCACTAAACCCAAATCTTATCACGAAAATTTGAATTGATGCTCCATTATACCAAAAGCTCAAACCCTAACCACTGTAGGTTAAAAGCAGCGAATGTACTATGTTCAAACCCTTCAAAAAACCGTACGGCAACTAAATTCTTGCTCAAAGAAGATAAATGGCTCTAGTTTTGGCATTTCTTATGGAGAATTGAATTTTATTTTAAATTTTGATTGCCATTATTACTCGACAATTTCTTTGAAAGTAAAAACATGAGACCATTTTATGTTATTTATAGATAGGTAGACATAAGCCTTAAGGCATAGACAGTACAAGGTAGGCATGCCATTTAATCAAACATAGGTCTGCATTCCCTTTTTTTAAAGTGATTTGATTTTGGTGTGGACTTCATGTCTTATAGATCATAGTGCAGGCAGGTAGGTTTAGATGTAGGTGACAGTGTTTTAATTAAATCTCCATGTGCAATATAGGGTCTAAGACTACATGTATCATGCGTTTTTAGTGGAGAAGGCGGTATAATTGCTTGGTTGCCAAGGCCTTGCCTATAATACACACACACACACACACACACACACACATATATATATATTAGTTACGATAGGTGGCATACAAATAGGCATGTGTTGGGTATTTTTTGTTATTTATTCTACACATGTAAGTTTACTTAGGGTAAAGGTATTTATTTAATTGATTTGATTTTTAATAATATATACACATATATCTAAAACTTGCATTCGAAGTAATACACCCAAACTACCATTTATGAGCTCCGTTTGTGGTGAAACTTGTAATCTTACAATGGTTTAATATTTTGGACATGATGGAACTAGTTTCGTCGAATTCCAAGTCTATTTGTAAAAACTCCTTTTTAATTGCAAACAGTTAAATAGTACGCGTTTAAACAACATGTGGTTACAAAATAAATCCAATTGACTCCAAATAGGAAATTTTACAATAATTAATCATTAAGGATTTAATAAAATTAGTTTCGTCAAAAACAGAGATCATTTGAAAATCTGTTATTCTTAAATTTCATGTTAAATCAATATAATGTAAACCGATTAAAATAGTTCAATTTAATAATTATAAATTATTATTATCATATATATATATATATTCAAATAAAATTTATACAGGTTCAAAAATAAATAAAATACAGATTTATACTTGAAACGACCCAAACTCCCCCTCCCGGGAAAGCCCGGATTGAGTTGAGGACACGAAAAATCAGAACACAAATAATATAACATTTCATCGCTATTACAATAATTTACATCAGAGTACAAGAACATAACATAGTATGAATAAATAATATACATCAGAAAAATATCAGAGATTAAAATACATTACATAGCAGTGGAAAAATAATACATAACACAACTGAAAGGGATACGCGGATGCAAAGCTTCCCGAATATATCTCCAGTTGTAAATCCAAGATCCTGTGGAAATAAATATCTGCAAAAACTGAAACTACTGACTGCCCGTGTGGAAAATAGGGGAACCCAGAGTTTAGGTTAAAACAATAAACTCTAGGTCAGTCATGGGATTGGTGTGAGAACTAAACACAGTTATTAAATCTTTACTTTAAAAGTTGGGAAATCATGGGACCATGTCGTATAACACGGAATGGGTTTACTCCACCTGAATCTCAGTTTAAAACAAAACAATGCAATGCTTTTTGATAAATGAAGCTATTATAAGACTCATGTCCCATCACACAATGCAACGCAAGCCAGAGGATAGAGTTTTCCCTTATAATAGCCAAACATGCTTAGTACATTTAAAACAAATCATTTTGATATTACTATAAGTTTATAGTGTCTAAAACAACATCAATATAAATTATCAATCATAGATGGCATAGTACCCCATCCTACTTTGTCGCCATACTAGTTCTGCAATTAAAACTGAAATATCATGTATTGGAAATTGGATTCCATCTATGAGTCAAGGCAAGGGATGGCTCCTCATTGGTTCGAGACACTCTAGCAAATGTCTTCAGACTCAGATGCTGGTGAGCCCTGTGAACGGTAGGGCCGGTCCACACATACTTTAGTGGATTAATTATTCCTAAACAATATGTTTCCCAGTCCTATCGGACCTATCTCTTGGCCAGTAGAGACCAATATCTAGAACCACTAGGGACTCAAGACGAGGCGCCTCGCAATCCATCATCCACATAAGTAAAAATGTCTGGGCTCCACACCATGACACCACTTCTAACTAGAAAGAAACGCAAGTTCTCCCAACGGTCACGATCCCGTTTTTGACTCATACCGGGAGTGAGGCTCGCGAATTAACGTGATACACAAAGCTGTGCTATTTAAAGTTGTGCTTTGATCATCAACCACAAGACTTTGCTTTTCAAATAAAGCCTTGATCATTTGCATCTCAGCATGCCACACTGACAATTCAAGCCATGCAACTGATGTCTATCAATATATAACCTCTAAGCTTATACATCTAAGAGAAGGGTGTTAAGCAAGAGAATAAATTCTTCGCCACCAAATAGATATATATAAAATAGAAATCAATCAACACAGAATAAAATGCAATGTCAGACACACATCCATTTACAAGTCCGTTCTGGGTCTAAACGAAACCGGAGGCACCTTATTCCTCGTCCCATATGTCCAATACAGGAGAGAGGTCCTCGTATATCCGATTGATCTCCAAGTACGTCTGGACGATCACTACTTATTACCTTGTCTTGGGTATACAGCCCAATCAAGACATCAGTAATCATCCAAACTGTAACACCCCACGTCCGTTAATGTCACCCAAAAGGGAATGCTTTAAGTTTCGTGGAGCATTATAAGTAAACAGAACGGAATATTACAAGACGGATAAAGTAGTACTTGAAAATTTTATGACTCTATTGCAGCGGAAACATAAATAGGTTTGGTTACACCTTCAAAACAACAAAACCAAGTACATAATATCAGTCTTGTACAAAAGCCTTCAGAGTACAAAATTTTAAAGCCATAATCCCTAACAGAAAATGCCATAAGAAGAATCAAGGCCAAGCAGTACATCTTTCAGCTTCAAGCTGGAAGAAAGAGATATCTGATCTAAGCTTGAGTATTTCCTCCTTGAGAAACTAGAGGGAGGGGAATGGAAGAAAAGCGGCGAAACAAACTAGTTTAGACATTAATCTGGTGAGTCCAGTAACTTTAACAATATAATCATTAAAGTAATAGGATAAGAACATAAACTGAAAAGTAAGAAATGAATGCACTTAAGCATGCATGACAAGGTAGGCAAGAAGAATAAGATAAACATTGATTGCACTTCTAATCACTATAGGGTAATTACTACACTGCACCAAAGCTAAATATATCACACCGTTACTAGTTCCATACTGAAAGTTGATCCCAACCCCGCAATTGGTAGCCCTCAAGTGTAACATCTTGTAAGAGGTATCCACCCCAAACAATCCTTGAAAACCTACTAAGTACTAGATGTCCCTACACTACCCCCTTATCGCTTAATCGATCGGCTCCTTAACCGTATGTATTCATTACTTGTGTCATTTGGCCCCGCTTGTTTGTAGATACATGTGCTGGTCCCACCATGGGGTGTATCAATCCCTATGATGGCAACCCGACACAATTCAAGATGCACAGTGTATGACTACTGATGCCTACTGCCTGCTTTTTCCACTCCAGAGCACGTGCACCCCCGTACTCCGTCGGAACCTACACCGATGCACCACCTACCGCTATTTTGACCGCTTATAATCAGCCGAGTAATCGTGCCCCACCCTTCCTAGTTCAGGGTACCGTGATACATCTATGTGGATTACTGCTGAAATGGGTCCCCGTTACTAGGGTTTCCTAACCAGCATGTTATAACGGTCAAGTGTTCTCAATTTAACCTAACCCCACCCATTTGTTTAATTAACATGTTGTATTGGTTAAGTGTCGCCTATCCATATGTCAGTTAACCTTCCCAATGATTCACGCATATTTTTTTAACGGTTAAGTTTGTGGGCCTATATATACTAATATTACCTACCTACCCAAATTTACTTAACCCTTTTACTTATCAAGTCCATATGTATTATTGGTTAAGCTTGCCTTAACCCTATCCACTTTGTTCATGTAATATTGGTTAAGTTGTCTTCTTACCCATGTTAACTTAACTCCACCCACCTAAATCGTTAGGTATCATATTCGGCATTAATTAGTTATTAATGCACAAACCTCTCACATTAAGTCGATCACTTGTGGCCGTAGGAAATGCCGGGCGGTTCCGGGTAGACTTCCACCACAAGCCAGACTTAACCTCGTGTCTAAGCATCTAATTTATGCCTTTGACCTCTCACATTAGACTATCGTTTGCGGTTGCTGATATGCCAGGCGGTTCTGGGCAGTCTTATACCTCAAACCAAGTCTAACCTTGTGTCTTAGACATTCATCTTTTAGCCAATTTACATATTTACTGTCCAAGTCTAGATTTATATGTAAATTATCCGTAAGTGTGGTCAATTCAAGTTATGCCACATTTACTTGTTATGCCCAAAATTACTTAATTAAGTTATACCCAATTCCCCGCGTTTCAATCGCACATACAACAAGATCTAAAAATAAAACGGAGAGGGATAGAGGAGAAACACAAGAATTGACATAAGGAACAAAATAGGCATGTAAAGGTGTACCCAACTCAAGAATCATGTTTCCAATAGACATGTTGTACATTAACAATAAGTATGGCTAAACTGAGAGAGTTACATCACAGGCATAAAGATTCGTTAGAATTGAACATAAAAGAATCACCAATTTGGTGTATGACATGATAGGTTCCATCACAACAGTCTCATAGGCATAGGTAATTCAGTTTTTTTAAAAAAAAAAAAAGATAAGCATGAATCAGAATTGATTATCTTACAATTAGGCATGGTTCTAGATTCGATTCATTACAAGTCATGATTCCTATTACATATTCCAAATCTGAGAAATAACTGAACTTACCAAATTATCACAAGTTTACACCCAAACCCATTTACGTGAAGTTTCATGTTTTCTTATTATATACAATTTTTTCCAAACCATTGCATTCATCAATTTATGCTTTTTTTTTTACAAATCACATGTTATTCAACATTTCCCAAACTTTTTCCCTATCATTCAAGCGTTGTACATGCACGAATTTCACATAAAATGTTAAGCTGGTAGTTAGCCTGACTCATAAAAAAAGGAAAAAGAAAGAGGGAAGAGAATCATGGTATCAAAATAGGCATACATACATGAGCACAAACAGGTATGAACTGATAGAATTGATCAGAAAAGCATTGGCTATGAATCAAAAAAGATAACAACTTGCAAATTTTATAAGATCCATTATAGGCATAATCATATGATCACAATTTACAACTTAACATAATTACTTTAGTTTAATTATCTTTTGAAAGCTACATGAACTCACAGAGATTAAGAAAGAAGAGAAGATATTGAATCTGATTTCTGAAGTTGGTAACTAATATGTTGATGTAGGCTTTGATCTTTCTCTTTTATCTTGAATTTGATTACTTAAGGTAGAGGCTAGGTTAGCTTAGAGATGGACAACATGACGGCTTCATAGAATAGGGTTATGAGGCTTAGGGTTTAGGTTGATGTGATTTTATAGAAATATAGGATTAATTTGAGCCTTTAGATCAACCTAGGATCCATCCAAACCATCCAGTCTAAGAAAATGCGTCATCAGGCCAATCAGAAGTCACCACGAAGCCCTACGACTTAGAAAATCGTCACTATCCAGAACAGTCAGCAGGGGTCGACCCCTATAGGGGGGTCGAGTCCCATGTCGGCACCCCTATAGGGGGTCGACTCCCATGTCGACACCTCCTGGGGGGGTCGACACCCTGAGCGATGGATTTCCCGCTCATCTGCTTTCCTAAATTTTGAATTTCGAATTTGTTTTGATTATTTCATTATTATTTTAATTTAATTTCTACTTACACTTGAAATTTTCTAACCTCCATAACTTCTTCATACGGAATCCTACTCATGCAAATTCGGACTCTATCACAAGCAGAATTCCGAGAAGAACGCAATGGCGTAACCCGTTTCAGCTAATTCTTCTTCTAAAAATTAAGTGTTCTTAAATTTGTTAATTTTAATGTTTTCAAATTACGGGGTGTTACATTCTCCCCTCCTTAAAGGATTTCTTCCCCGAAATCTACTAGTCAAGAAGAATGTATATCCTACCATCCAACATCCATCTACTCGACCATTCAATCATAGGCATCCATTGTCCTTAAGAAAATTTCTAATGTGCATAGTGTATGTGTGTATATGTCCATATCTAACGAAAAATCAGGCGGTCTATTGATTCAGTTGACCTCCTTAATGCAAATCATGATAGTGCCATGCGTCCATTATGTATGCAAAAGAATCCTAATTATACGTATTATTTCTACATGAGTGCACAACTATTTATTCAAGTGCAACATCCATATGATAACACGTTCAATGTACATCCATTTAATTAAATATGCACACATATTCATATGCAATATGAAAGTGATTGAGCTGATTTGGTGCGTAATATGTGTGTAAATGCATCCACGAGCAAACACTAGCAAACACTTGCATCCACCAAACATAACATGTCACAAACACATGTTTACAACCATAGGATTCTCCTATCTAAAGATCAAGGACGTAAACGAGAGGACATACTAAACAATAGAACAAGTATAAACAAAGCTGTAGAAAAGGGAGAAGTTAAGAACATATCCTCCCAAAAGGAAAGGGTACGATGCACATACCATGTCTTCTGTCTCCCAAGTCGCGTCTCATTGATTATCTCCCCATTGGATTTTAACCGACTTGACCACTCTGATGCGTAACTTCTTGATCTCCAATCCAAGGATGCATGTAGGAGCTCGTCTAATCGTGGCATCTCGCTGCACCTTCACTTCTCTAAGCATCCTCGGCTCCACTACTTCTGCGGTATCATGTAAACACTTCCGCAAATATGACATGTGAAACACGTCATGAACACTACTAAGCTTCTCCGGCAATTTCACTCTGTATGCCATCTGTCAAATCCTCTCTGTAATAGGAAAGGGTTCTACAAACCTTGGTGCTAATTTCTCTACAACTCCAAAGCAAACTACGTTCCTCAACGGTGACACCTTAATAAAACCATGTCCCCAACATCGAACTAAAGATCGGTTCGTCTCTTATCAGCGTACGACTTTTGCCGGTCTGGTGCCGTTTTCATTCTCCTTCGAATCAAGTCCATCTTCCCTGAAGTTTCTCTCTGATCAGCTTGGGTCTAAGCAAAATCTTATCCGTAGACTTCCACTAACAAGTTGGTGATCGACACGGTCGTCCATAAAAACCCTAATACTAGCTTAATAACTATTGTTGTAAGCGAACTCCACAAATGAAAGGTGCTCTTCTCATGTCCCTCCAAAATCTAGAATACATAACCTCAAAAGATCTTCAGGGATTCTATTCACCCTTTCTGTCTGTCCATCCGCTTGTGGACGATACGCGATGATCAAACATAACTGCGTACCTGCCACCTTTTGCATATCACCTTTTCCTCTTGCATCGAAAACTGCTCCAAGCCCTTTCCCGTAAGCACCAATATATACTGTGAACGGTCTGCTCTTATCTAGCAGAGTCAAAACTAGGGCTGATATCTTCGTAAAGTCCTTAACGAGCTTCCTATAGTAGCCTGCCAACCCTAGAAAACTTCTTACTTTCGTTGCTTTTCTAGGAACCTTTTAATCTTGGATTGCCACCACCTTTGCAGGGTCCACTGCTATCCCTTCCGTAGAGACCATGTATCCTAAGAACCTCACTTCTTTCCTCAAAAAATGACATTTTGAGAACTTAGCTTTGAGTTGATGCGCTCGTAAGGTCTTTATGACTTCCGTAGATGTAGGGCATGCTCTTCCTCGCTTCTAGAGAAAATAAAAATACCATCTACAAAGACTACCATAAACTTGTTTTGAAACTCCCTAAACACCCTACTAATCAAGTCTACGAAATATGTAGGTGCATTCGTCAAACAAAAGGCATGACGAGCCACTCGAAGAAACCGTCGGGAGCCCTAAAAGTAGTCTTATCTATGTTATTCTCAACCACCCTTCGCTGATGAAATCCTGAAGCTAAATCCAACTGCGAGAAAACCGAAGCGCCAACCAACTGATCTAACAATAATCTATCCTCGGCAATGGGTGTATGTTCTTCTTCGTGAGCTTGTTTAGCTCCCTATAGTCCATGCACAATCTAAGAGGACCATCAGCCTTCGTAGCGAAAACAACTAGAGCACTCCATTCCGAAATACTTCTTCTTATGAACCCTTCCTCAATTAGCTCCCCTACTTGCTTACTGAGTTCCTTCCTCTCTCTCCGAGCCATGTGGCGCACTGGTAATCCAACTGGCTTTGCATTATCTACCAAGTATATAAGGACGTCTATCTCGCGCCTTGGGCTTAAACCCCGAACCTCATCAAAGATGTCACCATACTCACGGACTACTCGAACAGATTCCAAATCATCGATGGATGTGTTAAGTGATTCTAGGTAGCTAAGCGTCACCGGACCTCTAGGGTCACAAGAAATATCAAGGGTCTTTCCACAACGAGTTAACAGTCCAACTACCCTCTTTTCACAGTCTAGGATGGCACCATGCCTGGCTAGCCAATCCACCCCTAGAATGCCATAGCCCGTGAAACCGAGAACATAGGCGTCGCATTCAAACCCAATGCCCAAGATAGACACTCTCAAATCCCGACAAATCATAAATAAATGAGACGAACCACCGATAAGGTTTGAGACTACAATGGGATCCACAACTAGACTAGTATTTAGTTGTAGTGTTTCAACTAATGAAGCAGATACAAACGAGTGTGAAGCGCCAAAATCAAATGAAGTTCGAACAGGATAATCAAAAACAAAAAAAAATCAAACTTTCAACAAAAACAATTCTATCTCTCTCCTGTTCTGGTGCCATGAGAACATGAACCTATCCTCCGGAAGTAGGTCCTATCCTCTGCCCTTGCCCTTATCCTTGTCCTTGCCTCCTCGGGCAGTCTTTAATCATATGTCCTACCTCATCGCAATGAAAACAATTAGGCTTCTTCTTCTTCCTACATTCCTTAATTACATGGCCCGTTGTACCACAATAAAGACATCTTCTTTTGTCACGAGGTTCATTATTCTTTCCACTTTCTCCTTTATCTTCTTCATGGATTAAAGCCATATCATCAAATTCCTCATCCTTGGGTTGTGTAACACCCCACGTCCATTAATGTCACTCTCAAAGGAAATGCATTAACTTTCATAGAGTATTACTGGTGTATAGAACAGAATATAACAAGACAGATACATATATTGGTACTTGAAAAATTAAAATAACTTTTATTGCAGTGAAGAAATAGTTTGGTTACAACAACATCAAAAACCAACAATAAACCAAGTACACTTGATATCCATTGTAACGACCCAGATTTTTCTGGTCGGTTTATTTTGAATATTTGATATTATTTTAAATATAGAGCTGATAATATAAATCGATTTTCATATTGAGTTATAGATCTAATTACCGTAATACGGGATATATTGAATTCGAAGTTAAAATTGAATCAAAACAATTCAATAGATTTTAATTAGAACGATAATAAATTTGTATTATCTATGGATTTAGTTATTTTAAAATCAATTTATATTTTAAGTAATTGAATTTAATATAAATTTTCGATTCAAACTGTTATCTATTATATACTGTCAACTAAATTTCAGAATATGTTCCGTTAGGTTTGGAATATCGGATGAATATGGTAACGTCAGTTGTTACGTTTAAATAAGGGTTGGAACCACGATATATATATATATATATTAATATTTAGTGGATAGGTATTAAATCAAATCGAAATCTATTTACGTATTTTCAAAATCCTATAGCCGACCTACCCATTGTACAACGCAACCATCACCTTCCTCGAGCTGAAATAACTGTTCCCCGTCTTCGTTACAAAGCTAAACAAGATTTTAATGATTCGTACTGTTTGTTTCTTCACTCCTGTCTATAAAACAAGCCTCACACTTAGTTATTTTCGATCCTTGAAAAACAGC
Source organism: Allium sativum (assembly GCA_030737875.1). Lineage (NCBI taxonomy): Eukaryota > Viridiplantae > Streptophyta > Magnoliopsida > Asparagales > Amaryllidaceae > Allium > Allium sativum. Next base: position 879,482,315 of record CM060918.1, on the reverse strand, counting down.
AGAAGGCATTTCAAACCAAATCCCTTCTCTTCCATTTTCCTCTTTGCCAGAAAATCAGCAGTACGAATCGAGATTTAAAACCTCAAAATGATTCAAAGATCAAAGTCGGCCCTCTCTTTCTTTTTACTTTTAAATCGCGGTTACCTTTTCCTGTTCCTTCAAACTCGAAAAAAAAAAATCGCTCTTTTCCCTAATCTCAGAAATTGAATGTCAGGATCGAATCCTTGAAGCTCGACGCAGGAAGAGCTGCGATTGATGTATGCGATTTTTGGGTTTAACGGGGATTTCCGCTAGTGGTTCGAAGATGTTTTGGTAAGGAGAGAAGTCGATGTTGGAGTTCGGTCATGGAGGGGTGCCAGGAAGTGTTGCGTTCACCTGGGGAAGGAGACAATGGAAGGCGTGAAAGGGACTGTAGTGGATTTGGTGGTTACGATGGCTTATGGAAGAAAGGAGAATTTCAGCAAGGTGCTATTTGGGTTCAGTTACAGGAAGAGAGGGTCACTGCGATTTCATGGGAGAGGTCGGAGTATGTACTGGCTAGTTTTGGTGCAATAGAGAGGTGCGATGTTTGCAAATGGTCTGAGTGATTTGGGGTTGCAAATTGGAGGAGTGTCTGGATGGTGAGGACGGCTGGTTTGAAGCAGTTCTGTAGTGGGCATATGGGATAGAGAAGGGAAGGAAGGTTGCCTGCAAGATGTTCGATATAATGGTAAAGTGGTATAGACAGAAATAGAGTTGACTGCAGTGTATTTTGGGGCTGTTCGGGGACATACTACGTGGATTGGTCGAGTATTTGCGATAGAAAGGAGGTATACATTCTTACCAAAGCTTTAATATACATAGAATTTTTAAGTAGTTTATTAAATAAAATAATCATGTAATCAATTAATAAAAATTAAGTAATCATAGGTGGTGAAAAAAAAATGCATTTGATACGAGTCAAGTAGATCCGTAGCTGCACGACATGGGATTAAACAAGATTTTCGAGAAGGAAATCCAGGTGAGTAAATCTCACTCACCTTTAGAATTATTTTTATTTCATTAAAAATAATTGTCTGTTGCTTGTGTGCATGTTTTATGGTTGTTTTATATATATTAGTTATTTAGGCTATATGTATATATATATATTGGGTTGATTGATTGGTTGGATTCCCGCAGTCTCATTAGCGGATGCCCGCGGTACCATAGCGGATGATTACCCTATACGCCCCACGCTATGATTAGTGGATGACCTTCTATACCGCGATATTCTGCCACGAAGCAGAATTGGTATTATTTATGTGCTAACATCTGTGGATGCAGGAAAACAGGTTGGAGGAATCCAACTGGATTCCTCAAAAATATATTATCTGTTTGTTTATTTGTTTGCATATATATTGTTATATATGACGGGTTAGAAAAATAAATAATTCGTTGCTTTGTGTGTTTAAATATCACTGGGCCAATTAAAAGGATATTTGAAATTTAAAAAGGAAAAATTCTATTTTTAAATAGAATTTGAATTTTGAATGGGAATAAAAATATAAAACTTGTTTTGAAAAATAAAACAAGTAGTTCCTTTATAAACGAAGTTTATAAATAGTTCTTTTATAACGAAGTTATAAATGAAGTGAAAAGAATTATCATTTGATAATTCAGAAATAGAAATTCAAGTGCGAAATTGGAGTTTGAAATGAAATTTCAAATAGGATGTGAAATGAAATTTTTAAATATATAACTCAAATGAAATTTGAGTATAACATTTGAATTTTAAAAGGAGTTTAAATATTTGAATTTTAAAAGGAGATTGAATACTAGAAATTCAAATAGAAGTTCAAATAGAACTTGAATAGATGAAATTAGAATGCAAAATAGAATTTGAATTCAAGGAATTAAAATAAAATTTGAATTCAAAGGAATTCAAATAAAGAAATTCAAATAGAGATTTGAATGTAGAATTTCAAAAATAGAAATTTGAAAATATAGAATTTCAAAGAAGAATTTTGAATAGAATTTGAAATATAGTATTTCAAAGAAGAATTCAAATGTGAAATTTGAATAGAGATTTGAAATGGAATTCAAATATGAAATTTGAATAAAGATTTGAAATAGAAATTCGAGTATTGAATTTTGAACATGGAATTTGAATAAAGAAATTCAAGTAGAAATTTGAATATGAGATTTCAAAATAGAAGTTGAAATAAACTTTGAAATAGGATTTTCAAAGTAGAATTGGAAATAGAATTTTCAAATAGGATTTCAAAATAGAAATCTAAATGATTTTGAAATGGAATTTGAATTCAAGGGAATTCAAATGGCTTTGGGTGAAGAAATTCAAATGGCGTTGAAAATAAGTTTGAATATTAGAATTCAAATGGGATTGGAATAAAGGAAATTCAAAAATGGGATTTCAAATAAAAAGAAGAATGTAATTTGAAATTTTGGGAATTTCAAATAAGAGAGATAGAATCTGAAACATTTAGAATTTCAAATAGAAATTTAAATGGTGTTTGGATATTGAATTCAAGTATGAATTTCAAGTATGAATCTGAAATGGAATTTCAAGTATGAATTTCAAATATAGAAATTCAAAAGGAATTGAATTAAAGTGAAAATTAAATAAAGGATTTGAAATAGAATTCGAATGAATGATTGAAATGGAATTCGAATAAAGGATTTCAAATGGGATTTGAATACAGGATTTGAAACTATGGAATTTGAAATGTAAAGATTCAAATGGAATTTGGAATATATATCTATATATATATATATTAAAATAGAGTTGAATTTATATAAACGCAGTTTAAAAGTTTATATTTATAAATATAATTAAAACGAACTCGCCGCAGCGCTGTAGTTCGTAAAATAGCAATTTGAACTTCAATTGAATATATAGAACTCGATTTAAGTCGGAATTCTTTGAAACAAGAAACGTCAGGACCGATTTGATAATAGTTTTCTAATGAAAGAGAAAAATCTGGATTTCGTCGTATAGATTTTGAGTTATGTCAAAATCAAATTTTCAGAAAAGCAGCGCCAAAATCGTTTTTAAACCATAATGGTTTATTTAATATTATTAAAGGATTTTGAAGCAAATAAAATCCGAAGTTCGATTTTAGAAAATTTCAGAGTGAGTTGCAAAATATATGCGAATTCAAGTTGTGTAAATGAATATGATTTCTGAAATAGAAATCAGATTTTTGATTTATTGAATAGAGTTAACTAATTCGAATAGAAATTAGTTAATGAGATTTCGAATGAATATTGAGCTTTAAATAAGTGAATTCGATTTGAGAATTTATATTCGAAATAGAAAAGAAAACTAGAATTGAAATTGAAATTGAAATTCAATTTGGTTATGAACGAGTTAAATATTTTATTTGAACATGTTATGTTCAAACAAAGAAGTGAAATAGGCAAAAGGGCTAATTAAAGAATAATTAAGCGAAACCGAATTCAAACGATTCAAATTTGAATTCAAACGAATGGATTGAGTTGAATTGAATTGAAAACAGGTGAACATGTGTAAGCAGGTTTGATATGGAGTATATGAAGATTTTTAATGTATGTGCCCGACAAAAAGGTACACGTTTAATTCATATATGAGGTTTTATGCGCCGTATCGGCTAGCCGCTTGGCTTCTTCTTTTTCTTTTTGAGATTAGAAGATACCGGGATGCTATTTGAAATTTCCCGATGCTCCCGATATAGGGGAGGTTATGGCGAAATTTTCCGGGAATTTAAGGAGTTAGAATATTTTTAAGATATTTTGATAGATTGAAATCATGGTATCGACGTATTGAATTCGATAGTAAAGTGAATATAAAAATCGAATGTTGTAAACAAAAAGGGATAGAGATAAATGATTGAAATTGTTTTCAATTGCAAATAGAGATTTTTCTAATATATAGAAAATAAAAGAAGTAAATGTTTGGAAACGTTTTCCAAATAGCATAAGAGGCAAGAGGATTATTGGAAATATTTGATTAACAAATATTGATAAGAGAATATAGAAGAGATTTAATTAATAAAATATTAATTAAAGAGCCCAGTGATTTGTTTGATATGTTTGGATGAACACTTGTTTTTATTCGATAGTTAAATCACAGACTATCGAAGTTTTTGACCATCGTTGTCAATATGGAGAGACCGGTTGGATTATTATCCGAAGAACCACTCCGTATCGGCATAAGCGTTGCAAACCAAGTATGCTGAATATATTGAAGACGGAGTAAAGTGCAAGGGCTTTTCTATTAATAGAAATAGTGCCTTCGGTTTCGTTCAATCCCAGAACGAACGTATATGGACGAATGTCTGACAGAGTATTTCCAATGATCAAATGGGTTGGTCTGTATGAATATATATGGTTGCAACGGATTTATCCCTTAGCATAACATCCAGAATATTTGTGCAAACTCAACTAGTGATTAACGGATCTGACGATGTGGCATTCAAAGTGATGTGTGATCTATGAATGGTAAGTATTCGTAGCCTCAGGCCTCAACAACCGGGAAAGGACAAAAATCGGGCAGGCAGCATGGCTATGTGGGTCGCACCCATTAGGGTGTATAATCACCTATCTAGAGAAATTCCTTTTGTTTCTAAATCTATCGATTCTGCCCATTCGGGAAACGGTGGTTTGAGTCCAACCGTTGGTGATATACATTCGATACACTCAAGCGAAATGAGTGGTCGGTCATGTGTGGGCCGGGTTACAAGATGTTCTTGTTGAACCCAGTGTATTCCTCTCTAGAGATACACAGTCGGAAGGTGGTTCCATACCTTGTCATGTTGGAAATCCAATCTCCAATAAGCGCCATGCGGTTTTTGATTTTATACTATATATGTGGAGCGTGAGATGCAAGCGTTCTGCTATTTGGTTATTTACTTGATGTAGACATTATTATAATATCATTTGATTTGATATCAAAGTGTTTTGGGTTATATTAAGGTAAAAACCGTCCGTGTTTATGTGTGGGCTGGTCTTACTATTATCTTTTCTTCCGAAAAGAGTTTTGAAAGTTAAACAAGTGGTTGGAGTTTACTCACACCAGTCCCATGACTGACCCAGAGTTTATTTTGTTTTGTTTTTCCTAAACTCTTGGGTGCCCAAATTTGTACGGGCAGTCAAGTGTTTCAGGCTTTTACAGATACACTTGGAGGAGCTTGAAGCAGGAGGCTTCAACGTTAGTTATTTCGAGTTACTTCCGTTGGATCAAATGTTATGTGTACTCTGATGATGGTATGTATATATGTACAAAACAGATTTGTATTTCAAGAGTTATGTTATATAATATATTTTATTCGTTCCGCTGTGAGTTTGTGATCTTCGTTTTTCTTCTATTCTAATATTTCTTTCTTTCTATTTCTCATCCTCTAACTTCTTTCTAATAATGAGTCGTATTTCTGTGTTATTTGGGTTGGACGTGTGGTGTATTTAGTCAACTCAGGTAGCTCGGATTTGCGGTTCTTTACAGTTGGTATCAGAGCTTAGGTTGAGTGAATACCTAGGCTTGTGTGGCATGTGCTCATTAGAGATAGGGTCAGTAGTGCCCTAGAATGAGTTGAGCGTATATATATACGAGAGAGCGTATTTGTTAGTTGATATAAAAGTTGTTTATATTGTGTTGGCTAGTCTGTTGAGTAGTTTATGAATTCTGGTCGAATCGTGGGACGCCACGAAGTCGATAGGAATTTCTAAACGCTTGAACAGAAAATTTAACATGATATTGTTTTCAAGAGGGTAAATGAAATAATTTTACCTCAAATTTCTATTTTGATATAGAAGTAATAATTTTCTAGAATTATTATTATATGGATGTGTTGAATGTTAACATTATAATCAAATGAGATTATAAAATTGAAATGGTTATTTATAACCAAAATAGAATTTGTATAGAAATTAAATATACAATTGAGATGAATAAGAATTAAATTCAAACTAGAATTAAGAATTCAAAATCCTGGGAAGTTGAAAAATATTTTTCAAAGTATTTTAAAATAATATAGATTTGTTTTAAAGGATTTGAAAGAAAATCATGGATTTTGAAATAATAAAGCACTGAACTCACTTCAGTGGCTGGGAAATAATTCTGATAATGATTGCAACATCATCAGTGTTCATTTCCGAGTTTCTAAGTGATGAATTGCTGCCTTAGAAAAAGTTTTGATGGAAATTTGTTTGAAAGAAACAAATTGGTTTGAATATTCCAATGTTTTGAATTTGAGATGGAAATAAATATATATGTATATATTTATGTGATTTCGAAAGGATTTGAAATAAAAATCCTGGGATTTGGATTTTGGAATTGGAATTTAACTTAAGCTAGTTAAATGGGTCGAAGCGAATCAATTGACTAGAATCAATTTGGATAAATTGGTGTTGAACCAATATGAATAGAATATGAGTTGGAGGTGAATAACTTAATTGCAAATCATTCAGAGTTAAATGAATGAAAGCATGTATATTGTGTGATATTCAATATGAATGGAAACCAAAAGTTTTGGCAAAATTGAATTTGTTGAAATATGAGGAGTTGAGTTTCAACATAAGTGAATTTTTGAAAAGTAATAAATTGGTACCATTTTCTTACCTTCGCAATTTCGAGGACGAAATTATTTTAAGGGGGGAAGAATGTAACGACCCAGATTTTTCTGGTCGGTTTATTTTGAATATTTGATATTATTTTAAATATAGAGCTGATAATATAAATCGATTTTCATATTGAGTTATAGATCTAATTACCGTAATACGGGATATATTGAATTCGAAGTTAAAATTGAATCAAAACAATTCAATAGATTTTAATTAGAACGATAATAAATTTGTATTATCTATGGATTTAGTTATTTTAAAATCAATTTATATTTTAAGTAATTGAATTTAATATAAATTTTCGATTCAAACTGTTATCTATTATATACTGTCAACTAAATTTCAGAATATGTTCCGTTAGGTTTGGAATATCGGATGAATATGGTAACGTCAGTTGTTACGTTTAAATAAGGGTTGGAACCACGATATATATATATATATTAATATTTAGTGGATAGGTATTAAATCAAATCGAAATCTATTTACGTATTTTCAAAATCCTATAGCCGACCTACCCATTGTACAACGCAACCATCACCTTCCTCGAGCTGAAATAACTGTTCCCCGTCTTCGTTACAAAGCTAAACAAGATTTTAATGATTCGTACTGTTTGTTTCTTCACTCCTGTCTATAAAACAAGCCTCACACTTAGTTATTTTCGATCCTTGAAAAACAGCAGAAGGCATTTCAAACCAAATCCCTTCTCTTCCATTTTCCTCTTTGCCAGAAAATCAGCAGTACGAATCGAGATTTAAAACCTCAAAATGATTCAAAGATCAAAGTCGGCCCTCTCTTTCTTTTTACTTTTAAATCGCGGTTACCTTTTCCTGTTCCTTCAAACTCGAAAAAAAAAATCGCTCTTTTCCCTAATCTCAGAAATTGAATGTCAGGATCGAATCCTTGAAGCTCGACGCAGGAAGAGCTGCGATTGATGTATGCGATTTTTGGGTTTAACGGGGATTTCCGCTAGTGGTTCGAAGATGTTTTGGTAAGGAGAGAAGTCGATGTTGGAGTTCGGTCATGGAGGGGTGCCAGGAAGTGTTGCGTTCACCTGGGGAAGGAGACAATGGAAGGCGTGAAAGGGACTGTAGTGGATTTGGTGGTTACGATGGCTTATGGAAGAAAGGAGAATTTCAGCAAGGTGCTATTTGGGTTCAGTTACAGGAAGAGAGGGTCACTGCGATTTCATGGGAGAGGTCGGAGTATGTACTGGCTAGTTTTGGTGCAATAGAGAGGTGCGATGTTTGCAAATGGTCTGAGTGATTTGGGGTTGCAAATTGGAGGAGTGTCTGGATGGTGAGGACGGCTGGTTTGAAGCAGTTCTGTAGTGGGCATATGGGATAGAGAAGGGAAGGAAGGTTGCCTGCAAGATGTTCGATATAATGGTAAAGTGGTATAGACAGAAATAGAGTTGACTGCAGTGTATTTTGGGGCTGTTCGGGGACATACTACGTGGATTGGTCGAGTATTTGCGATAGAAAGGAGGTATACATTCTTACCAAAGCTTTAATATACATAGAATTTTTAAGTAGTTTATTAAATAAAATAATCATGTAATCAATTAATAAAAATTAAGTAATCATAGGTGGTGAAAAAAAAATGCATTTGATACGAGTCAAGTAGATCCGTAGCTGCACGACATGGGATTAAACAAGATTTTCGAGAAGGAAATCCAGGTGAGTAAATCTCACTCACCTTTAGAATTATTTTTATTTCATTAAAAATAATTGTCTGTTGCTTGTGTGCATGTTTTATGGTTGTTTTATATATATTAGTTATTTAGGCTATATGTATATATATATATTGGGTTGATTGATTGGTTGGATTCCCGCAGTCTCATTAGCGGATGCCCGCGGTACCATAGCGGATGATTACCCTATACGCCCCACGCTATGATTAGTGGATGACCTTCTATACCGCGATATTCTGCCACGAAGCAGAATTGGTATTATTTATGTGCTAACATCTGTGGATGCAGGAAAACAGGTTGGAGGAATCCAACTGGATTCCTCAAAAATATATTATCTGTTTGTTTATTTGTTTGCATATATATTGTTATATATGACGGGTTAGAAAAATAAATAATTCGTTGCTTTGTGTGTTTAAATATCACTGGGCCAATTAAAAGGATATTTGAAATTTAAAAAGGAAAAATTCTATTTTTAAATAGAATTTGAATTTTGAATGGGAATAAAAATATAAAACTTGTTTTGAAAAATAAAACAAGTAGTTCCTTTATAAACGAAGTTTATAAATAGTTCTTTTATAACGAAGTTATAAATGAAGTGAAAAGAATTATCATTTGATAATTCAGAAATAGAAATTCAAGTGCGAAATTGGAGTTTGAAATGAAATTTCAAATAGGATGTGAAATGAAATTTTTAAATATATAACTCAAATGAAATTTGAGTATAACATTTGAATTTTAAAAGGAGTTTAAATATTTGAATTTTAAAAGGAGATTGAATACTAGAAATTCAAATAGAAGTTCAAATAGAACTTGAATAGATGAAATTAGAATGCAAAATAGAATTTGAATTCAAGGAATTAAAATAAAATTTGAATTCAAAGGAATTCAAATAAAGAAATTCAAATAGAGATTTGAATGTAGAATTTCAAAAATAGAAATTTGAAAATATAGAATTTCAAAGAAGAATTTTGAATAGAATTTGAAATATAGTATTTCAAAGAAGAATTCAAATGTGAAATTTGAATAGAGATTTGAAATGGAATTCAAATATGAAATTTGAATAAAGATTTGAAATAGAAATTCGAGTATTGAATTTTGAACATGGAATTTGAATAAAGAAATTCAAGTAGAAATTTGAATATGAGATTTCAAAATAGAAGTTGAAATAAACTTTGAAATAGGATTTTCAAAGTAGAATTGGAAATAGAATTTTCAAATAGGATTTCAAAATAGAAATCTAAATGATTTTGAAATGGAATTTGAATTCAAGGGAATTCAAATGGCTTTGGGTGAAGAAATTCAAATGGCGTTGAAAATAAGTTTGAATATTAGAATTCAAATGGGATTGGAATAAAGGAAATTCAAAAATGGGATTTCAAATAAAAAGAAGAATGTAATTTGAAATTTTGGGAATTTCAAATAAGAGAGATAGAATCTGAAACATTTAGAATTTCAAATAGAAATTTAAATGGTGTTTGGATATTGAATTCAAGTATGAATTTCAAGTATGAATCTGAAATGGAATTTCAAGTATGAATTTCAAATATAGAAATTCAAAAGGAATTGAATTAAAGTGAAAATTAAATAAAGGATTTGAAATAGAATTCGAATGAATGATTGAAATGGAATTCGAATAAAGGATTTCAAATGGGATTTGAATACAGGATTTGAAACTATGGAATTTGAAATGTAAAGATTCAAATGGAATTTGGAATATATATCTATATATATATATATTAAAATAGAGTTGAATTTATATAAACGCAGTTTAAAAGTTTATATTTATAAATATAATTAAAACGAACTCGCCGCAGCGCTGTAGTTCGTAAAATAGCAATTTGAACTTCAATTGAATATATAGAACTCGATTTAAGTCGGAATTCTTTGAAACAAGAAACGTCAGGACCGATTTGATAATAGTTTTCTAATGAAAGAGAAAAATCTGGATTTCGTCGTATAGATTTTGAGTTATGTCAAAATCAAATTTTCAGAAAAGCAGCGCCAAAATCGTTTTTAAACCATAATGGTTTATTTAATATTATTAAAGGATTTTGAAGCAAATAAAATCCGAAGTTCGATTTTAGAAAATTTCAGAGTGAGTTGCAAAATATATGCGAATTCAAGTTGTGTAAATGAATATGATTTCTGAAATAGAAATCAGATTTTTGATTTATTGAATAGAGTTAACTAATTCGAATAGAAATTAGTTAATGAGATTTCGAATGAATATTGAGCTTTAAATAAGTGAATTCGATTTGAGAATTTATATTCGAAATAGAAAAGAAAACTAGAATTGAAATTGAAATTGAAATTCAATTTGGTTATGAACGAGTTAAATATTTTATTTGAACATGTTATGTTCAAACAAAGAAGTGAAATAGGCAAAAGGGCTAATTAAAGAATAATTAAGCGAAACCGAATTCAAACGATTCAAATTTGAATTCAAACGAATGGATTGAGTTGAATTGAATTGAAAACAGGTGAACATGTGTAAGCAGGTTTGATATGGAGTATATGAAGATTTTTAATGTATGTGCCCGACAAAAAGGTACACGTTTAATTCATATATGAGGTTTTATGCGCCGTATCGGCTAGCCGCTTGGCTTCTTCTTTTTCTTTTTGAGATTAGAAGATACCGGGATGCTATTTGAAATTTCCCGATGCTCCCGATATAGGGGAGGTTATGGCGAAATTTTCCGGGAATTTAAGGAGTTAGAATATTTTTAAGATATTTTGATAGATTGAAATCATGGTATCGACGTATTGAATTCGATAGTAAAGTGAATATAAAAATCGAATGTTGTAAACAAAAAGGGATAGAGATAAATGATTGAAATTGTTTTCAATTGCAAATAGAGATTTTTCTAATATATAGAAAATAAAAGAAGTAAATGTTTGGAAACGTTTTCCAAATAGCATAAGAGGCAAGAGGATTATTGGAAATATTTGATTAACAAATATTGATAAGAGAATATAGAAGAGATTTAATTAATAAAATATTAATTAAAGAGCCCAGTGATTTGTTTGATATGTTTGGATGAACACTTGTTTTTATTCGATAGTTAAATCACAGACTATCGAAGTTTTTGACCATCGTTGTCAATATGGAGAGACCGGTTGGATTATTATCCGAAGAACCACTCCGTATCGGCATAAGCGTTGCAAACCAAGTATGCTGAATATATTGAAGACGGAGTAAAGTGCAAGGGCTTTTCTATTAATAGAAATAGTGCCTTCGGTTTCGTTCAATCCCAGAACGAACGTATATGGACGAATGTCTGACAGAGTATTTCCAATGATCAAATGGGTTGGTCTGTATGAATATATATGGTTGCAACGGATTTATCCCTTAGCATAACATCCAGAATATTTGTGCAAACTCAACTAGTGATTAACGGATCTGACGATGTGGCATTCAAAGTGATGTGTGATCTATGAATGGTAAGTATTCGTAGCCTCAGGCCTCAACAACCGGGAAAGGACAAAAATCGGGCAGGCAGCATGGCTATGTGGGTCGCACCCATTAGGGTGTATAATCACCTATCTAGAGAAATTCCTTTTGTTTCTAAATCTATCGATTCTGCCCATTCGGGAAACGGTGGTTTGAGTCCAACCGTTGGTGATATACATTCGATACACTCAAGCGAAATGAGTGGTCGGTCATGTGTGGGCCGGGTTACAAGATGTTCTTGTTGAACCCAGTGTATTCCTCTCTAGAGATACACAGTCGGAAGGTGGTTCCATACCTTGTCATGTTGGAAATCCAATCTCCAATAAGCGCCATGCGGTTTTTGATTTTATACTATATATGTGGAGCGTGAGATGCAAGCGTTCTGCTATTTGGTTATTTACTTGATGTAGACATTATTATAATATCATTTGATTTGATATCAAAGTGTTTTGGGTTATATTAAGGTAAAAACCGTCCGTGTTTATGTGTGGGCTGGTCTTACTATTATCTTTTCTTCCGAAAAGAGTTTTGAAAGTTAAACAAGTGGTTGGAGTTTACTCACACCAGTCCCATGACTGACCCAGAGTTTATTTTGTTTTGTTTTTCCTAAACTCTTGGGTGCCCAAATTTGTACGGGCAGTCAAGTGTTTCAGGCTTTTACAGATACACTTGGAGGAGCTTGAAGCAGGAGGCTTCAACGTTAGTTATTTCGAGTTACTTCCGTTGGATCAAATGTTATGTGTACTCTGATGATGGTATGTATATATGTACAAAACAGATTTGTATTTCAAGAGTTATGTTATATAATATATTTTATTCGTTCCGCTGTGAGTTTGTGATCTTCGTTTTTCTTCTATTCTAATATTTCTTTCTTTCTATTTCTCATCCTCTAACTTCTTTCTAATAATGAGTCGTATTTCTGTGTTATTTGGGTTGGACGTGTGGTGTATTTAGTCAACTCAGGTAGCTCGGATTTGCGGTTCTTTACATCCATCTTGACAAATTATTTTATGAGTACATAAAGTAAAAAAGCATAACCCCAACATAAGTAGCCATAAAAGAGATAAGCTGAACTTTACTTTCAGCAATCCAAGCACTTCCAAAAGAGAGAGAAAGATCCAAATCAAGCTCCACTAGCACTAGTCCCACCCTTAGAACTTAGGGGAAATGGAAGAAAAGAGGCGAAAACAAAGGGGGTCAGACATAATGTTTGGCGAGTCCAATAACTTTAACAATATAATTATTAAAGTAATTAGGATAAGGCATAAAAATACTAGTCACCCTAAAAGTTGATCCCGCTTACTGAACAAAATAATAATAATGGTAGTTTCGTGTACCCCTAGTTGTCTTCACAGGTGTCGCCTGCTCCTATCTCCACTAGTTGTACCCACTACCCTCCTCATTCTAATTACAACATTTATTCATAATACAATATTTGTACTCCTAGCTGTCTTCATAGGTGTCGCCTGCTCCTATCTCCGCTAGTCGTACCCACTACCTTCCCCATTCGATTGGCTCCCTAACTCGTAGATACCCGTGCTGGTCCCACAGTGGGGTGTATCACTCCCCAAAGTGGCAACCAGATACCACTAAAGATGCACGACTTATGCCTACACGATGCAACAACGACTTACCTGCCAGCCCGGGCCCACGCACGCACATGACCCCGTTGGACTTGCGTTGACACCGCTAACCCGTTTTGACCTCTTACAATCAAACCTAGTAAGTGTGTCCCGTCCTCGATCTAGATCGAGGTCACTTAGACACTAAATGGGTTACTGGTTGAAAAGGGTCCCCACGCTTGACACAAGCTTTCCACTATGCTTGGTCCCCACTAGGATTTCCCACTTAACCCCCTCTTATTCATGTCTTCTTACATGTTTCAACTTGGTTAAGTGTTTATAATTATATTCCACATGTCACCCATGTTACACACTTATCAAATCAACGTGTGTTATTGGTTAAGCTTTTCTTAACCCTATCCGCTTATCAGATCAATATATATATTATTGGTTAAGCTGGTCTTAACCATATCCACTTATATATTATTGGTTAAGTTGGTCTTAACCCTATCCACTTATATATTATTGGTTAAGCCGGTCTTAACCTTATCCACTTATCAAATTAATATATATTATTGGTTAAGCTGGTCTCAACCCTACCTAATTATCAGATTATTGGTTAAGCTGGTCTTAACCTTACCTACTTATCAGATTATTGGTTAAGCTGGTTTTAACCTATCCACTTATCATGTTTTATGTATCATATATATATATATATATATGTACATCGTATAACATGCTTTACTTAATTTATGATTAAGTACATCTTAGTTCACAAATACATTGGTTAAGAGAATAACTCCCTGAGTATCAACCCCGAAGACCGGAATTAACATCAGATTGGTACTCAGAGAATTACTCAACTCAACCAAACTTTTGTTTGTCATTCATATTCGTCCTTGATCAGCATTAATTAATTATTAATGCACAGATCTCTCACATTAAGTCGATTGCTTGTGGCCACTGGATATGCCAAGCAGTTCCGGGCAGACTTCCACCACAAGCCAGACATAACCTCGTGTCTAAGCATCTTTTAATTATGCCTACGACCTCTCACATCAGACTGCCATTTGCGGTTGGTGGATGTGTCGGGCGGTTCCAGGCAGTCTTATACCACAAACGAGTCTAACCTCGTGTCTTAGGCATTTATTACGCATTTAATTTATTCCTTTGACCTCTCAAATTAGACTATCGTTTGTGGTTGCTGGATTTGCCGGGCGGGTCCGGGTAGTCTTAAAACACAAACGAGTCTAACCTCGTGTCTTAGGCATTTATTATTACAAATTATTAGTCAACCCCAATTTGAATTAATATCCCTATTTCAGATTGTCAATAACTTCCAATTTTAATCCATGTCCATTATTGTCATTTAAATTATGTCCAAAATTTTCAGGTATATAAATTATACCAATAATGTCCCAAATTAATTATATGCTTTTAAAGCCATTATATGCAAATTCACAATATTAATATTTAATATTTTCCCATTGCCCCCACGTCGTTCGTACGTTTAATATGAAATATGTTAGACCCACAAATAGTCTAACTCATAAAAAAGAAAAGAAACATCACAACTTGCATAATACATAAAATAGATTTAACTTGCAAATAAGAATAGGCTAGCATGGATCAAAACTTGCATGATTATAATTTACATAATCATAAATTTGCATAATCAATAACTTGCATAGGCAATACGTATAATTTGCATAAACTAAAACCTGGCATGGATAAAATTATATAAGATATAATTTGCATAGATCTATACACATAAAGGTGGACTTGCATATATGAACATGGTTTTCACATAAACTTGCACATGATACATACAAACTTGTGTTAAACTTGCATATGCAATTTAGACATGTAAACTAAGACCTACATATGATTCGCATATAATCTTACATATAAACTAGCATATGATTCACATCCAAACTTATATATTAACATGCATATATAATTTAGACATGTAAATTAAGATTTAGATTAACTCTTGCATATGATTTAGACATGTAAATTAATGTCACAAAATGAATCAAATCTAGCATATGTGTTTAGACATATGAACCAACATCATGAATTTAAACATGTAAACTAATATCACACGTTTTACATGTAAACTCGCATGTATATATATATATATATATATATATATATATATATATATATATATATATATATATATACTTGATTCACATATAAACTTGTGTATAGTTCGCATACAAACTTGCATATAAACTGATGTCATAAAATGAATCAAGTTAAACATATGTGATTAGGCATATGAAATAGATCTACTAACATAAGTCAATAAAACTGTCATATGTTCAAAAATAGACGATAACAAAATTAAGTAACGTCACATGATTCAGTAGGCATGTTCTCATAATAACAATTATAACTCATCATAATTAATTAATTTATTATTTTATGAAAGAAATTGCACTCACAAAGACGGATTAGAGAAGAAAATAATTCGTTCGTCGTTTGTATTAGAATCCTGACTTGCAATTCCTAAGCTTTAAGAAGAAGAACTATTCTAGCAGCAGCATGGAGGCCAAGAGATTAATTTAGTTTAGGCTTAGAGTTTGACTCTATGCGTGCTTTTATAGAAGTTCAAATCAATATAAGCCGTTAGATTATCATAGGAGCAAATCAGAACCATTCAGACTAGATAGAGTTATCCAGAATTGCCACCTATGCCCTAGTGACTCAGCAACAGGTCAGAAAAGACTCAGCAACAAGTCAGAATCGTCACAGTTCAGATCTGCCCGAGGGGGTAGGTCGACCCCCAGGTTGTAACAACCCGTATTTTCAATAACCTATTATAACATAAATCGAGGCAGAATTTAATTCAAAAATCTGAATCAAGGGAAACGGGCTATGCCATTGCGTTCGTCTCGGAAAAATACGCGAAATAGAGTTCGAGTTTTCGAAAAACGGAGTCCGTATGACCCAGTTAAGGCCCATTGAAGTTTTCAGAAATTTCCATGTTAAAAACAGATTTAAATTTTAAATTAAAAACAAGGATTAGGGCTAACTGGCGTTAGGCGGGAAAATTCCCGCCAGGACCCCCATGTCGACAGGCATGTCGACAGGGTCCCCAGGGTGTCGACAGCCCTGTCGACAGCCCTGTCGACACAGGGTGGCCGGGCAGTTTTGCCTGGCGCACCATTTTGGGTTTTTGGTCTGGTCTTGTGGCTTGGTTCTAGAGAATTCCGAAATCTGACGGACCTAAACTAACCTAGGGTTAATCCTAGGGCTAAAAACACTCTAATCTTCTATAAATAAGCCCCTAATCTTACCCTGAAACCTCATTATTCATTCTAGCAACCAAACTATGTCAAATTGAATTCTCAAATGGCCTCCACCTAAAAACCCTAGCCTCCACCCTCTTCAAAAATCATTCCTATGAAGGTTTTGATGTTCATACAAGCATTTCTAAGTTGTATGAATGATCATTAGCTTGCATACATCATCAAGTTGCAAGCTTTAATTGCTAAGCTAGAGTTTTTGGGATTTTTGTTAATTGGAGCTTTATTTTGGGTTTTTATATGCTTGCATAAAGGGCTTCTCAATCTTTATTAGTAGATTTGTGTCTTCATAATATTTGTAAGCCCTCTTACCTTCATTTTAGAAACTCTAAAGTTAATATGTGATGAAAGTTGGGATTTATGCATGTTTAATAAGTTATGCATGCTTATGCGAGTTCACTATGCTATGTTATGCATGTTTAATAAGTTATGCATGCTTATGCGAGTTCACTATGCTATGTTTTGCATGTTTAATAAGTTATGCATGCTTATGCGAGTTCACTATGCTATGTTACACATGTTTGATAAGTTATGCATGTTTATGCAAGTTCACCATGCCATGATTTGCATGTTTAACAAGTTATGCATGTTTATGCAAGTTCACTATGCTAAGTTATGCAAGTCCAACATGTTATGCATGTTTATTATGATATGTAAGATTCCTCATGTACGTTGTGCCAAGTTCCCTCTTTCTATCCTTTATGCGTTATGACGAATATGTAAGCGATAGAATGACGTTGGGGGGTTTTGGGTAAAACTTAAAATACATGAAAATAGAAGATTGGGAATTTACCTATTAAGTTAGGTTTACCCCTTGGGAATTTACCTATTAAGTTAGGTCTACCCAAGTATTTGTTAAACTTGTAATTATGTTTTGAAAATAATGTGGACATGACACTTAGAAAACATAAGTGTGGCCAACTCGAGGTTGGGTTGAGTTTGTAGCGTAAACCTACCCGGAACCGACCGGCTTAACTAGTTGCTACAAACAATAGGACCCAATGTGAGAAGTTGGTCATGTGTACCTTGGACCCGAGTGTAGACCAAGTTGTGGTGTAAAGCTACCCGGACCCGCCCGGCTTAACTAGTAACCGCAACAAAGTCTAATGTGAGAGCTTAAGGCACAATTAAATTAATTAATGCCTCATGATTAGGGTTAAGTCATGGCCCACTAATACTTAACCAATTTTGGGGATACGAGGGATTAAATGGGGTTAAGTGGTGAACTGTTGGTTACACTTAACTAATTTAATCCATTATTTGTGAGGGGTTAAACCACACTTAACCCTCTTATAAAACCCTAGCAACGTGGTCTGTTCCAGCAGTAATCCCAGTTTGGTATCATTCATAACCCTAGAGGCTAGGCTAGGGCGGGGCACGATTACTGGACTGATGTAAGCGACCAAAGCGACGGCGGAGTGGTACAGCGGTGCGGGTCCAGGCGGGCTACGGACGTGCACGTAGTCCGGTGTTGGACAAACTCGAGGCACGGGTACCAGTAGGTTTAGACTGTGCATTATTGCTTAGGTGTCTGGGGTTGACACCCGAGGGCTTGATACACCCGAAGGTGGACCCAGCACAGTCTGACTACAACCATATGTGGGCCGCATGGACACCAACACTTGACGTGTTAGGTTTATAGGGAGCCGATCGACTAGACCGTTGGGCTGGACCTTGTATTAAGGTCACCTCATGCAATTGGGCCAAAGTTTGGGCTGAGGGATCAATACCTGTTATGTTAGTTTGCTAGTACACTGTGGTGCAAAGCTTAATCTTCTTTATGTGATGACACCTTTATCTATTGCCAGTATATTCATCTCAGTTTCCATCATGATGTTAGCTTTATTAGTTTATAGACTGATCGTAGTAGGGCTTAGCAGTCTTTTTGACTGACCTGTTTTCTTTCGCTTCTTTTCTTCCGTTTCCCCCCCAGGTTCTCAGGGAGGGAACAGTGGTGCTTAGCTTGGATCGCTTGCTTGTTCGCTGGATAGCTCATGTATGTCTGGACATTGAGCTCGCTATGGTTTATCATCTTTATTTTGGGGATAGCACTATGTATTTCAGTATTTCTGTTTATGTTGTACTAGACATGTTTATTTTGGCAGATGACTTTATGATGTACTAGACTTGTTTTGAGATGGTTTGAGATATTCCGCTGTTTTATTCTCACTTACTCTGTTTTACATATATATTTATGTTCTTGTTCTGCCTTGATATATCATTATGCATGCTTACCCAGTTCTAACGCCCCCCAGAAGCTAGTGCCCCCGAAAGAGTGACCCTAGCGGAGGTGGGGTGTTACAAATTTGGTATCAGAGCATAAGGTTTACAAGAAAGAACAAAAAAAAGTTTTTAAAAAACTTTTGAAAAACTATATTCAAAACAAGTATAAAGTATTTTCCAAAGAAAAGTCTAGTATTTTAAAAGGCTATTCCCCAAAAAGCCATTAGCGTTATCCTTCGTTCCCTTGATCTAATCTTATCTTATCCTTCGTTTCAGTATGGCTGAGGATCTTGCCATCCCCGATGGAGTAAACGTACCACTCTGGTATAGGAGACTTCTAGAAGCTAGGGCGGCAGCCGGCCCCGCAAACCCTACTCCCACTCCTCCTCCTGTAGTTGAGAATCCTCCCCCTAATGTCCCTCCTCCGGTGGTTCCTGTTCCCCCTCCTCCAGTAGTTAATGTTCCTCCTCCTCCAGTTGCTGAGGCTCCTCTTCCTCCTCCTCCCCCTCAGCATCCTCAGGTGGAGTTCACGATGGTTTGTAAAGACTTCAAGGCGATGGGAGGCAAGAATTTCCTAGGCACGGAATCTTTTGTTGAAGCTAGGAATTGGCTGAAAGACACTGAGGACTTATTTGCTATCTTTCGGATTGATGACGAAAGGAAGATCTTATTGACAGTGTGGCTTTTGAAGGACGAAGCAGCCTATTGGTGGGAGGTCACCAATGGGACAAGGCCCGTCGAGACTTGGGCCGATTTGAGGGCTAGATTTGTGGCCAAGTTTCTATCTTCTGCTGAGGCGAATTTACAAATGGAGAAGTTCATTGCATTAAAGCAAGGTGATATGTCTGTCAAGGAGTATGTGAACAAGTTTAATCAGCTGGCCCGTTTTGGTTTGGATATGGTGAACACTCCTGAGAAGAAGGCTCTTCGATTTGCTAGAGGGTTGAATGAGCCGCTGCAGGGCTTGGCAATGTCACATATTCCGCATGGGGCTACTTTTGAGAGTTTGGTCGATATGGCTCTACTTCAGGGAGATGGAAAGAAAGAGGTCAAGTCGAGTGATACTCAAGCAAAGAAGACTGATTCTCAAGGTAAAGGCAATCAAGGTGGTCAAAGCAGTCAGGGGAATCAGAGCAAGAACAAGAAGGGAAACAACAACAAAGGCAAGGGAAAGTGCAATTACTGTGGTGCGCCTGGACACTTTGCTAAGGATTGTAGGAAGAAGAAAAGGAAGCTTAGTGGTGGATGTTTTTCCTGTGGTGAGACTGGACACTTCAGCAAGGAATGCCCGAAAAAGAAAGGACAGGCTGGACCTTCAGGAGGGCAAGTTCATGCTCTCAATACCGCTCCAGTTCCCGATCGAGGTAGTGTTTCTGTTGAGAACCTTGTTTATGTTTCCGATCTTCCAGTTCGTACCTTGTTTGATTCTGGTGCATCACATAGCTTTATTTCATCTGATCTTGTTGATAGTTTGCACCTTAGTACTAGCTTAGTGGATGATCCCGTTTGTGTTTCGAATCCCATTGGGGGTTCTGCTCATCTATCTATGATATGTGAGGATCTAAGGATCTCTATACTCAGTGTAGAGTTCTTGTGTAGTGCATATGTTCTTGGTTTCAGGGGATACGGATTGATATTGGGCATGGATTGGCTGTCCAGATATGGAGCCATTCTTGATTGTGAGCATAGGGTTGTGAGGCTTGTGACTCGCCTTGGCAACACCTTAGAGATTTCATGCAATCCGAAGGATCCCGTCATGTTGTGCTATCTTGAATCTCTCGACTCGTCAGAGGAAGCCCTTCAGTCTGTAAGGGTGGTCCGAGATTACCCAGATGTTTTTGAAGAAGTTAAGGGGTTGCCCCCTAAACGAGAGATTGATTTTCGCATTTATCTGGTGGATAATTCTAAGCCTGTTTCTTTGCCCGTTCGGCACATGGCTCCGCGTGAGAGACGGGAGCTCAGCAAGCAAGTAAAGGAGTTACTTGAGAAGAACTTCATCAGACGAAGTATATCCGAATGGGGAGCGCCTGTGGTGTTTGCTACTAAGGCAGATGGTTCTCTTCGACTCTGTGTGGACTATAGAGAATTGAATAAGCTGACTAAGAAGAACAGACACCCGTTACCGAGGATCGATGATCTCTATGACCAGCTTGTTGGTGCTTCTGTTTTCTCTCAGCTTGATCTTGCTACTGGATTTCATCAGCTCAGAGTGGCTGAAGATAGTATAGACAAGACTGCATTCAGAACTCCAGATGGATTCTTTGAATGGCTTGTTATGCCGTTCGGTTTGACGAATGCACCCGCGTATTTCGTGGACTTGATGAGTAGGGTGTTTCGAGAGTTCTTGAACAAGTTTGTCGTGGTCTTTGTGGATGATATTCTGATCTTCTCCAAGGATGAAGAAGAGCACGCGAGGCATCTTGTAAAGGTGATGGATACGCTTAGAGCGCATCAGTTAAAGGCCAAGTTCTCCAAGTGTCACTTTTGGAGAAGGGAAGTTAGATTCCTTGGGCATATCGTATCCAAGCAAGGCTTAGCGGTGGATCCCGCTAAGGTGGTTGCAGTTCAGGATTGGAAGACTCCAAGGAATGCAACCGAGGTGAGAAGTTTTCTAGGTCTTGCGGGTTTTTACCGGAAGTTCATCAAGGACTTCGCGAAGATATCCGCTCCTCTTACTAAGTTGACGAAGAAGCACTTAGTTTTTGCTTGGGATATGGACTGTGAGCTTGCTTTTCAGAGACTCAAGAGAGCCCTTACCTCAGCACCAGTTCTAGCTTTACCCGATGGTGGTAAGATGTTTACCGTGTACACTGATGCTTGTGGCACGGGATTGGGCGCCGTTCTGATGCAAGAAGGCAGAGTTATGTGTTTTGGTGGTAGGCAACTTAAGGTGCATGAGAAGAAATATCCCACCCATGATCTAGAGCTGGCAGCGATAGTATATGCACTCAAGGCTTGGCGTCATTATCTTCTGGGAGAGAGATTTGAGCTGTATACTGATCATAAGTCTTTGAAGTATCTCTTTTCGCAGAAGGATCTGAACTTGAGGCAGCAAAGATGGATGGAATTCTTGGCGTCCTATGATTTTGATATAGCCTATACCCCTGGCAAGGGGAATGTTGTAGCTGATGCATTGAGTAGAAAAAGGTTGACACTAAGTCCTCTATTTGTTGAGATGAAGAATTTAGAGTTCTTGGCAACCTTTGATTTCTCTTTGGCGGTTGAGTCGATGACCGGTTCTTTAGCATCTCTTGAGCTCAGGCCTACCCTTCTGGATCAAGTTGGGGCTTCGCAGAAGGAAGACCCTCAGATAATTGAGATCATGGATAAGCTGATTCGAGGGGAGACATCTAGTCACCTTGCTCGATATTCTATAGATGATAAGGGTTCGCTGAGGAGAGACGGAAGGCTTTGTGTTCCGATGGTAGAAGACTTGGTGAGGAAAGTTCTTGATGAAGCACATCGCTCCAAGTTGACTATACATACGGGTGGAGATAAGATGTATAAGGATATGAAGCGCATTTTCTTCTGGCCTGGAATGAAGAAGGATGTGGCAGAGTATGTCTCTAGATGTGTTGTTTGTCAGAGAGTAAAAGCCGAGTCGAAGAAGCCCGGTGGGCTATTGCATCCTCTAGAGGTCCCGCTATGGAAGTGGGAGAGTATTTCTATGGACTTTATTGATGGGCTTCCAAGGTCAAGGAAAGGGAATACGAGCATTTGGGTCATTGTAGATAGGCTTACGAAGAGTGCTCATTTCATTCCGGTGAAGAGCAAAAGGACCGCATCTGGACTGGCATCAGTATATCTTCGTGAGATAGTACGACTACATGGAGTCCCTTCTAGCATAGTCAGTGACCGAGACGCCATCTTTACTAGTCAGTTCTGGAATAGTTTGCAGGAAGCTATGGGCACGAGGTTGAACCTGAGTACGGCCTATCACCCACAAACGGACGGTCAAACAGAAAGGGTGAATAGGGTACTTGAGGACTTGTTGAGGCTTTGCATTCTGGATTTTGGTGGTACTTGGGAAGACCATCTTCCTCTTGTTGAGTTTGCATATAATAACAGTTATCAGGCAAGCAGGGATGGCACCATTTGAAGCTTTGTATGGGAGGCCGTGCAAGTCGCCTACATGTTGGTGGGAGACTACAGATAAGCTTATACTTGGACCTGACATGATTAGAGATACATCCGAGAAGGTCGAGTTGATTAGAAGACGGATGAAGGCGGCCCAAGACAGACAGAAATCTTATGCTGATAAGCGAAGATCCGATTTGGAGTTTGATGTTGGGGATATGGTTTTCGTAAAGGTTTCTCCTTTGCGGAATGTGGTCCGATTTGGAGCTGTTGGGAAGTTAGCACCGAGATTTGTTGGACCATTCCCTATGATAGAGAGAATTGGGAAGATGGCTTATAAATTGCAATTGCCCGAGAAGCTGTCCGGAGTGCATAATGTCTTTCATGTCTCGCATCTCCGAAAGTGCCTACATGAGTCCGCTGAGGTGGTTGAACCTAGCATTCTTGAAGATGTGGAAGTAGAGAAAGAGGCAACTTTGAGGAGAGCTCCGATTCGTATCTTGGGGACGGAGACCAAGAAGCTAAGGAATCGAGAGGTCAAGTTGGTGAAGGTTCAATGGGGTGAAGCCGAAGAAGACGCAACTTGGGAAACCGAGGAGAAGATGCGTGGGCTTTATCCATTCCTTTTTGAGGGTACACTCTCAATCTCTTTCCTTTGTTAGCATATCTTTCTCTTTGCTATCCATGTTTATCTAGTTATCGTGCTAATCTTGTCATGAGAACCTTAGGTAGAAACCCTTTGGATGAAACATGTGTTTGAGACATGTTATGTTTGATGGTTGCAAGTGGTTGCAAGTGTTTGCAAGTGGTTACTCGTGGATGCATGATACACATTAGGCAATAGATCGGCTCACACACTCCTCATATTGCATGTGCATGAGTGTTTATGCTTATTCTTGGATGAAATTTGTATGCAATCACATGGATGTTGCATATGGATGTATGATTGAGCACGCATGTAGATATTATACATTATGTTAGGGATTTGCATACATATGGATACATTTCACTAACATATTTTGCATTGATCTTTGCATTAGATAAGTACATATACACACACTTTTGCATATGTTCATACAGCATTTAGAATCTTTTAAGGACAATGATTGCTCGTGGATGATGTTTTGAGTAGATGGATGATTGGATGGTAGGATACGTTCTTCCTAACTTGAAGATTTCGGGGACGAAATCCTTTAAGGAGGGAAGAATGTAACAACCCGTATTTTCAATAACCTGTTATAACATAAATCGAGGAAGAATTTAATTCAAAAATCTGAATCAAGGGAAACGGGTTATGCCATTGCGTTCGTCTCGGAAAAATACGCGAAATAGAGTCTGAGTTTTCGAAAAACGGAGTCCGTATGACCCAGTTAAGGCCCATTGAAGTTTTCAGAAATTTCCATGTTAAAAACAGATTTAAATTTTAAATTAAAAACAAGGATTAGGGCTAACTGGCGTCAGGCGGGAAAATTCCCGCCAGGACCCCCATGTCGACAGGCATGTCGACAGGGTCCCCAGGGTGTCGACAGCCCTGTCGACACAGGGTGGCCGGGCAGTTTTGCCTGGCGCACCATTTTGGGTTTTTGGTTTGGTCTTGTGGCTTGGTTCTAGAGAATTCCGAAATCTGACGGACCTAAACTAACCTAGGGTTAATCCTAGGGCTAAAAACACTCTAATCTTCTATAAATAAGCCCCTAATCCTACCCTGAAACCTCATTATTCATTCTAGCAACCAAACTATGTCAAATTGAATTCTCAAATGGCCTCCACCTAAAAACCCTAGCCTCCACCCTCTTCAAAAATCATTCCTATGAAGGTTTTGATGTTCATACAAGCATTTCTAAGTTGTATGAATGATCATTAGCTTGCATACATCATCAAGTTGCAAGCTTTAATTGCTAAGCTAGAGTTTTTGGGATTTTTGTTAATTAGAGCTTTGTTTTGGGTTTTTATATGCTTGCATAAAGGGCTTCTCAATCTTTATTAGTAGATTTGTGTCTTCATAATATTTGTAAGCCCTCTTACCTTCATTTTAGAAACTCTAAAGTTAATATGTGATGAAAGTTGGGATTTATGCATGTTTAATAAGTTATGCATGCTTATGCGAGTTCACTATGCTATGTTATGCATGTTTAATAAGTTATGCATGCTTATGCGAGTTCACTATGCTATGTTATGCATGTTTAATAAGTTATGCATGCTTATGCGAGTTCACTATGCTATGTTACACATGTTTGATAAGTTATGCATGTTTATGCAAGTTCACCATGCCATGATTTGCAAGTTTAACAAGTTATGCATGTTTATGCAAGTTCACTATGCTAAGTTATGCAAGTCCAACATGTTATGCATGTTTATTATGATATGTAAGATTCCTCATGTATGTTGTGCCAAGTTCCCTCTTTCTATCCTTTATGCGTTATGACGAATATGTAAGCGATAGAATGACGTTGGGGGGTTTTGGGTAAAACTTAAAATACATGAAAATAGAAGATTGGGAATTTACCTATTAAGTTAGGTCTACCCCTTGGGAATTTACCTATTAAGTTAGGTCTAACCAAGTATTTGTTAAACTTGTAATTATGTTTTGAAAATAATGTGGACATGACACTTAGAAAACATAAGTGTGGCCAACTCGAGGTTGGGTTGAGTTTGTAGCGTAAACCTACCCGGAACCGACCGGCTTAACTAGTTGCTACAAACAATAGGACCCAATGTGAGAAGTTGGTCATGTGTACCTTGGACCCGAGGTTAGACCAAGTTGTGGTGTAAAGCTACCCGGACCCGCCCGGCTTAACTAGTAACCGCAACAAAGTCTAATGTGAGAGGTTAAGGCACAATTAAATTAATTAATGCCTCATGATTAGGGTTAAGTCATGGCCCACTAATACTTAACCAATTTTGGGGATACGAGGGATTAAATGGGGTTAAGTGGTGAACTGTTGGTTACACTTAACTAAGTTAATCCATTATTAGTGAGGGGTTAAACCACACTTAACCCTCTTAGAAAACCCTAGCAACGTGGTCTGTTCCAGCAGTAATCCCAGTTTGGTATCATTCACAACCCTAGAGGCTAGGCTAGGGCGGGGCACGATTACTGGACTGATGTAAGCGACCAAAGCGACGGCTGAGTGGTACAGCGGTGCGGGTCCAGGCGGGCTACGGACGTGCACGTAGTCCGGTGTTGGACAAACTCGAGGCACGGGAACCAGTAGGTTTAGACTGTGCATTATTGCTTAGGTGTCTGGGGTTGACACCCGAGGGCTTGATACACCCGAAGGTGGACCCAACACAGTCTGACTACAACCATATATGGGCCGCATGGACACCAACACTGTGACGACAAGGAATTTCGCCCGGTCCGAACCAGTCGCTAAACTGATCCAGGCCGTTCGAAACGCCTTATCGTTTGAGAACAGGACAAAACAGAACGCATACAGAGGAACATTTCACTGTATATTACAACAATGCATCAGATTACAAGAATATACATAGTACAAATGAATATTACACAGAAATATCAGAGATTTAAATTACATTTAAATACATAGCAGCGGAAAATAGTACAATACACAACTAGAAGAGATATACGGATACAAAGCTTTCCGGATATCGCTCCAGCTGTAAACCAGGATCCTGTGAATATAAATCTGCAAAACCCAAAACTACTAGCTGCCCGTGTCAAAATAAGGGCACCCAGAGTTTAGGTCAAAACAATAAACTCCAGGTCAGTCATGGGACTGGTGTGAGAACTAAAACAGTTAATCTTTATTTTAAAGTTAGGTAAATCAAGGGACCACGCCGTATAACATGGAACGGGTTTCCTCCCAAGAATACCAGTGCATAAAACCAACAGCGCAATGCTAAATAAAGAAAAATGAAGCTGTTATAAGACCCAGGTCCTATCACACAATGCAACGCAAGCCGGGGGAGAGGGTTTTCCCTTATAACAGCCAAAGAATGCTTGATACGTTTAAAACAGATCATTTGATACTATAATAAGTGCATAGTGTGTAAAACAACTTCAAATCATAAGTATCAATCATAGACGACATGAGCGTCCCATGCCACTATGTCGTCATGTATAGGTTCACAAATAAAACCGCAAATGTCACGTATTTGGAAATTGGATTTCCGTCTATGAACCGAGGCAAAAGATAGTCCTCAACCGATTCGAGACTGCCTAGCCCGAGTCTCAGGATCAAAACGCATCGACCCTTGGATCGTCAGGGCCGGTCCACCGATGTGGATTAAACTTAAACCCTGGACACTGCGTTTCGCCGCCCTTTGGGGCGTAAGCGAGCCAACGAATGACTCCATTGGACCCGGATCGTCCGATCTAACCGAGGCGCCTCGCAACAGCAACAACCACATAAGTCAAACTCGTCAGGGCGTGTAAAACCACTGACGCCACTTCTAGCTAGGAGGAAACGCAGGCCCTCCCTGAGGTCCGTCTCCCGTTTTTGGTTCATACCGGGTGTGAAACTCGCGAAGTAAACGTTACACAAAGCTACACCACAAAGGTCGTGCTTTGATCATCACCACAAGACTTTGCTTTTCAACAGAAGCCTCGATCAATTGCCACTTAGGCATGCCACACAGGCAAACCATCCTATGCAACCGATATCAGTCACACAGAATGAAATCCGATGTCAGACAAACAGTCCATTTACAAGTCCGTTCTGGGTCTGAACGAAACCGGAGGCACCTAGTACCCCGCATATCCATCGATCTCCAAGTACGTCTGGACGATCACTAACTGTTTCCATCTTCTTGGGTGTACAGCCCAATCAAGATCATCAGTAATTACCCAAACGACGTGAAGACCTCCGGTCTTCGACCATCGTCTTCATCTTCCACTTATCGTCGTATCAGTTATTCAGAATGGGATAAACCCGGCCTTTCCGAATAACTCGCGTATATTTTAAATAAGTGTTACACAAACACAACATACGCCTCATTCCAATTCATCAGTCACTAACCGTAAATTAATCAAGAGAATAATTCCCCAAACATTAACCCCGAAGGCCGAAACCAACATCAGATCAATATTCAGAAAACCATTTTGTTTAGCTAACCGACAGTTAGTTTCTAATTTTCACATTCATAGGGAAAGGTTCCCATTAATTTTATCCAAGATAATTTCCTAAATTTATTCTTTTATCATCCTTTGAATTTCGATTCAACTAGTCGGGATTAACGAAACTTATCGAAGTAATCATTTGTTTTAATTCCCCAATCCCAACCTATTCATCCCATGAAGTAAAACTGGTAATACTTCATATCTAACACCACAGTGTTATCGGTAAATTCAATTACCATTTCACGTTCAAATCTAATTAAAGATTTAACTATCGCCTGGAGCAAAACTGGTGATACTCCATTTTCGATCAATTCAATCTAATTAAAGATTCATTAAAACTCCACTTAGTTTTAATCGTTAACTGGGTTAAAGAATCCGTGTCATTTAAAACACGGTTCACGATAAACCAAAGTCATATTCCATTAATTATCGGGTTAAAGAACGAGTGTTATTTAAAAACACTGTTCACGATAAACCCAAAAATCAATATCAATTCTATTCCAATTAAATATCATTTAATTGGTAAACTTCATTAAATCTAAATAAAAAGATTTAATCTTTTCTCAACTGGGTTCAAGAACAGTGTTAGTGAAGACACCATTCACGACAAACCCAAATCACATTCGATATTCAATACAAGACTCTAAATAGAAAATATATCGGCTTATATTCAATATCGAATTCTACGATTAACAAATGTCGTATTGGAAATAATGATATAAATATATATCTTTCAAATTTCCATAACAACACCCGTATAATCACGAATTCTAACATCGAAATATTCCGAAGACAATTTCGATTCAAACCCCCTCCAATGCAATCATTGGAAATTCTGGTTATTTTCAAAACCATTTCAAATTCGATTTATTTATTTAAAAATAAATAGAATTATAATTCTAGTTCAAAACTAGTTCATTTTGATAAAAATCTATTTTTATCTTTTCAAATATGGAGTTTTTCATCCCAATCCTTTCTAAACCATTTCTTATGATTTTACACAAATTATTACTATTTTTAATAATTTTATCAAGGCCCGTACAATCGATTTCCATCAACGGCCATCGAACTGCACTTACAACAACCTTTTTCGAATTTGATTTGGACGTAACTCCAAATCCAACCGTTAGATTTCAAATTTCTAATATTCGTTAGAAAGCTCTTTTCGATACGAACCCAACGGTTCCGGTTTTAGGAGAATCCGACAGTCGGATCTCCCGTAATGTCCGTTTGAAATAAATGGTCGAAATTCACGAACTGCCGCGGCGCGGCGCATTCTATTCAGGCCATTATATTATATATATAATATATATAATATATATTTCGTCGATTTCTATTTAAAACGAATTACATAAACAGTTTTAAATTCGTTTCTAAAGCAATTTCAACTTCCATTTCAATTCAAATCAAAATTGAATTCATCTTTATAAATTCGTTTTAAAATTCATTTCTATTCAATTCAAATTTCAATTCAATTTGAATTCATTTCAATTCGCTTTCAATTCAATTTGAATTCGTTTTCAATTCATTTCCAAATCGTTTTCAATTCAATTCATTTCGAAATCGTTTTCAATTCAATTCATTTCGAAATCGTTTTCAATTCAATTCATTTCGAAATCGTTTTCAATTCAATTCATTTCGAAATCGTTTTCAATTCAATTCATTTCGAAATCGTTTTCAATTCAATTCATTTCGAAATCGTTTTCAATTCAATTCATTTCAAAACATTCGATTTCGATTCAATTCATTTCAAAATATTCGATTTCGAAATCACTTTTCAATATTCATTTTAAAATGAATAAAATCGATATAAATATCGTTCACGTCAAAATGGCGTCAATCTAATCAACACGGCTTCATAAATTTCTATTTTCAAATATTCTATTTCAAATATTTCTTTTTCAAAATAGTTGTTATAATCAAAATATTACGTTCAACACATGACCAATCTCAATGGATGAGTACTGCCAACACATGAACCTTTATTTTATAATATTCTTTATTTTCTAAATTGGAATGAGGCCCAATCAATTACCATATAAAGTTAATTATATGGATTTTCATACAACACATGTATATAATAACATTGAAAAATAATCAACCATCAACCAAAGTGCACTACACTGTATAAGCATCAAATATAGATATCTAACGCTTATAACAGCCTGTCAATCAATCGATCGACATATTTAATCAATCAGGATGAGTGAACTGCATATTTCATCCTAACACCCGTGTAGGGTTTCAAACAATCAAATAAATATTTTATTTGTGCAGTTGGGCGATGTGTAAAATTTATCGACCCAATCAATGTCCTTCAAATAAGTGTACATAAACAAACCGTTTGGTTTGCAAATGAATATTTTATTTATTCACATTCACGTTAAAAATTATATTTTTAACGATAAAACATTTTATTCCAACATATGAATTTCTATTCAGTTCATTCTTTAAATAAAATGCTATTTTTATTTTTCTAACTTATTTTAGAAAATTTCGGCGGCATAACGGCACGATACTAGAAACGGGACGAGGCCTAGCCTTATCCCCGGTCTAGTGAAGGCCCACGCCATTCACACATCAATCAGACCATTCAATTCACCAAACAATTCAATTTCCAATCAAATCATATAACTAACCTATGCAACCAAACAAACAAGTCCATGGTCTGTGGACGATTGTGTCAGGTGCTACTAAACACCGTCTGCATCCTAGTATATATATATATATATATATATAATTAGAAAAAGAAATTTCGAGTGAGAAGTTCTCACCAATAGCTATCCTAGCTCCACGGCACTTCATTGATAGAAACCTTCATCGCTATCGCATCTTCGTCATCTTCGTTGTCCGCTTTCACTACCTATGTAAAAATCGAATTTTTACTTCGCTATTCCATATATAAAAATCGAATTTTTACTTCGCTATTCAATATATAAAAATCGAATTTTTATTTCGCTATTCAATATATAAAAATCGAATTTTTATTTCGCTATTCAATATATAAAAATCGAATTTTTATTTCGCTATTCAATATATAAAAATCGAATTTTTATTTCGCTATTCAATATATAAAAATCGAATTTTTATTTCGCTATTCAATATATAAAAATCGAATTTTTATTTCGATATTCAATATATAAAAATCATATTTTTAATTCGAAGTTCAACATATAAAAATCATATTTTTAATTCGAAGTTCAACATATAAAAATCATATTTTTAATTCGAAGTTCAACATATAAAAATCATATTTTTATTTCGAAGTTCAATATATAAAAATCATATTTTTAATTCGAAGTTCAACATATAAAAATCATATTTTTAATTCGTATCATGCAAAAATTATATTTCAATTCCAAGAAAATCTAATCTTTCATTTCAAAGAAAATCTCTTTTTCATTTTCTAAATTTATAAAAATCAGTTTTAAAGTAAATAAAAAAACAGTTTTAAAGTAAATAAAAAAACAGTTTTAAAGTAAAAAAAACAGTTTTAAAGTAAAAAAAAAAACAGTTTTAAAGTAAATAAATAAAAAAAAAACAGTGAACTTACCGAGGGGGGGGGGGCTGATGTCGGGTCGGCGCCGCTGGGTCTCCGATGGTGGACTGCGGCGAGGGGGAGGGGGAAGGTCGCGATAGGGGAGGCTGAGGTGAAAGGCGGTGACGGTCTTCGTTGGAGGGGCGGCGCGTGGTGCGAGAGAGAGGGCGTTGGCGGAGACGGCGCGAGCGAGGGGGAGGGGGAAGGTCGGAGGGGGGGATCGACGGCGTTGAAAGGAGAGGGCGGCGGTGGGTCTGGGAATCGGGGAGGGATCGAGGCTCTGTTCTCTCTCTTTTTTTTCTTCAGAAATGAAATTCGAACACTGGGGGGGGGGGGGGGGGCAGAGTTATTAAAGGGGTGAGGAGAGGATTATAATTTTATTTTTTTATTTCTTCTTTTTTTTTTTAATTTGTTAAAAGTTGACTTTTACTACCGAACTCGAAACGAGGCCCACCGCCTGTCGCCCATAGCATTTCACCCCCATTCCGAACACAATGGGATATGTATCGTAAGCTGATTCGGCCGTTACAATCATTTTTCGTTAGATTTACATTTAAATCACTATATTGAATTTTAAACGTACATTTCAAATTACCGGGGTCACATACTAACTAGAAAAATTCCAGAAAAATATTTTCTAGCTTCGTATTGACGATACGGTCCTAACAAAACTAGTTTCGTCGAATTCTGAGACCATTTGAAAAATGGCCAATTTCCAGTCGATTAAAATCAACTGAAACTGGTCAAACGCGTTTTCCTTTGCCACGCTCACATACTGATTCGAAAAATTATGAAATTTGAAACCTAGCGATAACTTGACATCACGGACCCAACAAAACAGGTTTCGTCGAAATCCGAGGTCGTTTGCAAAATGGCTATTTTTAAGGGCCTGAATTCCATAGCGACTATTCAGAATTTTCAACTGGACATATCTTTTGATTCCCGCTATGAAATCTTGATTATTCGGATTCGTTGGAAAGATATTATCAATTAGATCCTATTGTTTTTGGTTTCACTAAAATCCGGATTGTTTTGCACTCGGTACATTCAAATGAAATTTGAAATCGAATTATCGAACTACCGCGCCATTTTCAATTCCATTTATAATTATATATAAATATTTATATTCTAACGACGACGTATATAATATATACGTTCTAATATATTCAAAATAAATTTCTCGTCGATTATTATTTAAAATAATTCGTTTTAAATAATCAGAATTCGCTAAAATTGCCAAAATAAAAATTTTAAACTGGCCCAGATTTTTGGGTTATTACAATCTCCCCCACTTAAAACTTTTCGTCCCCGAAAAGGAACAAAGTTGAAAGTGGTTTGATTATTTAACTCTACGTTCGATCTGGCTTCCATTCTCCAACTCTTCAGTTTCTGAGAATTTTCAAAATTTCAAAAATTTGGCTAACACCCTAAATTTTTGAAAAATTTCGCCATAACTTCCCCTGCACCGGGAGCATCGGGGAATTTCAAATAGCTTCCCCGGTCCTTCAGATCTCAAAAAGAAAAAGAAAAAGCCAAGCGGCTAGCCAATAGGCTCACAAAATCATCATCACCCAAACAAAACAGGAAATTATGTAGTAAACATGTACCTATTTGTCGGGCAAACAAATTTTATTCTTCGGCTCTAGCCTCCTTGCTATGACCTGTTCAATGATATATATGTATATGCAAGCAAACGCGACCAAATTTTCGATACAAGTCAATATTTGGTTCAATTAGGCATAATAGTTCAAAATTAGCAAACAAATAAACAAACCACACAAACATCAATCAGTTAGTGGATTAGAGTTTCAAATTCATAATTTGATACATATAAAGAAAATCATGTTTTGATGCCAAATCACAACAATAGGCCCTATCTAATTTTGGTTCTCACACCAGTCTAATGGAAATATATAGAAATCACACTTTCGTCACTCGAAAATAAATGCTGATGATGTTTCGAACCACCATCAGAACATTGTCGGGCTACTAGAGTGCGGTTCTATATCTACCCGGTATATTAAAACTTCGAATATACGTTTGCAAGGCGTATATGCAAATTCTTTGTATACTGGACTGTCCAAATCAATATAAATAAATAATCAACTACGAATAATTGATTTAAATTTTCAAAACAAAATTTGTTTTCACTTTAAAAATATACTCTTCACACTCGTTCTAGGATACTACTGATCCCATCTCTAACGAGTCATTCTCATTGGATATTGCTAATCCAATATCTGATGAATTCTTTCATATGGTTCTAATGTGTCTTGTTCTCTAAGCTTTGTAAACCAAAGCTCTGATACCAACTGTGACGACAAGGAATTTCGCCCAGTCCGAACCAGTCGCTAAACCGATCCAGGTCGTTCGAAACGCCTTATCGTTTGAGAACAGGACAAAACAGAACGCATACAGAGGAACATTTCACTGTATATTACAACAATGCATCAGATTACAAGAATATACAGAGTACAAGTGAATATTACACAGAAATATCAGAGATTTAAATTACATTTAAATACATAGTAGTGGAAAATAGTACAATACACAACTAGAAGAGATATACGGATACAAAGCTTTCCGGATATCGCTCCAGCTGTAAACCAGGATCCTGTGAATATAAATCTGCAAAACCCAAAACTACTAGCTGCCCGTGTCAAAATAAGGGCATCCAGAGTTTAGGTCAAAACAATAAACTCCAGGTCAGTCATGGGACTGGTGTGAGAACTAAAACAGTTAATCTTTATTTTAAAGTTAGGTAAATCAAGGGACCACGCCGTATAACACGGAACGGGTTTCCTCCCAAGAATACCAGTGCATAAAACCAACAGCGCAATGCTAAATAAAGAAAAATGAAGCTGTTATAAGACCCAGGTCCTATCACACAATGCAACGCAAGCCGGGGGAGAGGGTTTTCCCTTATAACAGCCAAAGAATGCTTGATACGTTTAAAACAGATCATTTGATACTATAATAAGTGCATAGTGTGTAAAACAACTTCAAATCATAAGTATCAATCATAGACGACATGAGCGTCCCATGCCACTATGTCGCCATGTATAGGTTCACAAATAAAACCGCAAATGTCACGTATTTGGAAATTGGATTTCCGTCTATGAACCGAGGCAAAAGATAGTCCTCAACCGATTCGAGACTGCCTAGCCCGAGTCTCAGGATCAGAACGCATCGACCCTTGGATCGTCAGGGCCGGTCCACCGATGTGGATTAAACTTAAACCCTAGACACTGCGTTTCACCGCCCTTTGGGGCGTAAGCGAGCCAACGAATGACTCCATCGGACCCGGATCGTCCGATCTAACCGAGGCGCCTCGCAACAGCAACAACCACATAAGTCAAACTCGTCAGGGCGTGTAAAACCACTGACGCCACTTCTAGCTAGGAGGAAACGCAGGCCCTCCCTGAGGTCCGTCTCCCGTTTTTGGTTCATACCGGGTGTGAAACTCGCGAAGTAAACGTTACACAAAGCTACGCCACAAAGGCCGTGCTTTGATCATCACCACAAGACTTTGCTTTTCAACAGAAGCCTCGATCAATTGCCACTTAGGCATGCCACACAGGCAAACCATCCTATGCAACCGATATCAGTCACACAGAATGAAATCCGATGTCAGACACACAGTCCATTTACAAGTCCGTTCTGGGTCTGAACGAAACCGGAGGCACCTAGTACCCCGCATATCCATCGATCTCCAAGTACGTCTGGACGATCACTAACTGTTTCCATCTTCTTGGGTGTACAGCCCAATCAAGATCATCAGTAATTACCCAAACGACGTGAAGACCTCCGGTCTTCGACCATCGTCTTCATCTTCCACTTATCGTCGTATCAGTTATTCAGAATGGGATAAACCCGGCCTTTCCGAATAACTCGCGTATATTTTAAATAAGTGTTACACAAACACAACATACGCCTCATTCCAATTCATCAGTCACTAACCGTAAATTAATCAAGAGAATAATTCCCCAAACATTAACCCCGAAGGCCGAAACCAACATCAGATCAATATTCAGAAAACCATTCTGTTTAGCTAACCGACAGTTAGTTTCTAATTTTCACATTCATAGGGAAAGGTTCCCATTAATTTTATCCAAGATAATTTTCTAAATTTATTCTTTTATCATCCTTTGAATTTCGATTCAACTAGTCGGGATTAACGAAACTTATCGAAGTAATCATTTGTTTTAATTCCCCAATCCCAACCTATTCATCCCATGAAGTAAAACTGGTAATACTTCATATCTAACACCACAGTGTTATCGGTAAATTCAATTACCATTTCATGTTCAAATCTAATTAAAGATTTAACTATCGCCTGGAGCAAAACTGGTGATACTCCATTTTCGATCAATTCAATCTAATTAAAGATTCATTAAAACTCCACTTAGTTTTAATCGTTAACTGGGTTAAAGAATCTGTGTCATTTAAAACACGGTTCACGATAAACCCAAAGTCACATTCCATTAATTATCGGGTTAAAGAACGAGTGTTATTTAAAAACACTATTCACGATAAACCCAAAAATCAATATCAATTCTATTCCAATTAAATATCATTTAATTGGTAAACTTCATTAAATCTAAATAAAAAGATTTAATCTTTTCTCAACTGGGTTCAAGAACAGTGTTAGTGAAGACACCATTCACGACAAACCCAAATCACATTCGATATTCAATACAAGACTCTGAATAGAAAATATATCGGCTTATATTCAATATCGAATTCTACGATTAACAAATGTCGTATTGGAAATAACGATATAAATATATATCTTTCAAATTTCCATAACAACACCCGTATAATCACGAATTCTAACATCGAAATATTCCGAAGATAATTTCGATTCAAACCCCCTCCAATGCAATCATTGGAAATTCTGGTTATTTTCAAAACCATTTCAAATTCGATTTATTTATTTAAAAATAAATAGAATTATAATTCTAGTTCAAAACTAGTTCATTTTGATAAAAATCTATTTTTATCTTTTCAAATATGGAGTTTTTCATCCCAATCCTTTCTAAACCATTTCTTATGATTTTACACAAATTATTACTATTTTTAATAATTTTATCAAGGCCCGTACAGTCGATTTCCATCAACGACCATCGAACTGCACTTACAGCGACCTTTTTCGAATTTGATTTGGACGTAACTCCAAATCCAACCGTTAGATTTCAAATTTCTAATATTCGTTAGAAAGCTCTTTTCGATACGAACCCAACGGTTCCGGTTTTAGGAGAATCCGACGGTCGGATCTCCCGTAATGTCCGTTTGAAATAAATGGTCGAAATTCACGAACTGCCACGGCGCAGCGCGTTCTATTCAGGCCATTATATTATATATATAATATATATAATATATATTTCGTCGATTTCTATTTAAAACGAATTATATAAACAGTTTTAAATTCGTTTCTAAAGCAATTTCAACTTCCATTTCAATTCAAATCAAAATTGAATTCATCTTTATAAATTCGTTTTAAAATTCATTTCTATTCAATTCAAATTTCAATTCAATTTGAATTCATTTCAATTCGCTTTCAATTCAATTTGAATTCGTTTTCAATTCATTTCGAAATCGTTTTCAATTCAATTCATTTCGAAATCGTTTTCAATTCAATTCATTTCGAAATCGTTTTCAATTCAATTCATTTCGAAATCGTTTTCAATTCAATTCATTTCGAAATCGTTTTCAATTCAATTCATTTCAAAATATTCGATTTCGATTCAATTCATTTCAAAATATTCGATTTCGAAATCACTTTTCAATATTCATTTTAAAATGAATAAAATCGATATAAATATCGTTCACGTCAAAATGGCGTCAATCTAATCAACACGGCTTCATAAATTTCTATTTTCAAATATTCTATTTCAAATATTTCTTTTTCAAAATAGTTGTTATTATCAAAATATTTCGTTCAACACATGACCAATCTCAATGGATGAGTACTGCCAACACATGAACCTTTATTTTATAATATTCTTTATTTTCTAAATTGGAATGAGGCCCAATCAATTACCATATAAAGTTAATTATGTGGATTTTCATACAACACATGTATATAATAACATTGAAAAATAATCAACCATCAACCAAAGTGCACTACACTGTATAAGCATCAAATATAGATATCTAACGCTTATAACAGCCTGTCAATCAATCGATCGACATATTTAATCAATCAGGATGAGTGAACTGCATATTTCATCCTAACACCCGTGTAGGGTTTCAAACAATCAAACAAATATTTTATTTGTGCAGTTGGACGATATGTAAAATTTATCGACCCAATCAATGTCCTTCAAATAAGTGTACATAAACAAACCGTCTGGTTTGCAAATGAATATTTTATTTATTCACATTCACGTTAAAAAATATATTTTTAACGATAAAACATTTTATTCCAACATATGAATTTCTATTCAGTTCATTCTTTAAATAAAATGCTATTTTTATTTTTCTAACTTATTTTAGAAAATTTCGGCGGCATAACGGCACGATACTAGAAACGGGACGAGGCCTAGCCTTATCCCCGGTCTAGTGAAGGCCCACGCCATTCACACATCAATCAGACCATTCAATTCACCAAACAATTCAATTTCCAATCAAATCATATAACTAACCTATGCAACCAAACAAACAAGTCCATGGTCTGTGGACGATTGTGTCGAGTGCTACTAAACACCGTCTGCATCCTAGTATATATATATATATAATTAGAAAAAGAAATTTCGAGTGAGAAGTTCTCACCAATAGCTATCCTAGCTCCACGGCACTTCATTGATAGAAACCTTCATCGCTATCGCATCTTCGTCATCTTCGTTGTCCGCTTTCACTACCTATGTAAAAATCGAATTTTTACTTCGCTATTCCATATATAAAAATTGAATTTTTACTTCGCTATTCAATATATAAAAATCGAATTTTTATTTCGCTATTCAATATATAAAAATCGAATTTTTATTTCGCTATTCAATATATAAAAATCGAATTTTTATTTCGCTATTCAATATATAAAAATCGAATTTTTATTTCGCTATTCAATATATAAAAATCGAATTTTTATTTCGCTATTCAATATATAAAAATCGAATTTTTATTTCGAAGTTCAACATATAAAAATCATATTTTTAATTCGAAGTTCAACATATAAAAATCGTATTTTTAATTCGAAGTTCAACATATAAAAATCATATTTTTATTTCGAAGTTCAATATATAAAAATCATATTTTTAATTCGAAGTTCAACATATAAAAATCATATTTTTAATTCGTATCATGCAAAAATTATATTTCAATTCCAAGAAAATCTAATCTTTCATTTCAAAGAAAATCTCTTTTTCATTTTCTAAATTTATAAAAATCAGTTTTAAAGTAAATAAAAAAAACCGTTTTAAAGTAAATAAAAAAACAGTTTTAAAGTAAAAAAAAAACAGTTTTAAAGTAAAAAAAAAACAGTTTTATAGTAAATAAATAAAAAAAAACAGTGAACTTACCGGGGGGGGGCTGATGTCGGGTCGGCGCCGATGGGTCTCCGATGGTGGACTGCGGCGAGGGGGAGGGGGAAGGTCGCGATAGGGGAGGCTGAGGTGAAAGGCGGTGACGGTCTTCGTTGGAGGGGCGGCGCGTGGTGCGAGAGAGAGGGCGTTGGCGGAGACGGCGCGAGCGAGGGGGAGGGGGAAGGTCGGAGGGGGGGATCGACGGCGCTGAAAGGAGAGGGCGGCGGTGGGTCTGGGAATCGGGGAGGGATCGAGGCTCTGTTCTCTTCTTTTTTTTTCTTCAGAAATGAAATTCGAACATTGGGGGGGGGGGGGGGCAGAGTTATTAAAGGGGTGAGGAGAGGATTATAATTTTATTTTTTTATTTCTTCTTTTTTTTTTAATTTGTTAAAAGTTGACTTTTACTACCGAACTCGAAACGAGGCCCACCGCCTGTCGCCCATAGCGTTTCACCCCCATTCCGAACACAATGGGATATGTATCGTAAGCTGATTCGGCCGTTACAATCAGTTTTCGTTAGATTTACATTTAAATCACTATATTGAATTTTAAACGTACATTTCAAATTACCAGGGTCACATACTAACTAGAAAAATTCCAGAAAAATATTTTCTAGCTTCGTATTGACGATACGGTCCTAACAAAACTAGTTTCGTCGAATTCTGAGACCATTTGAAAAATGGCCAATTTCCACTCGTTTAAAATCAGCTGAAACTGGTCAAACGCGTTTTCCTTTGCCACGCTCACATACTGATTCGAAAAATTATGAAATTGGAAACCTAGCAATAACTTGACATCACGGACCCAACAAAACTGGTTTCGTCGAAATCCGAGGTCGTTTGCAAAATGGCTATTTTTAAGGGCCTGAATTCCATAGCGACTATTCAGAATTTTCAACTGGACATATCTTTTGATTCCCGCTATGAAATCTTGATTATTCGGATTCGTTGGAAAGATATTATCAATTAGATCCTATTGTTTTTGGTTTCACTAAAATCCGGATTGTTTTGCACCCGGTACATTCAAATGAAATTTGAAATCGAATTATCGAACTACCGCGCCATTTTCAATTCCATTTATAATTATATATAAATATTTATATTCTAACGACGACGTATATAATATATACGTTCTAATATATTCAAAATAAATTTCTCGTCGATTATTATTTAAAATAATTCGTTTTAAATAATCAGAATTCGCTAAAATTGCCAAAATAAAAATTTTAAACTGGCCCAGATTTTCGGGTTATTACAAACACTTGACGTGTTAGGTTTATAGGAAGCCGATCGACTAGACCGTTGGGCTGGACCTTGTATTAAGGTCACCTCATGCAATTGGGCCAAAGTTTGGGCTGAGGGATCAATACCTGTTATGTTAGTTTGCTAGTACACTGTGGTGCAAAGCTTAATCTTCTTTATGTGATGACACCTTTATCTATTGCCAGTATATTCATCTTAGTTTCCATCATGATGTTAGCTTTATTAGTTTATAGACTGATCGTAGTAGGGCTTACCAGTCTTTTTGACTGACCTGTTTTTATTCGCTTCTTTTCTTCCGTTCCCCCCCCCCCCCAGGTTCTCAGGGAGGGAACAGTGGTGCTTAGCTTGGATCGCTTGCTTGGATCGCTTGCTTGTTCGCTGGATAGCTCATGTATGTCTGGACATTGAGCTCGCTATGGTTTATCATCTTTATTTTGGGGATAGCACTATGTATTTCAGTATTTCTGTTTATGTTGTACTAGACATGTTTATTTTGGCAGATGACTTTATGATGTACTAGACTTGTTTTGAGATGGTTTGAGATATTCCGCTGTTTTATTCTCACTTACTCTGTTTTACATATATATTTATGTTCTTGTTCTGCCTTGATATATCATTATGCATGCTTACCCAGTTCTAACGCCCCCCAGAAGCTAGTGCCCCCGAAAGAGTGACCCTAGCGGAGGTGGGGTGTTACACAGGTCCACCTGCATACGGGGAGGTCGACCGCCTGGTTGACCTGGCCTTGGGCGGGACAAATCCCGCCCAGCCCGCTTTCTCGTTTGAATTTTGAATTTTGAATTTTGATCTGAACTATTTTTAATTTATTTGAATTTCTGAAAATTCTGAGGGCCATAACTTCCTAATACGAAGTCCGATTTACGAAAACTTGGACTCTACTCCAAGCTGAATTTTGAGATGAACGCAATGGTGTAACCCATTTCCTTTAATTCTTATCCTAAAAATTAAGTGTTCTTAAATTTGTTAATTTTAATATTAAAAATTACGAGGTGTTACATTCTCCCCTCTTAAAGGATTTCGCCTCCGAAATCTCTAAGTTAAGGAGAATGTATATCCTACCATCCAATCATCCATCTACTAAATCATCGAACACAGGCATCCATTGTCCTTAAAATACTTCTAATGCCGTATGAACATATGCAAAAAGTGTGTGTATATGTTCCTTATCTAATGCAAAATCAGGCGGTCTACTGATTCAGTTGACCTCCTAAATGTGAACCATGATAGTGCCATGCGTCCATTATGTATGCAAAAGAATCCTAATGATACATATTATTTCTACATGCATGCACCACCATTCATCAAAATGCAGCATCCATATGATAACACAACCATTATACATCCATTAATTTAAATATGCACACATATTTATATGCAATATGAAAGTGACTGAGCCGATCTAGTGCCTAATGTGTGTGTACATTCATCCACGAGCAACCACTAGCAACCACTTGCATCCATTTGCATCACCAAACATAACATGTCTCAAACACATGTTTACAACCATAGGATTTTTTTTTCCTAACTAAAGATCGAAGATATCAACGCAAAGACATACTAAACGATAGGACAAGTATCGACAAAGCGGTAGAAAAAGGAGAAGTTAAAAACATACCCTCAAAAAGGAACGGGTACAGCGTACGCATCTTGTCTTTCATCTCCCAAGTCGCATCTTCATGATCATCTCCCCATTGCACTTTCACCAACTTAACTTCTTTATTTCGTATCTTTTTGACCTCCGATCCGAGAATGCGTGTAGGAGCTTGTCTAACAGGGTCATCTCACCCCACTTCCACTTCTCTAAGCCTGCTCGGCTCTACTACTTCCGCGATATCTTTTAAACACTTCTGCAAATGTGACACGTGAAACACGTCGTGAACACCACTAAGCTCGTTGCCTCTTCTCATGTCCCTCCAAAATCTGGGATACATAACCTCAAAAGATCTTCAAGGATTCTATTCACCCCTTTCTGTCTGTACATCCATCTATGGATGAAAAGCGATACTCATACTTGCCGCCTTTTTCATATCACCTTTTCCTCCTGCATCGAAAACTGCTCCAAGCCCTGTCCCGCAAGCACCGGTATACACTGTGAATGGTGTAACAACCCGAATTTTAATAACATGTTGAACCAAGAAATCAAGGTAGAATTAATTTTTAAATTGAGAATTATGGGAAACGGGTTGCGCCATTGCGTTCGTCTCGGAATTCTGCATGAAATAGAGTCCAAGTTTTCGAAAATCGGAGTCTGAATGAAGAAGTTATGGCCTGTAGAAGATTCATCAAATTTCAGGCAGCACAGAACCAGGCAGGTCGACCTGAGGGTTGACCTGGGGGTCGACTTACCTCCTACAAGTCAATCAAATGGTTGATCTCCCCTGTTATAGGTCAACCTGGTCGGCCTGTTTTGACCCAGAACCCATTTTTGAAGCCTAAAACGTGTTTTGATGGTCCGGATTGATTCTAGGGTTGATATAAAGGCCCTAAATAGTTCATACACCTATAAATATACCCTAAGACCTAACCTAATTCATAACAAATCATTCTTACACCATCATGCTGCTAAAATATTTCTTGAACCACGACCGCCGTTTCCAAATCAAAGTACAAGCATTCAAACTCAAATCAATTCAAAGAACAAAGCTACAACAATGATTTAAGACAATAAATCAACAACGCCGCAACATTTTTACAACAAAATTCAGTTCTTAATTCCTTGTCCACGATCTGTAAGTTCTAGTTATTTTCAGATTAAAATAATTAAATTTAATATGGACATGTGATGAAGTGAAATTGGACTTTTGATTCAAGTCTATTCTTGTTTCTTCTTAGATCTTGATTTTGGGAACTTTTCTATCTTTATTCTCATGACAAGTTTATAGTCTATTCAGCTTGTTGTGAATCAATTTTCTTGGTTCATGTTGATATTTATCAAGATCCATTCCTTATGCCTGAGATGATGTTTTTATGTCGTTTTCTCTCTGATCTTGTTTTATTGCAACTTCTACCTTCCCCTATTTATTTTCTTTTGATGAACCTAGGTCAATTTCGGACTTAGGCCTAAACTACGATATACGTACGATGGTATACGAGGGAAATATTGGAATATTGCCTAGTGGGAAATATATGTTTAGTGGAATTGATGGAACAATATGAAAATTGGATGTTTGGGGATAATTTACCATTAACATGAAACGGGGTAATTTTGTGCATTGTCATTTTAATGGTTATTGCGCGATTGGGATTGATATATGTAATTTGACATGGATCTTGACATATGTAAGTTGGCTAGAACTTGTTATGCGTAAATTGGTGTAAGCATGGTATACGTGTAATTTTGGGTATAAAACTTGATTTATGTAAATTAAGCATAGCTTTGTAAACATGTAAATCATGAATCTTGACATATGTAAAACGACATGAAACTTGGCATATGTGTAAATTGGCATAAAATT
This sequence comes from Allium sativum, assembly GCA_030737875.1. Taxonomy (NCBI): domain Eukaryota; kingdom Viridiplantae; phylum Streptophyta; class Magnoliopsida; order Asparagales; family Amaryllidaceae; genus Allium; species Allium sativum. The sequence continues at coordinate 879,438,543 of CM060918.1, read as the reverse complement.
GGCATACATGTAAAACGACATGAATTGAACATATGTAAATTTGGTATGAATTGGGCATATGTAAAACTGACATGTAATCTAGAACTTGGGCATATGTTAATTATGTAAAATTTGGGGTTGAAACGTATACGATAATTTATGACTTGGTAGAGGTATAATATGAACGCACCTAAGTTGGTATTTGGGTAGTTGGCATGTATTGTAAATAAAAGGCTATAACTTGGCATAACCTTATAGTGAATTATGATAATAATTTGGGAATACGTTTTGGGGTTTGGGTGGAATACGACCATTAATGAACCTTTGACATGAGGTTAGACTCAGTTTGTGGCGTAAATATTCCCAGAACCGCCCGGCAAATCCAGTAGCCACAAAGTGTCAGTATAATGTGTGAGGTCGAAGGTCGAATTGTAGGCGTAACGGTTTATGACACGAGGTTAGACTCAGTTTGTGGTGTAAATCTGCCTGGAACCGCCCGACAAATCCAGTGGCCACAAAGTGCACGGTCTAATGTGAGAGGTCATGTTTCGTTCATCATAATGAATCAATTAAGGAATACTAACCATAATAAGACATGGGTATGGTTATAGGGTTAGGTGGGATGACATGGAAATTTGACATGTAAATATGGACCTAACCGGTATGAGTTAAGAACACGTAAAACTTATAAGTGTGGACTTAACCAATTTGACATGACATATGGGTGGGTTAAGTCAATGTGAACCGATAAACGACACTTGGTAGGGTTAAGTCATGAATCACTAGAAAAAACTTAACCAGGATAACGTGTTAATCAGACAAGTAGGTGTGGTTAAGTAAATTGAGAACACTTAACCATTATAACATGTTAATTAGACAAGTGGACAGGGCTAAGTAAAGTGAGAACACCTAACTAATACAACGAGTTAGTTAGACAAGTGGTTGCGGTTAAGTAATAAAACTTAACCAACATAACATGACAAGCAAGTGGGTTAGGTTAACTTGAATAGGTTGATAACACTTAATCGTTATAACATGACTAGCGGATGGGTTGGTTTAACTTGAATGGGTTGATAACACCAAAACGATATAACCTGATGTGTGGTAGGGTTAAGTAAATACACGAGGGTAACACTTAACCATTATAATATGGCTAGTGGATGGGTTGAGTTAATATACACTTAACCAATCTAACATGAGGTGTGATAGGGGTTAAGTTAACATAGGGGAGAACGCTTAACCGATATAACAAGACATGCGGTAGGGTTAAGTAACACAACAGAGAACACTTAACCAAGGTAACATGATGGGGGCTGGGGTTAAGTTAACTTGAATGGATAACACTTTACCAACCTGTGGGGTATACGAATAGACCCTAGGAAAACCCTAGTAGGGGGACCGTTTCAGTAGTAACCCACATTAGGTATCAACGGTACCCTGAGCTAGGCAGGGTGGGGCACAATTACTGGGGTGATTATAACGGTCAAAACGGCGGCGGGTGATGCAGTAGTGCAGGTTCCGACGGATTACGGGCATGCACGTATTCCAAAGTGGAAAATTTAGCCATTAGGCATCAGTAGATATAATGTTGTGCATCAAGAATCGTGTCGGGGTTGCTATCCTAGGGATTGATACACCCTAGGATGGGACCGGAACAGGTATCTACGATTAGGGGGCCGCATGACACAAACAAGAACTAGGTCGAGTAGGAGCCGACCGATTAGGGTAGTAAGGATACATTTAACACATTCATGGCAAATGGGCTGGTTGAGGTAAAATCCTCATATTAGATGTAGTCCTGAAGGCTACCGCAACTACGGGGTTGGGATAACCTTAGTATAAATACATGTGAAACATTGTAAGTAAGAGCCGATCAATTAAGATAGGTACGGTGGGGACATGAAACTGTCAATATGAGGTGGGACCCTCATCGTGGGATATGTACCTATAAAACTATCATATGGGTTATGGGGGATCACTTATCTGGTAATTATAACTAAGTAAACTAATTGGAACGCTAGTTAGGTGGTGCAGAGAACATAAGAAATCAAGGAAAATAGAGTAATGGTGAAGCTTAGAAATCTTGCAATTTTATAGAAACCTTGCGATGTGATACTTGGTAAGAACCTTGTGATGCTACTCTTGATAGGAAGTATGGGATGTTATGCTTGATTCATCGTGCTTGTAGCTTGCCTCGTCATCATGCTTATGTTTACTTTCAGTTTATTCATGCCATATTATCTTTACCTGTTTTTATGTTGAAAGTCACTAGGACTTACTCAGTCTTTATGAATGACCCGGTTTGTTTCGCCTCTTTTTCTTCTGTTCCCCCCCCCCCCCCGGTTTCAGGGTGGGAATACAGCTTAGTTTGGATCTTACCAAGCTTCAAGGCTCTCTCATGTACGGCTTGGATTTCTCTTGGCTATGACTTGCTTTTCTTTATTGGGGAATACTACAGTTTATTGTTATGCTTCTTTGTTTTTGAGTAAGACAGATATTTTAGCTATGTAGTTGGGTATTGGAAGTTGATGGGCTTTTATTGTAAATAATTATATTTAATAAATGATTTGAAGTACTTTTACTTTACTTTCCGCTGTTTTATATATGTCTGTCTTGTACTATTTTTGTTCCAGTACCCATAATGCTCCATTGAAGTTAAGGCATTCCCTTTGCGAGAGACCTTAACGGATGTGGGGTGTTACATTTGGTATCAGAGCAGAAGGTTACCAGACTGGGCAAAAGCTTTTAAAAAACCTTCTGAAATTATTTTCAAAACATTTACAAAGAAGCATCTTTCTAAGAAAAGTTTTGTTTTACGAAAGGCATATTCCCCAAAGCCATATGCACTATCTTTTGATTCTCTCCTTGATTTTCTTCTCTCTTTCTTTTTCACCATAGTTTTGTAGGTGTACGACACATGTACGAGGGCAAAGAAGTGCCCAACTTCCATCTGTAGCCGCAGTAGTTCCATCTGCGTCTAATCTTATTTCAAGCTTTGTAGAGTTGCCATGCGATGGAGGTAGCTTTCGAGAGACTTGTCAGCAAACTATACAAGGATAGCAAGAACGAGGATAAAGAACACAAGCCTAAGAATGAGAAACTTGTTGATATGGCTTAATCCACGAAGGAGGAAAAGGTGAAAGGAAAGAGGCCAAAGTGAAAGAATAATAAAACCCATGACAAGAGAGAGTATCTTTAGTATGGTAAAAAGGGACATGTAGTTAAGTATTGTAGGGCAAGGACAAGGGCAAAGGACAAGATCGTCGAGAGGGCAATTGTATGCTCTTACTACTAGCATACCTAAGTGAGGTGGTAACATTTTTGTTAAAAGTTTAGCTTTTCTTTTCTATCATACCACGGGAACTCTGTTTTTGAACATCGCGTCCTTTTTATTCTGCTTCGATAGTTGAGTCTCTGCACCTTAGTACTAGCGTAGTAGAGGATCCAATTTTTGTCTCAAATCCTGTTGGGGAATCGGCTCATTTATTCATGACTCGTTTGGATTTGAGATAGTATATGCTAAGTTTGGAGTTTAGAAGTAAAGCTTATGTTTTTGGGCTATGGTTGATTCTAGGGTTGGAGTGGTTATCCATAAATGGAACCATTCTCGAGTATGAAAAGAGGGTAGTTATGCTTCTGACTTGCCTCGGTAATGCCCTCGAAGTCTAGTTTAACCCTTAGGGTTCTGCCATGCTTAGTTACCTAGAATCTCTTGATACATTTATTGATCCACTCGAATAGTGTTCGCCACTAAGGCGGATGGTTCATTTCGCTTATGCATGAGTTATAGAAAATCACCTTAGTAAGTACACTTGGCAACATGGTTGGCATTTGTTTATTTTCAAGAGATAATTCATTTATGTGGAATACCTTCTAGTAAGTGAATGAGATCTAAGATTCACTAGTGAATTTTGGAGAGCTTGCATGAAACCATGAGTACGCAATTATGTTTAAGCCGAGTATACTAGTAAAAGAATAAGTAAAAGTGGAACGAGAGGCGAGAGTGAAATGAGTTCCAACTCATGTTTTGGAAATAGGAACTAAGAAGCTCCGAAATTGTGAAGCTAAAGACGGTCAAAGCATAATGGAGTTAAGCTCAAGGAAATGCGACTTAGAAGATTGAAGACTAGATACGCACATCATATCTCTTTTTAAGAGTATATCCTTCATTCCTCTTTTCTTGTAGAGCTTACTTGCATGCTATCTTTTAAGTATAACCTCTCGGTCCTATTCTCAATCCTATTTCTGTTGCAAAATCCCATAGGGATCATCTGTTAGTAATACATGTTGGGGATTGAGGGTGTACGTTGGGTTTAGTAATTCTTTGGGTGTCAGCCTGATGTTGATTTTGGTCTTCGGGCTGGTGCTTAGTGAGTTCTTCTCCTAATCAGTATATATGTGACATAGATTTCTAGTTTTGACATTGCCTAATGGGCACAAAGTTTTTACTTGCTTCTATCGTTCGACTATATCTTTAGGTAGGAACAACTAGGTGTAAACATGTGTTTGAGACATGTTATGATTGATAGTTGCAAGTGGTTGCTAGTGGTTGCTCGTGGATGCATATACACGCACCTTAGACACCAGATCGGCTCTGTCACCTTTCATATTGCATATGCATGAGTGCTTTTATTAATGAAATTAAATGTGTTATCATGTGGATGTTGCATATGGATGGATGTTTGTGCACACATATAGTGTTTATGTGATTAGGGCTATTTGCATACATGTTGGACTCATGGCACTAAACATATTTTGCGTTAAAGAGATCAATCAGGGCTGATCATTTGCATTAGACAAGGAACATATACACACACTTCTCGCATATGTTCATACAACATTAGAAAATCTTTTAAGGACAATGATTGCTTGTAGATGATGTTTTGAGTAGATGGATGATTGGATGGTAGGACACATTCTTCTTAACCTGAAGATTTCGGGATGAAATCCTTCAAGGAGGGGAGAATGTAACAACTCGAATTTTAATAACATGTTGAAACAATAAATAAAGGTATAATTAATTTTTAAAATGAGAATTATGGGAAATAGGTTGCGCCATTGCGTTCGACTTGGAATTCTGCATGAAATAGAGTCCGAGTTTTCGAAAATCGGAGTCCGGATGAAGAAGTTATGGCCTGTAGAAGATTCAGCAAATTTCAGGCAGCACAGAACCGGGCAGGTCGACCTAGGGTCAGGTCGAACACGTGGTCGACCTGGGGGTCGACCTAACCCCAACAGGTCGACCATATGGTCGACCTCCCCTTTACAGGTCGACCTGGTCGGCCTGTTTCGACCCAGAACCCATTTTTGAAGCCTGAGACGTGTTTTGATGGTCCGGATTGATTCTAGGGTTGATCTAAAGGCCCTAAATAGTTCCTACACCTATAAATATACCCTAAGACCTAACCTAATTCATAAAAAATCATTCTTACACCATCATGCTGCTAAAATATCTCTTGAACCATGGCCGCCGTCTCCAAATCAAAGTACAAGCATTCAAACTCAAATCAATTCAAAGAACAAAGCTTCAATAATGATTTAAGACAATAAATCAACAACGCCGCAACATTTTACAACAAAATTTAGTTCTTAACTCCTTGTCCACGATCTATACATTCTAGTTATTTTCAGATTAAAATAATTAAATTTCATATGGACATGTGATGAAGTGAAATTGGACTTTTGATTCAAGTCTATTCTTGTTTCTTCTTGGATCTTGATTTTGGGAACTTTTCTATCTTTATTCTCATGACAAGTTTATGGTCTATTCAGCTTGTTGTGAATCAATTTTCTTGGTTCATGTTGATATTATTATCAAGATCTATTCTTTATGCCTGAGATGATGTTTTTATGTCGTTTTCTCTCTGATCTTGTTTTATTGCAACTTCTACCTTCCCCTATTTATTTTCTTTTGATGAACCTAGGTCAATTTCGGACCTAGGCCTAAACTACGATATACGTACGATGGTATACAGGGGAAATATTGGAATATTGCCTTGTGGAAAATATGTGTTTGGTTGAATTGATGGCATAATATGAAAATTGGATGTTTGGGAAAAATTTACCATTAACATGAAACGGGGTAATTTTGTTTATTGTCATTTTAATGGTTATTGCGCGATTGGGATTGATATATGTAATTTGACATGGATCTTGATTTATGTAATTTGGCTAGAACTTGTTATGGGTTAATTGGTGTAAACATGGTATACGTGTGATTTTGGGTATAAAACTTGATCTATGTAAATTAAGCATAACTTTGTAAACATGTAAATCATGAATCTTGACATATGTAAAACGGCATGAAACTTGGCATATGTGTAAATTGGCATAAAATTGGCATACATGTAAAACGACATGAATTGAACATATGTAAATTTGGTATGAATTGGGCATATGTAAAACTGACATGTAATCTAGAACTTGGGCATATGTTAATTATGTAAAATTTGGAGTTGAAACATATACGATAATTTATGACTTGGTAAAGGTCTAATATGAACACGCCTAAGTTGGGTTTTGGGTAGTTGGCAGGTATTGTAAATAAAAGGCAATAACTTGGCATAACCTTACAGTGAATTATGATAATAATTTGGGAATACGTTTTGGGGCAAAAACGTGAATTATGAACTCAATAAGTGGCATGTAACTGGAAATATGAACGTGGTTGAAACAGGAACATGAACATTTTTATATGTTAAACACATGAACTGATACTAGGGTTTGGGTGGAATACGACCATTAATGAACCTTTGAAACGAGTTTAGACTCAGTTTGTGGTGTAAATCTGTCGGGAACCGCCCGACAAATCCAGTAGCCACAAAGTGTCAGTCTAATGTGAGAGGTCGAAGGTCGAATTATGGGCGTAACGGTTTATGACACGAGGTTAGACTGAGTTTGTGCTGTAAATCTGCCCGGAACCGCCCGGCAAATCCAATGGCCACAAAGTGCACGGTCTAATGTGAGAGGTCATGTTTCGTTCGTCATAATGAATGAATTAAGGAATACTAACCATAATAAGACATGGGTATGGTTAGAGGGTTAGGTGGGATGACATGGAAATTTGACATGTAAATTTGGATCTAACCGGTATGAGTTAAGAACACGTAAAAGTTATAAGTATGGACTTAACCGATTTGACATGACATATGGGTGGGTTAAGTCAACGTGAACCGATAAACGACACTTGGTAGGGTTAAGTCATGAATCACTAGAAAACACTTAACCAGGATAACGTGTTAATCAGACAAGTAGGTGTGGTTAAGTAAATTGAGAACACTTAACCATTATAACATGTTAATTAGACAAGTGGATAGGGCCAAGTAAAGTGAGAACACCTAACTAATACAACGGGTTAGTTAGACAAGTGGTTGTGGTTAAGTAATAAAACTTAACCAACATAACATGACAAGCAAGTGGGTTAGGTTAACTTGCATAGGTTGATAACACTTAACTGTTATAACATGACTAGCGGATGGGTTAGTTTAACTTGAATGGGTTGATAACACCCTACCGATATAACCTGATGTGTGGTAGGGTTAAGTAAATACATGAGGATAACACTTAACCATTATAATATAGCAAGTGGATGGGGTTGAGTTAATATACACTCAACCAATCTAACATGAGGTGGGGTAAGGGTTAAGTTAACACAGGGGAGAACGCTTAACCGATATAACAAGACATACGGTAGGGTTAAGTAACACAAGAGAGAACACTTAACCAAGGTAACATGATGGGGGTGGGGTTAAGTTAACTTGAATGGATAACACTTAACCAACCTGTGGGGTATACGAATAGACCCTAGGAAAACCCTAGTAGCAGGACCCGTTTCTGCAGTAACCCACATTAGGTGTCAACGGTACCCTGAGCTAGGCAGGATGCGACATGATTACTGGGCTGATTATAAGCGGTCAAAACGGCGGCGGGTGATGCAGCAGTGCAGGTTCCGACGGATTACGGGCGTGCACGTATTCCAAAGTGGAAAATTTAGCCATTGGGCATCAGTAGATATAAAGCTGTGCATCAAGAATCATGTCGGGGTTGCCATCCTAGGGATTGATACACCCTAGGGTGGGACCGACATAAGTATCTACGAATAGGGGGCCGCATGACACAAACAAGAACTAGGTCGGGTAGGAGCCGATCGATTAGGGTAGTAAGGTTACATCTAACACAGTCATGGCAATTGGGCTGGTTGAGGTGAAATCCTCATATTAGATGTAGTCTTGAAGGCTACCACAACTATGGGGTTGGGATAACCTCAGTATAAACACATGTGAAACATTGTAAGTAAGAGTCGATCAATTAAGATATGTACGGTGGGGACATGAAACTGTCAATATGAGGTGGGACCCTCATCGTGGGATATGTACCTATAAAACTATCATGTGGGCTATGGGGGATCACTTATCATGTAATTATAACTAAGTAAACTAATTGGAAAGCTAGTTAGGTGGTGCAGAGAACATAGGAAATCAAGGAAAATAGGGTAATGGTGAAGCTTAGAAATCTTGCAATGTTATAGAATCCTTGCGATGTGATACTTGGTAGGAACCTTGTGATGCTGCTCTTGATAGGAAGTATGGGATGTTATGCTTGATTCATCGTGCTTGTAGCTTGCCTCGTCATCATGCTTATGTTTACTTTCAGTTTATTCATGCCATATTATCTTTACCTGTTTTTATGCTGAAAGTCACTAGGACTTACTCAGTCTTTATGACTGACCCGGTTTGTTTCGCCTCCTTTTCTTTCGTTTCTCCCTCCAGGTTCGCAGGGTGGGAATACAGCTTAGTTCGGATCTTACCTAGCTTCAAGGCTCTTTCATGTACGACTTGGATTTCTCTTGGCTATGGCTTGCTTTTCTTTATTGGGGAATACTACATTTTATTGTTATGCTTCTTTGTTTTTGAGTAAGACAGATATTTTAGCTATGTAGTTGGGTATTGGAAGTTGATGGGCTTTTATTGTTAACAATTATATTTAATAAATGATTTGAAGTACTTTTACTTTACTTTCCGCTGTTTTATATATGTCTGTCTTGTAATATTTCTGTTCCAGTACGCATAATGCTCCATTGAAGTTAAGGCGTTCCCTTTGTGAGTGACCTTAACGGATGTGGGGTGTTACAAATGGCTTACTTCCATCTGGAAAAACTAAAAATGGAGTTGTCGTCAAAGCCCTGTTCAAATGATGGAAAGCATTGTCACGGTCAACATCCCAAGCAAAAGTCAAGTTCTTCTTCGTTAACCGAGTAAGTAGGGCTGATATCTTCGCGAAGTCCTTAATGAACTTCCTATAATAGCCCGCAGCCCTAAATTTTTTTTTTTTACTTTTGTTGCATTCTTAGGAATCTTCCAATCTTGGATTGCCACCACCTTTGCGGTATCCACTGTTATCCCCTCCTTAGAGACCACATGTCCTAAGAACCTCACTTCTTTTCTCCAAAAATGGCATTTGGAGAACTTAGCTTTAAGTTGATGAGCTCGTAGGGTCTCTAAGACTTCCCTAAGATGTAGGGCATGCTCTTCCTCGCTTCTAGAGAAAATCAAGATATCGTCCACAAAGACTACCACAAACTTGTCTAGAAACTCCCTAAACACCCTACTCATTAAGTCAATGAAGTATGCGGGTGCATTCGTCAAACCAAAAGGCATGACGAGCCACTCGAAGAAATCTTCAGGAGTTCTAAATGCAGTCTTATCTATGTTGTTGATCGACGCTAGTCTATGAATTAGAAAAGCGCGACATTTGTAATAAATTCTGCAAGCATACAGGTGTGTAGCATACAGGTCGAACACAGGGAGGTGAATTAAATCAAATTATTTATCTAATCTCTTGGGCGAGTTAGAAAAAACTGGAGGTTGATTTTGAAAATAAAAACAAAACAAAATTAAAACTGTAATTTGATTCAGAACAGATCTAACTGAACCGACGATCAATCACAATTTCAATGGAAAAGAAATAAAACTATGAATTAGATTTGAATCTAATCAAATCCAATTTGACCTAAGAAAACAATAAAAGCAGAAATTGAAATTGTAGAAATTGAAATAACAAACAGGAATTAAAATTAGGATTACCGCTGAATCTAATCAGACGGTAAATCACTAATGCAAATAAGTGCAAAATACAAATAGTGTTCTATCGAATCTAATCGTATAGACAACACTAGTTGCTAAGAAAACAAAAAAATGCAGAAAATAAAAGAGAAAGAAGAACTTTTATTAGAACAATGGAATAAGAGATGAGATGATAGGATCGTGGCTACAATGCCATTACAAGGGTATATATAGGTTAGATAGCCAAACCCTAACCCTAACCCTAATGGTAAATGGGCCTGGTCATTACACCACTAATTAGTTTACAATGGGAAACATAAATGGGCTTTAGATAAGTAAAGCAAATTTGGGCCTTTTCTCTTTTTCCTCTTGCTTCCTTGATATTTCTTCATTGATTTGTGATGTGCAAAGCCTTTTTATTACTCCTTTTCTTGTTCAACAGCAACTAGATGTGATATCTTCATCTACAACTCTTCAAAATGCAAATACACAGCAAATTGAACTCTATTTCTCTACATTTCTGGTTGCATGCGGGCTAGGTTGGACTATCTGTAAAAATAACAAAACAATACCCAAGTAATATTTATTTATATACAAAAGATAAGATATAAGAGCATAAAATAAACACATTTCTATGTCAATCAGTTGTCTTCAGCCACCCTTAGCTGATGAAATCCTGTAGCCAAATCCAGCTGCGAGAAAACCGTAGCACCAACCAAATGATTGAATAAATCATCTATCCTCGGCAATGGGTGTTTGTTCTTCTTTGTGAGCTTATTCAGCTCTCTATAGTCCACGCACAATCTAAGTGAACCATCAGCCTTCGTAGCAAAAACAACTGGAGCACCCCATTCAGAAATACTTCTTCTTATGAACCCATTATCAAGAAACTCCTTCACTTGCTTACTAAGTTATCTTCTCTCCCTCGGAGCCATGTGGCGCAATGGTAATGCAACTGGCTTTGTATTATCTGCTAGGTATATTCGAAAGTCTATCTCGCGCCTCGGGAGTAAACCTTGAACTTCATCAAAGACATCACCATATTCACAGACCACATGAATGGATTCCAAGTCATCATTGGACACGTCAAGAGATTCTAGGTAGCTAAGCATCACCGGATCTCTGGGGTCACAAGAAATATCAAGGGTCTTGCCACAACAGTCAACAATCTAACTATCCTTCTTTCACAGTCTATGATGGCACCGTATATTGCTAGCCAATCCATGCCTAGAATCAAGCTGTAGCCCATGAAGCCAAGAACGAAGGCGTTGCATTCAAACTCAACGCACAAGATAGACACTCTAAAATCCCGACAAATCATCGAAAGATGAGCCGAACCACCAATATGATTTGAGACTACTATGGGATCCGTAACTAGACTAGTATTTAGGTGCAGTGTTTTAACTAACGAAGCAGATACAAACGAGTGTGAAGCGCCATAATTCAAACAATGTTCGAACAGGATGATCAAAAAGAAAAACCAAACTTCCAACCAAGATATATCTACCTCTATCAGGTATGCCAGCCGTGAGGGAACACGCCTGCCCTCCAAAAGATCCTGTACTTTGTCCTTACCTTTGCCTTTTTCTTGTTTGGACGATCCTATAACGATAACAACTAGTCTTCTTCTTCTTTCTAACGTCTTTATTTAATTAGTTAGGTATTTCACAAGTGTGGCACTTCCTTTTCTCTTGGCCCCTTGTTTTCTGTAACGATACGGATTTTGCCCGGACTTAATCGACCGCTAAATCGACCAAGACCGTTCAATTCCTGCATACGTTAACTTTGGGAATACAACAACATCAGAACAATAACAGCAGACTTTTATAACATCATAATAAATGTTACATCAGAGTACAGAATATATATCAGAGTACATTAAATAAATTTACAGCGGAAGATAATTTTACATTACTTTAATACAGTGCAGCGGAAATAAAATAACTAAGACAGCGGAAGACTTTTCTATGCTCTGGACACAGCTTTGAGCTTCAATCTAAGATCCTGCTAAAGAGATAAATATTTGCAAAAAGCTACTCGACTGCCCATGGAAAAGAGGGCACCCGAGTTTGCAAAAGTGGAAACAAACAACGGGTCAGTCGTGGGACTGGTGTGAGAATTCTTAACTAGTAACTAATAGTAATAAGGCAAATCCAAGGACCACGCCGCTAAAGCGGAACAGGTTTTATTCCAATGGATTGTCGTGCATAATTTAAGTAAATCGTCAAAACAACGCAATGCTTTATAGAAAAATGAAACCATCATAAGACCCAAGTCCCATCACACAATGCAACGCAAACCGGAGGATAGGGTTTTACCTTATAATGGTCAAACATGCTTGATACGATAAAAACGATATTATTATTAGTGTGTACACGTTTTAAAACATTTCAAAGTAAATGTATCAATCCTAGGAAACATAGGTACCATATGCTATGCCTCCATACTAGTAATACAATCAAAACCGCAAGGGTCGTATTTGGAATTTGGATTTCCATCTGAGTCAAGGCTAGGGAGGAGCTCCTTACCGATTCGAGACACTCTAGCTGATGCCTCAGGATTACACGCAGTTAACCCTTGGAAATGGCAGGGCCGGTCCTCAAATACAGCTTAGAGGAAAGGCAATTCCTAAGCACACGTTCCCCGGTCCTATAGGACCTATCCGAGGCGCCTCATTCCATCATCCACATAAGTAAAATGTCAGGGCTGGTAGGTCACTGACACCACTCTAGCTAGAAAGAAACGTGCTGCTCTCCCTGCGTTCCCTTCTCCCGTTTTAGACTACGCCGGTGTGTGAGGCTCGTGAAGTCCCGCTATACACAAAGCTATGCCTAAGCAGGCTATGCTTTGATCATCCCACAAGGCCTGCTTTTCAACAAAGCCTTGATCATATGCATCTTAGCATGCCACATCGTCAATCCATACCATACCATTGATTTCTACCAACATATAACCTCTGAGCTCATACGTCTCAGAGAAGGGTGTAAATCACCAAACAGATATATGTTTAGAAGAGATCAACGAATACAGTATAAAGGAATACAATGTCAGACATACAATCCATTTACGCGCTTATGCTCTGGGTTTGAGCGAAAGCCAAACCCGTGCAATCAACACTACGTCCGGACGGCTACTACTGTCACCCCTTCAAGGTAGCTACTCCCATCATGAGTCTCAATAGCAACACACCCATTCGATGTGAAGATCGTCGGTCTTCAATCACCGTCTTCAACTCTTCGAACGTCGTATCATTATTTGGAATGAGAGTAAACTCGGACTTTCCAAATAATTCTCGCATATATAAATTTGAAATCAATTTCATATCGTTAAAATTAATTTATAACGATTAATCTTTATTTTTAATTAAATTCTATTTAACGCCGTCTCATGTCAACATGCGACTTTGGCGGTGTTTTCACCCAAATTTGTTTTACACGTTTCTCTAAATCAAACCGTTGGATTTTGATGAAATTTATATCATTGGAAATATTTTCCCAAAGCGGTCCTAAAGGTTCCTGTTTTGGGAAAATCCGACGGTCGGATCTTTCGGTATAACCGTTTAGAGTTATGATTGTCGATACGCGAACTACCACGCGTGTTTCGTTTAAATTTAATTTATATATATATATATAAATATATATATATATATAAATATAAATCGTTTTACTATTTCAATTATAAAAGTCTATTCTTTTTATCGCATCTAAAATGACGATAAAATATTTCTTGTTTTATTTTACTACCTTTCTTATTTTATTTACTCTAATTGTAAGTAAATTATGCTTTATATATCCTTTTAATTTATTTTCTATTTATTTACCTAAATGTAAATAAATGTTTTTCTATTCTTTTCCTTATTTATTTACCTAAATGTAAATAAATATTTCTCTACTTCTTTTATCTTATTTATTTACATTATTTATAAATAAATGTTTCTAATTCCTTTTCTTATTTATTTACACTATTTGTAAATAAATGTACTTAATTTCTTTTTCTTATTTATTTACACTATTTGTAAATAAATGTTTTTAATTTCTTATTCTTATTTATTTACACTATTTGTAAATAAATGTACCTTTACTTTTACTATATTTATTTACACTAATTATAAATAAATGTACCTTTTCCTTTTATCTTATTTATTTACATAAGAAAATGTAAATAAATATTATTCACATAATTATTCTTTTAATCCTTTTTATTTACATAAGAAAATGTAAATAATCCTTATTCACATATTTGTTCTTATAATCTTAATCACATAGAAATGTAATTTTATTTACAATGTAAAACATATATATATATATATATATATTTCTTACATTGAAAATGTACTATTATTAAATCCTTTATTTACATTGAACAAATGTAAATTTCTTTATTTCTTTTCTTTACATTGAAAAGTGTAATTCTTAAATCCTTTTCTAATTACATTGAAAAATGTAGTTCTTTAATCCTTTGTCTAATATTTCTTTTTAACATAAAAAGAATATCTTATGTTAATTCTTTTCTAACATTTTTTGTTATTATTTTATTTACATAAGAAAATGTAAATAAATCCTATTTACATAAAAATGTAGTTTTTTCTTTATAACCTTAATTACATAAAGATGTAATTTTATTGTTTATAATCATAATTACATAAAAATGTAATTTATATTTACAATGTAAAACGTATACTTCAATTACTTAATAAAAATGTAATTTTATTTAATCTCTCATTTATCTAATGTAAATATATGTTTTACTTGCTCTATGTTTTATTTTATTTATACTAAATATTTTGAAGTAATATTAAATGTAAATTTAGACAATTAGAATATGCTTTAACCTCCCACATTGGATAGGTATTGTTGTGATTACTGGACAGCCGGGCGGGTCCGGGCAGGTTTACATCACAACTCAATCCAACCTCGGGTTAAGCATCCTTGTTCTTATTTATTTACCTAAGTGTGAATAAATGTTTTTCTTTTATTTTTCCTATTTATTTACCTAAGTGTAAATAAATGTTTTTCTTTTATTTTTCCTATTTATATAGAAAGATGACGTTTTCTGTTTATTTTCTTTACATAGAAAAATGATGATTTCTATTCACAATGGATTAAATAATCCAATTTGTTATATTATCCATTTATGTTTTATAATGGGCCAGACTTCTCACATTAGGCCTACAACTTGTGGATGCTGGATATGCCGGTTGGGTCCGGGCAGACTTATTCCACAGTTGGGCTTAACCTCGAGTCAAAACCCAATTTGTATTCGTGTACTTGGACCTCTCACATTTGGCCCAACATTTATGGCTGCTGGATATGCCGGTTGGTTCCGGGCAGACTTCCACCATAAACGTGACCTAACCTCGTGTCCAAATATAATTAAAATTTTAATTTATAAATATTATCCAAGAATATTATTTTAAAATATTTTATATTTTAAAATATCCTACTACTTAATATCATTCCTTACTTGAAATATTCTTTCATATAAAGCTTTATTATTCCATTTCAATACATATTAACTTTCCATATTATTATGATATTATAATAATAATTATTATTAAAAAAAACGGTTTTAATTTGTGATATTAAAACCTACCATTTCAATATTAAAATGAAATCAATTTAAAAACATTTCAAATTTTGAAATCCATCTTCCATTTTTAATGTTAACATAAAAAGGAATCTTTTCAATTCAAAATCTTCTTAATATAATTGGAATGTGATTTACTAATTCCAATAATTTGTTTATAATCTTCCAAATGTTAAAGGTTTTTATCTACTTAATTCAAGCGTCAATTAATATCATTAATTGAATAATAAATGGGCATTTATTTCCTTCATTCGAAGGAAATATTGTCAATTCAAAAGCTTCTTTATTATTTCCTTTTTAAATGGAAAATTAAATCATCTAAATACTTCAACTTCCAATTTATTTCATTAATTTGCATATTTATTACTTTACTCAAAATTGGAATGAGACCCACCATTTCCATATAATTTAATTATACGTAAAATCAAACATTAATTACATAACAATTTCAGAACATCCATCCAAAGTGCATTTCTAATTATTCCAAGGGTGACGTGTATTCAAAAGTCAACCCTTGACCCGTGTGGGGTTTCAGCCAACACAATTCACATATTTAAAATAAACTGTGCTTCTGGACGGTGTGTAAAAATTGATCGTTCACTCACATAAACAAGCCAGGGTCGCTTGTAAATGGCAGTGTATACAGGTGCATAAATGGAACATAGACAATTTGCACAATTTAACAATGTTCACATATTGGGTATTCCCCTTTTTATTTCATTTGATTTAATGACACAAATTCACCATAAAATATATTCCTTTATCTAACTTAAAATAAAACTAAAATCTTTTATTTCAAAACAAAAGTCAAAATTTTAATTATTCTAAAATAAAGATCAAAACTTTATAAACAAAACAAAATTTCAGTCTTTTATAAGCAAAAAACAAGGTTTTAAATTTTTACCAACAAAACAAAGTTTGTTCTTTTTAAACAAAACAAAATAAGTTTTGAACTTTTATTTAATAAACAAAACAAAGTTTGTTCTTTTCAAAAACAAAATAAAGTTTCAATTTTATATAAAAAAAACGCAAACAAAGTTGTAATTTTTTTTAGAACAAAAACAAAGTTGTAATCTTCTTAATCCCATTCAAAGTTATAATCTTTGTAAACATAAACCAAGTTTCATTATTTTTTTTCTGAACAACAATGAAAATTGTAACTTTTATTTAAATATAAATTTCCATACATTTTAAATAAATAAATAAAAATGAATTTATCATTTACATCATGTACATCGTTTGTATTGATTCAACAAATTTCATCAACAGTGTATGCAACAACAATTTGTCCATAATAACCCAAACAACTATCACCAATTCTCAAACAGACATCATACATCATCAATCCACAATCATGTACATACAAACATTAAAACCACAAGAAAAATAATTTAAATTTAATAAATTATAAAATAGAATCTCACCGTGATTCAAATTTTTCCCAAAAATTTCTGGTCGATCTAAATCCTCTGGTTGCTCCTAAAACGAAGAAGACTCCGCCACGATCCAAACAACTCCTGATTCACGCGATTCCGATAACATATGAACCCGTTACGAATTATTTTGTGTTAATAATGATTTGAATTTATAAAATAATTAAATTAAAATTCACCTTCTTCTTCCTACTGATAACCAAGGCTGCAACTTTTTTTATTTGTTCAATCCTAGGTCAGAGATTTTCGATCCATACGTTCAACTCCACTACGATCGGACGGTGCCACAACAGAGAGGGAAGAGTGGAGAGAGAGCTACAAAATTCTCAAAATAGTGGAGAGATTTTATTTAGAAGATAAGGATTTATTGGAGGAAGAAGGAAGGAGCTTTCTGGCCATGAAAAGAAGAAGACGGTGGCGGCTTATGTTTTGTAATTAGGAATAGGTTTAGAGAAGTTTAGGATATTATATAGTGGCGCCAATATATATATATTTATATATTTTTATTTTGTTATATATTTGATTTTATACCTCACTTGTTTTCCTACATATGTAGTAGGTTACAAATGAAATGAATTAGCTGACTAGGCAGGTGTTAATCTAATCAATGTTTTTTTCTTATTCATAATTCAAAAAGAAAAACATAAGGAGAGAGAAACGGGAATGCAATTAATGTATGATTTATGGTATAATGCCAATTGTTAGAACGTTTAACTTTTAAATTTTAAAAACATGTAATATTAACGTTTCAAAATTTAAGGAACCTATTCAATGCTCATGCAAAAACAAATAAAAAGAAATATACATACATGCAGTTGATTTGTTGTTGTTTTTATTTATTGAAGAGAAATAAAAATAACAGGAAAAGAGAAAAAAAGAAATAAGGGGATGTAAATTTAAGAAATAAGAGTACATGTGTGAAAATAGAATGAAGAGAAATATGTAAATAGAATGAAGAGAAATAAATTTATAGATAAAGAAAAGAAATGAATGCGTAATTTATTGTTTCTATGATGGCTATAAGAAAGTTATGTGATTTTCTTTAAATTTCAAAATATATAATATTAAGTAACGTAATTAAGGGGACATATTTAGTTGGACTAATTAATGAAGGTTCTTAACATGTAATCTACGTTTTGAATTCCTAAAAGTTAAATTTGAATTGACAGGGGAAATATTTAAGAGGACAGCCAAAGATATGTATATATATATATATGTGTGTGTGTGTGTGTGTGTGTATGTATTGTCAAAATTTATTTCATTTATAACCTACACATTATTTTCAATCAATGCATTAATAAATGTCATTAAAGTTCCTACATAACGTTAAAAAGAATAAATTTTTAATGTGAAGCATTTCAGGTTTCTACATGACATTAAAAGATTAATTTTTAATGTTAACCAAATTCATGTTCTTACATGACATTAAAAAGTTAGACTTTTAGCACTAATCAAAATATGTTCATTTACATTAAAAAGAATAAATTTTTAATGCAAATCATTTTTATGTTCTTACATTTAAATAAAGACTAACATTTATTTTAAAACATATTTCATCATTTTTTTTTGTTAAATTCTGACGCATTTTCTAACAAAGTTTCCTTAAAATAAAATTTTAAATTGGCCCTGATTTTCCGGGTTGTTACAGTCTCCCCCACTTAAGAACTTTTCGTCCTCGAAAAGGAGCGTAGCTAAAAATTGTAAAATTAACTATCTTAATTTTAAATTTTAATGGTAGATTATCTTTTCAAAATATACATAACTTTATATATATAAAAATCATATTTCAAAGAATAGATTATAAATATCAAAAATGCGTTAATTATAAATTCGTAACTCTTAACTCGTTCTAGGGCATTACTAACCCCATCTCTAACGAGTTTACTCATTCTAGGATACTGCTGATCCTATCTCTAATGAGTATTCTTATTGGACATTACTAATCCAATCTCTGATGAGTCTTTTGTTCAGTTCTAACAAGTTGTACCCCAAAGATTTGAGCTAACCAGAGCTGTGATACCAACTGTAACGATACGGATTTTGCCCGGACTTAATCGACCGCTAAATCGACTAAGACCGTTCAATTCCCGCATACGTTAACTTTGGGAATACAACAACATCAGAACAATAACAGCAGACTTTTATAACATCATAATAAATGTTACATCAGAGTACAGAATATATATCAGAGTACATTAAATAAATTTACAGCAGAAGATAATTTTACATTACTTTAATACAGTGCAGCGGAAATAAAATAACTAAGACAGCGGAAGACTTTTCTATGCTCTGGACACAGCTTTGAGCTTCAATCCAGGATCCTGCTAAAGAGATAAATATCTGCAAAAAGCTACTCGACTGCCCGTGGAAAAGAGGGCACCCGAGTTTGCAAAAGTGGAAACAAACAACGGGTCAGTCGTGGGACTGGTGTGAGAATTCTTTACTAGTATAACTAATAGTAATAAGGCAAATCCAAGGACCACGCCGCTAAAGTGGAACGGGTTTTATTCCAATGGATTGCCGTGCATAATTTAAGTAAATCGTCAAAACAACGCAATGCTTTATAGAAAAATGAAACCATCATAAGACCCAAGTCCCATCACACAATGCAACGCAAACCGGAGGATAGGGTTTTACCTTATAATGGTCAAACATGCTTGATACGATAAAAACGATATTATTATTAGTGTGTACACGTTTTAAAACATTTCAAAGTAAATGTATCAATCCTAGGAAACATAGGTACCATATGCTATGCCTCCATACTAGTAATACAATCAAAACCGCAAGGGTCGTATTTGGAATTTGGATTTCCATCTGAGTCAAGGCTAGGGAGGAGCTCCTTACCGATTCGAGACACTCTAGCTGATGCCTCAGGATTACCCGCAGTTAACCCTTGGAAATGGCAGGGACGGTCCTCAAATACAGCTTAGAGGATTGGCAATTCCTAAGCACACGTTCCCCGGTCCTATAGGACCTATCTGAGGCGCCTCATTCCATCATCCACATAAGTAAAATGTCAGGGCTGGTAGGTCACTAACACCACTCTAGCTAGAAAGAAACGTGCTGCTCTCCCTGCGTTCCCTTCTCCCGTTTTAGACTCCGCCGGTGTGTGAGGCTCGTGAAGTCCCGCTATACACAAAGCTATGCCTAAACAGGCTATGCTTTGATCATCCCACAAGGCCTGCTTTTCAACAAAGCCTTGATCATATGCATCTTAGCATGCCACATCGTCAATCCATACCATACCATTGATTTCTACCAACATATAACCTCTGAGCTCATACGTCTCAGAGAAGGGTGTAAAACACCAAACAGATATATGTTTAGAAGAGATCAACGAATACAGTATAAAGGAATACAATGTCAGACATACAATTCATTTACGCGCTTATGCTCTGGGTTTGAGCGAAAGCCAAACCCGTGCAATCAACACTACGTCCGGACGGCTACTACTGTCACCCCTTCAAGGTAGCTACTCCCATCATGAGTCTCAATAGCAACACACCCATTCGATGTGAAGATCGTCGGTCTTCAATCACCGTCTTCAACTCTTCGAATGTCGTATCATTATTTGGAATGAGAGTAAACTCGGACTTTCCAAATAATTCTCGCATATATAAATTTGAAAGCAATTTCATATCGTTAAAATTAAATTATAACGATTAATCTTTATTTTTAATTAAATTCTATTTAACGCTGTCTCATGTCAACAGGCGACTTTGGCGTTGTTTTCACCCAAATTTGTTTTACACGTTTCTCTAAATCTAACCGTTGGATTTTGATGAAATTTATATCATTGGAAAGATTTTCCCAAAGCGGTCCTAAAGGTTTCTGTTTTGGGAAAATCCGACGGTCGGATCTTTCGGTATAACCGTTTAGAGTTATGATTGTCGATACGCGAACTACCGCGCGTGTTTCGTTTAAGTTTAATTTATTTATATATATATATATATAAATATATATATATATATAAATCATTTTACTATTTCAATTATAAAAGTCTATTCTTTTTATCGCATCTAAAATGACGATAAAATATTTCTTGTTTTATTTTACTACCTTTCTTATTTTATTTACTCTAATTGTAAATAAATTATGCTTTATATATCCTTTTAATTTATTTTCTATTTATTTACCTAAATGTAAATAAATGTTTTTCTATTCTTTTCCTTATTTATTTACCTAAATGTAAATAAATATTTCTCTACTTCTTTTATCTTATTTATTTACATTATTTGTAAATAAATGTTTCTAATTCCTTTTCTTATTTATTTACACTATTTGTAAATAAATGTACTTAATTTCTTTTTCTTATTTATTTACACTATTTGTAAATAAATGTTTTTAATTTCTTATTCTTATTTATTTACACTATTTGTAAATAAATGTACCTTTACTTTTACTATATTTATTTACACTAATTATAAATAAATGTACCTTTTCCTTTTATCTTATTTATTTACATAAGAAAATGTAAATAAATATTATTCACATAATTATTCTTTTAATCCTTTTTATTTACATAAGAAAATGTAAATAATCCTTATTCACATATTTATTCTTATAATCTTAATCACATAGAAATGTAATTTTATTTACAATGTAAAACATATATATATATATATATATATATATATATATATATATATTCTTACATTGAAAATGTACTATTATTAAATCCTTTATTTACATTGAACAAATGTAAATTTCTTTATTTCTTTTCTTTACATTGAAAAGTATAATTCTTAAATCCTTTTCTAATTACATTGAAAAATGTAGTTCTTTAATCCTTTTTCTAATATTTCTTTTTAACATAAAAAGAATATCTTATGTTAATTCTTTTCTAACATTTTCTGTTATTATTTTATTTACATAAGAAAATGTAAATAAATCCTATTTACATAAAAATGTAGTTTTTTCTTTAAAACCTTAATTACATAAAGATGTAATTTTATTGTTTATAATCCTAATTACATAAAAATGTAATTTATGTTTACAATGTAAAACGTATACTTCAATTACTTAATAAAAATGTAATTTTATTTAATCTCTCATTTATCTAATGTAAATATATGTTTTACTTTCTCTATGTTTTATTTTATTTATACTAAATATTTTGAAGTAATATTAAATGTAAATTTAGACAATTAGAATATGCTTTAACCTCCCACATTGGATAGGTATTGTTGTGATTACTGGACAGCCGGGCGGGTCCGGGCAGGTTTACATCACAACTCAATCCAACCTCGGGTTAAGCATCCTTGTTCTTATTTATTTACCTAAGTGTGAATAAATGTTTTTCTTTTATTTTTCCTATTTATTTACCTAAGTGTAAATAAATGTTTTTCTTTTATTTTTCCTATTTATATAGAAAGATGACGTTTTCTGTTTATTTTCTTTAGATAGAAAAATGATGTTTTCTATTCACAATGGATTAAATAATCCAATTTGTTATATTATCCATTTATGTTTTATAATGGGCCAGACTTCTCACATTAGGCCTACAACTTGTGGATGCTGGATATGCCGGTTGGGTCCGGGCAGACTTATTCCACAGTTGGGCTTAACCTCGAGTCAAAACCCAATTTGTATTCGTGTACTTGGACCTCTCACATTTGGCCCAACATTTATGGCTGCTGGATATGCCGGTTGGTTCCGGGCAGACTTCCACCATAAACGTGACCTAACCTCGTGTCCAAATATAATTAAAATTTTAATTTATAAATATTATCCAAGAATATTATTTTAAAATAATCTATATTTTAAAATATCCTACTACTTAATATCATTCCTTACTTGAAATATTCTTTCATATAAAGCTTTATTATTCCATTTCAATACATATTAACTTTCCATATTATTATGATATTATAATAATAATAATTATTTAAAAAAATGGTTTTAATTTGTGATATTAAAACCTACCATTTCAATATTAAAATGAAATCAATTTAAAAACATTTCAAATTTTGAAATCCATCTTCCATTTTTAATGTTAACATAAAAAGGAATCTTTTCAATTTAAAATCTTCTTAATATAATTGGAATGTGATTTACTAATTCCAATAATTTGTTTATAACCTTCCAAATGTTAAAGGTTTTTATCTACTTAATTCAAGCGTCAATTAATATCATTAATTGAATAATAAATGGGCATTTATTTCCTTCATTCGAAGGAAATATTGTCAATTCAAAAGCTTCTTTATTATTTCCTTTTTAAATGGAAAATTAAATCATCTAAATACTTCAACTTCCAATTTATTTCATTAATTTGCATATTTATTACTTTACTCAAAATTGGAATGAGACCCACCATTTCCATATAATTTAATTATACGTAAAATCAAACATTAATTACATAACAATTTCAGAACATCCATCCAAAGTGCATTTCTAATTATTCCAAGGGTGACGTGTATTCAAAAGTCAACCCTTGACCCGTGTGGGGTTTCAGCCAACACAATTCACATATTTAAAATAAACTGTGCTTCTGGACGATGTGTAAAAATTGATCGTTCACTCACATAAACAAGCCAGGGTCGCTTGTAAATGGCAGTGTATACAGGTGCATAAATGGAACATAGACAATTTGCACAATTTAACAATGGTCACATATTGGGTATTCCCCTTTTTATTTCATTTGATTTAATGACACAAATTCACCATAAAATATATTCCTTTATCTAACTTAAAATAAAAATAAAATCTTTTATTTCAAAACAAAAGTCAAAATTTTAATTATTCTAAAATAAAGATCAAAACTTTATAAACAAAACAAAATTTCAGTCTTTTATAAGCAAAAAACAAGGTTTTAAATTTTTACCAACAAAACAAAGTTTTGTTCTTTCTAAACAAAACAAAATAAGGTTTGAACTTTTATTCAATAAACAAAACAAAGTTTGTTCTTTTCAAAAACAAAATAAAGTTTCAATTTTATATAAAAAAAGGCAAACAAAGTTGTAATTTTTTTTAGAACAAAAACAAAGTTGTAATCTTCTTAATCCCATTCAAAGTTATAATCTTTGTAAACATAAACCAAGTTTCATTATTTTTTTCTGAACAACAATGAAAATTGTAACTTTTATTTAAATATAAATTTCCATACATTTTAAATAAATAAATAAAAATGAATTTATCATTTACATCATGTACATCGTTTCTATTGATTCAACAAATTTCATCAACAGTGTATGCAACAACAATTTGTCCATAATAACCCAAACAACTATCACCAATTCTCAAACAGACATCATACATCATCAATCCACAATCATGTACATACAAACATTAAAACCACAAGAAAAATAATTTAAATTTAATAAATTATAAAATAGAATCTCACCGTGATTCAAATTTTTCCCAAAAATTTCTGGTCGATCTAAATCCTCTGGTTGCTCCTAAAATGAAGAAGACTCCGCCACGATCCAAACAACTCCTGATTCATGCGATTCCGATAACATATGAACCCGTTACGAATTATTTTGTGTTAATAATGATTTGAATTTATAAAATAATTAAATTAAAATTCACCTTCTTCTTCCTACTGATAACCAAGGCTGCAACTTTTTCTATTTGTTCAATCCTAGGTCAGAGATTTTCGATCCATACGTTCAACTCCACTACGATCGGATGGTGCCACAACAGAGAGGGAAGAGTGGAGAGAGAGCTACAAAATTCTCAAAATAGTGGAGAGGTTTTATTTAGAAGATAAGGATTTATTGGAGGAAGAAGGAAGGAGCTTTCTGGCCATGAAAAGAAGAAGACGGCGGCGGCTTATGTTTTGTAATTAGGAATAGGTTTAAAGAAGTTTAGGATATTATATAGTGGCGCCAATATATATATATATATTTATATATTTTTATTTTGTTATATATTTGATTTTGTACCTCACTTGTTTTCCTACATATGTAGTAGGTTACAAATGAAATGAATTAGCTGACTAGGCAGGTGTTAATCTAATCAATGTTTTTTTCTTATTCAAAAATTCAAAAAGAAAAACATAAGGAGAGAGAAATGGGAATGCAATTAATGTATGATTTATGGTGTAATACCAATTGTTAGAAAGTTTAACTTTTAAATTTTCAAAACATGTAATATTAAAGTTTCAGAATTTAAGGAACCTATTCAATGCTCATGCAAAAACCAATAAAAAGAAATATACATACATGCAGTTGATTTGTTTTTTTTTATTGAAGAGAAATAAAAATATCAGGAAAAGAGAAAAAAAGAAATAAGGGGATGTAAATTTAAGAAATAAGAGTACATGTGTGAAAATAGAATGAAGAGAAATATGTAAATAGAATGAAGAGTAATAAATTTATAGATAAAGAAAAGAAATGAATGTGTAATTTATTGTTTCTATGATGGCTATAAGAAAGTTATGTGATTTTCTTTAAATTTCAAAACATATAATATTAAGTAACGTAATTAAGGGGACATATTTAGTTGGACTAATTAATGAAGGTTCTTAACATGTAATCTACGTTTTGAATTCCTAAAAGTTAAATTTGAATTGACAGGGGAAATATTTAAGAGGACAGCCAAAGATATGTATATATATATATGTGTGTGTGTGTGTGTGTGTGTGTGTGTGTGTATGTATTGTCAAAATTTATTTCATTTATAACCTACACATTATTTTCAATCAATGTATTAATAAATGTCATTAAAGTTCCTACATAACGTTAAAAAGAATAAATTTTTAATGTGAAACATTTCATGTTTCTACATGACATTAAAAGATTAATTTTTAATGTTAACCAAATTCATGTTCTTACATGACATTAAAAAGTTAGACTTTTAGCACTAATCAAAATATGTTCATTTACATTAAAAAGAATAAATTTTTAATGCAAATCATTTTTATGTTCTTACATTTAAATAAAGACTAACATTTATTTTAAAACATATTTCATCATTTTTTTTGTTAAATTCTGACGCATTTTCTAACAAAGTTTCCTTAAAATAAAATTTAAATTGGCCCTGATTTTCCGGGTTGTTACATTTTCCTTACCGCCTTTCTTTGGATCTACTTTCTTATCGTGTGTCCTATCCATGTCTCTCCTGCACATTCTCCATTCATGTCCTCCTACCAAAATGATGCTTCGTCCTTCATTAACCAAGCAACTAATGAACCTTCCTCCCATCGCCTATCTTAAAGGTACCAACAAGTCCTCCACTTCCTTCTAGCATTGACAAACGTCCCAGTCCCATGAAGCGGTTTTCCGCCCGCCGTACGGAAGTTCTTATATATCTTAGAAAAAGCGTCTATACATGGAGGAAGAAATTCAAAAAGGAAAGAGGAAGAGACTTAAAACAGAGAATCGAAGGAAAGATATATGGCTCTTGGGGGTTACGTTTTTAAAACAAACTTTTCTCTTGAAAATACTCTCCTTAAAACCTATTTTTGAAAGTATTTCTTTATAAAATGCTTTTGAAAAACCGTTTTTCAAAATCTCTTATCTGTTCTTGGTAACCTTCAACACTAATACCACATGTAACACCCCACGTCCATTAATGTCACTCTCAAAGGAAATGCATTAACTTTCATGGAGTATTATTGGTGTATAGAATAGAATATAACAAGACAGATACATATGTTGGTACTTGAAAATTTAAAATAACTTTTATTGCAGCAGAGAAATAGTTTGGTTACAACAACATCAAAAACCAATAATAAAACCAAGTACACTTAATATCCATCTTGACAAATTATTTTCTGAGTACATAAAGTAAAAAGCATAACCCCAACATAAGTAGCCATAAAAGAGATAAGCTAAACTTTACTTTCAACAATCCAAGCACTTCCAAAAGAGAGAGAAAGATCCAAATCAAGCTCCACAAGCACTAGTCTCACCCTTAGAACCTAGGGGGGAAAGGAAGTAAAGAGGCGAAAAGAAAGGGGGTCAGACCTAAAGTCTGGCAAGTCCAATAACTTCAACAATATAATTATTAAAGTAATTAGGATAAGGCATAAACTGGTAAAACAAGGAATGACTGTGAAGCAAATGGGCATGACAAAACCAACAAGAGGAATAAGATAACGTTAATTGCGTTCCTAATCACCATAGGATAATTACTATACTGCACCAATACTAGTCACCCTAAAAGTTGATCCTGCAAACTGAACAAAATAATAATAATAATAATAATAATAATAATAATGGTAGTTTCGTGTACCCCTAGCTGTCTTCATAGGTGCCGCATGCTCCTATCTGCACTAGTTGTACCCACTACCCTTCCCATTCTAATTACAACATTTATTCATAATACGGTAGTTGTACTCCTAGCTGTCTTCATAGGTGCCGCCTGCTCCTATCTCCGCTAGTCGTACCCACTACCTTCCGCATTCGATCGGCTCCCTAACTCATAGACACCCATGTTGGTCCCACAGTGGTGTGTATCACTCCCCAAAGTGAAAACCCCATACCACTAAAGATGCACGGTTTATACCGACACGATGCAACAACGTTATACCTACCAGCCCGGGCCTACGCATGCACATGATCCCGTTGGACTTGCGTTGCCACCGCTAACCCGTTTTGACCTCTTACAATCAAACCTAGTAAGTGTGTCCCGTCCTCGATCTAGATCAAGCTCACTTAGACACTAAATGGGTAACTGGTTGAAAAGGGTCCCCACGCTTGACACAAGCTTTTCACTATGCTTGGTCCCCACTAGGATTTCCCACTTAACCCCCTCTTATTCATGTCTTCTTACATGTTTCAACTTGGTTAAGTGTTTATAATTATATTCCACATGTCACCCATGTTACCCACTTATCAAATCAACATGGGTTATTGGTTAATCTTGTCTTAACCCTATCCGCTTATCAGATCAATATATATATTATTGGTTAAGCTGGTCTTAACCCAATCCACTTATGTATTATTGGTTAAGTTGGTCTTAACTCTATCCACTTATATATTATTGGTTAAGGTGGTCTTAACCCTATCCAGTTATCGAATTAATATATATTATTGGTTAAGCTGGTCTTAACCCTACTTACTTATCAGATTATTGGTTAAGCTGGTCTTAACCTTACCTACTTATCAGATTATTGGTTAAGACGGTCTTAACCCTATCCACTTATCATGTTTTATGTATCATACACACACACACACACACCGTATAACACGTTTTAGTTAATTTATTATTAAGTACATCTTAGTTCACAAATACATTGGTTAAGAGAATAACTCCCTAAGTATCAACCCCGAAGACCGAAATCAACATCAGATTGGTACTCAGAGAATTACTCAACTCAACCAAACTTTTTTATGTCATTCATATTTGTCTTAGATCAGCATTAATTAATTATTAATGCATAGACCTCTCACATTAAGTCGATTGCTTGTGGCCGCTGGATATGTCGGGCGGTTCTGTGCAGACTTCCACCACAAGCCAGACTTAACCTCATGTCTAAGTATCTTTTAATTATGCCTATGACCTCTCACATTCGACAGCCGTTTGCGATTGCTGGATGTGCCGGGCGGTTCCAGGCAGTCTTATACCATAAACGAGTCTAACCTCGTGTCTTAGGCATTTATTACTCATTTAATTTATGCCTTTGACCTCTCACATTAGACTATCGTTTGTGGTTGCTGGATTTGCTGGGCGGGTCCGGGCAGTCTTATACCACAAACAAGTCTAACTTCATATCTTAGGCATTTATTCTTACACATTATTATTCAACCCCAATTTGAATTAATGTCCTTATTTCAGATTGTCTATAACTTCCAATTTTAATCCATGTCCATTATTGTCACTTAAATTATATCCAAAATTTTCAGGTATATAAATTATACCAATTAATGTCTCAAATTAATTATATGCTTTTAAAGTCTTTATATGCCAATTCCCAATATTAATATTTAATATTTTCCCATTGCCCCCACATCGTTCGTACGTTTAATATGAAATATGTTAGACCCACAAATAGTCGAACTCATAAAAAAGAAACGAAACATCACAAATTGCATAACACATAAAATAGATCTAACTTGCAAATAAGAATAGGCTAGCATGGATCAAAACTTGCATGATTATAATTTACATAATCATAAATTTTCATAATCAATAACATGCATAGGCAATAGGTATAATTTGCATAAACTACAAACTGGCACGGATCAAATTATATAAGATATAATTTGCATAGATCTATACACATAAAGGTGGACTTGCATATATGAACATGGTTTTTGCATAAACTTGCATATGCTCTACATACAAACTTGTATTAAACTTGCATATGCAATTTAGACATGTAAACTAAGACCTACATATGATTCGCATACAATCTTACATACAAACTAGCATATGATTCACATCCAAACTTATATATAAACTTGCATATGTAATTTAGACATGTAATTAAGATTTACATTTACTCTTGCATATGATTTAGACATGTAAATTAATTTCACAAAATGAATCAAATCTAGCATATGCGTCTAGACATATGAACTGACATCATGAATTTAAACATGTAAACTAATATCACACGTTTTACATATAAACTCGCATGTGTGTGTGTGTATACACTTGATTCACATATAAACTTGTGTATAATTCTCATACAGACTTGCATATAAACTGATGTCATAAAATGAATCAAGCTAAACATATGTGATTGGGCATATGAAATAGATCTACTAACATACGTTAACAAAATTGTCATATGTTCACAAACAGACGATAACAAAATTAAGAAACGTCACATGATTCAACAGGCATGTTCTCATAATCCCAATTATAACTCATTATAATTAATTTATTAATTATTTTGTGAAAGAAATTGCACTCACAAAGACGGATTAGAGAAGAGAATAATTCGTTCTTCGTTTGTATTAGAATCCTGACTTGCAATTCCTAAGCTTTAAGAAGAACTATTCTAGCAGCAGCATGGAGGCCAAGAGATTAATATAGTTTAGGCTTAGAGTTTGAGTCTATGCATGCTTTTATAGAAGTTTAAATCAATATAAGCCGTTATATTATCATAGGAGCAAATCAGAACCATTCAGACTAGATAGAGTTATCCAGAATTGCCACCTATGCCCTAGTGACTCAGCAACAGGTCAGAAAAGACTAAGCAGTAAGCCAGAATCATCACAGTTCAGATCTTCCCGAGGGGGTAGGTCGACCCATAGGTCGACCTGTATATGGGAGGTCGACCCCCTGATCGACCTGGCCTTGGGCGGGACGAATCCCGCCCAGCCCGCTTCCTCGTTTGAATTTTGAATTTTGATCTAAACTGTTTTTAATTTATTTAAGTTTCTGAAACTTCTGAGAGCCATAACTTCCTCATACGAAGTCCGATTTACGAAAACTTAGACTCTATTCCAAGCATAATTTCGAGACGAACGCAATGGCGTAGCCCATTTCCCTTAATTCTTCTCCTAAAAATTAAGTGTTCTTAAATTTGTTAATTTTAATATCTAAAATTACGAGGTGTTACAAGCTGTGCTCCTTAGCCTAAACTCCCTCATCGACCAAGCAGCTAGCTGAACCTTCCTTCCATCATTTATCTCAAAGATACCAAACGAGTCCTCCCCTTCCTTGAGCCAATTCTAGCTTCAACAAACGTCTCAGTCCTATGAAACGGTTTTCCGCCCATCACACGTAAGTCCTTACATATCTTAGAAAAATCATCTACATGCGGAGGAAGAGATTCAGAAAGGAAACAGGGAGAGATTTAAAATAGTGAATCGGAAGAAAGATATATGGCTCTTGGGGATTATGCTTTTCACAATAAACTTTTCTCTTGAAAACTCCTTCTTTAAAACATGTCTTTGAAACTACTTCTTTATAAAAATGCTTTTGAAAACGGGTTTTCAAAATCTTTTATCTATTCTTGTAACCTTCAGCTCTGATACCAAATGTAACACCCCACGTCCATCAATAGAAAATACCATAAGCAGAATCAAAGCCAAGCAATACATATTTCAACTTCAAGCTGGAAGAAAGAGACATCTGAACTAATCTTGAGTATTTCCTCCCTGAGAACCTTAGGGGGGCGAAACGGAAGAAAAGAGGCGAAACAAACTAGGTCAGACATTAGTCTGGTGAGTACAGTAACTTTAATAATATAATCATTAAAATAACAGGATAAGAACATAAACTGGAAAGTAAGAAATGACTGTGCATAAGCATGCATGACAAGGTAGGCAAGATGAATAAGATAAACCTTGATTGCGCTTCTAATCACTATAAGGTAATTACTACACTAAACCAATGCTAAATATATCGCACCGTTACTAGTTCCATACTAAAAGTTGATCCCCACCCCACAATTGGTAGCCCTCAGGCGTAACATCTAGTAAGAGGTATCCACCCCATACAATCCTTGACATCCTAATAAATACTAGATGTACCCACACTACCCCTTATCGCTTAATCACTCGGCTCCTTAACTCATATGTATTCATTACTTGTGTCATTCGGCCCCGCTTGTTTGTAGACATCTAAGCTGGTCCCACCATAGTGTGTATCAATCCATATGATGACAACCCGACACAATTTAAGATGCATAGTGTATGACTACTGATGCCCAGTGCCTTCTTTTTCCACTCTGGAGCACGTGCACGTCCGTACTCCGTCGGAACATACACTAACGCACCACCCACCGCTATTTTGACCACTCATAATCAGCCCAGTAATCGTGCCCCCACCCTGCCTAGTTCAGGGTAACGCGATACATCTATGTGGGTTACTGCTGAAATAGGTCCCCGTTACTATGGTTTCCTAACCAACATGTTATAACGGTTAAGTGTTCTCAATTTAACCTAACCCCACCCATTTGTTTAATTAACATGTTTTATTGGCTAAGTGTCGCTTATCTATATGTCACTTAACCTTCCCACTGATTTACACATGTTTTTTTAACGGTTAAGTTTGTGGGCCTATATATACTAAATTACCCTCCTATCCAAGATTTACTTAACCCTTTTACTTATCAAGTCCATATGTATTATTGGTTAAGCTTATCTTAAACCTATCCACTTTGTTCATGTAATATTGGTTAAGTTGTCTTCTTACCCATGTTAACTTAACCTGACCCACCTAACTCATTAGGTTCATATTCAGCATTAATTAGTTATTAATGCACAGACCACTCACAATAAGTCGATCACTTGTGGCCGTTGGATATGCCGGGAGGTTCCGGGTAGACTTTCACCTCGTGTCTAAGCATCTAATTTATGCCTTTGACCTCTCACATTAGACTGTCGTTTGCGGTTGCTGGATATGTCGGGCGGTTCCGGGTAGTCTTATACCGCAAACCAAGTCTAACCTCGTGTCTTAGACATTCATCTTTTAGCCAATTCACATATTTATTGTCCAAGTCTAGATTTATATGTAAATTATCCATAAGTGTGGTCAATTCAAGTTATGCCACATTTACTTGTTATGCCCAAAATTACTTAATTAAGTTCTTGTAACGAACCGGGATTTTCGACTCCGAAAATCAACATCAAACTATCATGTTGACCATTCAGACATCGAACATTCCAGATCATTAATAGAAAGAAGTTAGAGGGTGAGAATAGATAAGAAAGAAATATTAGAATAGAAGAAGAAGAAGAAGAAACACCACAACACAGATTCTCACATCGCAGCGGAACAAAATATAATACTGAAATAAATCTTTATTTAAAGCTTTAAAATACTTACAATAATCAGAGTACATCACACTGGGACAGTTATAACAACCTGTTCCCATATACAACACACAGCGGAATAGTAGTAATGTCATACGTCTGGACTCTTCCAGCTCGTCTCTTCATAGCAGTCGATAACCTGAACCTGTACAACCCGGCCTAACCCGAGCATTTACAAAACACCGGGTCAGTCTGGTGAACCAGAGTGAGATAAACTCGCACAGTAATAAGGGTGAATCATCCAATCATGATTTTAAATTTCGAAAATCTTTCAAAAGAAAAGGATAATCGTAAGACCAAATCCACACATAAACACGGACGGTTTTTACCTTACGATAACCCAAAATAGTTTGAAACCAATATCTTTTCTGATATTATAATAATGTCTAAATACAAGTAAATAACAGTCTAGTGGAACGCTTGCATCTCACGCTCCACATATATAGTATACAAACAAAACCCGCAGGCGCTTATTGGAGATTGGATTCCAACTTGACAAGGTATGGGTCCACCTTCCGATAGTGTATCTCTAGAGACGAATACACTGGGTTCAACAAGAACTTCTTGCAACCCGGCCCTCACATGACCGACCCCTCATTTCGCTTGAGAGTATCGAATGTATATCACCGACGGTTGGGATCAGCAACCGTCTCCCGACAAGGGACAGCATCGAAACATAGATTAAAGAAGCAAATAGGATTTCCTCTAGATAGGTGATTATACACCCTAATGGGAGCGACCCACATAGCCATGCTGCCTGCCCGATTTTTTTCATTTCCCGGTTGATGAGGCTTGAGGTCAGAGTCTATTCTTGAACATCTGATCACCATTCACTTTGAATGCCACATCGTCAGATCCGTCAGATATCACTAATTGGCGTCCACAAAAATACTCTAGCAGTTAAGCTAAGAGAACGGCGATTCCCCGCCAACAACTATCGTACGTTTGAAGAAATCAACGTACGTGACCCTTTGGAAATACTCTGTCAGACATCCGTCCATATACGTCATCCAGGAACAGGATGAACCGAAGGCACTCTCCTACCGCATCCAATATAGGAATCACCCCATGGATCAGTAGCGAGAAGTCCTTGCAACCCGTTGATTCCAACCACGACAGAATCACAGCTTTCCTCTGCTTGCCAGGCAGAGAATATTAGTGGTTCTTCCGTTTATGAAAACCCACGGTCTTCAATGCTCCATCTCGAACATCTTCCGATATCTTCACGTATTTGTTGGTCAGAATGGTTTTCGAATATACATTCGATCCCGGTCTTTCCGTACCAACAATCGTATTGGGCGGGTTTGATAGTCGGTGTTTTAACTATCAAAATAAACAGTGTTTCCAACATGACACTCCAATGAATTCACTGGTTCAGTATTCAGCATCATTTGGCCTTTGACGAACTAATTTCCTTTTTGTTAAATTAAAACTTTCAATCCTTTAAATATTCAAAAATACTATGCTTGAATAACTCTAATTGATTAATTAACATTCGTCTTAACTCCATTCACTTGACTCTAGATCACAGCGATCACAATGGTTACGCCTGATTCCCTCAGGAAACATCCGACCGCCGTAGGCTATCTGCAGCCCTGCGAATTTCGCCAGCAGTCGTACGAAATAGCAACTTAGCCCAATAATTATGTTTGGCTAATTCTATCTTGAATAACTACATTCAATTTCCCATTTTGAAATCTCATTTAAAATTCTCCTTTTTACTAGATCTCGTTTTCAAATAACGTTAATGTAAAATTAACGTCTTAACACTTTGAAACTTATTTATATGGTTTGGTTCATCTTAAACCCTTTTATCGAAATCTCCTTCGACTTAATTCAAATGATTAAGCAATATTAAGTTCAAGCTCTCATTCTCGCTTAAAATTCCTTTTATAATTTCGTTATAAAACTTAGGTTTAAAATAAAACCTATTCATGAACTCCTCATTTCGCTTGATAAAATAATTACCTAAGCTAAACCATTCGGCTTATTTCTTATTTCCGTACTTATCAATCGGATTAACTTTCTAAAATCACTTAATAATAAATCAAAGTCTTAAATAAGTAAACTATTCATTTATTTCTCTTTATATAACTTTTATTCAAAATAGTATGTTTCAAGATTCTATTTCTAGTTATAAAATAAATTTTATAACTGCATCTCTATCGATTCATCTGACGGTGAATCAATATCTGTAACCTGATTGATTTTTAAAGGCCATACTCTGCCAAACACTTAACCAATATCGCCCATTGGTTTAAACCAAACAGATGTTGAATATTAAATCAATAATCAACTATCAAATCAATCACACAAACAGATCAGTTCATATATGAGCATATGAAAATAAATAATACATTTGAGGAATCCGGTTGGATTCCTCCAACCTGTTCTTCCCTGTATTCAAATGGTTATCTCAAATCAGACAGTTCCGTTTTGTTTAACTGATAACACTAAATTAACAACCATTTTAACATCAACCATAAGCAATTCAAACAATGCAACCATTTTAAACACGTTTATAAATAAACGTGACCAACCCAGGTGAGTCACCTTTATTGGAACCAATCGTTAAAAATAACGATTTGGTATTTTACTGAAATTAAACAAAGTTTAATTTCATCAGTTAGAACAAACAAATGTATAACTAGCAACAGTCAATTATTTGCAAGCAGGGCACACAAAATAAAAACACCCAATTTATATAAAATATAAAAAGGGTAACTGAGTGAGTTTAACTCACTTTGATTCGTTTGTCCCTGAAGCAGTTCGTTTAATTAAATTAAACTGACGTTTAATTTAATTAAAAATCCCAATAGCCGTCCACTCAGATCAAACCAGTTTCATCTGTCGTTCTCGCCAATACGGACTGGCGCCCCTTGTCTAGTCTGATCTGTATGAAAAAAATTATGAATTTAATACGGTATTTACTATTTAAAATTACTATTATTTAATAATATATTATTAGCTTAAATCCTTATTTATAATAATTAACTTTAGCTAGTCACTATTAAACCCGACATTTGAATAACACGCTATGTCTATTACTGTTCAACTAGGCCCCGTGTAAAATGGCTAGGCACACTTAACAGGAAATTCGACACAACGTGGTTTACGCAAATAACACGGCCTGATTGGTACTGTGTTTTCTTCCTTACCTTTAAACAGCTGGCGCTTACTTCCATACAGCTCTTGTACGTTCGAATATAAATTTAATCATTATAGATACCTTAATCCTATATTAAATCACTAATTTTAATTTGCTTATACCTTAATTAATGTTACCTTGGGTTATGGTTGAAAACGTTTTGCTCCACGTTGCTTCCTTTCACAGACAGCCCACTTTGTTTCAACCTTCAATACTGTCTCGCTCCCCAGTTTGTGTCCGGCATCATTTTCTTTTCCCCCTCCTTTGCGTGAATATGGTTACTGCTCTCCCCTATCAACTATTTGCTGCTTCTCCATTTACAGAACTCGCGGTGTATTCCTCCCAACGTACTTCATTAGAACAAGACCGGATACACCCTTTCCTCTGCATTATCTTCGTTGGTTTTGTTTTCTGGAGATCAGTTCACACGCTCAATAGCCCCTAGTTACTCCACAAATCCACCGCAAGTACACCGGCCCTCATATGTTTGCCTGCACTCCTACCTTGCTTCAATGTTTGAATTCTCCCTTCCATTTTCATGCAACTTCCGAACACGAGCTGCACCTCCAACGGATGGCCAGAGCACTGCCTTACTGTTCCTTCTCTAACTTGGCCGATGCTTCCTGGTACCATACCCTTCTTTGTATATTTGTATCCCTTCCCATCTCATTGAAACTGTGAAAGCGACCCACGCTCAACCGAATAGATTAACCACCGCACACTGTTCCGACCCCCCCTGACACCGATCTGCCACCACCGAGCTCCTCGCCCAAGGCTCCTCGAACAACGCCCCAACTCGCGACCTCCCCCTCAACCTTATTCGCCCCCGAAACTGACCTCTTCCGGACCGGATTCCAGTCACCTCGGCGAAGTAGGGCCCATCTCCACCGTTCACAACGGAATACTCATCTAGCTCGAGGGTTTTGCTTTGGGAGTTTTTGAAAATACAAGGTGGATTAGGAGATTTATTAGCGGAAAGAAGGGAGCTTTCAGACCGTCACAATGAGTGGTGGTAGCTCCAGTTTTGTTGACTGCGAATTAGGTTTTGACGAGAGTTTTGAGATGGTATATATAAAGGTGATGAAGTTTGGGAAGCACGTAATGTGGTACGAGGTAGGGTGTGTGTGGCTATGGGCTTAGGCCTGCGCTTTGCTTTCCTTGGTCGGCAAGGTTATGAAATGTCAATTTCGTTTATAAATGCTTGGTCGGCAAGCTTCAGGATTTAGGTCATCAATTGGCAGTGGGGTACAAAGTAAGGTGTCCCTTCCAGTTTGAGGTCTGCGTGTCAATTTGGTAGCCTTGCAGTGAAACCACATACTGTATAATGACATACATGTGCGTTGCAACAGTCATGGAGTGGGGAGATTCAGGGTAGGCACGAAATATACAGTGAACCAAGATTTTTGTTGGTTTATATATACATATATTATTATACGAAACTTCTCCGTAAAGTAACTCATAAAAACCGCCATATACGGCCTTCGTTTTCTGATAACAAAGCTAATCTTAGTGTAAAAAGGTATTCCGGACCCGATGGGACAAGTTTCGTCAAAATCCGAGGTCGTATGAAAAATTTTCCTTTATGAAACCGGAAATGAACACACGTTTAAAATTTTCCACAGTCACCAGATAAATCAAATCCACTTGAAACTACGAACATTGACAATAACTTTTCGATACGAACCCAATGACACTAATTTCGTCGCATTCTGACACTGTTGCCCCGGTAGGCTATTTTTACCCTGAACCGCCCTACCCTTTTTAACGCCCAATTTCTCGATCTCTAAAAATAACAAACTATATACATATCCTGACTCTAATCGACGATACGAACTCAACGGAACTGGTTTCGTGGCCTAATTCGATCATCTGCTCAAGTTACACTCAAATATCCATTTATTTACTTAAATGCGCGCTATAGAAATTGAACGGGCGTTTATGGCTACCGTGGTCACATATGACATCGGTTTTCCACGAAATTCACCACCGTACAATAATTTAGCGATACGGTTCTAATAAAACTGATTTCGTCGAAATCTGAGTCCGTTTGCAAAACGGCCATTTTAAAGCTTATAATTAAATAACGAATTTCCATAGCGACTATTTCAAAATTTGATTTAGCCATAACTCGCAATCTATAACACGGAATCTGGATTTTTCTCTTTCATATGAAAGCTATCGCCAATACGGCTCCAACGTGTCTTGTTTCACAGAAATCCGACTTATATCGAATCCTGTATTCTCAGTTGAAGTTCAAAACTTCACTTCACGAACTGCACGCCATTTTCAAGCTCGATTTTATATTATATATAAATTCTAACGTTCAACTTCGTTTTTAGTAACGAATTCAATATTAAATTCCATTAATATTCCCAATATAATATTTAAAACTAATTTAAATATTCATATTCAAATGGTCGAAAAACACGGGTCGTTACATTCTTCCCCCCTTAAAATAATTTCGTCCTCGAAATTGCTAAGGTAAGAAAGAACGTTATAAACTCATTAATTTCAAGTCTAATTTTATATTAAATTAGAAACCAATTCGATACTGTAAATAAATATTTTCAAAAATATCGAAAATCTTCTAATACTTTAAATTTTCCGAAAAATTTCGCCAGCACCTCCTCTGTATGGCTCAATTGGTACAACTCCAACTCGCCATTCTAGGCCTTCTCCAATCCAAAAGAAAATGAAACAGCCAAGCGGCCTGCCCATTAGGCTCATAAATCACCAAACCCATATAAACGTGTACCTTTTTGTCGGGCATATCATTATATCCCTTCCATCTGCTACCCTGTCAGCATATAGAAATGCAATCCCAAACAAAATTCCTCAAACCAATCCGTTCACGCGTCCTAGTCAAATCTTATTCTTAACTCCTTTTCCAGCCATTATCAATTTCACCTCTTAACTTACCAATCCGATACCATTTCAGATTCTTGTCTCCCAAATTCAAAATCTAATTCAACTTGATATATTATATCCTGATTCAATTTCCAGTTAATTGGTTTCAATTCAATTCATATTTGCTTTCACAAATTCGATTAAAATTTGCCTTGTTCAAACAATTTCCCTGGGAGTTTCAAACAGTTCAGCTTTTTCAAAAATCAAATAATCTTTTTCAGGATTCAAACTTGTCTTTCTCAAAGCAATTCAAAACAAAACCTTTGGTAGTAATCCGTCACTTAGAACTCGGAAATGAACACTAATGATGTGGCCAGCATCCTCAGAGTTATCCCCCAGCTATCAAAGTGAGTTCAATACTATATAACTTTTCAAAATCATATCTAAACATTTTCATTTTGAAATTTATTTCAAAATAAAATTCACGATGCTTGTAGACCAACTTTAAAATCTCCCAGGATTTTAAAATTCTCATATATTCAATTCAAGTTCATTTGCAAACACCTTTCCCACTTTAAGGAATTTTAATTCCAATTCTGATTTTAATTCCAGATTCAATAAATCTGCTTTTATATTATACGAATTCCAATTGGTTATTTATATAACCATCTCAATTATAATCAACTAACACATCCAATATACTATAATACTTCAAATATTAATCATTCTTTTATATCAAAATATAATTTGGGTAAAATTATTTCATTTACCCTCTTTCAAAAACATACTGTGTCGAATTATTCTGTTCAAGAGTTTAGAAACACTTATCGACACAGTTTGCATTACTGTATCGACCAGAATTCATAAACTACTCGACAAACCAATCAACACAATATAAACAGTTTTTATAACAATTTACAAATACGCGCTCATATATATACACTCAAACTCAATCTAGGGTATTGCTAACCCCATCTCTACTGAGTCACGCCACAGAGCCAAGGTAATTACTTAACCAATAGCTCTGATACCACTGTAACGAACCGGGATTTTCGACTCCGAAAATCAACATCAAACTATCATGTTGACCATTCAGACATCGAACATTCCAGATCATTAATAGAAAGAAGTTAGAGGGTGAGAATAGATAAGAAAGAAATATTAGAATAGAAGAAGAAGAAGAAGAAGAAACACCACAACACAGATTCTCACATCGCAGCGGAACAAAATATAATACTGAAATAAATCTTTATTTAAAGCTTTAAAATACTTACAATAATCAGAGTACATCACACTGGGACAGTTATAACAACCTGTTCCCATATACAACACACAGCGGAATAGTAGTAATGTCATACGTCTGGACTCTTCCAGCTCGTCTCTTCATAGCAGTCGATAACCTGAACCTGTACAACCCGGCCTAACCCGAGCATTTACAAAACACCGGGTCAGTCTGGTGAACCAGAGTGAGATAAACTCGCACAGTAATAAGGGTGAATCATCCAATCATGATTTTAAATTTCGAAAATCTTTCAAAAGAAAAGGATAATCGTAAGACCAAATCCACACATAAACACGGACGGTTTTTACCTTACGATAACCCAAAACAGTTTGAAACCAATATCTTTTCTGATATTATAATAATGTCTAAATACAAGTAAATAACAGTCTAGTGGAACGCTTGCATCTCACGCTCCACATATATAGTATACAAACAAAACCCGCAGGCGCTTATTGGAGATTGGATTCCAACTTGACAAGGTATGGGTCCACCTTCCGATAGTGTATCTCTAGAGACGAATACACTGGGTTCAACAAGAACTTCTTGCAACCCGGCCCTCACATGACCGACCCCTCATTTCGCTTGAGAGTATCGAATGTATATCACCGACGGTTGGGATCAGCAACCGTCTCCCGACAAGGGACAGCATCGAAACATAGATTAAAGAAGCAAATAGGATTTCCTCTAGATAGGTGATTATACACCCTAATGGGAGCGACCCACATAGCCATGCTGCCTGCCCGATTTTTTTCATTTCCCGGTTGATGAGGCTTGAGGTCAGAGTCTATTCTTGAACATCTGATCACCATTCACTTTGAATGCCACATCGTCAGATCCGTCAGATATCACTAATTGGCGTCCACAAAAATACTCTAGCAGTTAAGCTAAGAGAACGGCGATTCCCCGCCAACAACTATCGTACGTTTGAAGAAATCAACGTACGTGACCCTTTGGAAATACTCTGTCAGACATCCGTCCATATACGTCATCCAGGAACAGGATGAACCGAAGGCACTCTCCTACCGCATCCAATATAGGAATCACCCCATGGATCAGTAGCGAGAAGTCCTTGCAACCCGTTGATTCCAACCACGACAGAATCACAGCTTTCCTCTGCTTGCCAGGCAGAGAATATTAGTGGTTCTTCCGTTTATGAAAACCCACGGTCTTCAATGCTCCATCTCGAACATCTTCCGATATCTTCACGTATTTGTTGGTCAGAATGGTTTTCGAATATACATTCGATCCCGGTCTTTCCGTACCAACAATCGTATTGGGCGGGTTTGATAGTCGGTGTTTTAACTATCAAAATAAACAGTGTTTCCAACATGACACTCCAATGAATTCACTGGTTCAGTATTCAGCATCATTTGGCCTTTGACGAACTAATTTCCTTTTTGTTAAATTAAAACTTTCAATCCTTTAAATATTCAAAAATACTATGCTTGAATAACTCTAATTGATTAATTAACATTCGTCTTAACTCCATTCACTTGACTCTAGATCACAGCGATCACAATGGTTACGCCTGATTCCCTCAGGAAACATCCGACCGCCGTAGGCTATCTACAGCCCTGCGAATTTCGCTAGCAGTCGTACGAAATAGCAACTTAGCCCAATAATTATGTTTGGCTAATTCTATCTTGAATAACTACATTCAATTTCCCATTTTGAAATCTCATTTAAAGTTCTCCTTTTTACTAGATCTCGTTTTCAAATAACGTTAATGTAAAATTAACGTCTTAACACTTTGAAACTTATTTATATGGTTTGGTTCATCTTAAACCCTTTTATCGAAATCTCCTTCGACTTAATTCAAATGATTAAGCAATATTAAGTTCAAGCTCTCATTCTCGCTTAAAATTCCTTTTATAATTTCGTTATAAAACTTAGG
Organism: Allium sativum; assembly: GCA_030737875.1. NCBI lineage: Eukaryota > Viridiplantae > Streptophyta > Magnoliopsida > Asparagales > Amaryllidaceae > Allium > Allium sativum. The sequence goes on along the minus strand of CM060918.1, from coordinate 879,396,651 downwards.
TTTAAAATAAAACCTATTCATGAACTCCTCATTTCGCTTGATAAAATAATTACCCAAGCTAAACCATTCGGCTTATTTCTTATTTCCGTACTTATCAATCGGATTAACTTTCTAAAATCACTTAATAATAAATCGAAGTCTTAAATAAGTAAACTATTCATTTATTTCTCTTTATATAACTTTTATTCAAAATAGTATATTTCAAGATTCTATTTCTAGTTATAAAATAAATTTTATAACTGCATCTCTATCGATTCATCTGACGGTGAATCAATATCTGTAACCTGATTGATTTTTAAAGGCCATACTCTGCCAAACACTTAACCAATATCGCCCATTGGTTTAAACCAAACAGATGTTGAATATTAAATCAATAATCAACTATCAAATCAATCACACAAACAGATCAGTTCATATATGAGCATATGAAAATAAATAATACATTTGAGGAATCCGGTTGGATTCCTCCAACCTGTTCTTCCCTGTATTCAAATGGTTATCTCAAATCAGACGGTTCCGTTTTGTTTAACTGATAACACTAAATTAACAACCATTTTAACATCAACCATAAGCAATTCAAACAATGCAACCATTTTAAACACGTTTATAAATAAACGTGACCAACCCAGGTGAGTCACCTTTATTGGAACCAATCGTTAAAAATAACGATTTGGTATTTTACTGAAATTAAACACAGTTTAATTTCATCAGTTAGAACAAACAAATGTATAACTAGCAACAGTCAATTATTTGCAAGCAGGGCATACAAAATAAAAACACCCAATTTATATAAAATATAAAAAGGGTAACTGAGTGAGTTTAACTCACTTTGATTCGTTTGTCCCTGAAGCAGTTCGTTTAATTAAATTAAACTGACGTTTAATTTAATTAAAAATCCCAATAGCCGTCCACTCAGATCAAACCAGTTTCATCTGTCGTTCTCGCCAATACGGACCGGCGCCCCTTGTCTAGTCTGATCTGTATGAAAAAAATTATGAATTTAATACAGTATTTACTATTTAAAATTACTATTATTTAATAATATATTATTAGCTTAAATCCTTATTTATGATAATTAACTTTAGCTAGTCACTATTAAACCCGACATTTGAATAACACGCTATGTCTATTACTGTTCAACTAGGCCCCGTGTAAAATGGCTAGGCACACTTAACAGGAAATTCGACACAACGTGGTTTACGCAAATAACACGGCCTGATTGGTACTGTGTTTTCTTCCTTACCTTTAAACAGCTGGCGCTTACTTCCATACAGCTCTTGTACGTTCGAATATAAATTTAATCATTAAAGATACCTTAATCCTATATTAAATCACTAATTTTAATTTGCTTATACCTTAATTAATGTTACCTTGGGTTATGGTTGAAAACGTTTTGCTCCACGTTGCTTCCTTTCACAGACAGCCCACTTTGTTTCAACCTTCAATACTGTCTCGCTCCCCAGTTTGTGTCCGGCATCATTTTCTTTTCCCCCTCCTTTGCGTGAATATGGTTACTGCTCTCCCCTATCAACTATTTGCTGCTTCTCCATTTACAGAACTCGCGGTGTATTCCTCCCAACGTACTTCATTAGAACAAGACCGGATACACACTTTCCTCTGCATTATCTTCGTTGGTTTTGTTTTCTGGAGATCAGTTCACACGCTCAATAGCCCCTAGTTACTCCACAAATCCACCGCAAGTACACCGGCCCTCATATGTTTGCATGCACTCCTACCTTGCTTCAATGTTTGAATTCTCCCTTCCATTTTCATGCAACTTCCGAACACGAGCTGCACCTCCAACGGATGGCCAGAGCACTGCCTTACTGTTCCTTCTCTAACTTGGCCGATGCTTCCTGGTACCATACCCTTCTTTGTATATTTGTATCCCTTCCCATCTCATTGAAACTGTGAAAACGACCCACGCTCAACCGAATAGATTAACCACCGCACACTGTTCCGACCCCCCCTGACACCGATCTGCCACCACCGAGCTCCTCGCCCAAGGCTCCTCGAACAACGCCCCAACTCGCGACCTCCCCCTCAACCTTATTCGCCCCCGAAACCGACCTCTTCCGGACCGGATTCCAGTCACCTCGGCGAAGTAGGGCCCATCTCCACCGTTCACAACGGAATACTCATCTAGCTCGAGGGTTTTGCTTTGGGAGTTTTTGAAAATACAAGGTGGATTAGGAGATTTATTAGCGGAAAGAAGGGAGCTTTCAGACCGTCACAATGAGTGGTGGTAGCTCCAGTTTTGTTGACTGCGAATTAGGTTTTGACGAGAGTTTTGAGATGGTATATATAAAGGTGATGAAGTTTGGGAAGCACGTAATGTGGTACGAGGTAGGGTGTGTGTGGCTATGGGCTTAGGCCTGCGCTTTGCTTTCCTTGGTCGGCAAGGTTATGAAATGTCAATTTCGTTTATAAATGCTTGGTCGGCAAGCTTCAGGATTTAGGTCATCAATTGGCAGTGGGGTACAAAGTAAGGTGTCCCTTCCAGTTTGAGGTCTGCATGTCAATTTGGTAGCCTTGCAGTGAAACCACATACTGTATAATGACATACATGTGCGTTGCAACAGTCATAGAGTGGGGAGATTCAGGGTAGGCACGAAATATACAGTGAACCAAGATTTTTGTTGGTTTATATATACATATATTATTATACGAAACTTCTCCGTAAAGTAACTCATAAAAACCGCCATATACGGCCTTCGTTTTCTGATAACAAAGCTAATCTTAGTGTAAAAAGGTATTCCGGACCCGATGGGACAAGTTTCGTCAAAATCCGAGGTCGTATGAAAAATTTTCCTTTATGAAACCGGAAATGAACACACGTTTAAAATTTTCCACAGTCACCAGATAAATCAAATCCACTTGAAACTGCGAACATTGACAATAACTTTTCAATACGAACCCAATGACACTAATTTCGTCGCATTCTGACACTGTTGCCCCGGTAGGCTATTTTTACCCTGAACCGCCCTACCCTTTTTAACGCCCAATTTCTCGATCTCTAAAAATAACAAACTATATACATATCCTGACTCTAATCGACGATACGAACTCAACGGAACTGGTTTCGTGGCCTAATTCGATCATCTGCTCAAGTTACACTCAAATATCCATTTATTTACTTAAATGTGCGCTATAGAAATTGAACGGGCGTTTATGGCTACCGTGGTCACATATGACATCGGTTTTCCACGAAATTCACCACCGTACAATAATTTAGCGATACGGTTCTAATAAAACTGATTTCGTCGAAATCTGAGTCCGTTTGCAAAACGGCCATTTTAAAGCTTATAATTAAATAACGAATTTCCATAGCGACTATTTCAAAATTTGATTTAGCCATAACTCGCAATCTATAACACGGAATCTGGATTTTTCTCTTTCATATGAAAGCTATCGCCAATACGGCTCCAACGTGTCTTGTTTCACAGAAATCCGACTTATATCGAATCCTGTATTCTCAGTTGAAGTTCAAAACTTCACTTCACGAACTGCACGCCATTTTCAAGCTCGATTTTATATTATATATAAATTCTAACGTTCAACTTCGTTTTTAGTAACGAATTCAATATTAAATTCCATTAATATTCCCAATATAATATTTAAAACTAATTTAAATATTCATATTCAAATGGTCGAAAAACACGGGTCGTTACAGTTCTACCCAATTCCCCGTGTTTCAATCGCACGTACAACAAGGTCTAAAAATAAAATGGAGAGTGATAGAGGAGAAACACATGAATTGACATAAGGAACAAAATAGGCATGTAAAAGTGTACCCAACTCAAGAATCATGTGTAATGGCGCGTTTTGTTAGCTGTCGAATAATTAATTTATTTAATGATTTATATATCGATTTGGCGATATATATAACTTAAAGTACAACGTTCGAACTTATAATTTATAATTATAATTAAAACGAACCTGAAACGTCGCGGCAGTTCGCAAGTTGGCGATTCGAACTTCAACTGAATATACAGAATTCGTTTTAAGCCGGATTTCTGTGAAACAAGAAACGTGTGGAGCTGGCGGAGTATATCTTTCTAGTGGAAGAGAAAAAACAGGATTTCGTCGTGTAGATTTTGAGTTATGTCCAAATCAAATTTTAAAATAGCCGCTATAGAATCGTTTATCGACTGTATCGGTTTATTCGATATAACTAGAGATCGGATTTGAATTTAGACAAGGTTCTTTTGAGACATATCGATAATTCATATTTTAGAATTTTACTGTAATTTTTAACTAATTAAATAAGCAACTTTTTATTTGAAGCATTTCGCACCCTGAAATCAACATTTTGAAGTTTCAAAATATGAGTCCACCTACCGGTATTATTATATTTTTGGGATCGTGGCACCGAGCTGATTACAACGGTATGTTTACTTCTGTCGACAACAGTTTGTAAACTAAGGAAATTCTTTAGCACGCAATGGTAAACGTTATAACTTAAAACAAAAATTCCCTAAAAACTCCTTTCACCGATCAGAAAAGAGACACACACTTCATTTTTCAAGCAACCCCTTTTCTCTTGGCCTAAAGACAGGAATTGTGGTTTTTAACAAATCCACAAAAGGGATTTCCAACTAAAAGTATATAATACCCTAAAGTTCTCTAAACCGAAGTTCTAAATTATCTGCTCAAAAATTCCAACCCGTTAGTCTTCTTCTCTCTTCAAAACCGAATCGCAACTTCTAAAATCAAAAAACATTCAAAGTAAAATGTGATAAATGCTATAACTTGTATAGATGAGGTCCTTAAGTAATTCCCTTCGATTCCGCACCATTTTGGGGTTATGCGATTCGAGTTTCTGGGCTCGACATTTTTCAGCGGTGGTCCTTCGGTACTAGGGTTCAAGGTTTTGGAGATTTAAGGGGTAAGGCTTGAATTCGAACTCGTTTTTGGTTTCAGCGTGTGGTGTAGCATCTTGTGGAGGAGTTTGGGTAAAACTGAGCGGAAAAAGTGTCGCTCGAAATTAATGTGTGGACCACAGGGAGCCATCGACGGAAATGGCAAGGGGGATGCGGGTTGGAAGTACTTGTGTGGAGGGGGAGCACCTCGAGATAAGGAGGTCAATGGTAATGTCGGTTTGAAAAACCGTGGGATGTGGAAGGTGAACGTGGAGGGCAAAGTGAGGGTAATGGAAAAGAGGGAGCTTCGGGAGGACGTGCTGTTCAAATTGGAGGAGATGGAACCGATGGGCCTGGGGAGTGTTATGGGCCGGAGAGGAAAGAAAGGTTTAAAGCCCATCAAATTTAATCGAGTTTTATTTTAAAATTAGTTCAATCTTGTATATATAATATCTAATCCATATGGTATCGGAATCAGACGAAACAAGTTGCATTGGGATCGTATGGACGGGAGCAACACAATGAGACTGACTGGAAGTCCATCGGAGACAGTTACAATTTATGGAGAAATAAATTGTCCGTCGAAGTCAAAATAACGCAAACCGATATTTATCGGTTAACGCGCAAATGTGAGTAAATCTCACTAACTATGAACAGTTTATAATTTCATGTGGTATTTTTAGAACTGTTAGATATTGGTTGATTTACTGTATGTTGACTGTTAGATTGAACTGCTAATCAGTTAGTTAAATTTTCTATATTGATTTTGTTTAACAGAATATATCATATAGAACTGAAAGTGATGTTATCTATATTGTTTAACATCTGTAATGCAGGGAAACAGGTTGGAGGAATCCAACTGGATTCCTCAACATTTATTTTACTGTTTTCATATATGGTGATATATGATGTGTTATGAAATCTATTATTGATTTCATATGTTTGAATGATACCGATCATTGTTATACGACACGTTAAACACCGTAGGTGATACTAAAATGTAAAAGGGAATTTTCAATGTTTATATTGAAAATAAATCTTATTTATAAAATCGATAGGATTTTATAAAATGAAACCATTTATTTATTTGGGAAATAAATAAAGGAACATTTATTTAGATTTATAAATAAATGGAATAAAGGAATATTTATTTAAGGAATAAATAAAGGAACACTTATTTGAAAAATAAGTAAAATTTTACATGGATAGGTTTAAACCCGTGCTTCGCACACGGTATAACACGATATGGATTTAAATGAGATATTAAATAGGAAATCTGTTTTAAACAGATAAATTGAAGTAGATTAATTTATAAATAATGTTTTATAAATTAAATAAATTATTTATCGTTGATAAATGGAATATATATAAGTCTGGACTTATATAGAGAAGTAGAAACGTTATTAAAAGGACATTTATAAAGTGAAGAACCGTTACTAAAAGTAAATTTTTATAAATGGATAAACGTTGTAAAAAGTAAATCTTTATCAATGGATAAACATTGTAAAAAGGAAATCTTTTGAAATGAATAAACGTAAATAAAAGGAGTTAATCGAATTTAGTTATTCGAAATGAGTTATTCGAATTAGATATTTGAATAGAGTTAAACACATTAGAGTGATTCGAATTACTCATTCGAATAGAGTTAAACAAAGTAATCTGTTAGGTTAACCAAAGCAAGTTAGTCGAGTTAATCAAAGTAATTGGTTAAGTTAACCAAAGTGAATTAGTTAAGATAAACTAAGCGGTTAATCGAAGTGAATTAGTTAAGTTAAACTAATTTGTAAATCAAAGTGAATTAGTTGCGTCAAACTAAGTGAATTAGTCAAGTTAAACTAATTGGTTAATCGAAGTAAATTAGTTGGTTTAATCAAAGTGAATTAGCTGAGTTAAACTAAGTAAATCGGTTAGGGTTAATAAAAGTGAATTAACTAAGTTAAACTAAGTGGATTAGTTCAGTTAATCGAGACAAGTAAATCAAGTTAGGTTAAACCATTTGAGTTAACCGGTTGAAGTTTGCCAGTTAAAGATAAACAGTTAGAGTGACCAGTTAAAGTTGGCCAGTTAAAATTGACCAGTTAGAGTTGATCAGTTAGAGTTACTCAGTTAGAGTTGACCAGTTAGAGTTGACCAGTTAGAGTTATCCAAGTGGAGTTAATCGAGTAGAGTTGCCGAATATCACTTATTCGAAGTAGAGTTATCGAATATAGTATATTCGAGGGAAGAGTAATCGAATATAGTTTATTCGAGTGGAGAAATCAAATGTTATTCATTTGAGAAGAGTTACCGAATATTATTTATTCGAAGAGTAGTTATCGAATATTTGTTATTCGAAGTTAGTAAATCCAAAGGAGTTATTCGAAGTTAGTTAATCCAAAGGAGTTATTCGAAGTTAGCTAATCCAAAGGAGTTATTCGAAGTTAGTTAATCCAAAGGAGTTAGTCGAAGAGTTAATCGAATATAGTTATTCGAAAGAAGGTGTTAATCGAATATAGTTATTCGAGTAAAGTTAAAAGAGTTAATCGAAATGAGTTATTCGAATTTGATATTTGAATAGAGTTAAACACATTAGAGTGATTCGAATTACTTATTTAAATAGAGTTAAACACGTAAGAGTTAATTGAATATTAGTTATTCAATTAGAGTTAATTGAATATTAGTTATTCAATTAGAGTTAAATCGAATTTAGTTATTCGAAAGGAGTAAATCAATTTGAGTTAAGTTAATCGATTTGAACTAAGTTGAATCGAAATGGAGTAAATCGATTAGAATTAAGTTAATCGAGTTAGAGTAAATCGAATATTGGTTTTTCGAAGGTAAGTTATTCGAATTAGTTATTCGAAGGAGTTAATCAAATGAGTCGATCCAAAGGAGTTAGTCGAATATTAGTTATTCGAATAGAGTTAAAGGAGTTATCGATTTTAGTTTGATCGAAAGGAGTTATCGATTAGTAAATCGAAAGGAGATTTTCGAATATAGCATATTCGAAAGAAAGAGATCGAATATTGTTTATTCGAAAGAGAGAGATTTCGAATATGAGTTATTCGAAGAGAGATAATCGAATATAGGTTATTCGAAGAAGAGTTAATCAAATAGAGATTACTCGAAAGAGAGTTATACGTCGAATTCGATTATAGCGAATTCGGGAAAGTACTATTTACTTTCCAGGGTTTAAATCAAGATTAAGTTATTGATTTAGAAATTAGGTGTCTGTTAAATTATTCGAGTTAGGAAATAAAATATATAAGGGTAGGAATTATAACGTTATAGTTATAATCAAACACTGTCATATAAGAAGTGGATTCGTAACCTGAATCCGAGAATTTGCGTAAACAGATGATTGTAAAAAGTGAGCGATGAGCTTCATCTATTTCACAGTAAAGGACGTTGTTCAATTAAGGTCTGCGAGGTAATTATACCCCAACTTGATTGACTTCAGAATTGACAAAGGAATAGTTGTGGTTCGATCTAAAAGGTTGATTTGGAATAAAGTTAAGGAATAAGCGATTAATGGATTAAGCATAACGATGTTTTATACAACGTTCATTTTAAATCCGTAATTGAGTTTTGGAAACATTTTCCAAATATAGTCAGATATGTTTTCTAAACATAGAAAATGAAATGTTTTCATGATAAGAATTTAAGAAACAGAGTTAAGAAAATTCAGAAACTGACTGGAGAGGGTAAGTTGAACGGTTTTCTAAGTGACGATCTGATGTTGGTTTCGACCTTCCGGATTGATACTCAGAGAATTGTTCTCATACTAGTTACAGTTAGGGACTGATAGTTGCGAAATAATAGTGATGTGAAAATAAGCTATGGAAATGTTTTCCAATGATTAATAACATATATTTTCTAAATATATGAAATAAGGAAATATGAACATATGATGATTGATCGATCGAATTTCCATTTGGAAATAAGATCGTTGTTTGTACACCGACATGTTTTCATTTGATAGTTGAATCACAGACTATCAAAGTTTTTACAATTTTAACGTTGTTAATATGGAGAGACCGGTTGGATTATTATCCAAAGAACCACTCTGTATTGGCATAAGCGTTGCGAGCAATATATGCCAAAGATAAATTGAAGACGGAGTAAAGTGCAAGGGCTGTTGTATAAGTCTTAGATAACAGTGACTAAGATGGATATACTGAATAGTGCCTTCGGTTTGTCCAGTCCCAGGACAACGTATATGGAAGAAGGTCTGACAGAGTATATCCAATGGATCGCGTAAGTTGATCTGTTCAAACGTATTCACGTTTGGTGGCGGAGGAATTCGTTTCTCTTAGCTATATACCCGTGTTATTTTTGTATAAGTCAATTTGTGATTTGGCGGGTATGACGATGTGGCATTCAAAGTGAATGGTGATCAGATGTTCTGAAGATAGACGTAGCTTCTAGCCTCACACCGGGAAGTAACAAAAGTTGGGCTAGGCAGCATGGCTAGTTGGGTCATCCCCAAGCAGGGTGTATTGTCACCGATCTAGTGAATATTCATATTTATACTTCTTTTTGATTCTGTATCTTCAGATGACGGTTTGATGGCCTACAACCGTGGTGGCAATATATTCGCGACACTCAAGCTAAATGAGTGAGCGGTCATGTGTGGCCGGGTTGCAAGACGTTCTTGTTGAACCCTGAGTGTATCGCCTCTAGAGTACACTATTCAGAAGGTGCTCCCATACCTTGTCTGTTGGAATCCATTTTCCGATAAGCGCCCTGCGGTTTATGATTTTATACTATGTATGTAGAACGTGAGATGCAAGCGTTTCTGCTAGATTGATACCTATTTGTACTTATACATTATTATAATATCACAATGATATTGCTTGTCAAAGTTGTTCAGATACTCATAAGGGAAAAACCCGTTCCGTGTTCACGGCGTGGTCTTATGAGATATCATATACTTGTTCAATTGTTTTAAACTGTTTTACTCATACCAGTCCCATGACTGACCCGGAGTTTACTTTGTTGTTTTCCCTAAACTCTTGGGTGCCTAAATTTGTACGGGCAGTCAAGTAGTCGGGATTTACAGATATACTTGGAGAGCTTGGAGCAGGAGGCTGCAAGATTCTATAGCTATAGTTATTTCCGCTGTGTTGTAAGTGTTGTACTCTGATAAGTGCTATTGTATATATATAACTGTTTACTTCAAAGTTATGTTATATATTATATGTTATTCGTTCCGCTGTGAGAATTCGTGTTACTCTGATGATTCTGATATTCTTCTTCTTCTATTCTATTAGTTCTATCTTTTCTTTCTCACCTTCTAAATTCTTTCACTAACATCTTCGGAATTTCCGACTCTCGAGGAGTCGGAAATTTCCAGCCGTTACAGTTGGTATCAGAGCTTAAGTTAAGTGATTACCTTGGCTCTGTGGCATAACTCGATAGAGATGGGATTAGTAATATCCTAGATTGAGTTTGAGTGTATATATATGAGCGCGTAAATATTATTCAATATAAAATGGTTTTATATTGTGGAGACTCATTGGTTGAGTGGCTTATGAATTCTGGTCGATCAGTTGATCCACTGTATCGATAAGGGTTACTAAACACTCGAATACGATGAACCATCATGGTATGTTTTAAAAGAGGGTAAATGAAATAATTTTTCCCAAAATATATTTGTTTATAGAAGAAATATATATCTTGAAATTATTATAGTATATTGATTGTGTTGGTTGTTAATATAATCGAATAAGAGGTGAAATGGTTATAAATGACCAATCAAAATTCATATAAGTAAAGTATATGAAATAAGATGAATTAAATATGAATTTAAATCAGAATTGGGAATTTAAAATAAGGAAATTTTAAGTTCCTGGGAGATTTGAAAATGTTTTTCAAATTTAAAACGATATAGTATTGAACTCACTTCGATAGCTGGAAAATAGATTCTGATGATGAATCTAGACATCATCAGTGTTCATTTTTGAGTTCTAAGTGACGGATTACTACCAAATGTTTTGTTTTTGAATTGTTTTGAGAAAACAAGTTGTTTAGAAATTCAAAGGTTTTGAATTGGCATTATGATTTCAAATTGATTTGAAAGAAACCCAGGTACTTAAGTGCTGGAATTAAAATTTAACTAATGAAGTTAAATAAAATAAAATGAGATGGTAAAAATAAATTGAAATTTAACTTGAACTGAGTTAAATAAAATTGAATTGGATTAGAGGTAATCTAGAATGGAACCAAATTGATAAGTCAATAAATTGGAATTTGATATTAGAGTTCGAATGAAATTTGACTTGGATTTGAGGATATGAACTGATTGGAGATCAATTAGAATGGATAACATTGGTATATGTTGAAGTGGTAGCAGATGCAAGGGGTAGAATTAAATGCCCGACAAAAAGGTACAAGTTTATATCATATATGAGTTTGGATTTTATGAGCCGAATTGGCAAGCCGCTTGGCTGTTTGATTTTCTTTTGGGTTGGAGAAGGCCTAGAGAGGCGAGGATGGTTTGTCATATTGACCAATACAAAGGAAGTTATGGCAAAATTTTTCGAAAATTCCAGGCGTTAGAACATTCTCATGATTTATGGAAATGCAGTTAGCCAGAATGAATTAATAATTTAATTGAAAATTAAATGGTTCAGTTGAAACTGGAGTTGAGAAGTAAACTAAAAGATATTTGAATCTAGTTAGTAAAGTTGGTAGCATTTTCCTAGCTTAGCAATTTCGAGGACGAAATTATTTTAAGGGGGGAAGTCTGTAATGGCGCGTTTTGTTAGCTGCCGAATAATTAATTTATTTAATGATTTATATATCGATTTGGCGATATATATAACTTAAAGTACAACGTTCGAACTTATAATTTATAATTATAATTAAAACGAACCTGAAACGTCGCGGCAGTTCGCAAGTTGGTGATTCGAACTTCAACTGAATATACAGAATTCGTTTTAAGCCGGATTTCCGTGAAACAAGAAACGTGTGGAGCTGGCGGAGTATATCTTTATAGTGGAAGAGAAAAATCAGGATTTCGTCGTGTAGATTTTGAGTTATGTCCAAATCAAATTTTAAAATAGTCGCTATAGAATCGTTTATCGACTGTATCGGTTTATTCGATATAACTAGAGATCGGATTTGAATTTAGACAAGGTTCTTTTGAGACATATCGATAATTAATTTTTTAGAATTTTACTGTAATTTTTAACTAATTAAATAAGAAACTTTTTATTTGAAGCATTTCGCACCCTGAAATCAACATTTTGAAGTTTCAAAATATGAGTCCACCTACCGGTATTATTATATTTTTGGGATCGTGGCACCGAGCTGATTACAACGGTATGTTTACTTCTGTCGACAACAGTTTGTAAACTAAGGAAATTCTTTAGCACGCAATGGTAAACGTTATAACTTAAAACAAAAATTCCCTAAAAACTCCTTTCACCGATCAGAAAAGAGACACGCACTTCATTTTTCAAGCAACCCCTTTTCTCTTGGCCTAAAGACAGGAATCGTGGTTTTTAACAAATCCACAAAAGGGATTTCCAACTAAAAGTATATAATACCCTAAAGTTCTCTAAACTGAAGTTCTAAATTATCTGCTCAAAAATTCCAACCCGTTAGTCTTCTTCTCTCTTCAAAACCGAATCGCAACTTCTAAAATCAAAAAACATTCAAAGTAAAATGTGATAAATTTTATAACTTGTATAGATGAGGTCCTTAAGTAATTCCCTTCGATTCCGCACCATTTTGGGGTTATGCGATTCGAGTTTCTGGGCTCGACATTTTTCAGCGGTGGTCCTTCGGTACTAGGGTTCAAGGTTTTGGAGATTTAAGGGGTAAGGCTTGAATTCGAACTCGTTTTTGGTTTCAGCGTGTGGTGTAGCATCTTGTGGAGGAGTTTGGGTAAAACTGAGCGGAAAAAGTGTCGCTCGAAATTAATGTGTGGACCACAGGGAGCCATCGACGGAAATGGCAAGGGGGATGCGGGTTGGAAGTACTTGTGTGGAGGGGGAGCATCTCGAGATAAGGAGGTCAATGGTAATGTCGGTTTGAAAAACCGTGGGATGTGGAAGGTGAACGTGGAGGGCAAAGTGAGGGTAATGGAAAAGAGGGAGCTTCGGGAGGACGTGCTGTTCAAATTGGAGGAGATGGAACCGATGGGCCTGGGGAGTGTTATGGGCCGGAGAGGAAAGAAAGGTTTAAAGCCCATCAAATTTAATCGAGTTTTATTTTAAAATTAGTTCAATCTTGTAAATATAATATCTGATCCATACGGTATCGGAATCAGACGAAACAAGTTGCATTGGGATCGTATGGACGGGAGCAACACAATGAGACTGACTGGAAGTCCATCGGAGACAGTTACAATTTATGGAGAAATAAATTGTCCGTCGAAGTCAAAATAACGCAAACCGATATTTATCGGTTAACGCGCAAATGTGAGTAAATCTCACTAACTATGAACAGTTTATAATTTCATGTGGTATTTTTAGATCTGTTAGATATTGGTTGATTTACTGTATGTTGACTGTTAGATTGAACTGCTAGCCAGTTAGTTAAATTTTCTATATTGATTTTGTTTAACAGAATATATCATATAGAACTGAAAGTGATGTTATCTATATTGTTTAACATCTGTGATGCAGGGAAACAGGTTGGAGGAATCCAACTGGATTCCTCAACATTTATTTTACTGTTTTCATATATGGTGATATATGATGTGTTATGAAATCTATTATTGATTTCATATGTTTGAATGATACCGATCATTGTTATACGACACGTTAAACACCGTAGGTGATACTAAAATGTAAAAAGGGAATTTTCAATGTTTATATTGAAAATAAATCTTATTTATAAAATCGATAGGATTTTATAAAATGAAACCATTTATTTATTTGGGAAATAAATAAAGGAACATTTATTTAGATTTATAAATAAATGGAATAAAGGAATATTTATTTAAGGAATAAATAAAGGAACACTTATTTGAAAAATAAGTAAAATTTTACATGGATAGGTTTAAACCCGTGCTTCGCACACGGTATAACACGATATGGATTTAAATGAGATATTAAATAGGAAATCTGTTTTAAACAGATAAATTGAAGTAGATTAATTTATAAATAATGTTTTATAAATTAAATAAATTATTTATCGTTGATAAATGGAATATATATAAGTCTGGACTTATATAGAGAAGTAGAAACGTTATTAAAAGGACATTTATAAAGTGAAGAACCGTTACTAAAAGTAAATCTTTATAAATGGATAAACGTTGTAAAAAGTAAATCTTTATCAATGGATAAACATTGTAAAAAGGAAATCTTTTGAAATGAATAAACGTAAATAAAAGGAGTTAATCGAATTTAGTTATTCGAAATGAGTTATTCGAATTAGATATTTGAATAGAGTTAAACACATTAGAGTGATTCGAATTACTCATTCGAATAGAGTTAAACAAAGTAATCTGTTAGGTTAACCAAAGCAAGTTAGTCGAGTTAATCAAAGTAATTGGTTAAGTTAACCAAAGTGAATTAGTTAAGATAAACTAAGCGGTTAATCGAAGTGAATTAGTTAAGTTAAACTAATTTGTAAATCAAAGTGAATTAGTTGCGTCAAACTAAGTGAATTAGTCAAGTTAAACTAATTGGTTAATCGAAGTAAATTAGTTGGTTTAATCAAAGTGAATTAGCTGAGTTAAACTAAGTAAATCGGTTAGGGTTAATAAAAGTGAATTAACTAAGTTAAACTAAGTGGATTAGTTCAGTTAATCGAGACAAGTAAATCAAGTTAGGTTAAACCATTTGAGTTAACCAGTTGAAGTTTGCCAGTTAAAGATAAACAGTTAGAGTGACCAGTTAAAGTTGACCAGTTAAAATTGACCAGTTAGAGTTGATCAGTTAGAGTTACTCAGTTAGAGTTGACCAGTTAGAGTTGACCAGTTAGAGTTATCCAAGTGGAGTTAATCGAGTAGAGTTGCCGAATATCACTTATTCGAAGTAGAGTTATCGAATATAGTATATTCGAGGGAAGAGTAATCGAATATAGTTTATTCGAGTGGAGAAATCAAATGTTATTCATTTGAGAAGAGTTACCGAATATTATTTATTCGAAGAGTAGTTATCGAATATTTGTTATTCGAAGTTAGTAAATCCAAAGGAGTTATTCGAAGTTAGTTAATCCAAAGGAGTTATTCGAAGTTAGCTAATCCAAAGGAGTTATTCGAAGTTAGTTAATCCAAAGGAGTTAGTCGAAGAGTTAATCGAATATAGTTATTCGAAAGAAGGTGTTAATCGAATATAGTTATTCGAGTAAAGTTAAAAGAGTTAATCGAAATGAGTTATTCGAATTTGATATTTGAATAGAGTTAAACGCATTAGAGTGATTCGAATTACTTATTTAAATAGAGTTAAACACGTAAGAGTTAATTGAATATTAGTTATTCAATTAGAGTTAATTGAATATTAGTTATTCAATTAGAGTTAAATCGAATTTAGTTATTCGAAAGGAGTAAATCAATTTGAGTTAAGTTAATCGATTTGAATTAAGTTGAATCGAAATGGAGTAAATCGATTAGAATTAAGTTAATCGAGTTAGAGTAAATCGAATATTGGTTATTCAAAGGTAAGTTATTCGAATTAGTTATTCGAAGGAGTTAATCAAATGAGTCGATCCAAAGGAGTTAGTCGAATATTAGTTATTCGAATAGAGTTAAAGGAGTTATCGATTTTAGTTTGATCGAAAGGAGTTATCGATTAGTAAATCGAAAGGAGATTTTCGAATATAGCATATTCGAAAGAAAGAGATCGAATATTGTTTATTCGAAAGAGAGAGATTTCGAATATGAGTTATTCGAAGAGAGATAATCGAATATAGGTTATTCGAAGAAGAGTTAATCAAATAGAGATTACTCGAAAGAGAGTTATACGTCGAATTCGATTATAGCGAATTCGGGAAAGTACTATTTACTTTCCAGGGTTTAAATCAAGATTAAGTTATTGATTTAGAAATTAGGTGTCTGTTAAATTATTCGAGTTAGGAAATAAAATATATAAGGGTAGGAATTATAACGGTATAGTTATAATCAAACACTGTCATATAAGAAGTGGATTCGTAACCTGAATCCGAGAATTTGCGTAAACAGATGATTGTAAAAAGTGAGCGATGAGCTTCATCTATTTCACAGTAAAGGACGTTGTTCAATTAAGGTCTGCGAGGTAATTATACCCCAACTTGATTGACTTCAGAATTGACAAAGGAATAGTTGTGGTTCGATCTAAAAGGTTGATTTGGAATAAAGTTAAGGAATAAGCGATTAATGGATTAAGCATAACGATGTTTTATACAACGTTCATTTTAAATCCGTAATTGAGTTTTGGAAACGTTTTCCAAATATAGTCAGATATGTTTTCTAAACATAGAAAATGAAATGTTTTCATGATAAGAATTTAAGAAACAGAGTTAAGCAAATTCAGAAACTGACTGGAGAGGGTAAGTTGAACGGTTTTCTATGTGACGATCTGATGTTGGTTTCGACCTTCCGGATTGATACTCAGAGAATTGTTCTCATACTAGTTACAGTTAGGGACTGATAGTTGCGAAATAATAGTGATGTGAAAATAAGCTATGGAAATGTTTTCCAATGATTAATAACATATATTTTCTAAATATATGAAATAAGGAAATATGAACATATGATGATTGATCGATCGAATTTCCATTTGGAAATAAGATCGTTGTTTGTACACCGACATGTTTTCATTTGATAGTTGAATCACAGACTATCAAAGTTTTTACCATTTTAACGTTGTTAATATGGAGAGACCGGTTGGATTATTATCCAAAGAACCACTCTGTATTGGCATAAGCGTTGCGAGCAATATATGCCAAAGATAAATTGAAGACGGAGTAAAGTGCAAGGGCTGTTGTATAAGTCTTAGATAACAGTGACTAAGATGGATATACTGAATAGTGCCTTCGGTTTGTCCAGTCCCAGGACAACGTATATGGAAGAAGGTCTGACAGGGTATATCCAATGGATCGCGTAAGTTGATCTGTTCAAACGTATTCACGTTTGGTGGCGGAGGAATTCGTTTCTCTTAGCTATATACCCGTGTTATTTTTGTATAAGTCAATTTGTGATTTGGCGGGTATGACGATGTGGCATTCAAAGTGAATGGTGATCAGATGTTCTGAAGATAGACGTAGCTTCTAGCCTCACACCGGGAAGTAACAAAAGTTGGGCTAGGCAGCATGGCTAGTTGGGTCATCCCCAAGCAGGGTGTATTGTCACCGATCTAGTGAATATTCATATTTATACTTCTTTTTGATTATGTATCTTCGGATGATGGTTTGATGGCCTACAACCGTGGTGGCAATATATTCGCGACACTCAAGCTAAATGAGTGAGCGGTCATGTGTGGCCGGGTTGTAAGACGTTCTTGTTGAACCCTGAGTGTATCGCCTCTAGAGTACACTATTCAGAAGGTGCTCCCATACCTTGTCTGTTGGAATCCATTTTCCGATAAGCGCCCTGCGGTTTATGATTTTATACTATGTATGTAGAACGTGAGATGCAAGCGTTTCTGCTAGATTGATACCTATTTGTACTTAGACATTATTATAATATCATAATGATATTGCTTGTCAAAGTTGTTCAGATACTCATAAGGGAAAAACCCGTTTCGTATTCACGACGTGGTCTTATGAGATATCATATACCTGTTCAATTGTTTTAAACTGTTTTACTCATACCAGTCCCATGACTCACCCGGAGTTTACTTTGTTGTTTTCCCTAAACTCTTGGGTGCCTAAATTTGTACGGGCAGTCAAGTAGTCGGGATTTACAGATATACTTGGAGAGCTTGGAGCAGGAGGCTGCAAGATTCTATAGCTATAGTTATTTCCGCTGTGTTGTAAGTGTTGTACTCTGATAAGTGCTATTGTATATATATAACTGTTTACTTCAAAGTTATGTTATATATTATATGTTATTCGTTCCGCTGTGAGAATTCGTGTTACTCTGATGATTCTGATATTCTTCTTCTTCTTCTATTCTATTAGTTCTATCTTTTCTTTCTCACCTTCTAAATTCTTTCACTAACATCTTCGGAATTTCCGACTCTCGAGGAGTCGGAAATTTCCAGCCGTTACATCATGTTTTCAATAGACATGTTGTACATTAACAACCAATATGGCTAAACTGAGCAAGTTACATCATAGGCATAAAGATTCGATAGAATTGAACATACGAGGATCATCAATTTGGTGTACAACATGATAGGTTCCATCACAACAGTCTCATAGGCATTGGTAATTCTGTTTTGACAAAAGATAAGCATGAATCAAAATTGATTATCTTACAACTAGGCATAGTTCTAGATTCGATTCATTACAAGTCATGATTCCTATTACATGTTCCAAATCTGAGAAATAACTGAACTTACAAAATTATCACAAGTTTACACCCAAACCCATTTACGTCAAGTCTCATGTTTTCTTATTATATACAAATTTTCCCAAACCATAGCCATCATCAATTTATGCTTTTTTACAAATCACATGTTATTCAACATTTCCCAAACTTTTTCCCTATCATTCAAGCATTATACGTGCACGAATTTCGCATAATATGTTAGGCTCGAAGTTAGCCTAACTCATAAAAAAAAAAGGAAGATGGAAGATAATCATGGTATCAAAATAGGCATAAACATGCGAGCACGAATAGGCATGAACTGATAGAATTGATCAGAAAAGCACAGGCTATGAATCAAAAAAGATAACAACTTGTAATTTTGATAAGATCCATTATAGGCATAATCATATGATCAAAATTTACAACTTATCATAATTACTTTAGTTTAATTATCTTGTGAAAGCTACATGAACTCACAGAGATTAAGAAAGAAGAGAAGATCTAAAATATGATTTTTGAAGTTGATAAGCTAATCCGTTGATGTAGGCTTTGATCTTTCTCTTTTATCTTGAATTTGATTATTTAAGGTAGAGGCTAGGTTAGCTTAGATGGACAGCATGACGACTTCATAGAATAGGGTTACGAGGTTTAGGGTTTTGGTTTGATGTGATTATATAGAAGTATAGTATTAATTTGAACCTTTAGATCAATCTAGGATCCATCCAAACCATCCAGTCCAAGAAAATGCATCATCAGGTCAACAGAAGTCGCCACGTAGCCCTACGACTCAGAAAATTGTCACCATCCAAAACAGTCAGCAGGGGTCGACCCCTATAGGGGGGTCGACACCTATGTCGACACCCCTATAAGGGGGTTGACTCCCATGTCGACACCCCCCGGGGGGGTCGACACCCCTGAGCGGGAGATTTCCCGCTCAGCTGCTTTCCTGAATTTTGAACTTCGAATCTGTTTTGATTATTTTATTATTATTTTAATTTAATTTCTGCTTACACTTAAAATCTTCTAACCTTCATAACATCTTCATACGAAATCCGATTCATGCAAACTCGGACTCTATCTCAAGTAGAATTCCGAGACGAACGCAATGGCATAACTCGTTTCACCTAATTCTTCTTCTAAAAATTAAGTGTTCTTAAATTTGTTAATTTTAATGTTTTAAAATTATGGGGTGTTACACAAACGATGTGAAGAACTCTGGTCTTCAACCACCGTCTTCATCATCGACTTATCGTCGTGTCGGTAATTCAAAATGGGATAAACCCGGTCTTTCCAAGTAACTTTTATATTTTATAATCAATAATCAAGTGCTATAAAAACACATCATATGCCTCATTCCAATTCAGAATATTCTTTTATTCAAATATTCACATCATTAGGGAATGGTTCCCATTAGTTTTATCAAAGATAAATTCTTTGAAATTTATTCTTTAATCTTCCTTTGGATATCATTTCTGAACCAAATTTAGGTTTATCAACTAGTTGGGATTATCGAGCCTTACCGAAGTAATCATTTATTCATTAATACCAACCTATTCATTCCATGAAGCAAAACTGGTAATACTCCGTATCTAACGCCGTAGTGTTATCGGTAAATTTAATTACGATTTCACGTTCAAATCTAATTAAAGATTTAACTATAGCCTGGCGTAAAAAAACTGGTGGTACTCCATTCTTGATCCTTTCCCAAATTTGATAATTTAAATGAACATATTCTCATTTCAATTCAATTAAAGATTCATTAAAAATTCACTTAGTTTTGTTCTTCCAACAATCATTATTTAATGATTGTTTAACTTTGGAAAACACAAACATGTCGCATCGACAATCTACGCTGTACTACTGATTTCTACCAATATATAACCTCTAAGCCCATACGTCTCAGAGAAGGGTGTTAAGCAAGAGAATAAATTCTCCACTACCAAATAGATATATACTGAGCAGAGATCAGCAATACGGTTCGAAATACAATGTTAGACATGTAATCCTATCTTTAACTGGGTTAAAGAACCAATGTCATTTAAAACAAAGTTCACGATATACCCCAAAATCACATTCCATTAACTATGGAATCTTCAAGGAAAACAGATCAATATATATAATCGATATCAACTCACGTAACCGACTAATAATGTAAATGGAATAACGGCAAAGCCCTTTAAATTCCATATAATTTAACAGTCTTCCTCCACAGAAGCTCTCTTCGATTATTACCAAATCGAATTCCATTCAATTCCAATTTAATATATTAAATTGGAAAACTTTGCTTTCGAAAATTTCCATTAAATCTTAATAAAAGATTTATGTATTCCAAATCACATTTCATTGCAAATCGGGTTAAAGAACAAATGTCATTAAAAACAAAGTTCACAATAAACCCGATTCACATTCCAATTTATTCCAATTACTAAATATAACTGGAAACTCTAATAATCCTAATTAAAATACTTATTATTTTCACATGGGGTTTAAGAACAGTGTTATTTAAGAAACCATTCACAAAAAATCCAAAATCCAAATTGATATTGAATACAAGGCTCTAAACAGAAATTATATCGGCTTATATTCAATATCAAATTCTGAAACCAACACATATCGTATGGGGAATAACGATATATATCTATCTTCCAAATTCCTCCACAATATCCGTATAGTCACGAAATCCAATTTCGAAATCTCCCGAAGATGATTTCTATTCAAATCCATTCCAATCCGTACATTGGAAAATTCTGGTTAGATTAAAACCATTCACAAATCCAGTTTATTTATTTAAAAACGTTGGATTATCTTTCTAGTTAATAACTAGTTCATTTTGGTAAAAAAA
This sequence comes from Allium sativum, assembly GCA_030737875.1. NCBI lineage: Eukaryota > Viridiplantae > Streptophyta > Magnoliopsida > Asparagales > Amaryllidaceae > Allium > Allium sativum. The sequence continues at coordinate 879,375,560 of CM060918.1, read as the reverse complement.
TATTTTTATCTTTACAAACTTGGAATTTTTCATCCAAATTCTTTCCAAATCATTTATTATGATTTTACACAAATTATTAATATTTTTAATAATTTTATCAAGGCCCATACAGTCGGTTTCCAAAAACGACCACCGAACTGCATCCATAATGACCTTTTCCAAATTTGATTTTGACATAATTCCAAATCCAACCATTAGATTTCAAATCTATTATATTCATTGGAAATCCTTTCCGATACGAACCCAACGGTTTTGGTTTTAGGAGAATCCGACGGTCGGAATTCCCGTAATGTCAATTCGAACTCAATGGTTGAAATTCGCGAACGGTTGCGGCGCGGCGCGTTCTACTCAAATCATTGATATATATATATATATATATATATATATATATCTTTCAAAACGTATTTTATAAATTCGTTTTAAAAACGATTCCCACTTTCATTTCAATTTTAAGTCAAAATTGAATACTCCTTATCATTAAAATATTTAAATGATAATATTTTCAAAATATCAGATTTTGAGATTATTTCCTTTTCGATATTCATTATAAAAATGAATAAAGTCGATATAAATATCGTAAGCGTTAAAATGGAGCATACCTAATCAATATGGCTTCATATGTTTCAATATTTTCATGTCCATACAATATTGGACACGAAATTTACATTTTAATCATTTACTGAATATTATTTTAAAATATTCGTTATCTTAAAATATTCGTTCTTTCTAAATTGGAATCAGATCCAATCAATTACCATATAATGTTAGTTATATGGATTTCATACATCACATGTACAAAACAACAATGATAAACAATAATCCATCATCCAGAGTGCATTCTACACTGTATAAGCATTAAATATAAATAATTAACGCTTACTACAGTCTGCCAACCAATTGATTGACATACAATTAGTGTATGCCAAATATCATCCAAATACCCGTGTGGGGTTTCAACCAACAAATACTGAATATTATTTGGGTAGTTGGGCGGTGCATAAAATTTATCGTCCCAATCCATGTCGGTTAAATGGGTGTACAAAAACAAATCGTCCAATTTGTAAATGAACATTTTTTTTCATTTCACGAGAATTTCATGCTGTTTATATATACGTTAAAAATTATATTTTTAACGATAAAATATTTATTTCAACACTTGACTATTTTACATAGTTCGTTTATTCAATAAAAATGATATTTTTATCGTTCAAACATTTTATTCAACATATGAATATTTATAATAGTTCATTTACATATTAAAAATGATATTTTTAATGAATAAATATTTGTTTTAGAAAAATTCGGCATTATAACGACGCGATATTAGAACCGGAGTAATGTCTAGCATTACCCCTCTCCTAATACTGGCTCGCGCCATACACAATAATCACAGCCAATTCAAACAATCCCACAATCAATTCACAATAAATTTTTACAACCACAATCCAAATTTCCACAATACAATCCAAACAAACAACTATGGTTTGTATAATAAATAGTGTCAGGGGCTACTAAGCCCCGGTTGCAACCAAATATATATTTAACTGTTAAATAATTTAAGTGAGAAGGCGTTCTCACATTGGGATCCACTCTGCCGTTGTTTTCTGATGTTTTGATTTGCTATTCTGATTCCAGAATTTGAAAATGAGCTCCAACCTTCATGCAGTTGTTTTTTCTAGCTTAAACGCGTCATTCCAGACAACTTTCGCCTAGTGGTCTTTCCTCCGAAAATGCTCCACTTCGCCAGAATTAGCGAAAACACAGTATTTGGACAGCAGACTTTGGATGTGTTTTCTGAACAACTCCGCAATCCAAAATATGACTTCCATATACTCATATCGAAGAGAAAATCATGCTCTTCGACATTGGCATTTTGGAGTTTTGGCCAAAAGCGCACGGTTGGAGAGTTATTGAGGCGGAAGGTCAGGGTGTTTAACGTAAAAGCTGAAATTTATAAAAATTGGATTTTTAAATGGAGGAGGGTCAACAGTCGGGGTTGGATGGCCAGAGGCGACAAAGGCGGGGGAGGGGTGGCGCAGGCGGTAGTGGGGACCCATGGCGGCTAGGGTTTCGGTTTAGAGGGGAAGATGTGGCTTGCAGATTTAAAGAGGAGAGGGAGGGGAAGAGGGGAGGAAGGAGTAGGGGCTGCGGGCTGGTGGCGGGTCCGGTGGTGCCTTGGAGGGAGGGCAGCGACGCGGTTTTTTTTTCGTTGACTGAGAGAGTGAGAGAAGGGGGATGTTATATAATTATATTATTTTTATTTCCAAAAAGGTTACTTTTTCATTTGAACTCCAAATTGAACTCAACAACTGTCGTCCCTAGCGTAATACCCCTATTCAAAAAACAATGTCGTAAGCCAGTTCGATTGTTTCGATCAGTTTTCATTAAAATTAAAATATAAATAAATATAACGTTCGAAATTGATCTCAACATACGTTTTAATTTACCAGGGCCACATACTGACTCTAAAAATTATAGAAAAGTTAATCTAGCTATCTTTTGACGATACGGTCCTAATAAAACTAATTCCGCTGAATTTGGAGACCGTTTGAAAAATAGTCATTTTAAACGATTAAATTCAAACTAAAAGTACCAAATGCGTTTAAATTCACCACGCTCACAAGTTAATTCCAAAAATTCAAAAAATTGGAATATAACAATAATTTGACATTCCGAATCCCAAAAAGTGGTTTCGGCTAGTTTTAAGGGCTATATATTATATGAAAAAAAATATAAATTCCATAGCGACTATTCTGAATTTTAAACTGGACATAACTTTCAATTTATATTATGAAATCTGGATTTTTCACATTTGTTAGAAAGATATTATTATACAAATTCAAATATTTCTGGTTTCACTGAAATCCGATTTATTTTAAAATCTATACGTTCATCTAAAATTTAAAATCAAATTTTCAAACTACCACGCCATTTCAGGCTCGTTTTATATTTGAAAATAAATATGTACATTCAAACTACGTTTAAAATAAATTTTTAGTCGTTATTATTCAAAATAAATCATTTTAAATAATCAAAATCAATCAAAATAGCTAAAATAAAATTTTAAATTGGTTCTAAAAACCGGGTTGTTACAATACTTGACGTTTCAATTTCAAATTAAAACGATGTTCAATTTATATTAAAAAACCTTTTTATTTATTTAATAAATTGTTATAATTTACAAAATTCCATAGCGATTTTCTGAAAAATTTGATTTGGACATAACTTACCATTTATAATATGAAATCTCGATTATTTTGACTTTCATTAGAAAAATGTAGTTAAAAAGATCCGAACGTTTCTTGTTTCAAAGAAATCTGACTTATAACGGACCCTATATAGTCGTTTAAAGTTCAAAACGGAATATTACGAACTATTACGACGTCGCGAGCTCGATTATAATTAAGTTATAATTCATACATCTAAAAGTGGTTTAGTTAATAAATTCTTTATAATAACTTGAATATAAACTCAATTAAATATCTCTCGTTATCGAATTCACAAAAATTGCCAATTAAACTAATTCTGACTACTTCGGAAATTAAATTTATTATTCCACTATTTATATTAATTAAATATTTGAATTTAAGTCATTTATATTGCCAAATCGCTTATCTAAATAATTAAATAAATTAATTGTTAAATCGCTAAAAATCTGGGACACTACATTCCTTCCCCTTTAAAGAATTTCGTCCCCAAAATAACTAAGATGGGAAAATTGCTATAAACCTCATTAAATAGGTTAAAAGTCTTTTGTTTTACTCCTTAACTTTAGTTTTAACTGAACCAATTAATTTCAATTAAAATATTAATTCATTTGAAAATTTTAAAAAAAATCTGAAAATTTTCTAACACTTGGAATTTTAGAAAAAACTGGTTGGCATCTCCTTTTACAGCTCAGTCGGTACAACTACAACTCACTTCTCTGGGCCATTTCCAATCCAAAAGAAAATCAAACGGCTAAGTGCTTGCCAAAGATGCTCATAAAATCTCATACTCAGATAAAATATAAAATTGTACCTTTTGTCAGGCATCCAACTTTGTCTCTTCCATTTACTACCAATTCAGCTTATACAAATGTCATCCCAATTAATCTCCAATCAATTTATTCTTAACACAATTATTAGCTTATGTTCAAGCCAATTTCCATTTCTCAACTCCAGTTCATTCTCAATCTCATCTCTTGCTCACCAATCTAATTTCTCAACCAAGTTAAGTTATATTCCCACATTTCATTAACTAATTGATTTCTCTAATAAGATATTTTCATCTGAAATTTCAAAATATTTTTTTTTCAAAAATCAATCAATTTTAATCTTATGAGTTCAATTATACTCCAAAAGCCAATTTTACTTGATGTCGTACTGTTCCATTTCAATTTCCACTTAACTGACTTCAATCCAATTCTTATTTGCTTTCACAAATTTCTACTTATTTTGTTTTCAATTCAAACAATCATTTCCTATGATTTTTAAATAGCTTAGCCTTTTCTAAAATCAAATATTCCTTTTCATAATTTCTAAACAACTTGTTTTCTCAAAACAATTCAAAAACAAAAACTCTAGTAGTAATCCATTACTTACAAACTTGAAAATGAACACCGATGACGTCCGAATCATCATCAGAATTATTTTCCAGTAACCAAAGTGAGTTCAATATTATATCTCTTTTAAAAAATATTTTTAAACACTTCTATTTTGAAATTACTTCAAAATATACTTCACATTGCTTGATAAAATTTCAAAATCTCCCAGGATCTATTTTTCTCCATATATTTAATCCAAAATTCATTTACAACATCATTTAATGTTACTAGGTTTTAATTCCAATTCTGGTTTTTAATTCAGATTTAATCCATCTGATTTTATATATTACATTACATGAATTTTGATTAATTATTTATAACTATCTCAATTATAATCTTATTCGATTATAATAACAAGCAAGACATCCAATGTATTATAATAATTTCAATATCGGTTATCCTTTTATATCAAAATATACTTCGGGTAAAATTATTTTGTTTACCCTCTTTTCAAAACATTATGTGTCGGTTCATCGTATTCAAGTGTTTAGAAATCCCTATCAACATTGTGGTGCCCTACTGTCGACCAGAATTCATAAGCCACTCAACCAATAAATCTCTACAATATAAAATCATTTTTATATGATCGACAAATACATTCTCTCGTATATATAAATTCAAACTCAATCTAGGATATTACTAACCCCATCTCTATTGAGTCACGCCATAGAGCCAAAGTAATCACTTAACCTTCCACTCTAATACTACTATAACGAACTAGGATTTTCGACCCTAAAAATCAACAAAAAAACACCATGTCGGCTATTCAAGCATCGGATATACGGATCATTTATAGAAAGAAGTTGAAGGGTGAGAAAAGATACGAATGAAGGTGAGAATAGAAGAAGAAAAATATAGACACAACAACTGTAACACCCCGTGTTTTTAACTCAAGATAACAAAATATGAATAACTTAATTAAATATTCATAATTAAGTGAAACAGACAGCGCCATTGCATTCGCCTCAGAATTATGGTCAATATTGACACCTGATTTGCGTAAAACGGACACCATATGAAGAAGTTATTAAGGTTTGAAGTTGGTATACGCATAAGAAGAGTATATATAAATAAAATAAGTCCAGAAATTCAAAATAGTTCAAATTTACGCGGGAAAAGGAGAGCGGGAAAATTTCCGCCCATGGGTATCGACCCTATCAAGGGGTTGTCGATCCCTGGGTCGACCCCATAAAGGGGATGTCGACCATTGGGTCAACCCTATAAAGGGGGGTTAACCCCCTTACGGCAGATCTGGGCAGATTATTTCTACATGAACGTGGACTATTTCTTTTACCAAATACATTGTTGAACCCCTATAAATAAGCTTATAGAGCCTACCCTAAATCTCATATTTTTGAGACAACGCAGAAGCTCTGCCATTCCTCTCCCTCCTCGGATCTATTCGAAAAATTTAGATTATTAATTTAGGAAAAATTCTGAATCCAACGAACATATGTTTGTAAATGGGTGTTCAGATCTCTTACTAAAGTGAGGTAATTCCTAGATCTGGTCTATTTTTGATTCTTTTCTCTTTCTTCCCTTTTTCCTTTAGTAAAAATTATGAATCCATGGTTGTTAGGTTCTGAATCCAATTTGGGGAAAACCATGGAATGATAGATCTGGAGAAGATCTAGAATTTGGAAAGCATACGAGGTGAGTGGATTTAAGTTATATCATTCTAGATAATGATATATTATCGTTTAACATTCCCCGTTCTTGTAAACGTGAATTGGCTAGACTAATTAAAAGTATTGAAACTTTATTATGACATGTTTAAATATGATATGTTGGAATGTCTAAACATATGCTAAAAGGATTAAAGTGACGAATATGACATGTTGGAATATTAATATGCTAAGATATTAATATGTTGGAAATTTTGCCAAAATTTACGTAGCAATTACTGTTGTTTCAATTCCATGTTAACTTGTGACATTTATGTATCTGGACCATTAACGGTAGAAATTAAGAAAAATTACATGATTTGGCAAACACATGTTATTGTTAATTGATTATACAATGGAATAGAATTGATTATATGTTAGGAAGAATGTATGACATAAAATAGGCATAATATGATGACATGTGAAATAGTTTACAATAAAGACTTAAAAAGAATTGTATGCTTAAACTTACAGTAAATAAGAAACTGTAATGTGATCAGACTTGAGGTTAGATTACACTTGTGGTAGAAGGCTACCCGGAACCGCTCGGTAAATCCAGCATCCACAAGTGGTAAATCTAATGTGAGTGGTCTAAGTGCATAAATAAAACATGTAATGATGCCAAGACACGAGGTTAAGTCAACTTGTGGTAGAAGTCTGCCCGGACCCGCCCGGCAAATCCTACATCCATAAGTGTTGGCCTAATGTGAGCGGTCTAGTACACACACACATATATATGTATATAACAAGATATGAATAAATGGCAATGATGGTAATTAAACATATAAATCAGAAAATAAGAAAGGAAGGGATGTAACAGATAGAGTTAGTGTGATGCGAAGGAAAAGTGATGTATTTCCCTAAATGACCTATTTCTGAGAACGTTGTCGCAAATAAGCCACAGTGAACAAAGTAGGAAAAAGAAGAAATTACTCGCCACCACGAATTTGGATAGGAATATGTTATGAAAATAAACCACTAATTCCTTTCGTAAATCAAACTGATATGGTACATGAAGTGTTTTCCTTAATAAAATAAGGAATATATATTGTAGTGGGTGAAGAATAATAGGTTACAACAGTAAATGGTTTCAAATGAACGGGGAGTGATAACAACCTGTTATAAATAAATTACGTTAATGAGAATGTTGTATAATAGGTAGACTTGTCCTAGGGACAAGTGAAGATTATAACTTTGGTTATAATATGCTAGTAAGGAAATGAGATAACTGGTGAAATGAGATATATGGCACTTAATTGTAAATTAAGTAATCAGAGAATGGGAAAAATTGAAACCAGTTGTTTGTAATAAGTAGAGAAAAGGGGGGAAAGTATATGAAATGTAAGAAGTAGTAATTAATTATAAATTAAATAATATGCAAACTTGGAAGTCTGAAATTTGCTAATAAGAAATACATGTTTAGGCTCGTCCTAGGGACAAGAGGAAATTATAACATAGGTTATAATAAATGGAAAGGAGACTTATCAGTGAACCTTAGTTAAGAAAACTATGTTAATAAGTAAACAACGATAAGTTGTAGTGACAATGTAAGATGGAATTACGATTAAATAGGGAAGGGTGAGGCAAACTTATATGAAATATGTTATATTTAATCATAAATGATAAGTGGCATTTTAAATGGAAAACATGTGAAATTGAGATATACTTAGTTACAAATTAAGCAGAACATGTTATTGTAACCTTGAATCAAACAAGAATATAAAAGGAATTATGGTTATAGGCCTTGGACCACAATTTAGAGTATAATATGTTGTTGACTTATTAATAAACTTAAATGGGCCAAGTTATATGACCGAAATTAATAAGCAAGAGGAACTTGGTAACTTGAATATGAAGTCAATGCGGAAGGGAATAACCAAGTTAAATGGAAACCTGATGTGCAAAAGTAAGCGCATAAAGGAATGTTTAAACATAGGGTCTAATAACATATTAAAAGGAGGAGCTTGGACAAGTCTGCCCATTTGAGGGTAAATACCCAACGGAGTTGATTCTCGTGGTGCCATGAGGCACGAGGGGAGCACATATTCATTTGATTATTCTGATAGCTCTAAAGGACTGGGAGGGGAAGCAAGCAGCTTCCTGAGATACCTAAGGTGCTCCTGGTAGCCCTCTGTGCGGTGGCAGATGTTTAGGCTGTACCCGTAGAGGTTGGGTCTGCGCGTAACTACTAGGTGGGTGGGCCTTGACTCCAAAATAACTCTGCGGTCAATATGATGTGACGTGGTAACACTAGGGTGATTCAGCGGTCGCCTCAATGGGAAGGCAGAGGTTAGGACCAATGGAGATAGTAGATCGTCGGGTACCCGTCATCGGTAGCCAGTGGGATGCGAAAAGTCTAGAGCTAAAAACAATAGACCATTCATCTTTCACTATCGAGGTACAATGGTTAAGGGAAAATGCCAACTGGATGTTTAGATTGTTTGTTAAGGGCAAGTCGTTTAGCTCTTATAGTCTTTATTAGTTGAGGGAGGGGCCAAGGTTGGGTCATAGCCTCCATGAAAATCAGACCTTAGGAATATCTATATTTTGAGGATCTTTAAGAAGGGCCTGTACAAATATGGAAAAGCTCCTGACTGAGTTCCGTGTTTCTTGTATAGCCCTGCCATGGAACTCGGTGCACGTGCGATTAAGGCATTGAATATGTTTGACGATACGTACATGGGACGGTGTTGATATGTGCATGTCTGCTCTGGGTGGCGTATCGTAGACTTAAGGGCATTACTTCGGTATGCAATCTGATTAGATCGATGGTGGCAGTACGTACACTTACGTAGCATAGTAATGACAGATATACGCGGAACATAACATTGTTATATAGAGATTCATACATCACTCTGGTGTAGGATGAGGGACTGCGTTCATTTCTGTGGCATTACGGTGGAGACCGTGCAAGTGTGGTACCATAGGGTGTACCTCAATATTGAGGGGTAGCTACATATATACTATATTAGGTTAATCCATTGGGAAGTAAATGGGAACGACGTGTGTGTAAGCCTTGAGTGTTATTAATCCAGTTACCTAATAAATAAGAAAATATGATTGAATGGTATATCCAAAGTGTGTAGTTTAAATGCAGTCACCTGAACTTGTATTCTGACCCCCTCCTCATAACATACTCGCATGTTAGATTTGTGGCAGGGACATGATAGCTCTGGATATTGGTTAGGCAGTATTATAAATACGTTAAGGTTATACTTTGATTTTATTATATTTTATCCATTCCACTGTGAGATATTTTCTGAGCTCTGACATATTTTATGTCTCTATCTATTCTGCAGGATACCAGAGCAAACCAACACGAGTTTCGATAGATTAGAATTTTGAAAAAAATCCGGTCTGTTAGAATTCGGTTGTTACATCTGGTATCAGAGCTTAGGTTTAGGATTCCTGCATAGATAGTGAGTGAACGTATTTGTATTTTTAAATTTTAAATATATTATATATAAATACCAAGATCCATAGAGGAACCCACTAAATAGAAAGAGTATAATATGGTAAGAAATAGGATTTTTGTTTTGTACACTAAAGGAATGAATATGGAAATATGAGATCCTTAAGTAATTTAGGTGGAAAGTGTACAATGTACTTTGTATGGAAGGAAGGTGAATCCCATATGATTAGTATTTTGGGTTTTGGGTTTGGAAGTAAAACCTTATAAATTGAAAAAGGTTAAAAAGAGAAAAATGGATTAGGAATTTATATAGTTGAGAGAATTGACCTTGGGAAGTGTCTAGGAAAGCCTAGAAAATTGGAAAGCTGCTTTGAGTCTAACCCCATTGTTAACTTTTAAGAACTTGAAATTGTAAAAGTTTTGGGAAAAGGGTTTATGGTGCTTTCAAGTTTTAATCTTAAAAATCATAGTTTTAAAATATGTAAAGAAGTACATATTGGGTTTTAAAGTAAAATGGGGTATATTTTGGAAGCAATGATTTCTCATGAAAATTTTGTCTAAAGTGAAATTCTCTTAGTAAAAGGTGCATCTTATAGAGCGGGTATAACTCGCTAATTTTCTTGTTATATTTCATACAATAATTTTTAATAAAGAAAGTTTTGAAGTCTCTATTCTTTGACAAACATTTTTTCGATATTGGGTGGATAAAATAAGTTGTAGAAATTAATAATAGAGTGGATGTTTGCACCTTGTAGTAAGACACTGAACTAACCTTATATGCAAGAACAAGTGATAAACCTGGTTGAAAAATAGTTGTCCTTATCTACTCCAGTTTTTGTGATTTGAAAATAAGAATGACTTGCATTTTTTTAAAATGACATGTTTTATGGTTTGGCAAAAATATGTTTTCATGGGGAAAAATAAAATTTTGACACTTCTAATTTTTGGAAGAAAAGTGAAATGAAAAGGCCAAACCGTGTTTTAAAAGTATAGAGTAGGAAAGGATTAGTTCCTACGAAAGATGGGAAAAGTTTTGAGGCTATGAAGTAAATAGCAAGAATTATCTTGGAAAAAAATGGTAAGTTCCTGTAGAATGCGTAAGCATTGAAAAGCCTAGGGTGTTGCTTGAAAAAATTGTTGGTACACAGCTAGGACTAGTGGTGACTACTAAATAGTAAAGGGCAAGTAAGTGTTTAGACCCTGTTACTAATTTTCATGTTAGGGGTAAAACACATTATTACATTTCTGTTGGGATTGTTCTGTTGTTTTGTTCTTGTTGGACAGTTAGTGTAACACCTAAACCTGTCATGGATCCCAATGTTCGTACTTTTCTATCTAAGGGGGACATAGTCCCAAGATTCTTGGCCCTTAGCAGTAGCTGTGTAGGGTGTTTGTTCTCTTGTTTTAGTTGAAATATTAGAAGGCTTATTTAAATTTAAACTAAGATCAGATGATTAAATAAGCTAAGGAAAGAGAAATGGTACAACTAAAAAAGGAAACTGCAAATTCAGTAAAGTAACAAACATGATAAATTATGAGAAAAGATGAATAAGAGTAAAAAAATTCAAGATAAGATGAAAAAGAAAATTAGTAACAAAGAAAATTTTTCTTATCTGGGCTGTGCTTGGATAGGAAAATAGGGAATCTTTATGGAATAGTTAAATAAAATCCATGTACGATAAGAAAAAGGTTGAAAACAAAAAACGGAGGATGTGAAATTTTCCGTTTTCCACCTTTTTGTAACATAAGACATCGAATTTAATTATTAGATTTTTCTGAAATTCAAAAAATAAAGTTGGTTGGTAGGATTTTGGATGCAACAATTGGATGAACTACACTCTTACTCAGTAGGAGTGTAGGAAAATTTGGATGAAAATGTATTTTAGTTTAAAAATATTGCATTCATGTAGAACTGTCACTATATTTAGGATGTGAGCATCATATTTTAAAAGGATTTTTGAAAAATTTACATACACATAGGAAGTACTACTTAGGCATACATGCATTATTATGTTGTATTTCACTTTGCACAAGTACACAATGTTTGCAAAAATTGGATGTACACATGATGGATGTATTTTATGCGAGGGGTTACTTGAATCTTACCCTTATTAAATATCGAGGACGAAATTTCCTAAGGGTGGGAGAATGTAACAACCCGCATTTTTAAATCAAGATACTAAAATATGAATAACTTAACTAAATATTCAGAATTAAGTGAAATAGACTACGCCATTACATTCGTCTCGGAATTATGGTCAAAATAGACACCTGGTTTGCGTAAAACGGACACCGTATGAAGAAGTTATTAAGGTTTGAAGTTTGTATATGCATAAGAAGAGTATATATGAATAAAATAAGTCGAGAAATTCAAAACAATTCAAATTTACGCAGAAAAGGGGAGTGGGAAAATTCCCTCCTAGGGGTGTTGACCCCTGGGTCGACCCCGGGGGTGTCGGCCCATGGGTCGACCTCATAAAGGGGGGTTGACCCCCCTACGACAGATCTGGCAGATTATTTCTATGCAAACGTGGACTATTTCTTTTACCAAATACGTTGCTGAACACATATAAATAAGCTTAAAGAGCCGACCCTAAGTCTCATATTTCTGAGAGAACGCCTAAGCTCTTCCATTCCTCTCCCTCCTCAAATCTATTTAGAAAATTTAGATTATTAGTTTAGGAAAAATTCTGAATCCAGATCTGAAGGAAAGGAATGTATGTTTGTAAATGGGTGTTCAGATCACTTATCGAATTGAGGTAATTCCTAGATCTGGTCTATTTTCAATTCTTTTCTCTTTGTTCCCTTTTTTTTAGTAAAAATTATGAATCCATGGTTGTTAGGTTCTGAATCCAATTTGGGGAAAACCATGGAATGATAGCTCTGGACTAGATCCAGGATTTGAAAAGCATACGAGGTAAGTGGATTTTAGTTATATCATTTTAGATAATGATATACTATCATTTAACATTCCCCATTATTGTGCATTTAAATTGGCTAGAATAATTAAAAGTATTGAAACGTTATTATGACATGTTCAAATATGATATGTTGAAATGTTTAAACATATGTTAAAAGGATTAAAGTGACAAATATGACATGTTGGAATATTAATATGCCAAGATATTAATATGTTGAAAATTTTGCCAAAATATGCATAGCGATTACTGTTGTTTCAATTCTATGTTAACTTGTGACATTTATCTACCTGGACCATTAGCAGTAGAAATTGAGAAAAATTACATGAATTGGCAATCAATATTATTGTTAATTGATTATATGATGGAATATAACTGATTATATGTTAGAAAGAACGTATGACATAAAATAGGCATAATATGATGACATGTGATATAGGTTACAATAAAGAGTTGAAAAGAATAGTATGCCTAAATTTACAGTAAATAAGAAACTGTAACGCGCTTAGACTCGAGGTTAGATTACACTTGTGGTAGAAGTCTGCCCGGAACTGCCCGGCATTTCCAGCATCCACAAGTGGTAAATCTAATGTGAGGGGTCTTAGTGCATAAATAAAATATGTAATTGTGCTAAGACACGAGGTTTAGTCAGCTTATTGTAGAAGTCTGCCCGGACACGCTCGCCAAATCCAACATCCACAAGTGTAGGTTAATGTGAGAGATCTAGTACATATATATAACAAGATATGAATAAATGGCAATGATGGTTATTAAACTTCTAACTCAGAAAATAAGGAAGGAAGGGATGCAATGGACTGAGTTAGTGTGATGCAAAGGAAAAGTGATGTATTTCCCTAAATGACCTATTTCTGAGAACGTTGTTGCAAGTAAGCCATACTGAACAAAGTAAGAAAAAAAATACTTGCCATCACTGATTTGGATGGGAGTACGTAATGAAAATAAATAACTGATTCTTATGTAAATCAAACTGATAAGGTGCATGAAGTGTTTTCCTTAATAAAAAAAATGAACATATATTGCAATGGATGAAGAATAATGGGTTACAACAGTAAATGGTTTCGAATGAACAGGGAATGATAACAACCAATTATAAATAAATTACATTAATGAGAATGTTGTATAATAGGTAGACTTGTCTTAGGGACAAGTGAAGATTATAACTTTGGTTATAATAAACTAGTATGGAAATGAGATAACTGGTGAAATGAGATTTATGGCACTAAATTGTAAATTAAGTAATCATAGAATGGGAAAAACTGAAACCAGTTGTTTGAAATAAGTAGAGGAAAGGGGAAAAAGTTTATGAAATGTAAGAAGTTGTACTTAATTATAAATTAAGTAATCTGTAAACTTGGAAGTCTAAAACCTGCTGATAAGAATAACATGTTTAGACTTGTCCTAAAGAAAAGAGGAAATTATAACATAGGTTATAATAAATGGAAAGGAGACTTATCAGTGAACCTTAGGTAAGAAAACTAAGTTAATAAGTAAACAACGATAAATTGTAGTGACAATGTAAGATGGAATTATGATTAAATAGGAAAGGGTGAGGCAAACTTATATGGAATAAGTTATATTTAATCATAAATAATAAGTGACATGTTAAATAGGAAACATGTGAATTGAGATATACTTAATTACAAATTAAGTAGAACATGTTATTGTAACCTTGAATCAAACAAAAATATAAAAGGGATTGTGGATTATAGACCTTGGACCATAATCTGAAGAATAACATGTTGTGGGCTTATTAATAAACTTAAATGAGGTAAGTTATATGACTGAAATTAATAAGTAAGAGGAATGTGGTAACTTGAATAAGAATTCAATGTGAATGGGAATAACAAAGTTAAATGGATACCGGATGAGGTAATGCAAGCACATAAAGACATGTTTAGACATAGGGTGTAATAACATATTCAAAGGAGGCGCTCGGACCAGTCCGCACGTTTGAGGGTGAATAACCCAACGGGGTAGTTCATAGTGGTGTCATTAGGTACGAGGGGAGCGCACGTTCATCTAATTATTCTGACGACTTCGAAGGACTGGAAGGGGTAGCACGTGGCTTCCTAAGATACATAAGGTGCTCCTGATAGCCCTTTGTGCGGTGGTAGATGTTTAAGCTGTGCCCGCAGAGGTTGGGTCTGCGCGTAACTACTAGGTGGGTGAGCCTGGACTTTAAAAGTAACTTTGCAGTCAGAATGATGTGATATGGTGACACTAGGCTGATTTGGCAGCCGCCTCAACAAGGAGGCGGAGGTCAGGACCAATAGAGATAGTAGATCGTCGGGTACCCGTCATCGGTAACCAGTGGGATGCGAAAAGACTAGAGCTAAAACCAATAGACCATTCACCTTTCACTATCGAGGTACGGTGGTTGAGGGAAGACGCCAACTAGATGTTTAGATTGTTTGTTAGGAGGAAGTCGTTTAGCACTTTAGTGTTTACTAGTTGAGGGAGGGTCCGAGGTGGGGCCTAGCCACCATGAAAAACAAACCCTAGGAATAACTATATTTTGAGGCTCTTTAAGACGGATCTGTACAGATATGGAAAATCTCCCGACTGAGTATTGTGTTTCTTGTATAGCCCTGCCATGGAACTCGGTGCATATTATATGCGGTTAAGGCGTCTAATATGTTTGAAGATACGTACATAGGACACTCTAGATACGTGCATGTCTGCTCTGGGTGGCGTATCGTAGACTTGAGGGCATTACTCCAATATGAAATCTGATTAGATCGACGATGGTAGTCCGTACGCTTACATAGCATAGTAATGACAAATATATGCGGAACGTAACATTGTTACATAGAGATCCGTACGTTACTCCGGCGTAGGATGAGGGACTGCGTTTATTTCTGTGGCATTACGATGGAGACCGTGCGAGTGGGGTACCATGGGGTTTACCTCAATATTGAGGGGTAGCTACATATATACTATATTAGGTTAATCCACTGGGAAGTAAATGGGTACGACGTGTGTGTAAGCCTTGAGTGCTATTAACCTAAGTAACCTAATAAATAAGAGAATATGATTGAACGATATATATAGGATTATCCAAACTGTAGTTTAAATTCAGTCACCAGAACTTGTATTCTGACCCCCTCCTCATAACATACTCGCAGGTTAGATTTGTGGCAGAGACATGATAACTTTGGATATTGGTTAGGCTGTATTATTAATACGGTAAGGCTATACTTTGATTTTATAATATTTTATCCATTCCGCTGCGAGATATTTTCTGAGCTCTAACATATTTTACGTCTCTGTCTTTTCAGCAGGATACCAGAGTAAATCAACACGAGTTTCGATAGATTAAAATTTTGAAAAAAATTCGGTCTGTCGGAATTCGGGTTGTTACAACGAAATAAGATTAAACACGAATCTCACAATGGAAAAAACAAAATATACTACATAACATCACTTTTGAAATATGAACTTGTAACTATATATACATACCGTTATTAGAGTACAACACAATGCATTACAGCTGGAATAAACAATAGTTATCAAATGTTGAAGCCTCCTCCAAGCTCTTCCAAGTATATCTATAAAATCCCGACTATTTGACTGCCCATACAAATTTGGGTACCCAAGAGTATACGGTAAAGAAGAACAAAACAAACTCTGGGTCCGTCATGGGACTGGTGTAAGTAAACTCCAATAATTTGGTTTAAGTTCAAAAAATCCTTTTGAAAGAAAGGATAATCGTAAGGCCGATCCACAAATAAATACGGATGGTTTTTACCTTACATAACCCAAAACATTTTTAAAATCAATACTTTTCTGATATTATAATAGTGTCTAAATCAAGTAAATAGCAATCTAGTAGAACACTTGCATCTCACGCTCTACATAGATAGTATACAATCAATATCGCGACATATTATTAAAGAATGGATTTCCAACTATAGCAAGGTATGGGTATACCTTCCGGCAGTGTACCTCTAGAGAAAATATACTAGGATTCAACAAAAACATCTTGCAACCTTGTCTAAACATGACCGACCATTCATTTCGCTTGAATGTTCTGAATATATTGCCACCCTACGGTTTGGGCCCATCTTATTTCGGGGAGATATAAAAGAGAAAGAAGAACAAATAGAAATTTCTCTAGATAGTTACAATATATCCTAATTGGGAGTGACCCACTTAGCCATTCAACCGACCCGATTTTTTGCCATTTCCCGGTAGAAGAGGCTAGAGGTCATAATTACCCTAAGATAGATCACATCTTCATTCACTTTGAATTCAACGTCGTTATACCTGCCAAATCACAAATTGATTTCCTTAAAAATACTATGGGCATAAATATAAGAGAATCAAATTCCTCCGCCACCAACATAAGTAAGTTTGAAAAGGTCAACTTACACGATGTATTAGGTACACTCTGTCAGTCAGACATTCATCTATACAAGTTGTCCTTGGAATAGACAAACCGAAGGCACTATTCTACAAATCCATCTTAAGCAATTTATACCTAGAATCGCCAGAACATCCCTTTCATAAACTTCGTCTTCAATTTTCTTCAGTATATTTGATTCGCAACACTTATGCCCATGCAGTGTGGTTTTAAGATAATAAACCTGATCCTGGTCTCTCCATATTGACAATGGAAAAATGGTCAAAAACTTTGATAGACGGTTATTTAATTATCAAAGGAAAACATCCATACAACCAACGATCATATCTCTAAATGGAAATTCGACCGATCAATCATCAAACAACATTTAGCCCTTTTAATTATTTCCTTATTAATTTATCATTTCCCAGTTTCTCTTTAATATATTTACCCAAATATTACTCCAACTTGTTTAGCCTCTCATGGTTCTGGTAAAACATTTCCATCTATTATAAACTATTTATTTTCTATATTCCATAAAATATTTCTTATTAACATCGGAAAGCCTTTTCATATGTAATCACATTTTTCTTATTTTCTAAATTTAGAAAATATATGTTATTAACATGGGAAAACATTTCCATCTCTTATTCATGCATCCTTATTCTTCCACATCAATTAGTCCCTAACCGTAAACTAATAAGAGAATAACTCCCTAAGTATCAACCCTGAAGGCCAAAACCAACATCAGATTAACGCTCAGTAAGACATTCAATTTGACTAATCTCCCATTAGTTTCTTATTTCCTTAACTCCATTTCTTAACTTCTTATCAAATCGTTGCTTACGCAACTCTCGTATTTAATTTACGAATCCACTTCTTTTCTGGAAAACATCAAATATAACGATAGAAGAGATGCGGATGTTGCACTGGAGCTGTAGGCATACCAGACGAAATCAGATTAGGAATGAGGATATTTGGGAAAAAACTGGAGTTGCACCTATTGAAGAGAAGTTAGTCCAACGCCGCTTGAGATGGTTTGGACATATCCAATGTAGACCATACGATGCACCTATGCGCGTTGGAATTATAGGTCACGCCGAAGGCCCGAAGAGAGGTAGAGGTCGACCTAAAATGACATGGGAGGAGATAATAAAGAGGAATTTAAGTAATTGGAGTATATCTAAAGAGCTGGTAGTGGATAGGAGTGTACGGAAGTTGGAAATCCATGTACCAAAACCTTAGGATTTTTTGTTTTTTAATTATTTTAGACAAACCCGGAAAGTCATGAGAATAGTACCAGGACGGGAGATTTACCTGGGAAGTCCTCTTGCGCTTGAGTACGGGAGCCTTTGGCACTAGGTATCCACCTTATTATTTTAGACTTTATTTCACTTTTGTTGAACCTTTTTACTTTTTTTATTAATATTTTCGACTTTATTTCACTTTTATTGAACCTTTTTACTCTTTTTATCTTCGTCAGGCGACTTTTTATTTGTTTGCTTATTTTAAACGCTTATATATATTATCATTATTATTTCTTTTATTTTTATTTTTATTTTAGGTTCCATATCTAGCCAACCCAAACTTGTTTAGGATATATGGCTTTGTTGTTGTTGTATCAAATATAACGATAGCGCTATAATCCCTGCTTCCAGAATATTAACTTTAAAATACAAATTTTATTCAATAATTTAAATAAACAAATAATTAATTAATCTTTATTAAAAACGGAAAGTAAATAGTACTTTCCAGAATTCGATATAATCAAATTTCAATGTATAGCTCTCTTTTGAATAATCTGTATTCGATTAACGTTCCAAATGTCAGAATAATTTAGCGTTTCATGCAACTCAATTTCTAAATTCACTTTTGAATTATCACTTATAAATATTTACTAATTTCCTTCTATAACCATTTTAATTTGCAAAACGTTTGCTTTTAAATCATTACTCACTTTAAAACATGAATATTATTTCTTTATAGAAATCTGGAGTCATTATACTAATTAAATCTTGATTTAAATAGTCAATACCAGTAACAACTTAAAATTCCATGCATCGAGCCATTTTTTTCTTCCAAAATTCAATTCACTATCAAATCCCTTTTTACAATCAACCTCCTAGTTTACTTTATTTAATAAGTTTATAGTTCTAATTCTATTCTACATTCGATTATAAAATATCCATTTCAACCGAATATTAATTATCTTGTCAAATTCTGCATTACATAATATACAATTTCTAAAAATAATTTACTTTTATAACATTCGACATTGTCGAATTCTAATTACAAATCTTTATGGATTTATTTCAATTCTACTTACATTTTGAACATCGAAATAATTTCATCGTTTCCTTTTGAAATGATTTCCTATTTCCCTTTTAAATTGGTTCATGAATTTACATTTTTGAATTATCCTGCGATAATTACTCCACTTAATTTATAAACATCGTTTATAAATTAAACTACTTTTTTTTATATTAAAAACAAGTTATTACATTCTAGCCCAACCGAAATTCAATTTCTATTTAAAAATAGATTTTTCCTTTTTAAAACTCGAATTCTTTTCCGATATATTTTACGGTATTTAAATACCATTTATTTCGGGGTCAATGTTATTCAAACATTCCAAAACAAAATAATTAACCACGGGTTATTTGCGACATCATATAATGCAATATATAAAAGATAATATAAATGTTGAGGAATCCAGTTGGATCCCTCCAACTTGTTTCCTTGAACCTACATATGTTAATCAACATAAATAACATTAATTTCATATCACTATGAAATATTAAAATAAATAGAATCAATATTCAACTAACTTTTTATTATATATATATATATGTGTGTGTGTGTGTGTGTGTGTGTGTGTACCTATAATTCTAGCCAATTTAAAAGAAATTCCTCCAAACAACCGTCACATATCATTCAATCATTATTTATCAATATTAACTAACGTTTGTAAAACTATAAAACTGGATAGAGTTAGTGAGTTTACTCACTTTGGTCGTTAATCTTTAATAACGATCAACGCTCGATAGACCTGGCTAGACGTTTTATTTTGCCTAATATTGTAACGATCTCCAAATCGCTCTAGACTAGTTCCATTGTGTAGTATGCGTCCACATGATTCCAATGTGAAAGACTGTATATAAAACTGATAACATATGTACATGATATTACGACTACAAGTTGTATACATTATTTAATTAAAAATAGAACTAACTTAAGTTATTAAATCGGGCCTTACCCATTTTAAAACAGCCCATCCACCCTTGTAGAAACCAAGACCTGCATGGACATCTTTCTCCTCGAACCAAACAGTGCTCTCTTCCTCCCTTCAGAACTCACGAACCTAATTATCTCCAGTATACAAATATTCACCATTTCCAAAACCTTCGAGCTCCCATACCCCTCTACACACCACAGCATCATGTAGGGCCAGGTCTAAGCTTCCTCTCTTCGACTTCTCTTTGATTCCCACCAAGCCTCCATCAATTCTCACTCCAATATCACCTTGCACTGAGCGACTATTGGCATGACTATGGGAAAAACATGCGACCTAAAACATTGTGAAAGCTGCCGAAAAAATGTATGTTAATGTGATTTTCAACACTAAACCCAAATCTTATCATGGAAACTTGAATTGATACTCCATTATACCAGAAGATCAAACCCTAACTGCTGTAGTTAAAAGTAGCAAACGTTTTATGTTCAAATCCTTCAAAAAAAAAGTACAGCAATGAAGTTCTTACTCAGAAGATCAACGACTCTTGTTTTGGTATTACTTATGGAGAATTGAATTTTGTTTTAAATTTTGATTGCCATTATAAATCGACATTTTCTCTGAAAGTAAAAAACATGAGGGCGGCTTAGATGGGGAAGCTTAAGCTTTAAGGCATAGACGACACAAGGTAAGCATGCCATCTAATCAAACATAGGTCTACGTTACCTATTTTGTTTTGCTTGGTTTGATTTTTGTGCGGACTCTATATATTATAGGTCATAGTGTAGGAAGGTAGATTTAGATGTAGATGATGGTGTTTTTTATTAAATCTCCATGTGCAGCATAGGGACTAAAACTACATGTAGCCTGCGTTTTAATGGGGAAGGCAGTATAATTGCTTGGTTGCCAAGCCTTTACCTATATATATATATATATATATATATATATATATATAGGATAGGTGGCATACAAGTAAGCATGTGCTGGATTTTGTTTTGTTATTTAGGTCTGCGCATGTAAGTTTGCTTAGGGGGAAAGGTATTGACTTGATTTTTAAGAAAATATACATAATTGTCTGAAACTTGCATATGAAGTAATACACCCAAACTACCAAATACAAGCTCCATGTAAAGACCTGAAAATCCCCACCCATTAAATCGACCATAAACGACACAGGTCTGAACCAGAAGTTGGAAATCTTCGAATACTTTAACTTTGGGGATACAATACATCGGAACAAATAACAACAGAATTTTATTTCATCATGATAATATAACATCTGAGAACAGAATATATCAGAGTACATTGAAAATAATATAGCGGAAGATAAAATTACAAAAGATTTATACAATGAAACATAAATAACTAAATTGATACAGCGGAAGTCTATCAATACTCTGGACACAACTTTAAGCTCTGATCTAGAATCCTGCTCAATATATCTGCAAAACAAGCTACTCGACTGCCTGTGTGGAAAAGAGGGCACCCGAGTTTGCAAGTGAAACAAACTACGGGTCAGTCATGGGACTGGTATGAGAAATCTTACTTAACTTATCTAATAATAAGGCTAATCACAGGACCATGCCGCTAACGCGGAACAGGTTTACTCCATTGGATTTCCAGTACATAAATAAAGTAATTCATTAAACAACGCAATGCCTTTTAGGAAAATGAAACCATTATAAGACTCAAGTCCCATCACACAATGCAACGCAAACCGGAGGATAGAGTTTTACCTTATAATGGTCAAAAGATGCTTGATACGATATAACAGATTTGATAATATTATTAGTGTATATATATATTTAAAAACAATTTCAATCATAATGTATCAATCATAGATGACATAACTATCATATACTATGTCGCCATACTAGTTATACAATCAAAACCGCATGATGTCGTATTGGAAGTTGTATTTCCATCATGAGTCAAGGCTAGGAACGATCTCCTGACTGATTCGAGACACTCTAGCAATGTCTTAGGATTCGGACGCTGGCGAACCCTTGGATCCTGCAGGGCCGGTCACCCAATTCTGCAATGGGTTGGATTAGTTATGCCTGAACAAATGCTTCCCGATCCTATTGGACCTATAATACGGCCATTGGCGACCGATAAATCCGAGGCCTCGAAAATTCCATCATCCACATAAGTAAAATGTCAGGGCTGGTAAGTCGCTGACACCACTTCTAGCTAGAAAGAAACGTGTGCACTCCCTGTATTCCCTCGCTCCGTTGTAGACTCTACCGGGGTGTGAGGCTCACGAAGTAACGCTACACAAAGCTATGCTTTGATCATCATCTATAAGGCTCTGCTTTTCAACAAAAGTCTTGATCTATGTTTCTTAGCATGCCACATTGTCAATCCATACCATTGATTTCTGCCAATATATACCCTCTAAACTCGTACGTCTCAGAGAAGGGTATTAAGCAAGAGAATAAATTCTCCGCTACCAAATAGATATATATTAGAAGAAATCAATGAATATAGTGTAACTGATTACAACGTCAGACATGCCATCCATTTACAAGTCCGTTCTGGGTCTGAACGAAACCGGAGGAACTTAATTCCTCGCATATCCGAACAATCAACAAATACGTCCGGACAACTACCATTGTAGCCCCTTCAAGGTAGCGACTCCAATCACATGCATCAGTATTCCTCATCCATTCGATATGAAGATCGTCGGTCTTGCACTGTCTTCAATATTCTTCGACTGTTAGTCGTCGTATTCATTATTCAGAATGGGTGAAACCCAGTCTTTCCGAATAACTCGCGTAATTTATAATCAAGTGCTATAAAAATACATCCAACGCCTCATTCCAATTCAGAATATTCTTTTAGTAAAATATTCACAATTTCAGGGAAAGGTTCCTGTGACGACCCCAAAACCGCGTACGACGGTGGCAAGGGTAACCTTAGGAATATAACACATAAACAGAAACAGCAGAACAGAAAAAAATAAACACACCAGATAATGTACAATAGAATACACTGGATAAACATAATCATCAGAGTTACACAGTATACAGGATCATACTTAGTACAAAATACAGTTCAGGTATACATAAATGTCTACAGTGGAAAACAAAACATAATATGTAAAATAGGAGCTGAACAGCATAAAAGGAGATAAATGATAGAATCCATCTTCAGCTCCAGCTATCCAGAAAGAGCCTGTTAAAACCTGAACACAAGGCTGCCCGTGTAGAAAAAGGGGCACCCGAGTTTGCAAGTGAAACAAACTACGAGTCAGTCATGGGACTGGTATGAGAAATCTACTTAACATATTTTAATATATGGCCAATTACAGGACCACGCCACTTTCGCGGAACGGGTTTACTCCATTGGATTGCCAATGCTTTAAAACAAGTAAATCTTTTAAACATCGCAATGCTTTTTATTAAAATGAAGCCATTATAAGACTCAGTTCCCATCACACAATGCAACGCAAACCAAAGGATAGAGTTTTACCTTATAATGGCCAAAATATGCTTGACACGAATAAAACAAAAGCATTTGGTATTATTACTAGTGTTTATATGTTTCAAAAACAACTTCAAATCATAAGTATCAATCATAGATGGCATGGGTACCATATATCATGTTGCCATATATAGGTATACAATCAAAACCGCACGGTGTCGTATTTGGAAATTGGATTTTCATCATGAACCAAGGCAAAAGATAGTCCTTACCGAATTCGAGACAATCTAGCCCATGTCTCAGGCAAGTACTTAGTCAAGCCTTTGGATCGTCAGGGCCGTTCCACCGATGTGGATTAAAATGCCCGAACACTGCGTTTCCCCGCCCTTTGGGCGTAGATGAGTCCTATGACTCCATCGGCTCCACATAGTCACCGATATATCTGAGGCGCCTCGCAACAGTAACAACCACACAGGTGAAAATAATATAAATGTCAGGGCTGGTAGGTCACTGACACCACCTTAGCTAGAAGGAAATGCATGTCCTTCCTGAGGTCCTCTCCAGTTTTTGGTTCATACCGGGGTGTGAGGCTCGCGAATAAACGTTATACACAAAGCTACGCCACACAGGCCGTGCTTTGATCATTAACCACAAGACTTTGCTTTTCAACAGAAGCCTTGATCATTGCCACTTAGGCATGCCACACAGGCAATTCACTCCATGTGACTGATTTCTATCGATATATAACCTCTGAGCTCGTACGTCTCAAAGAAGGGCGTTGTAACAACCCGTAAAATCTGGGCCAGTTTAAAATTTTTATTTTGGCAATTATAGCGAGTTTTGATTATTTAAAATGAATTATTTTAAATAATATCGGCGAGAAATTTATTTTGAATATAATTCGAACGTATATATTATACGCGTCGTCGTTAGAATATAAATATTTATATATAATTATAAATAGAATTGAAAATGGCGCGATAGTTCGATAATTCGATTTCAAACTTCAATTGAATGTACCGGGTGCAAAACAATCCGGATTTTAGTGAAACCAAAAATAATGGAATCTAATAGTGAATATCTTTCCAACGAATCCGAATGATCAAAATTTCTTAGCGGGAATCAAAAGATATGTCCAGTTGAAAATTCTGAATAGTCGCTATGGAATTCAGGCCCTTAAAAATGGACATTTTGCAAACGACCTCGGATTTCGACGAAACCAGTTTTGTTGGGTCCGGGATGTGAACTTATTGCTAGGTTTCAAATTTCATAATTTTTCGAATCAATAGGTGAACGTGGCAAAGGAAAATGCGTTTGACCATTTTTAGTTGATTTTAATCGACTGGAAATTGGCCATTTTTCAAACGGTCTCAGAATTCGACGAAACTAGTTTTGTTAGGACCGTAACGTCAATACGAAGCTAGAAAATATTTTTCTGGAATTTTTCTAGTTAGTATGTGACCCCGGTAATTTGAAATGTACGTTTAAAATTCAATATAGTGATTTAAATGTAAATTCAACGGAAACTGATTCAATCGATCAAATCAGCTTGCGATACATATCCCATTATGTTCGGAATGGGGGTGAAACGCTATGGACGACAGGCGGTGGACCTCGTTCGGGGGTCGTATGTAAAAGTTAACTTTTTAGAGAATAAAATAATTAAATTATTAAATATATATTTATTTCCCTTCAATCCCTTATCTCCTCAGAAGTTCAAAATCGAAAAAATAGAAAAAAAAAACCTAACTAAACCCGTCGCCCCTGCCCAAAGCGCCGCCGCCGGAGGCCACCTCCGCACCACCATCGATCGACCCCTCCTCCGCTGTCCCCCCCCCCCATTCCTCTCGAACCTGGAACCGCCTCGCGAAGGCCACAGCCACCCGCTGTTCGAGCGGCGTCACACCACTGGAGACCGCACCCACCTGGCGCTTCCACCGGCCTCCCCTCCAAGTCCGACCGTCGACAGTTCTCCCCCCCCCCCCCCCGACGATGATACAACAGCACCTCTTCGTTTAACGGTAAGCTTTATAATTTAACTTTCCTTTTTTATTTTATTTCATTATTTATATAAAATCCGATTTTGAATAAATTTGTTTTTAAAATATATAAATAGAAGTATGATTTTATAATATAAATAACTTTAGTTTTTAAAAGAAAAATATATGACTTTTGATTTATAGAAAGACTGAATCTTTATAAATTTAAAAAAGGCGAGATTTTTAGTTAATAAAAGAAATAAAAATATGATTTTTATATTTTTAAAGTATTAAAAATATGATTTTTATATTTTTAAAGTATTAAAAATATAATCTTTACTGTAAAAATATGCTTTATATATTTTTAAAGTAGTAAAAATATAATCTTTTACATTGTAGAAGGATAAAAATATGATCTTTGCATAGTAGGAACTATAAAAATATCATCTTGGTATATGTAGCAAAATAAAAATCTGATTTTTATTTTATATACGTTGAAATCAAGTGATGATTTTTATAAAGGCGAAATCTTTAAATTTAAAAAGGCGAAATCTTTAAATTTAAAAAGGCAAAATCTTTATATAGAAAATAGCGTGATAAAAATATAATTTTTATCTATATAACATAGTAGTAAAAATTCGATTTTTATATATGGAATAATTGAATGAAAATTCGATTTTTAAATATATGAAGTGATTATAAAAATATGATTTTTAAATTGAAAGTGAATAAATAAAAATGTGATTTTTATTTTAAAGACATCAAAATATAAAAATGTGATTTTTATATATGTAGTGGCTACGGGCAATAAAGATGAAGAAGATGCGATAGCGATGAAGATTTCCTGCATTAGAAGTGCCGTGGAGCTAGGATAGCTATAAGTGAGAATTTCTCACCTTTCAATTTAATTTTTCTAGTTATATATATATACTAGGATGCAGACGGTGCTTAGTAGCACCCGACACAATCGTCCACAGACCATGGACTTGTTTGTTTGGTTGCATAGATTAGTTGAATTATTTGTTTGAATTGAATTGTTTGGTGAGATGAGATTGATTTGATTGATGTGTGAATGGCGTGGGCCTTCACTAGACCGGGGATAAGGCTAGGCCTTGTCCCGTTTCTAGTATCGTGCCGTTATGCCGCCGAAATTTTCTAAAATATGTTAGAAAAATAAAAATATCATTTTATTGTGTAAATGAATTGAATAGAAATTCATAGGTTGAAATAAAATGTTTTATCGTTAAAAATATAAATTTTTAACGTGAAGTGAATAAAATAAAATATTCATTTATAAGCCGGATGGTTTGTTTATGTACACCTATTTGAATGACATTGATTGGGACAATAAATTCTACACATCGCCCAACTGCACAAATAAAATATGCGTTTGATTGTTTGAAACCCCACACGGGTGTTGGGATGAAATTTGAAGTTCACTCATCCTGATTGATTAAATGTGTCGATCGATTGATTGACAGGCTGTTATAAGCGTTGAATATCTATATTTGATGCTTATACAGTGTAGTGCACTTTGGTTGATGGTTGATTATTTTTCAATGTAATTATATACATGTGTTGTATGAAAATCCATATAATTAACTTTATATGGTAATTGATTGGGCCTCATTCCAATTTGAAAAATAAAGAATATATAAAATAAAAGTTCATGTGTTGACAGTACTCATTCATTGAGATTGGTCATGTGTTGAACGAAATATTTTGATAATAACAAATATTTTGAAAAAGAAATATTTGAAATAGAATATCTGAAAAATAGAAATTTATGAAGCCGTGTTGATTAGATTGACGCCATTTTGACGTGAACGATATTTATATCGATTTGAAAACGATTTCGAAATGAATTGAATTGAAAACGATTTCGAAATGAATTGAATTGAAAACGATTTCGAAATGAATTGAATTGAAAACGATTTCGAAATGAATTGAATTGAAAACGATTTCGAAATGAATTGAATTGAAAACGATTTTGAAATGAATTGAATTGAAAACGATTTCGAAATGAATTGAATTGAAAACGATTTCGAAATGAATTGAATTGAAAACGATTTCGAAATGAATTGAATTGAAAACAATTTCGAAATGAATTGAATTGAAAACGAATTCAAATTGAATTGAAGGCGAATTGAAATGAATTCAAATTGAATTGAAATTTGAATTGAATAGAAATGAATTTTGAAACGAATTTATAAAGAAGAATTCAATTTTGCTTTGAATTGAAATGGAAGTTGAAATAGGTTTTGAAACGATTTTAAAACTATTTATATAATTCGTTTTGAAATGAAATCGATGAAATATATATTATATATATTATATATATAATATAATGGCCTGAATAGAACGCGCCGCGCCGCGGCAGTTCGTGAATTTCGACCATTTATTTCAAACGGACATTGCGGGAGATCCGACCGTCGGATTCTCCTAAAACCGGAACCGTTGGGTTCGTATCGAAAAGATCTTTCTAATGAATGTTAGAAATTTGAAATCTAGTGGTTGGATTTGGAGATACGTCCAAATCAAATTCGAAAAAGGTCGCTGTAAGTGCAGTTCGATGGCCGTTAATGGAAATCGACTGTACGGGCCTTGATAAAATTATTAAAAATAGTAATAATTTGTGTAAAATCATAAGAAATGATTTGTGAAGATTTGGGATGGAAAACTCCATATTTGAAAAGATAAAAATAGATTTTTATCGAAATGAACTAGTTTTGAACTAGAATTATAATTCTATTTATTTTTAAATAAATAAATTGAATTTGAAAAGGGTTTTAGAAATAACCAGAATCTCCAATGGTTTCATTGGAGTGGATTTGAATCGAAATTGTCTTCGGAATATTTCGATGTTGGAATTCGTGATTATACAGGTGTTGTTATGGAAATTTGAAAGATATATATTTATATCGTTATTTCCAATACGACATTTGTTAGTCGTAGAATTCGATATTGAATATAAGCGGATATATTTTCTATTCAGAGCCTTGTATTGAATATCGAATGTGATTTGGGTTTGTCGTGAATGGTGTCTTCACTAACACTGTTCTTGAACCCAGTTGAGAAAAGATTAAATCTTTTTATTTAGATTTAATGAAGTGTACCAGTTAAATAATATTTAATTGGAATTGAATTGATATTGATTTTTGGGTTTATCGTGAACAGTGTTTTAAATAACACTCGTTCTTTAACCCGATAATTAATGGAATGTGATTTTGGGTTTATCGTGAACCGTGTTTTAAATGACACTGATTCTTTAACCCAGTCGAAGATTAAAACTAAGTGGAGTTTTAATGAATCTTTAATTAGATTGAAATGATCGAAAGTGGAGTATCACCAGTTTTGCTCCAGGCGATAGTTAAATTTTAATTAGATTTGAACGTGAAATGGTAATTGAATTTACCGATAACACTGTGGTGTTAGATATGAAGTATTACCAGTTTTACTTCATGGGATGAATAGGTTGGGATTGGGAAATTAAAACAAATGATTACTTCGGTAAGGTTCGCTAATCCCGACTAGTTTGAATTGATATTCAAAAGTAGATTAAAGAATAAATTCAAGAATTTATCTTTGATAAAATTAATGGGAACCTTTCCCTATGAATGTGAAATTTAGAAACTAACTTTCGGTTAGCTAAGCAGAATGGTTTTCTGGATATTGATCTGATGTTGGTTTCGGCCTTCGGGGTTAATATTTGGGGAATTATTCTCTTGATTAATTTACGGTTAGTGACTAATGAATTGGAATGAGGCGTATGTTGTGTTTGTGTAACACTTATTTAAAGTATACGCGAGTTACTCGGAAAGACCGGGTTTGTCCCATTCCGAATAACTGATACGACGATAAGTCGAAGATGAAGACGATGGTCGAAGACCGGAGGTCTTCACGTCGTTTGGGTGATAACTGATGATCTTGATTGGGCTGTACACCCAAGAAGATGGAAACAGTTGGTGATCGTCCAGACGTACTTGGAGATCGATGGATGTGCGGGGTACTAGGTGCCTCCGGTTTCGTTCAGACCCAGAACGGACTTGTAAATGGACTGTGTGTCTGACATTGGATTTTAGTCCGTGTGATTGATCTCTATTAAATATATATCTGCTTGGCGGCGGAGAATTTATTCTCTTGCTTAACGCCCTTCTCTGAGACGTACGAGCTCAGGGGTTATATATTGATGGATATCAAACGCATGGAGTGAATTGCCTGTGTGGCATGCCTAAGTGGCAATTGATCGAGGCTTCTGTTGAAAAGCAAAGTCTTGTGGTGATGATCAAAGCAAGGCCTTTGTGGCGTAGCTTTGTGTAACGTTTGCTTCGCGAGTTTCACACCCGGTATGAACCAAAAACGAGAGAGGACGTCAGGGAGGGCATGCGTTTCTTTCTAGCTAGAAGTGGCGTCAGTGGTTTTACATGCCCTGACGAGTTTGACTTATGTGGTTGTTGCTGTTGCGAGGCGCCTCGGATTGATCGGTCGTTCTCGAACCGATGGAGTCATTTAGTTGGCTCGTTTACGCCCCATAGGGCGGGGAAACGCATGTTCAGGCATTTTAATCCACTCCGTGTGGACCGGCCCTGAGGATCCAAAGACTTGACAGAGTACTTGCCTGAGGCTCGGGCTAGACAGTCTCGAATCGGTTGAGGACTATCTTTTGCCTCGGTTCATAGACGGAAATCCAATTTCCAAATACGTGACATTTGCGGTTTTAATTGTAGAACCTAGTATGGTGACATAGTGGGATGGGGCGCTCATGCCGCCTATGATTGATACTTATGATTTGAAGTTGTTTTATACACTATGCACTTAATATAGTATCAAATGATTTGTTTTAAACGTATCAAGCATTCTTGGCTATTATAAGGTAAAAACCCTATCCTCCGGCTTGCGATTGCATTGTGTGATGGGAACTGGGTCTTATAATAGCTTCATTTTTCTTTATTTAGCATTGCGCTGTTGGTTTTATGCACTGGTATTCTTGGGAGGAAACCCGTTCCGTGTTATACGGCGTGGTCCCTTGATTTACCTAATGATTTAAAATAAAGATTAATAACTGTTTTAGTTCTCACACCAGTCACATGACTGACCTGGAGTTTATTGTTTTAACCTAAACTCTGGGTGCCCTTATTTTGACACGGGCAGCTAGTAGTTTTGGTTTTGCAGATTTATATTCACAGGATCCTGGTTTACAGCTGGAACGATATCCGGAAAGCTTTGTATCCGTATATCTCCTTCAGTTGTGCATTGTATTATTTTCCGCTGCTATGTATTTAAATGTAATTTAAATCTCTGATATTTCTGTGTAATATTGTTTCATACTCTGTATATTCTTGTAATCTGATGCATTGTTGTAATATACAATGAAATGTTCTTTTATATGGGTTCTGTTGTGGCTTGTTCTCGAACTATCCGTCGCTTTCCTTTACGGGGAAGTTACGGGCTTTGACAGTTGGTATCAGAGCTTTGGTTTACAAAGCAGAGAACAAGGCACATTAGAACCATACGAAAGAATTCATCAGATATGGGATTAGTAATATCCAATTAGAATGACTCGTTAGAGATAGGATCAGTAGTATCCTAGAACGAGTGTGAAGAGTATATTTTTGAAAATGAAAACAAATTTTGTTTTGAAAATTTAAATCAACTATTCGTATTTGATTAGTTATTATGTTTGAATTTGGACAGTCCAGTATATATAGACTTTGCGTATACGCCTGATCCACGTGTATTTGAAGTTTTTATATACTGGATAGATATAGAGCCACACTCTAGTCGCCCGGAGACGATTCTGATGATAGTCTAGACATCATCAGAATTGGTATTCGAGTTTCGAAGGTGTGATTTTCTATATATTTCCATTAGACTGGTGTGAGAACCAAAACTTATATAGATAGATTTATTTGTTGTGATTTGGCATCAAAAATCTGATTTTTGACTATATATCAAAATTATGAATTTGAAACTCTAATTCACTAATTGATTGATGTTTGGGTTGTTTGTTTATTTGTTTGCTAATTTTTAGCCATTATGCCTAATCGAACCAAATATTAAATTGTATTGAAAATTGGTCGCATTTGCTTGCATATACATATATATCATTGAACAGGTCATAGCAAGGAGGCTAGAGCCAGACAATAAAATTTGTTTGCCCGACAAATAGGTACATGTTTACTACATAATTTACTGTTTTGTTTGGGTGATGATGATTTTATGAGCCTATTGGCTAGCCGCTTGGCTTTTTCTTTTTCTTTTTGAGATCTGAAGGACCAGGGAAGCTATTTGAAATTCCCCGATGCTCCCGGTGCAAGGGAGGTTATGGCGAAATTTTTCAAAAATTTAGGGTGTTAGCCAAATTTTTGAAGTTTTGAAAATTCTCAGAAACTAAAGAGTTGGAGAATGGAAGCCAGATCGAGCGTAGAGCTGATTAATCAATCCACTTTCGGCTTTGTTCCTTTTCGGGGACGAAAAGTTTTAAGTGGGGGAGATTGTAACAACCCGTAAAATCTGGGCCAGTTTAAAATTTTTATTTTGGCAATTATAGCGAGTTTTGATTATTTAAAATGAATTATTTTAAATAATATCGGCGAGAAATTTATTTTGAATATAATTCGAACGTATATATTATACGCGTCGTCGTTAGAATATAAATATTTATATATAATTATAAATAGAATTGAAAATGGCGCGGTAGTTCGATAATTCGATTTCAAACTTCAATTGAATGTACCGGGTGCAAAACAATCCGGATTTTAGTGAAACTAAAAATAATGGAATATAATAGTGAATATCTTTCCAACGAATCCGAATGATCAAAATTTCTTAGCGGGAATCAAAAGATATGTCCAGTTGAAAATTCTGAATAGTCGCTATGGAATTCAGGCCCTTAAAAATGGACATTTTGCAAACGACCTCGGATTTCGACGAAACCAGTTTTGTTGGGTCCGGGATGTGAACTTATTGCTAGGTTTCAAATTTCATAATTTTTCGAATCAATAGGTGAACGTGGCAAAGGAAAATGCGTTTGACCATTTTTAGTTGATTTTAATCGACTGGAAATTGGCCATTTTTCAAACGGTCTCAGAATTCGACGAAACTAGTTTTGTTAGGACCGTATCGTCAATACGAAGCTAGAAAATATTTTTCTGGAATTTTTCTAGTTAGTATGTGACCCCGGTAATTTGAAATGTACGTTTAAAATTCAATATAGTGATTTAAATGTAAATTCAACGGAAACTGATTCAATCGATCAAATCAGCTTGCAATACATATCCCATTGTGTTCGGAATGGGGGTGAAACGCTATGGACGACAGGCGGTGGACCTCGTTCGGGGGTCGTATGTAAAAGTCAACTTTTTAGAGAATAAAATAATTAAATTATTAAATATATATTTATTTCCCTTCAATCCCTTATCTCCTCAGAAGTTCAAAATCGAAAAAATAGAAAAAAAAACCCTAACTAAACCCGTCGCCCCAGCCCAAAGCGCCGCCGCCGGAGGCCACCTCCCCACCACCATCGATCGACCCCTCCTCCGCTGTCCCCCCCCATTCCTCTCGAACCTGGAACCGCCTCGCGAAGGCCACAGCCACCCGCTGTTCGAGCGGCGTCGCACCACTGGAGACCGCACCCACCTGGCGCTTCCACCGGCCTCCCCTCCAAGTCCGACCGTCGACAGTTCTTCCCCCCCCCCCCCCGACGATGATACAACAGCACCTCTTTGTTTAACAGTAAGCTTTATAATTTAACTTTCCTTTTTTATTTTATTTCATTATTTATATAAAATCCGATTTTGAATAAATTTGTTTTTAAAATATATAAATAGAAGTATGATTTTATAATATAAATAACTTTAGTTTTTAAAAGAAAAATATATGACTTTTGATTTATAGAAAGACTGAATCTTTATAAATTTAAAAAAGGCGAGATTTTTAGTTAATAAAAGAAATAAAAATATGATTTTTATATTTTTAAAGTATTAAAAATATGATTTTTATATTTTTAAAGTATTAAAAATATAATCTTTACTGTAAAAATATGCTTTATATATTTTTAAAGTAGTAAAAATATAATCTTTTACATTGTAGAAGGATAAAAATATGATCTTTGCATAGTAGGAACTATAAAAATATCATCTTGGTATATGTAGCAAAATAAAAATCTGATTTTTATTTTATATACGTTGAAATCAAGTGATGATTTTTATAAAGGCGAAATCTTTAAATTTAAAAAGGCGAAATCTTTAAATTTAAAAAGGCAAAATCTTTATATAGAAAATAGCGTGATAAAAATATAATTTTTATCTATATAACATAGTAGTAAAAATTCGATTTTTATATATGGAATAACTGAATGAAAATTCGATTTTTAAATATATGAAGTGATTATAAAAATATGATTTTTAAATTGAAAGTGAATAAATAAAAATGTGATTTTTATTTTAAAGACATCAAAATATAAAAATGTGATTTTTATATATGTAGTGGCTACGGGCAATAAAGATGAAGAAGATGCGATAGCGATGAAGATTTCCTGCATTAGAAGTGCCGTGGAGCTAGGATAGCTATAAGTGAGAATTTCTCACCTTTCAATTTAATTTTTCTAGTTATATATATATACTAGGATGCAGACGGTGCTTAGTAGCACCCGACACAATCGTCCACAGACCATGGACTTGTTTGTTTGGTTGCATAGATTAGTTGAATTATTTGTTTGAATTGAATTGTTTGGTGAGATGAGATTGATTTGATTGATGTGTGAATGGCGTGGGCCTTCACTAGACCGGGGATAAGGCTAGGCCTTGTCCCGTTTCTAGTATCGTGCCGTTATGCCGTCGAAATTTTCTAAAATATGTTAGAAAAATAAAAATATCATTTTATTGTGTAAATGAATTGAATAGAAATTCATAGGTTGAAATAAAATGTTTTATCGTTAAAAATATAAATTTTTAACGTGAAGTGAATAAAATAAAATATTCATTTATAAGCCGGACGGTTTGTTTATGTACACCTATTTGAATGACATTGATTGGGACGATAAATTCTACACATCGCCCAACTGCACAAATAAAATATGCGTTTGATTGTTTGAAACCCCACACGGGTGTTGGGATGAAATTTGAAGTTCACTCATCCTGATTGATTAAATGTGTCGATCGATTGATTGACAGGCTGTTATAAGCGTTGAATATCTATATTTGATGCTTATACAGTGTAGTGCACTTTGGTTGATGGTTGATTATTTTTCAATGTAATTATATACATGTGTTGTATGAAAATCCATATAATTAACTTTATATGGTAATTGATTGGGCCTCATTCCAATTTGAAAAATAAAGAATATATAAAATAAAAGTTCATGTGTTGACAGTACTCATTCATTGAGATTGGTCATGTGTTGAACGAAATATTTTGATAATAACAACTATTTTGAAAAAGAAATATTTGAAATAGAATATTTGAAAAATAGAAATTTATGAAGCCGTGTTGATTAGATTGACGCCATTTTGACGTGAACGATATTTATATCGATTTGAAAACGATTTCGAAATGAATTGAATTGAAAACGATTTCGAAATGAATTGAATTGAAAACGATTTCGAAATGAATTGAATTGAAAACGATTTCGAAATGAATTGAATTGAAAACGATTTCGAAATGAATTGAATTGAAAACGATTTCGAAATGAATTGAATTGAAAACGATTTCGAAATGAATTGAATTGAAAACGATTTCGAAATGAATTGAATTGAAAACGATTTCGAAATGAATTGAATTGAAAACGATTTCGAAATGAATTGAATTGAAAACGATTTTGAAATGAATTGAATTGAAAACGATTTCGAAATGAATTGAATTGAAAACGAATTCAAATTGAATTGAAGGCGAATTGAAATGAATTCAAATTGAATTGAAATTTGAATTGAATAGAAATGAATTTTGAAACGAATTTATAAAGAAGAATTCAATTTTGCTTTGAATTGAAATGGAAGTTGAAATAGGTTTTGAAACGATTTAAAACTATTTATATAATTCGTTTTGAAATGAAATCGACGAAATATATATTATATATATTATATATATAATATAATGGCCTGAATAGAACGCGCCGCGCCGCGGCAGTTCGTGAATTTCGACCATTTATTTCAAACGGACATTGCGGGAGATCCGACCGTCGGATTCTCCTAAAACCGGAACCGTTGGGTTCGTATCGAAAAGAGCTTTCTAATGAATGTTAGAAATTTGAAATCTAGCGGTTGGATTTAGAGATACGTCCAAATCAAATTCGAAAAAGGTCGCTGTAAGTGCAGTTCGATGGCCGTTAATGGAAATCGACTGTACGGGCCTTGATAAAATTATTAAAAATAGTAATAATTTGTGTAAAATCATAAGAAATGATTTGTGAAGATTTGGGATGGAAAACTCCATATTTGAAAAGATAAAAATAGATTTTTATCGAAATGAACTAGTTTTGAACTAGAATTATAATTCTATTTATTTTTAAATAAATAAATTGAATTTGAAAAGGGTTTTAGAAATAACCAGAATCTCCAATGGTTTCATTGGAGTGGATTTGAATCGAAATTGTCTTCGGAATATTTCGATGTTGGAATTCGTGATTATACAGGTGTTGTTATGGAAATTTGAAAGATATATATTTATATCGTTATTTCCAATACGACATTTGTTAGTCGTAGAATTCGATATTGAATATAAGCGGATATATTTTCTATACAGAGCCTTGTATTGAATATCGAATGTGATTTGGGTTTTTCGTGAATGGTGTCTTCACTAACACTGTTCTTGAACCCAGTTGAGAAAAGATTAAATCTTTTTATTTAGATTTAATGAAGTGTACCAGTTAAATAATATTTAATTGGAATTGAATTGATATTGATTTTTGGGTTTATCGTGAACAGTGTTTTAAATAACACTCGTTCTTTAACCCGATAATTAATGGAATGTGATTTTGGGTTTATCGTGAACCGTGTTTTAAATGACACTGATTCTTTAACCCAGTCGAAGATTAAAACTAAGTGGAGTTTTAATGAATCTTTAATTAGATTGAAATGATCGAAAGTGGAGTATCACCAGTTTTGCTCCAGGCGATAGTTAAATCTTTAATTAGATTTGAACGTGAAATGGTAATTGAATTTACCGATAACACTGTGGTGTTAGATATGAAGTATTACCAGTTTTACTTCATGGGATGAATAGGTTGGGATTGGGAAATTAAAACAAATGATTACTTCGGTAAGGTTCGCTAATCCCGACTAGTTTGAATTGATATTCAAAAGTAGATTAAAGAATAAATTCAAGAATTTATCTTTGATAAAATTAATGGGAACCTTTCCCTATGAATGTGAAATTTAGAAACTAACAGTCGGTTAGCTAAGCAGAATGGTTTTCTGGATATTGATCTGATGTTGGTTTCGGCCTTCGGGGTTAATATTTGGGGAATTATTCTCTTGATTAATTTACGGTTAGTGACTAATGAATTGGAATGAGGCGTATGTTGTGTTTGTGTAACACTTATTTAAAGTATACGCGAGTTACTCGGAAAGACCGGGTTTGTCCCATTCCGAATAACTGATACGACGATAAGTCGAAGATGAAGACGATGGTCGAAGACCGGAGGTCTTCACGTCGTTTGGGTGATAACTGATGATCTTGATTGGGCTGTACACCCAAGAAGATGGAAACAGTTGGTGATCGTCCAGACGTGCTTGGAGATCGATGGATGTGCGGGGTACTAGGTGCCTCCGGTTTCGTTCAGACCCAGAACGGACTTGTAAATGGACTGTGTGTCTGACATTGGATTTTAGTCCGTGTGATTGATCTCTATTAAATATATATCTGCTTGGCGGCGGAGAATTTATTCTCTTGCTTAACGCCCTTCTCTGAGACGTACGAGCTCAGGGGTTATATATTGATGGATATCAAACGCATGGAGTGAATTGCCTGTGTGGCATGCCTAAGTGGCAATTGATCGAGGCTTCTGTTGAAAAGCAAAGTCTTGTGGTGATGATCAAAGCAAGGCCTTTGTGGCGTAGCTTTGTGTAACGTTTGCTTCGCGAGTTTCACACCCGGTATGAACCAAAAACGGGAGAGGACGTCAGGGAGGGCATGCGTTTCTTTCTAGCTAGAAGTGGCGTCAGTGGTTTTACACGCCCTGACGAGTTTGACTTATGTGGTTGTTGCTGTTGCGAGGCGCCTCGGATTGATCGGTCGTTCTCGAACCGATGGAGTCATTTAGTTGGCTCGTTTACGCCCCATAGGACGGGGAAACGCATGTTCAGGCATTTTAATCCACTCCGTGTGGACCGGCCCTGAGGATCCAAAGGCTTGACAGAGTACTTGCCTGAGGCTCGGGCTAGACAGTCTCGAATCGATTGAGGACTATCTTTTTCCTCGGTTCATAGACGGAAATCCAATTTCCAAATACGTGACATTTGCGGTTTTAATTGTAGAACCTAGTATGGTGACATAGTGGGATGGGGCGCTCATGCCGCCTATGATTGATACTTATGATTTGAAGTTGTTTTATACACTATGCACTTAATATAGTATCAAATGATTTGTTTTAAACGTATCAAGCATTCTTGGCTATTATAAGGTAAAAACCCTATCCTCCGGCTTGCGATTGCATTGTGTGATGGGAACTGGGTCTTATAATAGCTTCATTTTTCTTTATTTAGCATTGCGCTGTTGGTTTTATGCACTGGTATTCTTGGGAGGAAACCCGTTCCGTGTTATACGGCGTGGTCCCTTGATTTACCTAATGATTTAAAATAAAGATTAATAACTGTTTTAGTTCTCACACCAGTCACATGACTGACCTGGAGTTTATTGTTTTAACCTAAACTCTGGGTGCCCTTATTTTGACACGGGCAGCTAGTAGTTTTAGTTTTGCAGATTTATATTCACAGGATCCTGGTTTATAGCTGGAACGATATCCGGAAAGCTTTGTATCCGTATATCTCCTTCAGTTGTGCATTGTATTATTTTCCGCTGCTATGTATTTAAATGTAATTTAAATCTCTGATATTTCTGTGTAATATTGTTTCATACTCTGTATATTCTTGTAATCTGATGCATTGTTGTAATATATAATGAAATGTTCTTTTATATGGGTTCTGTTGTGGCTTGTTCTCGAACTATCCGTCGCTTTCCTTTACGGGGAAGTTACGGGTTTTGACAGGCGTTAAGCAAGAGAATAAATTCTCCGCCGCCAAACAGATATATATTTAATAGAGATCAATCAACACAGAAAAAAATCCAATGTCAGACACACAGTCCATTTACAAGTTTGTTCTGGGTCTGATCGAAACCGGAGGCACCATATACCTCGCATATCCATCGATCTCCAAGTACGTCTGGATGATCACCACTTATTATCTATATTTCGGGATGCCTCCCAATCAAGACATCAGTAATAGACCAACCGAGGTGAAGATCTCCGGTCTTCAACCACCGTCTTCATCATCGACTTCTTATCGCCGATCA
Source organism: Allium sativum (assembly GCA_030737875.1). NCBI lineage: Eukaryota > Viridiplantae > Streptophyta > Magnoliopsida > Asparagales > Amaryllidaceae > Allium > Allium sativum. The sequence continues at coordinate 879,336,472 of CM060918.1, read as the reverse complement.
ATTATTTGAAATGAGATTTAACTTGGCCTTTTCAAATAATTCACGTATATTTAGAATTTAAATTAATTCATTTCAATGGTAAAATTATTCGACATCAATAATTCTGTTTTTAAATGTAATTTTCACGCCAAACACATTCATCCATCAAATACCCAATAAACCAGGTAAATTCGGTTTATTTCCATTCCATGTCGTTTATAATATTTTATAACAATTTATCGCTATTTTTATTCATTTAAAAATAGCCAATCCATTCAAACGACGCTTCAGGCCATAACTCGGCTGTGGCGTTGTTTTCCTTTAGATTTGATTTACACATATCTGAAAATCTAACCGTTGGATCTTCTTGTATCATTAGAAAGATCTTTTCAAAACGAATCCAATGGTTTTAGTTTTGGGAAAATCCGATTGTCAGATCTCCCGGTACAATTGTTTGAAGTTACAATTTTAAATACGAAATGCAGCGTTGTTATTCGATTTAATTTAATTATATTTATATTTATAAATAAATATAATTGATTCGGACGCTATTTTTCTTTAGATTTGAATTAAACATTCCAGACAATCCAACCGTTGGATCTTCACAAAGTGGGTGTCGTTGGAAAGATATTTCCAAGGAGAACCCTACGGTTTCGGTTTCGGGAAAATCCGATGGTCGGTTCTCCCGCATTAATCGTTTGAAATCACGGTTTCAAAACACGAACTGCAGCTTCGTTATTCGATTTATTTTAATTATATATATATATATATATAATTCATTCTTCAATTTCAAAACCATATTCATTTCACACATTTGATAAAAACGATATTTTTATCCAACAACTATTTATTCCAACACATGTATTTTTATTCAACACATGAATTTTATTTCAACACATGAATTTCTATTCATCACATGAATTTTATTTCAACACATGAATTTCTATTCAACACATGAATTTTATTTCAACACATGAATTTGATTTTTAACAGTTCATATATATTATAAAAATGTGATTTTTATTGTAAAACAATATATTTCAAAACACGTTTATTTTATATAGTTCATATATATGATAAAAATGTTATTTTTATTTTACAAAGAATTTATTCAATACATGAACTTCTTTCAACACATGAATTTGATTCTCAACACATGAATTTCTATTCAACACATGAATTTTATTTCAACACATGAATTTCTATTCAACACATGAATTTTATTTCAACACACGAATTTCATTTCAACACATGAATTTTATTCAACACATGAATATAAATCAAACACAAAAATATTTCAGAAAATTTCGGCAGCATAACGACAGGGTAGTTAAAATCGGCACCGTCCCTAGTACGGCTCCTCGCTCTACCTTAAAGCCTCGCAGCTTTTGACAATGGGGATTTTCAATATCTAGTTCGTATGCAGACGAATTTTCCCATATACTAATCCTATTAGGATTTCAACCACAATCAATCATTTCAAATCAACCATTCATGATATTCACCAAATTTTCACATTAACCAATAGTCCAAACAATATCACAACCAATATATATCGTCCATGGTCTGTGGACAAGGGGAGTATATATATATATATATACGTATATAACTATATTTCGATTTCATTTCAATATCATTTCAATTTATTTCAACACATATATCACTTTCGCAACGCATATATAACTTATACATCGAACATACAACTTATACAACGCATATACATGAGGTGTACAACGCTTATATAACTCATACTTCGACTATATAATTTATACATTGTTATTTTCCGTATCGTTTATAATTCAGAAATCTCACATTGGGTTCCACTCCACCAAAAATAGCAGAAGGCTCAGAAAAATATCCGTCTCTTCTAAAATGTAGAAGACGTCCGCACGAGTCCATTGTTTCTTGTTTCACTGGATTTCGATCACACAGCAAAAAGATATGATTTTTATTGTGAAATCATAAATCGTAGGGCTTTAAAGTGCTATTAAACAGTTGAAAATATTTAAAGCCGTTACCTCCACTTTTTGCTTCAAAACTAGGTCACGGGTTTGCGCTCGATCCGTTCAGTTTAAGGGCAATCAGATCATACCACCTCGAAGAGCTTCGGAAGGGCTTGCTGGCGCTGGTGGTTGCATGGACATTGACGGCGAGTTGAGCGAGATTCGGCGCGATGAACAGCGCCGCTTCCTGGGTGCGATTCTCGAGATATGCGCCACCAATCAGGGCGAAGCGGGTACGGATCTGAAGCTCTCGGAGAGGTCTTCAGAATCCTCAACTGCTGCGTTGGCTATCGATGCGTATGGAATGAGATAAAGAGGAGAGAAGCGGGGAAGTGTTTATCGCCGTCGAGAGCAGGTGTATCGGGGAGAGAGAGAGTGTGCCGAGTTGCGATTGGCTGAGGGGTTTTATTTTAATTTACAATTTATTTAAAATCCGAAAATACCCCTTGTCACATACAAACTCCAATCCAAACCCAACGACTGTCGCTCCTAGCTATATACCCCCATTCCGAACACAATGGGATATGTTTCGTAGGCCCATTCGACTGTTTCAGTCAGTTTCTCTTCAAATTAAAATATAAAACATTCAATATTTGCTTTGAACAAACCTTTCAATTTGCCCGGGCCACATACTGATCCCAAAAATTCCAGAAAAATAAATCTAGCTATGTTTCGATGATACGGTCCCAACAAAACTGATTTCGTCGAATTCTGAGACCGTTTGAAAAATGGCCCTTTTCTGGTCGATCCAATTTAATAGAAATCGACCAAACACATTTTCCTTTTCCACGCTCACATACTAACTTCAAAAATTATGAAATTTAAAAACTAGCAATAATTTGACATCCTGGATCCAACAAAAGTGGTTTCGTCGAATTTTGAGGTCGTTTACAAAATGTCTATTTTCACGGCCTATATATTCCCGATAGCGACCTTTCTGAAAATTCATTTTGCCATAACTTTTGTTTCCCACTATGAAACTTCAATTTTTCAGATTCGTTAGAAATATATTCACTAACAGATTTAAAGATTTTTGGTTTCACTAAAATCAGTTTTATTTTGCACCCGGTACAGTCAGTCAAAGTTTGAATTGAAATTTTGAAACTGCCATGCCATTTCAGGCCTTGTTTATAATTAAAAATAATTATATTTCTTTTCAAACGTCGATTCAAACATACTTTTCATCATTATTATTTAAAATAATTTATTTTAAATATCTAAAATCCACTAAAATAGCCAAATTAAAAAATTTAAATTGGCTCAGATTTTCCGGGTTGTTACAATCTCCCCCACTTAAAACTTTTCGTCCTCCAAAAGGAACGAAGTCGAAAGTTGTTTAATTAACCAACTCAACTTTCCTTCGGGCTTTCATTCTTCAACCTTTCAGTTTCTAAGAATTTTCTAATTGTTCACAAATTTGGCTAACACCCTAAATTTTCGAAAAATTTCGCCATAACCTCCTTTGTACGGGGAGGGGTTTGGAAATTTATTGGGCCGTATTAGGTACCCAATAAATCCTAACAAGCTTGCACATATTTATAGTGATATATTCCGGTGTCCACAGGGGAGTGTGTATAGATCATAACTCCATAGAATAAATTCTCGTCACCCTATAAATGGTTTTTTATGCCTAAATGACCAGAGAGACGTGTTTTTTGACATCTCCAGACCCGTGTGTGGTTTTTATTAATCTTGCAATTTACCGTTACATTTTATATGGTCCATATCAGTCATTAGCTCAACCTGTAATGTATAGTCATCGCCATACAAGCCTCTCGCTCGTATGGTAAATCATTAACCTCGTCACACAAGCCCCAAATGCTTATGTGGTATATGATGAAGTATGCCTATCTTCAAGAAGTATGCCAAGTAGTGTAGTTCAAAATTAATTGTTACTATCCTATGGCGACATTTATTATTACACACAGAACAACCAGCACTCCGCATCCAATGGCATTCACAGGAGTTGATATAATAACAAAATTGCGCATCCAACTCATTTAGGTTTACCTATTTGTCGGGCACGCAAATAAACTCTTTACTCAATAGTTATTTCATTTACCTATTCAAACATATATAATGCACTCGTATATATTTCTTTCTAATTTTTAAATCAGTTCAATACACGATTTAATCGAATAAATTTACCATCATTACCTTATTGATTAAATTAACTATCATTCTAATAATTTAATTGATCAAATCCACAATCACACAACATAAACAACAGTCAATTTGTTTTTGTCTTTCAAAAATATACTAATTAATTCATATACTCTTTTAAAATCATTCAGATTATATAATTAAAAAGTTCTACATCCATGAAAGGAAACAGCAGCAAAGTAGAGAACAAAATTGTAATGCAAAGATATGGTAAATGTACCTTGCACCGAAGTCAATCAGAGATATCCATCCTGCACTTAGGATAGGTTTTCTTAATGTTTTCCTCTGTTTCCCAAGTACAATCTCGCGGATCTCCACTCCATTGCACTTTTACTAAGTGAACTTTCTTGTTCCTCAGTTCTTTGGTTTCTTTGCCAATAATCTTTAGCGGCTCTCTTCTCACAGCCAATTCTGGAGTAATTTCTATATCCCATTGCGCTGCTTCTTCCATGATCAAGTCTGGATCATGAACATGCTTTCGAAGTTGAGATACGTGAAATACATCATGCACTCCAGGCAACCAATCAGGCAATTGAACCCTATATGCGAGAGTTCCAATCCGCTCAAGTATAGGGAATGGACCAATAAATTTGGTTGCCAACTTCCCAGTTTTGCCAAATCGAATTACTCCTCTCATCGAAGAAACCCTTAGATACACATAGTCACTAACAGCAAATGCTAAATCCCTCCTTCTCGAGTCTACATAGCTCTTCTGTCGGCTTTGAGCTGCTAGCAATCGTTTCTTGATGAAATCGACTTTATCCGCAGCTTCGCGAATCATATCTGGTCCCAATACAAGCATATTACAAGGTTTAACCCAACAAGCAGGAGATCGGCACAGTCTACCATACAATGCTTCGAATGGTGACATTGTTAGGCTCGCTTTGTAGCTGTTGTTGTATGAGAACTCAGCCAAATGCAAATGGTTTTCCCATGATCCACCAAAATCAAGAACACAAGCCCGCAATAAATCTTCCAGTATACGATTCACCCTCTCAGTCTGACCATCTGTCTGAGGATGATAGGCGGTGCTTAGATTCAGCTTCGTTCCCTGTTCTGCTTGAAATGCCTCCCAGAATTTGCTAGTAAATATTGGATCTCTATCACTAACTATACTGATCGGCACTCCATGTAGCCTAACTATTTATTTGAAATAAATCTGTGCTAGACTTTGAGCAGTTCTATTGGATCTGACAAGTATAAAATGGGCAGTCTTCGTGAAGCGATCTACGATCACCCAAATACTGTCATTTCCTTTCTTGGTTCTGGGCAAACCATCTATGAAGTCCATGGAAATATGTTCCCACTTCCAACCTGGAATGTCCAGCGGTTGCAACAATCTAGCAAGTTTCTGTTGGTCGCTTTTGACTAGTTGGCAAGTAGGGCACCTGCTAACATATAAAGAAATGTCTCCCTTCATCGATCTCCACCAAAATGTACGCTTAATATCATTATACATTTTGCCCACTCCTGGATGGATACTAAGCTTTGACTTGTGGCATTCATCCAGTACTTCTTTCTGGAGCTCAAAAATGTTAGGAACACAAATTCGAACCTTTAGCCTTAGAATCCCTTGGTTATCAATCTGGAAACTCAAGGGTTCTCCTTTCTATATTCTTTCTCTGATCCTTTGAATGAAGTGATCGTCCTTCTGAAGAGAGGATATTTTAACAATTAATGAAGTCGTAATAATAAAACTGACGATCATTACATTCTTTCTACTTAGCGCATCGGCCACAACATTGGTCCCTGGAGTGTACAAAATCTCAAAATCGTATGCTACAAGAAACTCTAGCCAATGTTGCTGCCTCAGTTTCAAGTCTTTCTGGGTGAACAGATACTTCAATGATTGATGGTTTGTATACAATTCGAATTTCTCGCCCAGAAGATAATGCCTCTAGATTTTTAAAGCAAATACGATGGCTAACAACTCAAGATCATGAGTAACGTAATTTTTCTCATGCGGTTTCAGCTGACGGCTAGCATAAGAAACCACTTGACCTCTTTGCATTAATACTGCACCAAGGCCTTCTCTAGAGGCATCCGTCCAGACTTTCAAGTCTTGATTGCCATTGATAATCGTTAACACTAGAGCAGTTGTTAATCTTAATTTTAGCTTCTGAAAAACCTCCTCACATTCGGGAGTCCACTTGAATCTTGCGCGCTTCTTGGTAAGCTTTATCAAGGAACAAGATATCTTCGAAAAATCTTTAACGAACTTCCGATAATAACTAGCTAATCCAAGAAAACATCGAACTTCTGTGGGAATACTAGGCTGCTTCCAATTTTGAATAGCGGTGATTTTACCGAGATCCACAGAAATTCACTCTTTTGATACAACGTGGCCAAGAAACTTGACTTCTTCTTGCCAGAATATAAATTTGGAAAGTTTGGCCTTCAAGACAATCTTTCTGAGAATTTCGAACACTTGTTCCAAATGTTTCGCATGCTCGCTCTCTGACTTAGAGAAGATCAATATGTCATCAATGAAAACCAGAACAAATTTATTCAAGACATCGCAGAATACTCGATTCATTGCATCCACAAAATAAGCTGGAGCGTTACATAAGACGAACGACATTATTAACCACTCATAGAATAAATCAGGACCTCTGAATACGGTCATAGGAACACACTCTTCGGCAATACGAAGCTGATGGAAGCCTGTAGCTAGGTCCATCCTTGAAAATACTCGTGCGCCATTCAATGGATCCAACAAATCATCAATTTGCAACAATGGATATTTGTTCTTTAATGTCTGTTTGTTCAAGTCACGATAATCCACACATAGTCAAAGAGTACCATCTGACTTTGGAACAAACACCACAGTTGCTCCCCAATCAGAGAAACTAGGCCTGATCAGACCCTTCCATACTAGCTGTCGAGTTTGATTGTCTAATTCTTCTTTCTCCTTTAGAGTCATTCTCCGAATAGCGTGCACTACTGGCCTTGCATTCGGAATTAAAGCGATTTTGTAATCAATTTCTCTCTTCAGAGGTAAACTAACAACTTCTTTGAACACATCTGCATAATTCTTTACGACAGGAATATCTTTTATGATGTCCGGAATATTCTCTGTGACTAAAGGGATATTTTCTATTTGAGCAGGAGAAACATCAAGAGCTGACCAAAAGTCTTTTCAATATGAATTCGTACCTTCACATGGTATGGTGATATAATCCCCTGATTTATTCTTTGCCTTAACCACTCTCTCGGCACATTTTACCTCAGCTTCATATTTGGTTAACCAATCCAATCCCAAAATAAGATCGAATTCGGTAAAATTCATGACGATCGAGATGGTGGGAAACCGATATCTGGAAAAAGAGACAGGCACCCCACAAACCCAACTAAGATCGAGGGAACCCCCAACCGGATTATGGACAGTGATGGGTTCTTTGAGCTTTCTCAATTTCAAATCCAACTACTTAACTGCATTCTTTGCAATAAAGCTTCGTGACGCGCCTGTATCAAACAGTACTTTAACTGGAATGTTTTTGACAGTAAGCGTGCCTTCCAAATCATCAGACCTTCCCTGACTAGCTGAGGGTGCTGAAGTTTCTGCCACTTCATTCACATGTACTGCTTTAGATTTCTTTGATAGTTGGCACTCCCTTGCAACATGACCTGCTTAGTGGCACTTATGGCATTTCCTTTCACCATGAGATTTCTTGGGTTTAGATTCATTCTTCTTTCATTTCTTTGAAGATCTGCAATTTCCTTGCAAATGCCCTTACTTATGGCAGTTATTGCATACGGCGGTCACTACTGGTTATTTCTCAGATTTAACTCTTTTTCTATTGGTTTTGAGCTTCTTACTGACCTCAGGCATCGTACTGGCCTCAGGACTATCAGTCTCAGACTCCTCTTTGTTACTAGAACTGACTTCCTCTTCGTCATTCCAAAAACCTTTCTTATGGAGATCTTCATACTGATAAGCCATGTGTATCATTTCTGAAAAAGGGAGCTTCACATGCCCTATCACTCTACTTTGGTACTTTCTTTGAAGCCCGTTAATAAATATCAGATTCTTCCTCTTCGGATTTTCAATTAGATGAGGGACAAAGTGAGAAAGTTCATTGAATTTCTTATGATATTCCAGAATGGTCATATCCCCTTGTATCAGACAGTAGAATTCATCACATAATCGCTTATTTGCTTCTGGAGGAATAAATCTTTCATTGAAAATCTCTTTAAATCGATCCCAAGTAATATTACCTTCTGGATTATCCTTAATAATCGAATCCCACCAGAACAAATCTTCGTCTTTGAGTGCCCAAGATGCCAGTAATCTTTTCTGATCATCTCTCAGCTTTGAACCTTCAAAAATTTTCTCAGTAGAGCCTATCCAGGCTTGAGTTTGAATAATAGATTTGTTGCCCGAGAACGGTACTCCACCCATATTTCGATACTTAATTAATAGAGCCTCAATATCTGGTTCTGCCCTACCTCTTCTACTTCTGCCACTCATTTTTCAATGTCTGCAAATAGCAGACAAAGTGTTAGGCCAACAAAAAAGGTAATTTTAAAACATAGAGACATATACTTGAATGTAAATGTGTCAATCGAGGTGTATTTCATTCTGCTATACTCATATTAGGACCTTACTGATCCCATCTGTAATGAGTTATTCGTCCTAGAACACTACTGGTTCTATTTCTGACGAGTTCGTTAATATGTTATATTCCAGAACTAAGCTTAACCAAAGCTCTGATACCACGTTATGACGACCCCAAAACCCCGTACGATGGTGGCAAAGGTAATCTTTGGAATATAACATATAATTAGAAACAGCAGAAAAGAAATAAATAATTACATTAGATAATGTACAATAGAATACATTAGATAAACATAATCATCAGAGTTACACAGTATACAGGATCATACTTAGTACAAAATACAGTTCAGCTATACATAAATGTCTACAGCGGAAAAAAAAACATAATATGTTCAATAGGAGCTGAACAACATAAAAAGAGATAAATGATAGAATCCATCTTTAGCTCCAGTTATCCAGAAAGAGCCTGCTAAAACTTGAACACAAGGCTGCCCATATAGAAAAAGGGGCACCCGAGTTTGCAAGTGAAACAAACTACGAGTCAGTCATGGGACTGGTATGAGAAATCTACTTAACAAATTTTAATATATGGCCAATCACAGGACCACGCCACTTTCATGGAACGGGTTTACTCCATTGGATTGCCAGTGCTTTAAAACAAGTAAATCTTTTAAACATCGCAATGCTTTTTATAAAAATGAGGCCATTATAAGACTCAGTTCCCATCACACAATGCAACGCAAACCAGAGGATAGAGTTTTACCTTATAATGGCCAAAATATGCTTGATACGAATAAAACAAAAGAATTTGGTATTATTACTAGTGTTTACATGTTTAAAAAACAACTACAAATCATAAGTATCAATCACAGACGGCATGGGTACCATATATCATGTTGCCATATATAGGTATACAATCAAAACCGCATGGTGTCGTATTTGGAAATTGGATTTCCAACATGAACTAAGGCAAAAGATAGTCCTTACCGAATTTGAAATAGTCTAGCCCATGTCTGAGGCAAGTGCTCAGTCAAGCCTTTGGATCGTCAGGGCCGGTCCATCGATGTGGATTAAAATGCCTGAACACTGTGTTTCCCCACCCTTTGGGGCGTAAATGAGTCTTATGACTCCATCGGCTCCACATAGTCACCATTATATCCAAGGCGCCTCGCAACAGTAACAACCACACAGGTGAAAATAATATAAATGTCAGGGCTGGTAGGTCACTGACACCCCCTAGCTAGAAGGAAACGCATGTCCTCCCTGAGGTCCTCTCCCGTTTCTGGTTCATACCGGGGTGTGAGGCTCGCGAATCAACGTTATACACAAAGCTATTCCACACAGGCCGTGCTTTGATCATCAACCACAAGACTTTGCTTTTCAACAGAAGCCTTGATCATCTGCCACTTAGGCATGCCACACAGTTAATTCATTCCATGTGACTGATTTCTATCGATTTATAACCTCTAATCTCGTACGTCTCAGAGAAGGGCGTTAAGCAAGAGAATAAATTCTCCGCCGCCAAATAGATATATATTTAACAGAGATCAATCAGCACAGAAAAAATCCAATGTCAGACAAACAGTCCATTTACAAGTTCGTTCTAGGTTTGAACGAAACCGGAGGCACCATATACCTCGCATATCCATCGATCTTCAAGTACGTCTGGACGATCACAACTTATTATCTATATTTCGGGATGCCTCCCAATCAAGACATCAGTAATCAACCAACCGAGTGAAGATCTCCGGTCTTCAACCACTGTCTTCATCATCGACTTCTTATCGCAGATCAATTATTTGAAATGAGATTTAGCTCGGCCTTTTCAAATAATTCATGTATATTTAGAATTTAAATCAATTCATTTCAATGGTTAAATTATTCGACATCAATAATTCTGTTTTTAAATGTAATTTTCACGCCAAACACATTCAGCCATCAAATACCCAATAAACCGGGTAAATTCGGTTTATTTCCATTCCATATCGTTTATAATATTTTATAACGATTTATCACTATTTTTATTCATTTAAAAATAGCCAATCCAATCAAACGACGCTTCATGCCATAACGCGGCTGTGGTGTTGTTTTCCTTGAGATTTGATTTACACATATCTGAAAATCTAACCGTTGGATCTTCAAAAATTTTGTATCATTAGAAAGATCTTTTCAAAACGAATCCAACGGTTTCAATTTTGGGAAAATCCAACGATCGGATCTCCCTGTACAATCGTTTGAAGTTAGATTTCAAAATACGAACTGCAGCGTCGTTATTCGATTTAATTTAATTATATTTATATTTATATATAAATATAATCGATTCTGGCGCTATTTTTCTTCAGATTTGAATTAAACATTCTAGACAATCCAACCGTTGGATCTTCACAAAGTAGGTGTTGTTGGAAAGATATTTTCAAGGCGAACCCAACGGTTTCAATTTTGGGAAAATCCAATGGTCGGATCTCCCGCACTAATCGTTTGAAATCACGGTTTCAAAACATGAACTGCAGCTTCGTTATTCGATTTATTTTAATTATATTTATATATATATATATATAAATATAATTCATTCTTCGATTTCAAAACCATATTCATTTCACACATTTGATAAAAACGATAGTTTTATCCAACAGCTATTTATTTCAACACATGAATTTTATTTCAACACATGAATTTTATTTCAACACATGAATTTCTATTCACCACATTAATTTTATTTCAATACATGAATTTCTATTCAACACATGAATTTTATTTCAACACATGAACTTCTATTCAATACAAGAATTTTATTTCAACACATGAATTTGATTTTTAACAGTTCATATAAATGTGATTTTTATTGTAAAACAATTTATTTAAAACACGATTATTTTATATAGTTCATATATATGATAAAAATGTTATTTTTATTTTTCAAAGAATTTATTCAATACATGAACTTCTTTCAACACATGAATTTGATTTTCAACACATGAATTTCTATTCAACACATGAATTTTATTTCAACACATGAATTTCTATTCAATACATGAATTTTATTTCAACACATGAATTTTATTTCCACACATGAATTTTATTCAACACATGAATATAAATCAAACACAGAAATATTTCAGAAAATTTCGGCAGCATAATGGCAGGGTAGTTAAAACCGGCACCGTCGTTAGTACGGCTCCTCGCTCTACCTTAAAGCCTCGCAGCTTTTGACAATCGGGATTTTCAATATCTAGTTCATACGCAGACGAATTTTCCCATATACTAATCCTATTGGGATTTCAACCACAATCAATCATTTCAAATCAACCATTCATGATATTCACCAAATTTTCACATCAACCAATAATCCAAACAATATCACAACCAATATATATCATCCATGGTCTGTGGACGAGGGGAGTATATATATATAGATATATGTATATAACTATATTTTGATTTCATTTCATTATCATTTCAATTTATTTCAACGCATATATCACTTTTACAACACATATATCACTTATATAACGAACATACAACTTATACAACGCTTATACCTGAGGTGTACAACGCTTATATAACTCATACTTCGACAATATAATTTATACATCGTTGTTTTCCATACCGTTTATAATTCAAAAATCTCACATTGGGTTCCACTACACCAAAAATAGCAGAAGGCTTAGAAAAATATCCGGTCTCTTCTAAAATGTAGAAGACGTCCGCACGAGTCCACTGTCTCTTGTTTCATTGGATTTCGATCACACAACAAAAAGATATGATTTTTATTGTGAAATCATAAATTGTAGCGCTTTAAAGTGTTATTAAACAGTTGAAAATATTTAAAGCCATTACCTCCACTTTTTGCTTCAAAATTAGGTCACGGGTTTGTGCTCGATCCGTTTAGTTTGAGGGCGAGCAGATCGTAGCACCTCGAAGAGCTTCAGAAGGGCATGCTGGCGCTGGTGGTTGCATGGAGATCGACAGCGAGATGAGCGAGATCCGACGCGATGAACGGCGCCACTTCCTAGGCGCGATTCTCGAGATATGCACCATCAATCAGGGCGAAGCGGGTACGGATCTGAAGCTCTCGGAGAGGTCTTCAAAATCCTCAACTGCGACGTTGGCTATCGTTGCGTATGGAAGGAGATAAAGAGGAGAGAAGCGAGGAAGTCTTTATCGCCGTCGAGAGCAGGTGTATCGGGGAGAGAGAGAGTGTGTGGAGTTGTGATTGGCTGAGGGGTTTTATTTTAATTTATAATTATTTAAAATTTGAAAATACCCCTTGTCACATACGAACTCCAATCCAAACCCAACGACTGTCGCCCCTAGCTAAATACCCCTATTCCAAAGACAATGGGATAAGTTCCGTAGGCCCATTCGACTGTTTCTATCGTTTTCTCTTCAAATTAAAATATAAAACATTCAATATTTGCTTTGAACGTACCTTTCAATTTGCCGGGGCCACATACTAATCCCAAAAATTCCAGAAAAATAAATCTAGCTATGTTTCGACAATACGGGCCCAACAAAACTGATTTTGTCGAATTCTGAGACCATTTGAAAAATGGCCCTTTTCTGGTCGATCCAATTTAACAGAAATCGACCAAACACATTTTCCTTTGCCACGCTCACATACTAACTTCAAAAAATATCAAATTTGAAACATAGTAATAATTTGACATCCCGAATCCAACAAAAGGGGTTTCGTCAAATTCTGAGGTCGTTTGCAAAATGTCTATTTTCATGGGCTATATATTCTCTATAGAGACCTTTCTGAAAATTCATTTGGCCATAACTTTTGATTCCCACTATGAAACTTCGATTTTTCAGATTCATTAGAAAGATATTCACTTACAGATTTAAATATTTTTGGTTTCACTAAAATCCGTTTTATTTTACACCCGGTACAGTCAGTCAAAGTTTGAATTGAAATTTTGAAACTGCCGAGCCATTTCAGGCCTTGTTTATAATTAAAAATAATTATGTTTCTTTTCAAACGTTGATTCAAACATACTTTTCTTCATTATTATTTAAAATAATTTATTTTAAATATCTAAAATCCACTAAAATAGCCAAAGTAAAAAATTTTAAATTGGCTCAGATTTTCCGGGTTGTTACAGTTCCCGTTAATTTTATCAAAGATAAAACCTTTAAAGTTATTCTTTTTATTCTCTAAAAACATTACTTAAATATTATTCAAGTTTAAGAGGTTAATCTTATCTTTAACTGGGTTAAAGAACTAATGTCTTTTAAAAACATTATTCACGATAAACTCAAATCTTGTTCCATCAAAATGGAATCTACACGAAAATCATAACAGTACATAATTGATATAAAATCGCGTATCAGACTAATAATATAAATGGAATAACGGCATAGCCTTTTAAATCCCATATATAGTATCGGCCTACATTTATAGGATCTCATTTTGATTATCAACGAATCGAATTCCATTCAATTCCAATTTAATGTATTAAATTGGAAAACTTTATTTTGGAAAAATTTCCATTTAAATCTTAATTAAAGATTTATAAATTCCAAATTATATTTCCACTGCTAATTGGGTTAAAGAACAAATGCTGTTTAAAACACAGTTCACGATAAACCCAATTCACATTTCATTCTATTCCAATTACTGAATATAAATGGGAAACTCTATTAATCTTAATTAAAAGATTTATTCTTTTTACACGAGGTTTTAAGAATAGTGTTATTTAAGACACCATTCATGATAACCCAAAATCCAATTTATTTAATTTAAAAACATTGGATTATCCTTCTAGTTAATAACTAGTTCATTTTGATAAACATATATTTTATCTTTGCAAAATTGGAGTTTATCATCTTAAAATCTACAATTCTATATTTTTATATCTGTTTAAAAGGGACATAAAATCATAGTTTTATTTTACACGAAATATTATTTTAAAATATTCATAATTATAAAATATTCTTTATTTACAAAATTCTTTACTTCAAAATATCCTTTATATAAAGATGTTCTTCATCTTTAAAAATATTATTTTATTAAAAATATTCTGATTCGGGATGTGACTCAATCTATTACCATATAATTTCAGTTATATGGATTTCATACATTACATATATCCAACGATAATGATAAACAATCATCAAACAATACATTCACATCCAAAGTGAGATTTATAACTATGTGAGCATTAAAATAAATAAATAAATAATGCTCAACACATACTGTCAATCCATCGATTGACAATTAATTAAATATTGGGCCTAGTGTATATCAAATGTCGTTCCAACATCCGTGCGGGGTTTCAACCAACAAACAATAATAGATTATTGTGCACTTGGGCGATGTGTGAAAAAATATCATCCCAATCACAAAAACAAGTCGGATAACTTGTAAATGGAAGTATAACATTTCAACATCGCAAACATATATTTCAAAACATCGCTACATTATATTTTAACATATGAATATTCTTACTACCATTGCTAACACATGAATGACAATGTTTTTACTTCTACCCTTTTTATTTCTCTAAAGTGGCAATAAAAAGTAACATTTTAAAACTATTCTTTTTATTGTCTCTAAAATGACGATAAAAATATTACTTTTAATTCTATCATTTTTATTACAACTAAAATATAAATAAAAATGTAACTTTTATTTTATTCCTTTATTTACAACTAAAACGCAAATCAAAATGTCATTTTTAATCTAATCTTTTTATTTACATCTAAAATGTAAATAAACATGTAACTCTTAATCTAATGTACATTTTTTTTAACAAAAATGTAACTTTTACTCTAAAAAGAAAAATGACAACAAAATATGTATCTTTTTATCCTAAAAAGGAAAATGACAATAAAAATGTTCTTTTTAAATCTGAAAAATAAAAATGTAACTTTATTTGCATACAAATTTCTATCATAATCATGATAAATAAAATGTAAAATTTATTGGCATACAAATGTCTATCTTTCACTAACAAATAAAAATGACTACTTTTATTTGTTTACAAACGCAATGTTAAATGTAACATCCCACCTCCGTTAAGGTCACTCACAAAGGGAATGCCTTAACTTTGGTGGAGCATTTTAGTAAACAGAACAAAAAATTTCAAGATAGATAAACAATACTTGAGAAATTATAAATTTATTACAGCGGAAAACAGAAATCAGTATGGTTACATCTTTACCAAAAACTCAAGTACATAAATATCAGTCTTGTTCGGAAAATCATCAGAGTACAAAACTTTAAAATCATAATCCCCATAGAAGCACCCATAAGAAGTCAAGCCATACTTTAAGCACTCTAAGTACTGCAAGAAGAAGAAATCCAGGTCAAGCTAAAGTGTTCCCTCCTTGGAAAACCTGGGGGGAGAAACGGAAGAAAAAGGGGCGAAAACAAGCAAGGTCAGACATAAAGTCTGGCAAGTCCAGTGACTTTCAGCATATGAACAAATAATAATAATTATGACATGAAAATAAGCTAGATAAGAGATAACAGTAACAGGAGCAGCAGATGTACTTAGGTTATACAGAAGAAACAGAATAATATTACTTTTCATTTCTCTGCACTAATTCTAGTATAACAGGATTAGGTGTCACCCTAATGTCTAAACTGAAGCAGAAAAGGGAACAAAATAATTTCCATAGAAGAGAATGCTAGTAATCGGCTTTTACCACCCCATCAGAAACAGACAGAAACAGAATGATAATAATGGGCCTTTACCACCCGAACAGAAAGTATAGAAACAGATTACGGAAACAGAATGTAGAATTAGGTGTACACTAGTAAATGGGCCTTTACTACCCGAACAGACAGTACCACGCAGAAATAGATCGGTGTTTCCACCCAACAGAAACAGATGGTACCAACAGAAACAGACAGAACTAAGTGTACCCTAAAACCCTGCCCCAAGCGATCGGCTCCCTAATACATAAATACCCTGTGTCGGCCCCACAGTAGGGTGTATCACTCCCTAAAGTGACAACCAATTGGCACAGACCTATTTACAGATGTCACGGTGTCTTATATCCTCAAAGGCAGACCGGGATCCATGCACGCACATGACCCGGTTGGAACGCACCATCAACACCCCTCGCCAATAACAGAATGAACCGCTTATAATTAGTTTAGTAAGCGTGCCCGGACCCTACCTACTGTTGGGTCAAAGTTTTGATACCAGAAAGGGTTACTGACTAATATGGGTTCCAAACAACATATGACACAAGTAATTTCCCTCCTAACCTTGTGTCTCCAGACTAACAGATTTTAGATTAACTTGTTTACTAGTTCAGACATACAGAGTTCAGATCAACTAGTTCACAGATAAGACAAGCTTTCAGACGAACGGATCAGATATACGGATTTAGTAGATTTACAGATTTGTCTAACTTTGTAATTGGGCCTACAGATTCATGAAACGGGTTTGTTAAATTCATTAGTCTAATTGGTTTAACCCTATCCACCCCACACGTTTTAGACATCATATTTATCCCAGATTTGTATCAATTAAAAATTAAAGCACAGACCTCTCACATTAGACTGACAGTTTGCGGCCACTAGTTAGGCCGGTGGGTTCCGGGCAGGTTTCTGTCGCAAACTGAGTCTAACCTCGGGTTTTGAAGCACGTTATGACTAACTTCTCACATTAGAACCTATTGTTTGCGGCCACTGGATGTGCCAGGCAGTTCCGGGCAGAATTACGCCGCAAACTCATTCTAACCTCGAGTTCATGTTTAGCCAATGCATTCATTCGCAGACTATGCTAATATCAGACTAATAACGCTAACTTAACAAATTAACTTCTGTACAAGTTACAGCAGATTATTCGAGGTTCTATTAACAAGTTTTGCTCAATTTTAAATCGAGCCTACTGATTTACATACTTCAAATTTTAGCATTTCAGTTCCAACAGATTACGCCATTCAACAGACTAAACAGATAGCAGATCTTGCAGATTAGGCGATTTAGCAGGTCTAGCAGATAAGGCAATTTTAACATAATTAGCATATTAGGCAATTCAATCTAATTAGCAGTTTAGGCAATATAACAGAACTAGCGGATTAGGCAATATAACAGATTTAATAATTCCTTAAAGTTTCATTGACATATCTTGCCTAATTATAAATTTAGCCTAAACTTACATGCCCAAATCAAGGTCATAAATCATAATATAATATATGCCCAAAATTTTAGCCTTAATATTCCCATTTACAGTTCATGTCAAAACTAGATTTAATATTCTAGCTTACCATTTATGTCCAGGACTAATACACATGTAAATCATTACCTATTATAGCCAATTCAGATTATGCCAACATATTTGCTATGCCAAATTAACTTAATTAAGCTACGCCCAATCCCCGTATAACATTTTTTTCCCCAAGTTCTCTAAATACTCATGAAATGGCCCTATAGGCTCGATGTCCATAATAGTGAATGGGAATAAACTAGCAAAGTTACATACAAAATATGAGATCTACCATCATTAAGGGAATAGGCATAAGAAACTAACTAAAATAGTTATAGGCAACTAACCACAATAGTCATGGGTGACTAATTACAATAGTTTCTTATTCATTGTCATAGGCAATAGTCTCATAGTCTTGAATCATAGTCATAGGCAATAGTCTCATAGGCGTGAATTATAGTCATAGGGAATAGTCTCATAGGCATGAATCATAGTCATAGGCAATAGTCTCATAGGCAACAGTTTCATGTCCAATTATGCATTATTCATTATTTGTCCCAAAATTTAGCGTTCGTGCGTTAATCTCTTATGAGATTCGGCGCAGTCTCGTAGTAGCCTGGCTATAGAACAGAAAGAAGAAAGAGGTACAGAATAGTCACAGAAAAACAGATCTAACAGATAAGAATATACATAACCTCATATTCAGATTTATAATCATGCCACAACCATAATTAAAGTTTATATCGTAAAATAACTGTACTTGCCTTCCGTGGTTTTAAGAAAGGATAATAAACTGTTGTTGATGCAGAAATGCTGAATTATTCCTCTTTAATTGTTGTTGTAGATCTTAACTTTGATTTGAGATTTGATTTAGCTTTAGATTCTATTCAGGTTGGAAGAAGATACATCAGTCCAAGTTTTGATTCTAGCAGAGTAGTGACACCCTTTTTGTTTTTAATTAGAACAGAGGCAGAATATAGACAGAATGAAATTGTGCAGAGAAGATGAGGCTAGGGGGCTGTTTATATAGGATTAGGCGGACGAATCTAGATAGAAAACGAGACCGGATACATCAGAATGAACCAGGTTCAAAAACTGGGTTTCGGGAGCAGGTCGACCCCCAGGTCAACTCCCCAGTCGACCTGGTCATGGGGAGGTCGATACCCAGTCGACTCCCCAGTCGACCTGATTTGGGGGGGAGGGGGTCGACTCCCCAGTCGACCTGGGTATATGGGCGGGAATTTTCCCGCCAGCCTTCTCTGGGTTTGAATTTCGAATTTCTGGCTTTATTTTCGAGCTGTTTTATTTTATTTAAATTCCTGAAACTTCGGAGGGTCATAACTTGGTCATACGGACTCCGTTTTTCAAAAAATCGGAATCGTTTTCAAGCAGAATTTCGAGACGAACGCAATGGAGCAACCCGTTTCCCTTGATTCTTACTTTAAAAATTAATTATTCTCTGATTTGTTACTTATACGTTCACAGAAAATACGGGGTGTTACATTCTCCCCTCCTTAAAGGATTTCGTCCCCGAAATCTTCAAGTTAAGAAGAATGTGTCCTACCATCCAGTCGTCCATCTACTCAACCATCATCCACAAGCATCCATTGTCCTTAGAAAACTTCTAATGTTGTATGATCATGTGAAAAAGTGTGTGTATATGTTCCTTATCTAATGCAAAGATCAGGCGGTCCACTGATTCAGTTGACCTCCTTAATGCGAACTATGTCAGTGTCATGAGTCCAACATGTATGCAATCTTCCTATTTGATACATATCATTCTTATATGAGTGACAACCATTCATTCATATGCAACATCCATGTGATGAGTCAATCAGTTTGCATCCACAAAAATTGAAAATGCTCACACATCCATATGCAGAATGAGAGTGTTTTCGAGCCGATCTAGTGCCTAGTGTGTGTATATGCATCCACGAGCAACCACTAGCAACCACTTGCATCCACTTGCAACCATCAAACATAATATGTCTCAAACACATGTTTACACCCATTGGTTTCTACCTAGAGTTCGAAGATTCGATCGATAGGATACAGTCAAATGATGGAAGCGAGTATGGATAAAACAAAAACTTGGTTCCCATTAGACATTGGTTGAGAGAATAATTCCCCTAAGTATCAGCCCCGAAGACCGAAACCAATATCAGATTGACACCCAGAGGATTACCCTCGTTAGACAATGTCAAAACTGGAAATCTTAACCTTTTCAGGAATATCCAGATGCTTACAAACTACTAGTATAGATCAGATTATCGAATGATTCTTAGAAAACTAAGCATGATAAAACCCAGAATGTATGCGTCCTACTTGACGCCTAACACAGATATCTCTCAAACCTCAATCTATCACAAGCAGATGAGTCATAACCCTTATGGGTTTGATCTTACAGTGGAATCAGAAACAATACTAGTATTAAAGTGCAGAGTATCGGTTACAGAATCAAAATGCCAGAATCAGAAAGAGTTTCAACTCAACAATCAGATAAAGAAATTAAACCTCCTACAGAAAGTTTTCCTATTTCTATTCTATCCACTAGCCTCGAGAGTGTTCGCCTGCCTTCCAGAAGTTGGTCCTGCCCTCTGCCTTTGCCCTCATTTCTTCGGACAGTCCCTAGTGAAGTGTCCCATCTCACCACAGTTGAAGAAAGTGCCCTTTCTTTTTCTGCAATCCTTGTTTAGATGAGTCGAGCTTCCACAAGTAAAGCACTTTTTCTCCTTCTTATCTTCAGACTTTTCACCCTTCTTTTATGTTTCCTTTTTGGGCCATGCTTTCTTGTTCTGTGGTTCTTCCTTCTTTGCCTCTTTCTTGCCGTTGCCTTCCTCGTGCAGTAGTGCCATATCCACTAATCTCTCGTAAGTCGCTCCCATGGGTACATGGGTCATGGCTAGGCTATGCAGTGGCTCGTTCAATCCTTTAACAAAGCGGAGAGCCTTTTTATGCTGGGTGTTGACTAAATCTAGTCCGAACCTAGCCAGTTGGTTGAACTGATTGACGTATTCCCTGACCGTCATACTTCCTTGCTTAAGAGATAAGAACTTTTCCAGTTGTTGACTTCGTTCAGCTTGCGAGAGGAATTTCGTCTCAAACCTTGTTCTGAAATCCATCCATGTTTCAACCGGCCTCTCGGCGTTAGTGACTTCCCACCAATAGGAAGCTTCGTCCTTGAGCAACCATACCGCCAATTGTAACTTCTGCCTATCGTCCACCTCGAAAATAATGAACAGATCCTCAGTTTCTTTGAGCCAGTTCCTCGCTTCTACGAATGATTCAGTTCCCTTGAAATCCTTTCCACCCATGGCCCTAAAATCTTTACAGATCTTTGAAAAAGAAATTGCATGAGGAGGGGGCGGAGGAGGAGGAATTGCTGCAGTTGGAGGAGGAATATCTGCTGGGTCTGCATCGTTGGCCCTAGCCTCTAAGTACCTCCTGAACCAGCCAGGTATTGGCATGCCCTCTAGAAAGTTAAGATTCCCAGACATACTGGAATGAAAGAAAAAGATTTAAAACGGAGAACAGAAAAGATAGATATATGGCTTTTTAGGGATTAAGTTTTTCAAAATAAACTTTATTTTTGAAAATACTTCCTTTTAAAACCTTTTTGAAAATAGTTTTCAAAAACTTTACCCACTCTGGTAACCTTCAGCTCTGATACCAAGTGTAACACCCCACCTCCATTAAGGTCACTCACAAAGGGAATGCCTTAACTTTGGTGGAGCATTTTAGTAAACAGAACAAAAAATTTCAAGACAGATAAACAATACTTGAGAAATTATAACTTTATTATAGCAGAAAATAGAAATCACTTTGGTTACAACTTTACCAAAAACTCAAGTACATAAATATCAGTCTTGTTCAGAAAATCATCAGAGTACAGAACTTTAAAATCATAATCCCCACAGAAGCTTCCATAAGGAGTCAAGCCATACCCTAAGCACTCTAAGTACTTCAAGCAGAAGAAATCCGGGTCAAGCTAAAGTGTTCCCTCCTTGGAAAACCTGCGGGGAGAAACGGAAGAAAAAGGGGCGAAAACAAGCAAGGTCAGACTTAAAGTCTGGCAAGTCCAGTGACTTTGAGCATATGAACAGATAATAATAATTATGACATGAAAATAAGCTGGATAAGAGATAACAGTAATAGGAGCAGCAGATGTATTTAGGTTAAACAGAAGAAACAGAATAATATTACTTTTCATTTCTCTACACTAATTCTAGTATAACAGGATTAGGTGTCACCCTAATGTCTAAACTGAAGCAGAAGCAGGAACATAATAATTTCCACAGAAGAGAATGCTAGTAATGGGCTTTTACCACCCCATCAGAAACAGACAGAAACAGAATGCTAAGAATGGGCCTTTACCACCCGAACAGAAAGTACAGAAACAGATTACGGAAACAGAATGTAGAATTAGGTGTACACTAGTAAATGGGCCTTTACCACCCGAACAGACAATACTACGCAGAAACAGACAGGTGTTGCCACTCAACAGAAACAGACAGTTCCAACAGAAATAGACAGAACTAAGTGTACCCTAAAACCCTACCCCAAGCGATCGTCTCCCTAATACATAAATACCATGTGTCGGCCCCACAGTAGGGTATATCACTCCCTAAAGTGACAACCAATTGGCACAGACCTATTTACAGATGTCACGGCGTCTTACATCTTCAGAGGCAGACCGGGATCCATGCACGCACATGACCCGATTGGAACGCACCATCAACACCCCTCGCCATTATTAGAATGAACTTCTTATAATTAATTCAGTAAGCGTGCCCGGACCCTACCTACTGTTGGGTCAAAGTTTTGATACCAGAAAGGGTTACTGACTAATATAGGTTCCAAACAACATATGACACAAGTAATTTCCCTCCTTACCTTGTGTCCCCAGACTAACAGATTTCAGATTAACTTGTTTACAAGTTCAGACATACAGAGTTCAGATCAACTAGTTCACAAATTAGACAAGCTTTCGGACTAATGGATCAGATATACGGATTTAACAGATTTACAGATTTGTCTAATTTTGTAATTGTGCCTACAGATTCACGAAACGGGTTTGTTAAATTCATTAGTCCAATTGGTTTAACCCTATCCACCCAACACGTTTTAGACATCATATTTATCCTAGATTTGTATCAATTAAAAATTAACGCGCAGACCTCTCACATAAGACTGACAGTTTGTGGCCACTGGTTTGGCCGGTTGGTTCCGGGCAGGTTTCTGCCGCAAACTGAGTCTAACCTCGGGTTTTGAAGCACGTTATGACTAACTTCTCACATTAGAACCTATTGTTTGCGGCCATTGGATGTGCCGGGCGGTTCCGGGTAGAATTACGCCGCAAACTCATTCTAACCTCGAGTTAGCCATGTTTCATGTTTAGCCAATGCATTCATTCGCAGACTATGATAATATCAAACTAATCACGCTAACTTAACAAATTAACTTCTGTACAAGTTACAGTAGATTATTCGAGGTTCTATTAACAAGTTTTGCTCAATTTTAAATTGAGCCTACAGATTTACATACTTCAAATTTCAGTATTTCAGTTCCAACAGATTACGCCATTCAACAGACTAAACTGATAGCAGATCTTGCAGATTAGGCGATTTAGCAGGTCTAGCAGATAAGGCAATTTTAACATAATTAGCATATTAGGAAATTCAATCTAATTAGCAGTTTAGGCAATATAACGGAACTAGCGGATTAGGCAATATAACAGATTTGATCATTCCTTAAAGTTTCATTGACATGTCTTGCCTAATTATAAACTTAGCCTAAACTTACATACCCAAATCAAGGTCATAATTCATAATACAATACATGCCCCAAATTTTAGCCTTAATATTCCCATTTACAGTTCATGTCAAAACTAGATTTAATATTATAGTTTACCATTTATGTCCAGGACTAATACACATGTAAATCATTATCTATTATAGCCAATTCAGATTATGCCAACATATTTGCTATGCCAAATTAACTTAATTAAGCTACGCCCAATCCCCGTATAACATGTTTTCCCCAGGTTCTCTAAATACTCATGAAATGGCCCTATAGGCTCGATGTCCATAACAGTGAATGGGAATAAACTAGCAAAGTTACATACAAAATATGAGATCTACCATCATTAAGGGAATATGCATAAGAAACTAACTACAATAGTTATAGGCAACTAACCACAATAGTCATGGGCGACTAATTACAATAGTTTCTAATTCAATGTCATAGGCAATAGTCTCATAGTCATGAATCATAGTCATAGGCAATAGTCTCATAGGCGTGAATTATAGTCATAGGCAATAGTCTCATAGGCATGAATCATAGTCATAGGTAATCGTCACAAGGCAACGGTTTCATATCCAATTATGCATTATTCATTATTTGTACCAAAATTTAGCGTTCGTGTGTTAATCTCTTATGAGATTCAGCGCAGGCTCGTAGTAGCCTGGCTATAGAACAGAAAGAAGAAAGAGGTATAGAATAGTCACAGAAAAACAAATCTGATAGATAAGAATATACATAACCTCAGATTCATATTTATAATCATGCCACAACCATAATTAAAGTTTATATCGGAAAATAATTGTACTTGCCTTCCGTGGTTTTAAGAAAGGATAATAAACTGTTGTTGATGCAGAAATGCTGAATTATTCCTCTTTAATTGTTGTTGTAGCTCTTAACTTTGATTTGAGATTTGATTTAGCTTTAGATTCTATTCAGGTTGGAAGAAGATGCATCAGTCCAAGTTTTGATTCCAGCAGAGTAGTGACACCATTTTTGTTTTTAATTAGAACAGAGGCAGAATATAGACAGAATGAAATTGTGCAGAGAAGATGAGGCTAGGGGGCTATTTATATAGGATTAGGCGGATGAATCTAAATAGAAAACGAGATCGGATACATCAGAATGAACCAGGTTCAAAAACTGGGTTTCAGGAGCAGGTCGACCCCCAGGTCAACTCCCCAGTCGACCTGGTCATGGGGAGGTCGACACTCCAGTCGACTCCCCAGTCGACCAGATTTGGGGGGGAGGGGGTCGACTCCCCAGTCGACCTGGGTATATGGGCGGGAATTTTCCCGCCAGCCTTCTCTGGGTTTGAATTTCGAATTTCTGGCTTTATTTTCGAGCTGTTTTATTTTATTTAAATTCCTGAAACTTCAGAGGGTCATAACTTGGTCATACGGACTCCGTTTTTCAAAAACTCGGAATCGTTTTCAAGCAGAATTTCGAGATGAACGCAATGGCGCAACCCGTTTCCCTTGTTTCTTATTTTAAAAATTAATTATTCTCTGATTTGTTACTTATACGTTCACAGAAAATACGGGGTGTTACATTAAATTTGACCAATAAAAATTAATGCTTTTTTTTATTTGTAAACAATTCAATGTATATTTTGACTAATAAAAATTAGTGTTTTAATTTGTAAACAATCCAATGTTTATTTTGCATCAAAGAATGCAAATAAAGAACAACTCTTTTATTTTAAAGTTTATTTGCATCAAAGAATGCAAATATAGAACAATTCTTTTATTTCAAAGTTTATTTGCATCAAAGAATGCAAATAAAAGAATAACTCTTTTTAATGTACAAAAATGTTCCCTTTTTTGTCGAATCCTTTTCAATGTACGAAAATGTCTATTTTTGTACAATTCTTCTTAAAGTGACAAAAATGTCTATTTTTAATTCATTCCTTTTTAAAAGTGACAAAAATGTCTACTTTCATTTCACCCGTTATAATTTCAACAAAATGATAAATTTTGTGTGTCACTTTTCTATTCACAAAAGTGATAATACTTTGTGTGTCACTTTTTATTTCACAAAAATAGTAAATTTTGTTGTGTCCATTTCTATTCTACAAAATGAATATATTTTGCTTGTGAAGAAATGATGATTTTTCTAATGTGACACAACTAATAGTTTGATTTTGACAAATCTAGTTCTAGTAAAAATGAGCGTTTTGATTTTACAAAACTAAATTGACAAAAATGAAAGTTCTAATTTACCAAAATAAGAGTTTTGATTTTACAAAACCAAATTTGACGGCAATGACAATTTTAATTCAATGCCTATGTTTTGACAAAAATAGTTCTACAATTCGACTATTCTATTTTAACCATGGTGACAATTTGTTAATTTCAGTGTGACAAAATGACCAATTTATTTTATAAATTCCAATGCGACAAAATGACTATTTTGTTTGATAATTTTCAATGCAACAAAAATGATTAATTTTGTTTGTTAACTTTCAATATAGCAAAATGATACTTTTGTTTGATAAATTCCAATGCAATAAAATGACCATGCCATTATGATCTTTTTTAATTTCAACAAATTTGACAATAAAAATTTTCCTTTTTCAATTTCAACAAATTTGACAATAAAAATTATCCTGTTTTAATTTTCAACAAATTTGAAAATAAAAATTGTCCTTTTTTAATTTTCAACAAATTTGACAATAAAAATTGTGATGTTTTTTTTACCGTTCTAACACAATAGATATGATAATTTTGTTTAGTGTGTAAAAAAAATGAAAAATGAAACCTTTGTATTCTTTTCTTTAAAATAAAATGAAACTAAAAATGAAATCTTTTCTTTTATTAAAAACATATTGAAAATGAAAAATGATTTTTTTTTTCAAAGATTCAAAATAGAAATCAGATCTACATACTTAGAATCAAACAAAAAAGAATTCTTGTTATACAAGATCAGATCTATCACACACGAGCAATACAATCAATCACCAATAACAAACAATAAATTTCAATTGCCAACATCACAGATACAATTTAGTAAACACATATACATGAAATTCAAGCAATGAGGAATAATATTTAATTTTAAAAAAAGAAATCTCACCAAAAGCTTTCCACTCCACCTAAAATTAGACAAGATCTAAATCCATTTCAGTTTGTCCCATCACATAGATCTCGGAAATATGGTTATAACGCAACGAAAATAATCAAATTCTGACTTCATGTGCAAAAGATATCCTAATTTAAACATTGTATAATTAATTAAATGAATTAATTTAATTAATTCTCTTAACAACGCTTAATAAAAGCATTACCCCCAATTAGAATAAAACAGATCGTCTTCTACATCGTTCAAGGCCGAATACTGGAACCCAAACCTCATCCTTGTTCTTCCAAATCGCACACCACTAGAACGCACCAGACTCCGATCATGGTCATACATAATGTCGAGCTTGTTGTCCTCTTTGTTTTTGGAATTGAAATTTTTTGAATTTATTTCTTGAGATGAAAGATAGAATGGAAAAGGGATTGGAGCGTTTCAGCCATCGGTTTAGAGGGCGGCGGTGGGTCCCGTGGTGGCAGGTGTTAGTGATTTTGGCCATAGGTTTGCTAATTGAAAGAGGGAAAGAGGAGGAGAGAGAGAGGAAGAGAGCCGCCATGGAAAAGAAGAAGAAGAAGGAGAATAGGGTTATGAGAGTTTAGGATATTATATAGAGGTGGGAAATATTTTTATTTTAACCCTTGTATATTTAATAATACATTTAATTGCTTTTATCTCTTTAAGGCCCATAAATCCACATTTTGCATGTTATATGTTACAAAAAAATAAAATTAATTGCTGAATAAGGCTAAATTGGTATATTTACTTCTCATTTATGTTCCCTTACATCCCCTTTATTACATGCTATAATGACACATTTATTTATTCTTTTACTATTCAAATTTCAAAAGTAGATAACAATGAAAGAGAGAGAGAAAGGATAAAATGGAAAGAATTAATGCTAGATTAATGCTATTTGTTTATGAACATGTAGTCTATGTTTGGAATTTCTAAAAGTTAAATTTGAATTGACAGGGGAAATATTTAAGAGGACAACCAAAGATATGTACATATATATACCTATATATATATTGTCAAAATTTATTTTATTTATAACCTACACATTATTTTCAATCAATAAATTAATAAATGTCATTAAAGTTACTAAGACATTGTTAGTGTTAACATATTTCAAACTAGAATCTTTTCAAATTATTCATGCATACATAAATCTTTTATTAAGGTTTAAATGTTACATCAAATTAAACAAGTTATGAATCATTTTAATGAATCATTCTTACATAAAAATGTGAATTTTTATGTTACAACAACTTTCCTATTTAAACAAATGTTCATTTTTCATATTTTCTTCTTTACAAAAAAATGTAAACTTTTTATTGTAATTTTTTTAATAGAATTTTTTAAATTCTGATGCATTTTCTATTTAAAATTTCTTAAAATAAAATTTTAAATTGGTTCTGATTTTTCGGGTTGTTACACTCCATTTGTAGTGAAACTTGTAATCTTATAATGGTTTATTATTTCTGACACGATGGAACTGTTTTCGTCAAATTCCGGGTCCGTTTGTAAAAACTCCTTTTTAATTGCAAATGGTTAAATAATATGTGTTTAAACAGTGCATGGTTACGAAATAAATCCAATTGACTCCAAATTGGAAATCTTACAATAATTAATCACTATGGATTTAATAAAATTAGTTTCGTCGAAAAAGGAGATCATTTGAAAATCCTTTATTCTTAAATTCCATATTAAATCGATATAATGTAAATCGATTAAAATAATTAAATTTATTAATAATAATAAATTATATATATATATATTTAAATAGAATTTATACAGCTTTAAAATAAGCAAAATATAGATTAATACTTGATGTTTCAATTTCAAGTTAAAACGACGTTCAATTATTTTAAAAACCTTTTTATTATTTAATAAATCGTTATAATTTATAAACGATTCCATAGCGATTTTCTTAAAACTTGATTTGGACATAACTTGCCATTTATAATATGAAATCTCAATTTTTTTCACTTCTATTAGAAAAATATAGTTAAACGGATTCGAACGTTTCTTATTTCAAAGAAATCCAACTTATAACAGACCCATTATAG
The DNA here is from genome assembly GCA_030737875.1 of Allium sativum. Classification (NCBI taxonomy): domain Eukaryota; kingdom Viridiplantae; phylum Streptophyta; class Magnoliopsida; order Asparagales; family Amaryllidaceae; genus Allium; species Allium sativum. Next base: position 879,307,659 of record CM060918.1, on the reverse strand, counting down.
TCATTCAAAGTTCAAAACGATATATTATGAACTACCGCGACATTACGAGCACGATTATATTTAATTTATAATTCATACATCTAAAAGTAGTTTAATAAACAAATTTGTTGTTATAACTCGAATATAAACTCAATTAAATATCTCACGTTATCCAATTCACAAAAAATTGCCAATTCAACTAATTCTGACTATTTCGCAATTCAAATTTATTATTCCACTATTAATACTAATTAACTATTCAAAATATTTGAATTTAAGTCATTTAAATTGCCAAATCGCCTATCCAAATAATTAAATAAATTAATTATTATATAACTAAAAATCTGGGACATTACATAAATAAACATCAAATAGCATTCAATCATCATTTATAAATTCTAAAATATGTTTATAATAGTATAAAATTGAGATTACTCACCTTGGTCGTTTATCGTTGCAAAAAGATTAACATCGGCTGATTAAATCAGATGTTTTATTTTGCCTAACATTGCAACAAGCCCCAAATTGCTCTAGACTTGGTTCCAGTAAGTTGCTTGCATCCATACGATACCAAAATTTTCAAATTCTGATAACGTATGAAAGACTTACGTATTTTTCAAGTTACACATTTTTAAATTTTAAATTTAAACTTTAATTTGTTAAATATGGGCCTTAACCCTTATATCGGCACACCTCCCCATATACCCATAAGTAACAATATCTCCTTCCTCAATATAACTCTTACCTCCTGCTCCTACAAACGAAACCTCATGTGGTGACTTTTAATGCTCCTGTCACCTTTATTCCCCCACCAATTGAACCACCAACTCCACACATTTTCTCCTCTACGCGAGGTACACCAAACGGTACACCTCTCATCCCCTCCGATCACCCCAAGTAGAATCTGGTCCTCCACGTCCCATTTCCAAGTGCCAAAAATTGTACTCAAAACTCCATAAAACTTTTCCAAAACTCATGTCTTCCACCTAGAAGATCAATGCCACGAATGATTTCACCCAGTTCCTTCCCATTGGTTCGCATAGAAGAACCCTAATGTCACTGCTTTATTCTTGAGCGCGGCTAAACACTGTCGCACCCAACGAAACTAGTATAGAATGGAAGCCTAGGTCATGAGGATCTCGAATATACAAATGTTTTATTTTATAGTAGAGGTGTGACGACAGCCTATAACCCCTACACTAAACAAGAGGGATGATGTGCTGAAAGCTCCCAATTGGCTTCCATCTCCTACTCTTCCAGTTTCAGGCTCACCTCTAGAGGCTTGACGACTCATTCTAGATCTAAAATGAAACGATTAGTCCATATACAAGATAAACCGTAATGTTAATCCAACACTACTCTACTATATGCTAACATATAGTATATCTATTCATCAAAAATCTACAATTACGTCTCTCATATGAAATTACGTCTCTCAAACTCAATTACATCTTGGAACTTTGGCTAAAATCGATAATCAAAGCTCTGATACTAAATGTGACAACCACCCATAACCCTTGCACTAAATAAGAGGGGTGATGCACTGAAAAGTGTGCCAGGCAGCTATAGACGATCATCAAGGTATGATCACACAAGCGGAACCTGTCATAGAACTCATAGCAGAAGGATAAAATATAATAGAACATATACAACATGTAATGATATGACGCATATTTGAGCAGAAACTTATACCCTCATAACAATTAGAGAAAATACCCATACAATTTGGAAATTACAACATAAGTGTCTTTACAAATTTGCCTCACTACAGTGCCCAAAGATAAAAAACACACAATGGAAACACTATAATATAGTAAAATAATACGTCAGCCTCTTGCTCGCCACTGAACTGCAACATCATCCTCACCAAGATATCACCTATCACCTGCTACCTAGTCTGCCCGTCCAATAATCGGATGAACATCTCAAGGTAATAAGAGGGAAACATAAAACCTTGAGTCAAACAACGTTCTTAGTGAGCGACAAAACAACTATCTAACCTCATCAATAAAGTATATGAGAATAGGTAGATAAATGAACTAATCCACCAAAACACCAGAGAAGAACCCATATCTGGCTTCCCCACATCGGATAATGATAGCCTTTACATTTCAACCATTCATCCAGGGCAACCAGACAACCATTCACACATGGCAGTCGGAAACAACCAAACAATTGCACTCATAAATCCATATTATATATATCTCACACAAACCATCTTAATCGAACTCAACGTCCCTTAAGCACAAGCCCCAGAGGCCTAAACCAATATCAGACAAGCACCCAAGGAACATCTCCTTCAACGTTGGATAATCTACGTGAGATGGTACAATCAAAATATCCAACATGCATGTCAGACTCTGGCTTTCACCGTCAATCCTGCTTTGAAACCATCGCTAATCATATGACTGGCCATATCCTACTGCCATCCATCAAGGGCTAATGGTAACCCCGGTTCTAGCAAAAAAAACCATACATCATACAATTTGACATATCTACGCTATACACGGCGCCCAGGGTACTCGATCATACAATCGCTCTTTCAGGTATCCCTATTATACCCCTGCTTTGAGTCCACTAGAACCTACGATAACAATAATTCCTCGGCCTTTGGTATCTCTATTCATCATCGACGGCGACACATCCAACCATTATCAACCAATTCAGAACACCTTTGAGTTATCGCCATGTTCGTTGTATTATGACTAACAACGAACACATCACATCGCTTCGACATTACCCATTGACTTCACTTCGAAGTCATCGCATCATTGAATCAACATAAGATCCACTATACATTCATAGCATTCAACAAATCTCTATGGAAACAAGACACTGCTTTTCTACCATTAACCATGGCATTTGAAAGCACACTACACCGCGGCACGGGTTCAGGTGCGACTGACCCTTTTGTGCGACCAAACCCCTGGTACTACCAACCCCCCGGCCTACTCGACTGACCCACCTTGCTCAAATCGAACTCACTTGGTCGACCTGACCATTCTTACATTGAATACCTGACCAGTAAGCTGCTCGACCCAACACCATGCTCGACCTGACAACATGCTCGACCGACCCTTGTGCTCGATCGACCACCCATGTATTGCATGATCGAGCACCTCTTTGGGAACGACCAGAACCATCCTGACCGACCCCATGCAGCTCGATAGACCTGAAGTCACGCTCGACCCCCCCCCCCCTTTGCTCGACCATACCATGCATGAACCGACCACTTCATGCTCGACCCGACACTATTTTGTACTACATGCTCGACCCGTGGCCTGTACAGCCCAAATCCAAGTCCAATTTTGACCAAAACTCCGCCAATCGACAAGATCAACGAAATCTATTCATCTAATTCATCTGATACAACCATAAGCATGTTATGAAATCATAATAACATGAATATGATGATTTTCACCAAAATTATGCTAATTTCACCAAAAGCGTGATATGGACATACAAACTAAATTAAGGATCTAACTTGCATAAACATATAAAAATATATGAAAATTACCGGTTTTAAGTTGCTAAATTAGATCCTATGGTGACTCACATGAAATTAAACTTGTCATAATGTAGATCTAGGACAAACACATGAATTTGGTGAAAAACAAGATCAAATACTCATATACTTGATTGAATTCGTGTAAGAGATGCATAACACTCACCAATTCTCCAAGACAACCCAAAAACACTTAGATCTAGGTCTGAACAGCAAGAAGTTGATACAAACTCTTCAATTCAATTATCCCTCTCTTTGATTTGCGTAGTCTAGCTTCAAACAATGTAGATCTTCGATTCTCTAAGCTTTAATGGTAGAAAGTGAAGAAAATGGAGAAATGAAGGATCATAAGCTCCTCCAAATCAGAGAATGGAGAAAGTAAACTGTTCTCAATCCCTCCCACCCCCAATTTATAGCCTCCACCAGCCCACTAATGGGCCAGCCTAAATCAGTCCATTAAGGCTCTATAAACCTAAACAACCACTGTAAAACCTTAAAACAACGATTCCACTCAAACCGCTGAACTAAATCTTTAATGTGACCACTCTACGGAAAGGGAATCATCATTTCCTTCCAATGGCACTGATCTTAGCACCTGATTTGGTCTGAGTCAAAAGTTGTGCCTAATACAAGACTAAAAGGGGTAAATTTGTCATAAATAAAATTGGTAAAAATTATGGACATGTTTCACATCCTCGTAAACAACATATCAAAATATGAGAATGTTCCAACCCTCTGGGAATAAAATAAAAATATTTTATGATCTTTTGGTACGTAAAATGCGAGCTGTTACATTTTCCCCCTCTTAAGAATTTCGCCTCCGAAATTCCAACAAACACAAACAACCAAAACAATTTCGCATGCCTATCATCCATGAGTAGCCAATTCTATTATCCAAACTAGCAATCATCAAGTCATGCATCCATATCCATATCCTAGCACGCGGAATTCTAATCAACACCAACAAAGATAACAACAACAACAAGCTACAATGATGTAATGATGGCGCGATATTAATGGGTCATATGGATGAAGAGTTATAGATGGGTCCTCTTCATACTCACTTCCGTCTCCCACGTACAATCGTCGCCATCCGCACTCCATTGTACCTTGACTAAGTTAACCGTTATCCTCTTAAGCTATTTCGTGTCGATTCTAGAACACAAAGCAGCATATGAGGTTTCATAACTACGGTCTGAACCTCTAGGTCTTCATACTTGTCCGGAGGTACCACTTCATTCGAATCATGCACGAACTTCCGTAGAAACGACACATGGAAAACATTATGCACACTCGACATCTTTTCGGGTAACTCCAATCTATATGCGAGCTTTCCAGTTTGCTCAACAATTGGAAACGGTCCAACGAACCTAAGAGCTAACTTTCCCTTATTTCCGAACCAGACCACATGCTTCAATGGCAAAATCTTCACGAAAACTATATTGCCAACGTCAAATTCCAAATATTTCCTATGCTTATCAGCATAACTCTTCTAACGATCTTGGGATGCCTTCATTCGTTGTCGAACTATCTCGATACAATATGATGTTTCTCTTATCATCCCCGGCCCAAGTATCAACTTATCTACATTTTCTAACCAACTTGTCATAGAAATACACAGTCTACCATAAAACGCCTTATATGGTGCCATCCCAATGCTCGACTAGTAGCTATTATTATAAGCAAACTCCACCAGATGTAGATGGTCTTCCCATGATCCCCCGAAGTCTAGCACACAAGCCCTTAGGAGATCTCCCAAAACTCGGTAAACTCTCTGACCATCAGTTTGAGGATGATAAGCCGTACTCAAACACAACTCGGTTCCAAAAGTATCTTGCAAACTCTTCCAAAATCCACTCATGAACTGTGGATCTCGATCACTTAGTATACTCTTCGGGATACCATGCAATTGAACTATCCTATTCACATAAAGCTAAGCAAACTATGATGTTGCCCTAGTCGAGTTGACATGAATGAACTTTGCACTTTTGGTTAGACGATCCACAATGACCTAAATTCCTTCGTTTCCTGCCCTTGTTCTAGGTAGTCCATCGATAAAATCCATCGACATCTGCTCCTACTTCCACGTAGGACCTCTAATGGCTTAAGCAAACCACTTGGCTTCTTCCATTCAGCTTTCACTAACTGATAGTTCATGCATTTGGAAATGAACTTTCCCTCTTCATCCCCTCCCAGCAGTAGACTCGCTTCATGTCCTGATACATCTTATTACCACCAGGATGAATCATTATCTTCGAGTGATGATATTTCCTCAGAACCTCTTCTCTTAATCCGTCAATATCGGGAACAACCAGATGTCCTTATTTTCGAAGCCAACCTTCCCGATCGACCTTGAGCTCTTTATACTTTGGTTCCATTTTTCGGATAAACTCGACAAGCTTTGCATCTCTCTTTTGGCTCTCGCCAATCCTTTCAATGAGAGTATGTCTTATAGATAAGCTTGCAAACATTTCAGGTTCAAATTCACACCTTGTCTTGAAATCGAATCTTGCCAGATACCCGAGGCTCTTCCATTCTAAAAACATCGCTTGCAAACTTGCATGTCTTCGACTCAATGTATCTGCAACTACGTTACCTTTTTCCAGGAGTGGTACTTCGAAAACTTATCCTTCCTTTGATGCTTATGCAAGACTTCCAAACCAACTCACAAGGAATCTTATGCTCTTCCTCGTTGTGGGAGTAAACTAGGATATCATCCAAAAATTCTTGTCATAAGATCCACAAAATATGCTTGCACGTTAGTTCACCCGAATAGTATCACCAACCATTCAAAGAAACCAGACGGCGTCCTAAAAGCAGTCTTCGGCACACTATCCTTTTCCATTCTCAACTGATAAAATTCAGTTGCTAATTCCATCTGAGAAAACACCTTAGCTTTGTGAAGCTGATCGAACAAGTCCTCAATCCTTGGCAACGGATACTTATTCTTCTTGGTCATCCTGTTCAGCTCACAGAGGTACAGACAAAATCTCTACAAGCCACCGGTCTTGGTTGCAAACATGACTGGTGCACCCCATTCGGGAACACTTCCCCAAATGAATCCTTCCCTCAAAAGGTCACGCCCTGCACCTCTAACTCCCGCTGCTCCTTAAGCGCTATCCGCCTAAGAAGCATAATGATAGGTTCAGCATCCTCGACCAAATCGACTCTAAACTCAATCTCACTATGCGGCGGCAACTCTTTGACTTCGTCAAAGACATCGTCAAACTCCTTTGCCATTAGCATGGATGACAAGTCGTCTTGTGGCATTCTAAGAGAATATAACAACTCATAAAGACACCATCTTTAGGTTTACGCTGAATCAACACCTTTCGCCCTTTCACATTCCCGACTCTCACCTCTAGATTTTCGCAATTCAAACTTGTCGCATACCTCTTGTGCCAATCCACGGCCAAGATGATTTTAAACCCAGCGAAAGTTACACTAAGATCCATTCATAAATGGGCATCCTTTATCAAACAATACTAGATCACCACAAATTATGTAATAAGCAAATGAACTCATACTAGATTGGTAAAAACCAAAGGTTTATTACCACTTGAAGTTCCAAATTTACTCGACAAACAATCTTATTACAGATAATAGAAAGCCATGCTCTAATACCAAATAGAACTCACCAACTCCACTAACAGAAACACATCTAAACTGGCAACAACTTATTCTAATCCTCATTTGGAATGCAATAAGAGACCGGAGTAACATCCACAACACATGCTTCCTCCGGTTGCTTAACCTTTAGAAAATCTAGACAATCTTTCTTCTCATATCTAGGCTTGCCACAATTATAACACCTCCTTTCAGCTTTTGGCTTCTCATAATCCTTGGCATAATGGCCCTCTGACTTACCGTTGAAACAGAGATCATTCTTCTTAATTTTCTTCTTTTGACTATCATTCCCTTGTTGTTGCTTTCTCTTCTTCTTATTTAGCTTCTTTGTAGCACTGGGACTAATAAAGGTTTCTTTATCCATAGGAGAACAGTCCCTCTGTCGCTTAGCGGAGTCCCTTCTGCGTACTTGCACGGGAACACCACGTCCTTCCTCCTCTTCTGGAATGGGCATCCTCAACATAATTGTCACAACCCGCACCTCCGTTCACACAATATATTGTCCCCAACTTAGCCACCGTTTAGGTGTGGGGTTTTGTTCCTCAAAAGGCCTCATCGTTAGTAAGAGATGGGCTCTACTATATAAGTACCCACTCCACATAGACTTCCACGATTTGGGACTTAGAGGTGTTTCATTATCCCCTCCTACAGAGCCCAACGTCCCCATTGGCTCACAAACACCTCACCCAGGCGCTGTTGTCCATATAGGAGCCACAATTCAGGCTGGGTATTGGCTCTGATAAACACGGCTGCCCCAAACATAACTAGATATTCTGGTGCAACAGCTAAAGCTCCTAATTGGCTTCCATCTCCTACTCTTCCAGTTTCAGGCTCACCTCTAGAGGCTTGACGACTCATTCTGAATCAAAAATGGAATGATTAGTCCATATACAAGATAAACTGTAATATTAATCCAACACTACTCTACTATATGCTAACATATAGTATACCTATCCATCAAAAATTTAAAATTATGTCTCCCATACGCAATTACGTCTCTCATACGTAATTATGTCTCTGAACTTTGGCTAAAACTGATAACCAAAGCTCTGATACCAAATGTGATGACCGCCTATAACCCTTGCACTAAACAAGATGGGTGATGCACTGAAAAGTGTGCCAAGCAGCTGTAGACGATCATCAAGGTATGATAACACAAGCGGAACATGTTGTATAACTCACAGCGGAAGGATAAAATATAATAGAACATATACAACAGGTAATAATATTGAAGCATATTTGAGTAGAAACTTAAACTCTCATAACAATTAGAGAAAATACCCATACAATTTGGGAATTGCAACATAAATGTCTTTACAAATTTGCCTCACTACAGCGCTCGGAGATAAAGACCACAAAATGAAAACACTATGATATAGTAAAATAATACGTCAGCCTCCTGCTCACCACCGAACTATAACATCGTCCTCACCAAGATATCACTTGTCACCTGCTACCTAGTCTGCCTATCCAACAATCAGATGAACAACCCAAGGTAATAAGAGGGAAACATAAAACCTTGAGTCAGACAAAAGTCTTCGTGAGCAATAAAAAAACTATCTAGCATCATCAATAAAGTATATGAGAATAGGTAGATACACGAACTAATCCACCAAAACACCGGTGAAGAACCCATGTCTACTTCCCCACATAGGACAGTGATAGCCTTTACATTTAAACCATTCATCTAGGGCAACCAAATAACCATTCACACATGGCAATCATAAATAACCAAACAATTGCACTCATAACATCCAGATTATATATATCTCATGCGAACCATCCTAATCGAATTCAACATCCCTTAAGCGCAAGCCCCATAGGCCTAAACCACTTTCATACAAGCACCCAAGGAACATCTCCTTCGACGTTGGATAATCTACGTGAGACGGTACAAACAAAACATCCAACATGCATGACAAACTCTAGCTATCACCACCAATCCTGCTTTGAAACCATGCTAATAGTATAATTTGATTTTGATGAAAACTGATCGAAGCAATTGAATCAGCCTACGATACATATCCCATTGTGTTCGGAATGGGGGTAATTAGCTAGGGACGACAGGCGGTGGGTCCCGTTTAGAGGTCGAATAAAAAAGTCAACTTTTTGAAATTAATTAATTAAATAAATAAAATAAAATCTTTCTCTTCCCTCCTATAACCTTCAGGGACCCCCCTCCCATAACTTTATCAAATCCAAGAAGAAAAAATGAAAGGATCGAACGGAATCGCGCCGCCCCTGGGGGTCGCCGCCCATCTCGCTCCTCCACCGTCGAGCGCGCCGCCGCCATCCTCCTCCCCTCCATCTTCAATTCCTTCTCCGTTCGCCCCTCTCCTCTGAAATCCATACCCGAACCCAAAAACCCCCCTGTCACCAAATCGTCACCACCCCAAAGTCTGACGTGCCCTAGCCTCCAGCCTCCACCAACCTCCGACGCACCCATCTGCCCCTCCTCTCAAGCAGCGCAGCACCCCCCCCCCCCCGAGACGATTCCATCTCCTCCCTCTTCCTAGGTGAGATTCCCTTTTTTTGTTAATTCAGTTTTTATATATTTTATTGTTTTAAAAAAAAATATATAAAAGTATATATAGTTCGATATTAAAAATGTAATTTTTTCATATAAATTAGCGTTGTGAAGAAAAGATTAGATTTTTAATAGAATTTTAATAGTGAAAGAATAGATTTTTTGTATGCGAAAAGACTCAGATTTTAATTCAAGAAAGGCAAAATATTTATAATGTTAAAGGTGAAATCTTTATGATGTTAAAGGCGGAATTTTTAATATATAAAAGATAGGATTTTTTGTTTGTAAAAAGATCGGATTTTTAAATGTGAAAAGATCAAATTTTTAACTATGAAAAGTTCGGATCTTTATATATAGGAAGACTAGATTTTTGAAAATATAAAATATACTTTGTTTTGAAGAAATATAAAAATATAATCTTTATTATATGAACACCGTTATAAAAATAGAATTTTTATCTATATAGTAGCGGTGTAAAAAAAGAATTTTTATCTATATAGTAGCGGTGTAAAAATAGAATTTTTATCTATATAATAGCGGTGTAAAAATAGAATTTTTATCTATATAGTAGCGACGTAAAAATAGAATTTTTATCTATATAGTAGCAGTGTAAAAATAGAATTTTTATCTATATAGTAGCGGTGTAAAAATAGAATTTTTATCTATATAGTAGTGGTATAAAAACAGAATTTTTATCTATGAAATAGCAGTGTAAAAATGTAATTTTTATATACATAGCAACAATATAAAAATGTGATTTTTATATATGCAGTGGCTACGTATAGTGAAATTGACAAAAGGCGAGCACGACGAAGATTTCTACATAAGAAGAGTCATAGTGTTGGTTTAGCTAGTCGGTGAGAACTTCTCACTTTTAATTTAATTTTCTAGTTAAAATATATACTAGAATGCGGACGGTAGCACCCGACACCCGTCGTCCACAGACCATGGACGGCTTGTATGCTTGTTTGTTTGATTTTGATGTGTAGTTGATTGTGTTATGTGATGTGAAATGAAATAAAATATTTTATAGAGGAAAATATTTTATAGTTAAAAATATAGTTTTTAACGTGTATATAAAATAAATATTTATAAACGAATTGGACAATTTGTTTATATACACATATTTGACTGATACTGATTGGGACGATAAATTTTACACATCGCCCAACTGCACAAATAAAATCTGTGTTTGATTGTTTGAAACCCCACATGGTATTGGGATGATATATGACATACACTAATCCCAATAATTAGTTGTATGTCGATCGATTGATTGACAGACTGTTATAAGCGTTAAATATTTATATTTGATGCTTATACAGTGTAGAACGCACTTTGGATGATGGTTGATGATTTATCATTGCTGTTATATACGTGTGTTGTAGAAAATCCATATAATTAACATTATATGCTAATTGATTGGGCCTCATTCCAGTTTTGAAATAGAAATATTTGAAAATAGAAATGTGAAGCCGTGTTAAGTAGTTATACACCATTTTAACACAAACGAGAATTTTGTCAATTTTATAATGAATATTGAAAATGATTTCAAAATCGAATATTTAGAAATGAAATCGAATAGAATTGAATTCGAATTGAAAACGAATATTTAGAAATGAAATCGAATTGAAATTGAATAGAATTGAATTCAAATTGAAATCGAATATTTAGAAATGAAATCGAATTGAAATTGAATTGAAATTGAATAGAATTGAATTCGAATTGAAATTGAATATTTAGAAATGAAATCGAATAAAATTGAATGGAATTGAATTCGAATTGAAATCGAATATTTAGAAATGAAATCGAATTGAAATTGAATAGAACTGAATTCGAATTGAAATTGAATAGAATTCAAATCGAATTGAAATTGAATAGAAGTGAATTCGAATTGAAATTGAATAGAATTGAATTCGAATTGAAATTGAATAGAATTGAAATCGAATTGAAATTGAATAGAATTGATTTCGAATTGAAATTGAATAGAATTGAATTCGAATTGAAATTGAATAGAAAAGAATTCGAATTGAAATGGAATTGAAAACAAACTGAAATTGAATTAAAAATCGATTTGAATTGAAATCAATTTGAAATGAATTTAAAACGAATTTATAAGGAAAAATTCAACTTTGATTTGAATTTGAAATGAAGTTGAAATCGTTTCGAAAACGAATTTCAAACAATTTATAAAATACGTTTTAAAAGGAAATCGATGAAGTATATATTATATATTATATATATAATATAATGACCTGAATAGAATGCGCCGCGCTGCGGTAGTTCGTGAATTTCGACCATTGACTTCGAATGGATATTGCGGGAGATCCGACCGTCGAATTCTCCTAAAACCGGAACCGTTGGGTTCGTATCGAAAAGGAGTTTCTAACGAATATTAGAAATTATAAATCTAACGGCTGGATTTGGAATTATGTCCAAATCAAATTTGGAAAAGGTCGCTGTATGTGCAGTTCGATGGCCGCTGATGGAAATCGACTGTACGGGCCTTGATAAAATTATTAAAAATAGTAATAATTTATGTAAAATCATAAGAAATGATTTGGGAAGAATTGGGATGAAAAACTACATATTTGAAAAGATAAAAATAGATTTTTATCGAAATGAACTAGTTTTGAACTAGAATTATAATTTTATTTATTTTTAAATAAATAAATTGAATTTGAAAGGGGTTTTAAAAGTAACCAGAATTTCCAATAATTGAATGGGAATGGATTTGAATCGAAATTGTCTTTGGAATATTTCAATGTTGGATTTCGTGATGATACAGTTATTGTTATGGGAATATGAAAGATATATTTATATCGTTATTTCCAATATGATATTTGTTGGTCGTAGAATTTGATATTGAATATAAGCCGATATATTTTCTATTCAGCGCCTTGTATTTAATATCAAATGTGATTTGGGCTTGTCGTGAATGGTGTCTTCATTAACACTGTTCTTAAGCCCAGTTGAGAAAAAGATAAAATCTTTTTATTTAGATTTAATGAAATGTACCAATTAAATGATATTTAATTGGAAATTGAATTGGTATTGGTTTTTGGGTTTACCGTGAACAGTGTTTTAAATAACACTTGTTCTTTAACCCGATAATTAATGGAATGTGATTTTGGGTTTATCGTGAATCGTGTTTTAAATGACATTGATTCTTTAACCCAATTAAAGATTAAAACTAAGTGGAGTTTTAATGAATCTTTAATTAGATTGAAAAGATCGAGAATGGAGCATCACCAGTTTTGCTCCAGGCGATAGTTAAATCTTTAATTAGATTTGAACGTGAAATGGTAAGATAACACTGTGGTGTTAGACATGAAGTATGACTAGTTTTACTTCATGGGATGAACAGGTTGGGATTGGGAAATAAAACAAATGATTATTTCGGTGTAGTTCGCTAATCCCGACAAGTTGAATTGATATTCAAAAGAAGATTAAAGAATAAATTTGAGGAATTTATCTTTGATAAAATTAATGGGAACCTTTCCCTAAGAATGTGAAATTTAGAAACTAACTGTAGGTTGGCTAAGATGAATGGTTTCCGGGGTATCGATCTGATGTTGGTTTCGGCCTTCGGGGTTAATATTTGGGGAATTGTTCTCTTACTAATTTACGGCTAGTGACTGATGAATTCGAATGAGGCGTATGTTGTGTTTGTGTAACATTTGTTTATTATATACGCGAGTTATTCAAAAAGACCGGGTTTATCCCATTCTAAATAATTGATTCGACGATTAGTCGAAGATGAAGATGGTGGTTGAAGACCGGAGGTCTACACGTCGTTTGGATAATTACTGATGATCTTGATTGGGTCGTACAACCAAGAGAAGGGAATCAGTTGGTGATCGTCCATACGTGCTTGGAGATCGATGGATATGCAGGGTACTAGGTGCCATCGGTTTCGTTCAGGCCTAGAACGGACTTGTAAATGGATGTGTGCCTGACATCGGATTTCATTCTGTGTGATTGATATCGATTGCATAGCGTGAATTGCCTGTGTGGCATGCTGAGATGCAAATGATCAAGGCTTCTGTTGAAAAGCAGAGTCTTGTGGTGGATGATCAAAGCACAGCCTGTGTGGCATAGCTTTGTGTAACGTTGATTCGCGAGCCTCACACTCCGGTTGTGAACCAAAAACGGGAGAAGGACCTCAGGGAGGACATGCGTTTTCTTCTTGTTAGAAGTGGCGTCAGTGGTTTTACATGCCCTGACGAGTTTGACTTATGTGGTTGTTGCTGTTGCGAGGCGCCTCGGTTATTTCGGTGACTATGTGAAGCCGATGGAGTCATTCGTTGGCTCATTGACACCCCCAAAGCGTGGGGAAATGCAGTGTTCAGGCATTTTAATCCACATCGGTGGACCGACCCTGTCGCTCCAAGGGATGATGCGTTCTGTTCCTGAGACATGGACTAGAGCATCTCGGATCGGTTGAGGATTATCTTTTGCCTCGGTTCACAGATGGAAATCCAATTTCCAAATACGTGATTTTGCGGTTTTAATTGTAGAACTAGTATGGCGGCATGATATATGGTACCTATGCCGTCTATGATTGATGCTTATGATTTAAAGTTGTTTTATACACTATGCACTTATAATAATATCAAATGATTTTTTTTAAACGTACTAAGCATGTTTGGCTATTATTAGGGAAAACCATATCCCCTGGCTTGCGTTACATTGTGTGATAGGACCTGGGTCTTATAATAGCTTCATTTTTCCAAAAAGCATTGCACTGTTTTGTTATATGCACTGGTATTGTTGGGAGGAAACCCGTTCCGTGTTATACGGCGTGGTCCCTTGATATATCTTATTTAAAGTATAGTTTTAAATAACTGTTTTAGTTCTCATACCAGTCCCATGACTGAACTGGAGTTTATTGTTTTATCCTAAACTATGGGTGCCGTTATTTTGACACGGGCAGCTAGTAGTTTTGTTTTTGCAAATTTATATTCACAGGATCCTGATTTACAGCTGGAACGATACTCGGAAAGCTCTGTATCCGTGTATTACTTCTAGTTGTGTATTGTATTATTTTCTGCTGTTATGTAATGTTGTGTAATCTTTGATATTTATCGAATGTGTAATATTGATTTATACTCTGTGTATTCTTGTTATCTGATGGAGTTGTTGTAATTAACAATGAAATGTTCTTCTGTTTGCGTTCTGTTGTGGCTCGTTCTCAACTCAATCCGTGATTTCCCGTAAGGGGGATTTCGGGTCATTTCAATTTGGTATCAGAGCTTTGGTTTACAAAGCTTTGAGAACAAGACACATTAAAACCGTACAAAGGAATTCATCAGAGATTGGATTAGTAATATCCAATGAGAATGACTCGTTAGAGATAGGATCAGTAATATCCTAGAGCGAGTGTGAAGAGTAGTGTTTTTGAAATAAAAGTGAAAACAAGTTTTGTTTTGAAATTTAAATCATTTATTTGTATTTGATTATTTATTTTAAAATTAATTTGGACAATCCAATATATTAAGATTTTGCATATGTGTCTTGCAAACGTGTATTCGAAGTTTTAATGTACTGGATAGTTATAGAATCACACTCTAGTTGCCCGGGGATAATTCTGGTGATGGGGCACCATCGCCAGTATTTATTTTCGAGTGACGAAAGTGAGATTTCTATATATTTCCAATTGACTAGTGTGAGAACCGAAATTAGATAGGGCCTATTGTTGTGATTTGGCATCAAAAATCTAATTTTTAGACTATGTATCAAAGTTATGTGATTGAAAATATAATCAACTAATTGATTGATGGTTGTGTTGTTGATTATTGGTTGAGTAATTAAAATTTGAACCATATAGTCAATTTGAACCAAATAGTAAATTGTATTGAAAATTAGTCGCATTTGCTTGCATGTACATGTACTTACATTGAAAAGGTCATAGCGAGGAGGCTAGAGCAGAAGAATAAAATTGTTTGCCCGACAAATAGGTACATGTTTACCATAATTTACTGTTTTGTTTGGGTGATGATGATTTTATGAGCCGATTGGTTAGCCGCTTGGCTAGCCGCTTGGCTTTTTCTTTTTCTTTTGGATTGAAGAAGGCTATGGGAGGCTATATGAAATATCCCGAAGTCCTCGGTGCAGGGGAGGTTATGGCGAAATTTTTCGAAAATTTAGGGTGTTAGCCAAATTTTTGAAAAATTTGAAAAGTTCTTAGAAACTGAAAAGTTGAAGAACTTAAGCCGTAGTGAAAATACTGGAAGTTGAGTTGATTTGTGAAACAACTTTCGGCTTCGTTCCTTTTCGGGGACGAAAAGTTTTAAGTGGGGGAGATTGTAATAACCCGGAAATCTGGGCCAATTTAAAATTTTTATTTCGGCAATTTTAATGAGTTTCGAATATTTAAAATGAATATTTTAAATAAAATTGACGAGAAATTTATTTTGAATAAAATTCGAACGTATATATTCGTTTGAATCGACGATAGAATACAAATATTTATATATATATATATATATATATATATATAAAAGGAATTGAAAATGGCGCGGTAGTTCGAAAATTCGATTTCAAAATTCAAATGAATATATAGGATTCAAAATAAACCGGATTTTGGTGAAACCAAAAATATTTGAATCTAATTGAGAATATCTTTCCAACGAATCCGAAAAATTGAAATTTCATAGCGGGAATCTAAAGATACGTCCAGTTGAAAATTCAGAATAGTCGCCATGGAATTCTGGCCCTTAAAAATGGAAATTTTGCAAACGACCTCGGTTTTCGACGAAGCCACTTTTTTTGGATCCGCGATGTCAAATTATTGCTAGGTTTCAAAATTCGTAATTTTTCGAATCAATATGTGAGTGTGGCAAAGGAAAACGCGTTTGACCTGTTTTAGTTGATTTTAATCGACTGGAAATTGGCCATTTTTCAAACGGTCTCAGAATTTGACGAAATTAGTTTTGTTAGGACCGTATTGTCAATACGAAGCTAGAAAATATTTTTCGGGAATTTTTCTAGTTAGTATGCAACCCCAGTAAATGGTAATGCGCGTTCAAATTCAATATATAGAGTTATAATTTGATTTTGATGAAAACTGATCGAAGCGATTGAATTAGCCTACGATACATATCCCATTGTGTTCGGAATGGGGGTAATTAGCTAGAGACAACAGGCGGTGGGTCTCGTTTAGAGGTCGAATGAAAAAGTCAACTTTTTGAAATTAATAAATTAAATAAATAAAATAAAATCTTTCTCTTCCCTCCTATAACCTTCAGGACCCCCCCCCCCCGTTACTTTGTCAAATCCAAAGAAGAAGAAAAAAGGGATCGAACGGAATCGCGCCGCCCCTAGGGTTCGCCGCCCACCTCGCTCCTCCACCGCCGAGCGCGCCGCCTCCATCCTCCTCCCCTCCCTCCGTAATTCCTTCTCCGTTCCCCACCCCCCCCTCTCCTCTGAAATCCAAACCCGAACCCAAAAACCCCCCCGCCACCAAATCGTCACCGCCCCAAAGTCTGACGCATCCTAGCCTCCAGCCTCCACCAACCTCCGACGCACCCATCCGCCCCTCCTCTCAAGCAGCGCAGCACGCCTCCCCCCTTCTACGATTCCATCTCCACCCTCTTCCTAGGTGAGATTCCCTTTTTTTGTTAATTCAGTTTTTATATATTTTATTGTTTTAAAAAAAATTATATAAAAAAATATGTGGATCGATATTAAAAATGTAATTTTTTTCATATAAATTATCGTTGTGAAGAAAAGATTATATTTTTAATAGAGTTTTAATAGTGAAAGAATAGATTTTTAGTATGGGAAAAGACTCTATTTTTAATTCAAGAAAGGCGAAATCTTTATAATGTTAAAGGTGAAATCTTTATGATGTTAAAGGCAGAATTTTTAATATATAAAAGATAGGATTTTTTGTTTGTAAAAAGATCGGATTTTTAAATGTGAAAAGATCAAATTTTTAACTATGAAAAGTTCAGATCTTTATATATAAGAAGACTAGATTTTTGAAAATATAAAATATACTTTGTTTTGAAGAAATATAAAAATATAATCTTTATTATATGAACACCATTATAAAAATAGAATTTTTATCTATATAGTAGCGGTGTAAAAATAGAATTTATATCTACATAGTAGCAGTTTAAAAATAGAATTTTTATCTATATAGTAGCGGTGTAAAAATAGAATTTTTATCTATATAGTAGCGGTGTAAAAATAGAATTTTTATCTATATAATAGTGGTATAAAAATAGAATTTTTATCTATGAAATAGCAGTGTAAAAATGTGATTTTTATATACATAGCAACAATATAAAAAATGTGATTTTTATATATGTAGTGGCTACGTACAGTGAAATTGACAAAAGGCGAGCACGACGAAGATTTCTACATAAGAAGAGTCGTGGGTTGGTTTAGCTAGTCGGTGAGAACTTCTCACTTTTAATTTAATTTTCTAGTTAAAATATATACTAGGATGCGGACGGTGTTTAGTAGCACCCGACACCCGTGGTCCACAGACCATGGACGGCTTGTATGCTTGTTTGTTTGATTTTGATGTGTAGTTGATTGTGTGATGTGATGTGAAATGAAATAAAATATTTTATAGAGGAAAATATTTTATAGTTTAAAATATAGTTTTTAACGTGTATATAAAATAAATATTTATAAACAAATCGGACAATTTGTTTATATACACATATTTGACTGATACTAACTGGGACGATAAATTTTACACATCGACCAACTGCACAAATAAAATCTGTGTTTGATTGTTTGAAACCCCACACGGGTATTGGGATAATATATGACATACACTAATCCCAATAATTACTTGTATGTCGATCGATTGATTGACAGACTGTTATAAGTGTTAAATATTTATATTTGATGCTTATACAGTGTAGAACGCTCTTTGGTTGATGGTTGATGATTTATCATTGCTGTTATATACGTGTGTTGTAGAAAATCCATATAATTAACATTATATGGTAATTGATTGGGCCTCATTCCAGTTTTGAAATAGAAATATTTGAAAATAGAAATGTGAAGCCGTGTTAAATAGTTATACGCCATTTCAACATGAACGGGAATTTTGTCGATTTTATAATGAATATTGAAAGTGATTTCAAAATCGAATATTTAGAAATGAAATCGTTGAAATTGAATAGAATTGAATTCGAATTGAAATCGAATATTTAGAAATGAATTCGAATTGAAATTGAATAGAATTGAATTTGAATTGAAATCGAATATTTAGAAATGAAATCGAATTGAAATTGAATAGAATTGAATTCGAATTGAAATCGAATATTTAGAAATGAAATCGAATTGAAATTGAATAGAATTGAATTCGAATTGAAATTGAATAGAATTGAAATCGAATTGAAATTGAATAGAAGTGAATGCGAATTAAAATTGAATAGAATTGAATTCGAATTGAAATTGAATACAATTGAAATCGAATTGAAATTGAATAGAATTGAATTCGAATTGAAATTGAATAGAATTGAATTCGAATTGAAATTGAATAGAAAGGAATTCGAATTGAAATGGAATTGAAAACGAACTGAAATTGAATTAAAAATCGATTTGAATTGAAATCAATTTGAAATGAATTTAAAACGAATTTACAAGGAAAAATTCAATTTTGATTTGAATTTGAAATGAAGTTGAAATAATTTAGAAAACGAATTTAAAACGATTTATAAAATACGTTTTAAAAGGAAATCGACGAAGTATATATTATATATATAATATAATGGCCTGATTAGAATGCGTCGCGCTGCGGTAGTTCATGAATTTCGACTATTGACTTCGAATGGATATTGCGGGAGATCCGACCGTCGGATTCTCCTAAAACCGGAACCGTTGGGTTCGTATCGAAAAGGGATTTCTAACGAATATTAGAAATTAGAAATCTAATGGCTGGATTTGGAATTATGTCCAAATCAAATTTGGAAAAGGTCGCTGTAAGTGCAGTTCGATGGCCGCTGAGGGAAATCGACTGTACGGGCCTTGATAAAATTATTAAAAATAGTAATAATTTATGTAAAATCATAAGAAATGATTTGGGAAGAATTGGGACGAAAAACTCCATATTTGTAAAGGTAAAAATAGATTTTTATCGAAATGAACTAGTTTTGAACTAGAATTATAATTCTATTTATTTTTAAATAAATAAATTGAATTTGAAAGGGGTTTTAAAAGTAACCAGAATTTCCAATAATTGAATAGGAATGGATTTGAATCGAAATTGTCTTTGGAATATTTCGATGTTGGATTTCGTGATGATACAGGTATTGTTATGGGAATTTGAAAGATATATTTATATCGTTATTTCCAATACGATATTTGTTGGTCGTAGAATTTGATATTGAATATAAGCCGATATATTTTCTATTCAGAGCCGTTTATTTAATATCAATGGTGTCTTCATTAACACTGTTCTTAAGCCCGGTTGAGAAAAAGATAAAATCTTTTTATTTAGATTTGATGAAATGTGCCAATTAAATGATATTTATTTGGAAATTGAATTGGTATTGGTTTTTGGGTTTACCGTGAACAGTGTTTTAAATAACACTTCTTCTTTAACCCGATAATTAATGGAATGTGATTTTGGATTTATCGTGAACCGTGTTTTAAATGACATTGATTCTTTAACCCAATTAAATATTAAAACTAAGTGGGGTTTTAAAGAATCTTTAATTAGATTGGAATGGTTGAGAATGGAGTATCACCAGTTTTTCTCAAGGCGATAGTTAAATCTTTAATTAGATTTGAACGTGAAATGGTAATTGAATTTACCGATAACACTGTGGTGTTAGACATGAAGTATGACTAGTTTTACTTCATTGGATGAATTGGTTGGGATTGGGAAATAAAACAAATGATTACTTCGGTGTGGTTCGCTAATCCCGACTAGTTGAATTGATATTCAAAAAGAAGATTAAAGAATAAATTTGAGGAATTTATCTTTGATAAAATTAATGGGAACCTTTCCCTAAGAATGTGAAATTTAGAAACTAACTCTAGGTTGGCTAAGATGAATGGTTTCCGGGTTATTGATCTGATGTTGGTTTCGGCCTTCGGGGGTAATATTTGGGGAATTGTTCTCTTACTAATTTACGGTTAGTGACTGATGAATTGGAATGAGGCGTATGTTGTGTTTGTGTAACACTTGTTTATTATATACTTGAGTTATTCAGAAAGACCGGGTTTATCCCATTCTGAATAACTGATTCGACGATTAGTCGAAGATGAAGACGGTGGTTGAAGACCGGAGGTCTTCACATCGTTTGGATAATTACTGATGATCTTGATTGGGTCGTACACCCAAGAGGAGGGAATCAGTTGGTGATCGTCCATACATGCTTGGAGATCGATGGATATGTGGGGTACTAGGTGCCTCCGGTTTCGTTCAGGCCCAGAACGGACTTGTAAATGTACGTGTGTCTGACATCGGATTTCATTCTGTGTGATTGATATCGGTTGCATAGCGTGAATTGCCTGTGTGGCATGCTGAGATGCAAATGATCAAGGCTTCTGTTGAAAAGCAGATTCTTGTGGTGGATGATCCAAGCACATCCTGTGTGGCATAGCTTTGTGTAACGTTGATTCGCGAGCCTCACACACCGGTTGTGAACCAAAAACGGGAGAAGGACCTTAGGGAGGACATGCGTTTTCTTCTAGTTAGAAGTGGCGTTAGTGGTTTTACACGCCCTGACGAGTTTGACTTATGTGGTTGTTGCTATTGTGAGGCGCCTCAGATATATCGGTGACTATGTGAAGCCGATGGAGTCATTCGTTGGCTCATTGACACCCCAAAGGGTGGGGAAACGCAGTGTTCAGGCATTTTAATCCACATCGGTGGACCGGCCCTGCCGCTTCAACGGACGATGTGTTCTGTTCCTGAGACACGGACTAGAGCGTCTCGAATCGGTAGAGGACTATCTTTTGCCTCGGTTCACATATGGAAATCCAATTTCCAAATACGTGATTTTGCGGTTTTAATTGTAGAACTAGTATGGCGACATGATATATGGTACCCATGTCGTCTATGATTGTTGCTTATGATTTGAAGTTGTTTTATACACTATGCACTTATAATAGTATCAAATGATTTGTTTTAAACGTACTAAGCATGTTTGGCTATTATGAAGGAAAACCCTATCCCTCGGCTTGCGTTACATTGTGTGATAGGACCTGGGTCTTATAATAGCTTCTTTTTTCCAAAAAACATTGCGCTGTTTTGTTATATGCACTGGTATTCTTGGGAGGAAACCCGTTCCGTGTTATACGGCGTGGTACCTTGATATATCTGATTTAAAGTATAGTTTTAAATAACTGTTTTAGTTCTCACACCTGTCCCATGACTGACCTGGAGTTTATTGTTTTAACCTAAACTCTGGGTGCCCTTATTTTGACACGGGAAGCTAGTAGTTTTGGTTTGCAGATTTATATTCACAGGATCCTGATTTACAGCTGGAACGATACTCGGAAAGCTCTGTATCCATGTATTACTTCTGGTTGTGTATTGTATTATTTTCCGCTGCTATGTAATGTTGTGTAATCTCTGATATTTATCGAATGTGTTATATTGATTTATACTCTGTATATTCTTGTTATCTGACGGAGTTGTTGTAATTAACAATGAAATGTTCTTCTGTTTGCGTTCTGTTGAGGCTCGTTCTCAACTCAATCCGTCATTTCCCGTAAGGGGGATTTCGGGTCGTTTCAAATAACCTTGGCTCTCTGGCATAACTCGATAGAGATGGGGTTAGTAATACCCTAGATTGAGTTGGAGTGTATATATATGAGAGCGTATTTGTTAATTTTATATACAAATGTTTTGTATTGTGTTATTTGATTGGTTCAAGTGTTGAGAAGCATTGAACTGGAAATAGACGCGATATTGTTTTGAAAGGAGTGTAAATGAATTTTTTTGCCCAAATTATATTTTTGTATAGAAAATAAATAATTTTATCAAATTATTTAGACATTGGTTGGTTTGATCAATTTGAATTAAATTCAAATTTGGATTAAGAATTTGGATGGTTTGATATAAACCAAAAAGATTTCACATATGAAATTTGTGAACTCGAAATTTTAATTTGGAATTAAAATGGATCAGAATTTAACTTAAACACAAGTTAAATAATATTTGAAGAGGAAATTGGATTATATTGGAGTAAAAATCAGGATTTGGATTTTTGAAATGCAAATTAACTAATTTTGAAATAAATTAGTTAACTGAATGTGAAGTTAAACTTAACTTGATTAAGTTAAGAACGAATATTGGAATTTAATAAGCAAATTTGAAATTTGGAAATCAAATTGATAATAATAAGGGAAATCAATCGAATATTAATTGATTGATAATCAAAGTAAAGATAACTAAGCAAATATTAATATTGAATGTGAATTATATTGATTTGGTTAAGTGATTGTGTATTATTGTTGATTGTGTGTTAGATTGGTTGAATATAAATTCATTAATGGTTAAATGAAGAGTTAAATGAATTATAAGCTAAAGAAACGAATTCCAGTATAATAAATTGGAATCGAATCATATATGAATTGAAAGCGAATGATTAAACCCTGTATTTACACTTGAATGATGTTATATGTTTGATTTTGAAAATCTGTATAGTTATATTTGTTAACCAATGAAATATTATTAATGAATTACATGTAATTATTACTTACATGTTGAATTGAGTTGAGCACAGGTGCCAGAAAGCTTTGAGGTTGATTTTGGTTGAGTATATCGTAATAAATTGAGCAAGTATGCTCAATAGAGATCGCATAAGGTACGCTTACATGAAATATGAATTTTGGGTTTTGAATTTTGTTTTCCGACCTTATGTGTCGATGTATATATATTATTTGATCCTGCGATATCGCAGAAGTCACTCCGTACAGGGGAGACTTTACCGAATTTTTTCATAAATTTAATGTGTTAGAAAAGTTTCAATATTTTTGAAAAGTTTTATTTAAAATAGTTAACTGGTTTTTGATTTAGAATAAATCGGATTTTAGAAAGATAACGGGTTTGTAATGTTTCTTTTACCTTAGTAATTTTGGGGACGAAATTCTTTTAAGGGGGGAAGAACGTAATTCCCGTATTTTCTGTAGTCAGATATTTAATTTATTTTATTACATTTAATATTTATTTGGAATTTTAAATGAATTTAAAATATATATTCGATTATAAAACGAAGTTAGAACGTTTAGTTTATATATAATTGTAAAATGAGCTCGTAACGCCGCGGTAGTTCGTAATATTGAGTTTTGAACTTCAATTGAATATACAAAATCCGATATAAGTCGGATTTCTGTGAAACAAGAAACGATGGAATTTATTTGATAATAATTTTCATATGAAGGATAAAAATTGATAATTTGTGTTGTAGATTGTGAATTATGTCCAATTCAAAATTTAAAATAGTCGCTATGAAATTATTAATAATTTAATTCTATTTAAAAAGGGTTTATGGTCATAAATCGAGTTAGCGATCGAGTTAAGACACGAAACGAATTCCATTGAATACGTATTGACATTTAGAGTCAGGAAACATATATTGTTTGTTATTTTTGAAGACCGGGAGATTAGGTGTCCAAAATAGCACTTGGTTTGCGTATAAAATAGCATACTGCGTATCAGTCTTGGAATGCGACGAAGTGTGTTCCATTGGATTCGTTTTAATTAATTATTATAGGATTTCAGAGTTTCAAGTTGATTGGATTTATTTTGTGATCGTGGTGAATTTAAACACGTGTTTTCACATGTGATTTATAAAGGAATTCTCACAAACGATGTCGGAATTCGACGAAACCTGTCACATCATGTTCGAAATATTTTTCTATGCAAAGATTACAATGACGGTTTTAAGACGTTACTTCGCGGTTTTAAGACGTTACTTCGCGGTTAATTCTGGAATAATTATATTTTAATAAACCAGTGTACTTATAAATACCCCAACGTTAGTTCTAAACCTAATTTGGTCAACACAATCACATGCTCAACCGGGGGAGATATATTTTCCACCTCGAGTAGAAATAAATGAAGGATCAATAGCTTCAAATCTTTCTCCTCAAATTACTTGAAATCCTTACATCTAATTCACAAACTCTCAACAACAAAACTGTTCTACTCTATAGATCTCCTCCATGGCCGCTCTCGATCGGATTTAAGCTATGGTGTTGGCTAGCATCATATGATGAAGCTGCCGATGTTTTGGTGTGACTACAGGAGGAAGGAGGCGCTGGGGGTGTCAATGTTAGGCGCGAGGGTCGTTACAGTAGGCATTACTGACCATCTCTGGATTGTGTTGAATTAATCACACATTTATATAGGTAGTTCGAACATAGGTTTCCGAACTCAAAAACCGATATTTAGGAAAAGGAAATCTGTTGCAACATCTCCAAAGCCGGTCAAACAAAAGACCATTCAAGTCCGTGTAAAGCACAGTTGCCTCTAAAATTTCATTGAGATTTTCCTTCAGAAGACCATCTAAAGACAACTCAACCTTTACCTCTGAAATGGTGATTTCCATCGTTAAAAATCTATTCCAACAAGATATGACAAAGGCAGATGCAACATAAACAATGTCCTTACTCAAAACATCGAAGCAAAGAATGGGTGCAAGTCCAACTGCTACAACTAATTCTCTTAGCCCTAAAGAGATGAAACCTTACGCTCAATCCAGTCCAACCAAATGGTCCCTCTCTCTAAAAATGAGACTTAAATGGCACTAGAAAGATCGGATAGTACAAGTAGGTATTGTGAGCTAAGGAATGATCGGAGAGAAGAATTCAGAATTAGATCTTGGAGTCATAGTGGGGCGAGATCTAATGCAGAAAGTAGCGTGGAAAAGGAGGAGGCGAGGCAATAATAAAGAAATAGAAGAAGAATACGATTCAGATTGATGAGGAAGAAAGGACGAAAAAAGAGGTTTATGGAGGGAAATTCTGATGCAACTTTTACACCTGAGTCCGAGGTCCAAGCTGCACCAAAACCCGCTCTAGGTACAACGTTAACGGTCAACTGTTACGCATAAAGTTATCTTTATGAAGCAACGGAGGATGCGACCGATGATGTCGTCTTCTGTAATAGAGATGTAGAGGGGGTGGAGTCCCCAAGTATTGATCTATGGTAATTTCGGCCTTGGTTGGCCTTTCCCTGGTATGAAAGGTCTTAGTTGACTATGAAAATTCTGTAAAAAAATGTTTAAAAAAGCCAATAACCAGATGATGGTGGAGGAAACGGACTTGAAGACGTGCAATGCCAGGATTCACAATTTGAATGGATCTACGAAAGAACCAGTGTGTATGGTTGAACTACCGGTAGAGATTGATGAAGGAGATGGTAGGAGAGTGTGGATCCTCCTATTTGTGGTGTTGTTAATAGCTCTCTGTATAATGCTTTCTTAGGCCAATTGACCCTTACTAAATTTCGAGAATCCATTTCTCTTTGGTGCCTGCTCTTAATGTTCCCAATTGAGAATGGAGTCGGGGTTGTATGGGGAGAATAGTAGAGGATGTAAAGTGGTGGGCATATATTTTTCTCTCTATTCTGAACAAGGCTTGTCCCAAAGACAGATTTTCACTTTCCAGAATTGATCATAACGTGGAATCAATAGTTGCACATGAGCTTCTCTCCTTCATGGATTCATACTCCAATTACAACCAAAATCTGATGCGAGTACCTAACCCAGAACATACTAGCTTCATTATAGACTGTGGATTATACAGCTACGTGTTCATGTCGTATGGTTTGAACAATGTCGAAGCGACATACCAATGGTTAGTGAACTGTATGTTTAAAGGTCAAATAAGGAGGTCGATAGAGGTTTACGTACATGACATCCCACGCCATAGATTGCATACTGCAACACCAGAGAAGTGATGTAGGAAGCGCCAAAAATGTTGCCATAGGCCAAAAATTATCTGTGGCAACACTATCTTGGTGTTGCGTTTTGCTGCGTTTCCTTAGAGTCAAAGGAAACGTCTTTGCAACCCTAAGGCAACATCGATATAGGTGTTATCACAGGTACTAAATTTACAAAAATTTAGGGACTACTAAATCTGCTTCCCGGGTTCACGGAATCATGTTGTGCCACTAAAATTTGTAGCCGGGTTCACGGAATCCTGTTGTGGGGCCTACATGCATTAATTTATGACAACCCTTTTACCATCCAATGGCAACACTATATCATAGCTACGACAACATTTAACATCATATACTGCAACATTATATCATAGCTATCGAAACGTCATATAACATATTGCAACATAACAGCAATTAACATCACACACTGAAATTAATAATAAACTTTCATTTCAATTAATTAACCAGTAACACAAGTAAAACTTAGTTAACTACAAGATAGCAAAACATAGACAATAAATTCAGTTTTACGGAGTACTTACAAACATAGTCGGTACTAAATTCATATTTACATCAAACTAAAGCAGTTTCAAGATATAGCGCAAGCTTCTAGTGCGTTCAGTGCCTCAGCTACCTCGGGTACCTCTAGTGCCATCAGTAACAAGTTCTTGAACAACTTCATCACTGCCTCCATCATCTGCAAAATAAAGCAGTTTCAAAAGTCATGCATTTCAGCAAAACCTTTAGTAAAACTAATGCATTTCATCACAACAAAATTCATGCATGTCTCAGTTACAAACTGATGCAATGCCTCATTTACATTACAACACAAAATGAGAGGCATGCATGCCACAGTTGCATTTCAGCATAAACTATGGTCATAGTATAACTGAGTTTCATTTTAGCACAAAGACATTTCGGCACAATCTATGGCCTGCATACCTCAGTTGCATAACTATCTGATTGAAGAGACATGCCACAACTCATTCAAGTACAAACTCAACCATTGTTTCAATTACGAACTGACACTATCATTACTGATTGAAGAGAAAATAAAATTCTTAAAATTCTGTTGTTCATTACTGAAGCATCAGTCTTGTACACAATCAGTTAGATTTTCACATTTCCTAAAACGTATGTGAAGCCATGATCATCACACTACGCCTAGAAAGCAGCAAAACACTTAACAAAATAATGTAAGAATTAGACTTATGCTTCAACAAGCGGAAATTGTAAGAATTCTGTAGTTCATTATAACTGTAGTTCATTACTAGCAAACCATAAAAATAAGCAAAAAATACATACCAGTAGTGTGTGTTTGTATATGATCTCCGATTTGTAGAATTTGTAAGGACCTTGGACTACAAAAAGATGAAGTAAAGATGTTTATCTTCCCTATCTGCCTGATTTGAATGTGATAAATCATAAAATTATACTTGAATTTTTTTCATCTCCCCAAAACATCAAGAGTACTTTGAAATCGTCAATTGGAATTTTGTCCAGCCTAAACAAAATGGAGGAATTAATGTTAGAATGACATCAGTTACAAAAAGAAGCCACGGATATGATACGTTAGTTACTTATAAAATAAAATAGTCACTTCACTAAAATGTAATCAAGGAAAAACAACATTTTCTTACTTAAATTGTGTGGAACAGTTACTTGAATAAATATGATAGTGATACGCAAAAATGAGAAGCATTGTCTTTCACTTTGCTAGGTGGAAGGCAGATTTGTCTTATTGGGACATCATCTCTACACCAACAAACATCAAAATCTTGATTTCTCATTCCATAAGCAGGCTGGATATCATTCAAATCTTCATTTTCATATACTCTTTCACTTTGCTAGGTGGAAGGCAGATTTGTCTTATTGAGACATCATCTCTACACCAACAAACATCAAAATCTTGATTTCTCATTCCATAAGCAGGCTGGATATCATTCAAATCTTCATTTTCATATACTCTTTTGTTTTCACACCAGTTGCTCGGTAATTTCTTGATAAAATTGTGGCACATCTTATTAATTGGATCTTCTACATAAAATACATATTGAACATGTGAGGCCATTACATAAGGATCTTCATATACTCCTTGGACATGAACATCCTTTGCAGCCTTAGATTTAGTGGAAAATAACGCATCACTTTTGCTAGTACTTCGTGAATCCGCTTCTCCGGATCATTGACAATGGCCATTTTCTTTTCCAGTATAACCCACCTTAAAAACCACAAGTTCTACAGTTATTTTCCTTCTGATTTTCTGCCTAATAAGGCATGCAGTCATTTGGACATGCTGGTATTCTTTGGTAATCGAGGCCTAAATCTTTAATGATATTTTTGGTAGCATCGAAAGATAAAGGGATGTGGGCTTGTGTAAAAGCTTCTTTTATCAACTCTAATAAATCATTGAATGCAAACTCGATGATTCTATGTAGGTATTTTAAAGAATAAAGCCTGACAATGAAACTTATCCGCAAATATTTAGTACACTCGGGATATAATGGCTACTTTCCCTCTTCAACACGTTGATGAAATTTACTAGCATCCACATTTATTCCATTGATCCATCAGAAGATCCACATTCATTTTTCTGCGTATTTCCACAAGTACGTTCCAACATCTCATTGAGATTATCTCCAAAATTTATTCCTACTTCATAATTCATATCGTTATCACTCCTTTCTGGATCTAAACAGGAAACCTCACAACCCCATTTTACGTACAATTCAGATGGACCATTCCAAATCATATGGTCGTATACTACCTCTTGACGATGCCACTTGTGACTATGAAACTTTTTGCAAGGGCATGCAATTTCATCACCTACCGCAAATCTAGAAATAGTATTTCGAATAAAAAGCTTCACTCCACTGAATTACTCTTCACTGAACTTAGAAAGTTTTACCCATAGTTTTTCCTTGTCGTTCATCACTAATTGACAAACAAATAACATAAACAAATATCATTTAGCCATGACTATATGGACAAAGACAAGCACAATAATAAAACAGGAATATGATCACACGTGAATGCACAAGTAAATCAGTAAATTAGGCAACACAATAATAAATGAGAAAAAAATTGAAATATACATTGAGTGATACCTTAAGTAGCAGATTAAATCAAAGCCCTAACTGAAATTTGAAACCCAAACGAACCCCAATTGAAGACCTAATTGAAACACCGAAGCCCTAATTGAAATTAAACTCGAATTTGCCCTAATCGAACCCCAATTAAGCTTGTAAACTTGAAATTTTAGCCCTAATTGAACCAGAGAGTTAGTGTTTGAGAGGTTGAGCGGTGGAGTATTTTGTTTGAGAGGTTGAGTGAACTATTTTGTTAAGTGTTTTTCCGAATTTTCTTTATTTCCCGCCTTAAACATTATTTCTTGCAGATCACTAACCTGGACCGTTGGATCATGTTAACGTGGATTGATATTTTTATTCACCCGGCTACTGCAACACATGGTTGACATCTATGCTAACACATTGAAGGTTGCGTTGCAATAGACAAAAACAACATAGTTATGGCAACATTGTAGCTAGCAACCCCATGGATTTTCGTAGTAGTAGGCCATCTATGGCATAGTGTCCTTGTAAAATCATGACATTGTCTAACCATGTGGATGAGTTAGCGAAGATATTCAGTGTCCTCCGCCAAAGTCAATTCAAATTTTATGTGACTCTGAAGGGTTGTATACCATGTTAGGAAGGAGTTCCAAGCTAAGGTGGCATGACTTTCCACTTACTGAGATCGGGTTCAGGAGTTGTTAGCTGGGTTTGAATATTACGGCATCTCTCGCATCCTATGTGATCAGAACGAAAAAGCCAGCTCATTGGCCAAGCTACCTAGTTCGGAGAATTTGGAGCAAATGGGATCGGTCCCAATTGAGACATTAAAAACCCTAAGTATATATCAAATTGAAGTTGAATGGGAGCTGATTGTTGAGCTCGAGAGGGAATCTTGGTTAAATCATATCAAGAACTTTATCCTGCATGAAATGTTGCCTGAGCAAAAAAGTGAGAAGCCTGCTCTCCTACATTAAACCTTGAGACACATCATTCAGAGAGACACATTATATGGAAAAGGGTTCTTTGCCCCTTACCCCGGCTATAGCCCACAACAACACCGATTAGGCACTGCAAGAAGTGTATGAATGCAAGTGCAGCGACCACAATTAGTGAAAACTGTGGCCAAGAAGATACTCCGGTATGGCTATTTCTGACCTAAGGTCAATCGAGATGCGGGATGCTACTATAAGTTCCAAAAGTTTTCCAATATTCTAATAGCTTCACCAGCCCAACTCCCCCAAATGGTCAGTCCATTGACTTTTGCAGTTTGGGGAGTTGACATCATCGGCAACCCTCTTACTTCCAAAGGAAGAGCAAAGTATGCAATTGTGGTAATTAGTTATTTCATTAAGTGGGCTAAAGCTGAACCACTGACAACAATCTCAACAAAGCGGGAAATTAATTTGTCGTTAGGAACAGTACATGTTGATTTGGACTTTCCAATACTACCATAACTTATAATGGAACTCGATTCGAAAGTTCAAAATTCAAAGGCATTTGTCGATGATGTCGCATCGAGAAGAGATATACAACAGTATATCACCTGCAATCAAATGGACAGGTCGAAGTAGTGAATGATCATAAAGTCCATCCTGAAGAAGCTACTGAAAAAGGATAAAGGCAAAGGGACCGATGAGCTACCATTAGCCCTCTCGGCATATTGAATCACTCATAAGTCAACTACTTGCCATACTCCATTGATGTTAGCTTATGGCTTTGAATCAATCATACTCATTGAGCTCGACGTCCCCTCTCACAGAACTACCTATTATGATCCTATGACTAATAAGGAGCTCGTTTTAGAGTCAATTGACATGGTCAATAAGAAGAAAGAGAAGGAAAAATTGTGATTTGTTGCATATATACATTGGGTTGCATGATACTGTAATAATAAGGTTTGACCTAGGACCTTCGAACTTGATGACCTCGTCCTGGCCCCGTCTGCGTAGGCCCGAAGTGGGAAGGACCCTACATTATACAATATAAACTTAAATATGAAGCTTTTAGGTTAACTACAGTTGATGGCAATCGACTCCCATGAGCATGGAATGTCGAGCACCTACGGCACTATTTCACTTAAATTTTTATTCCAAGTTGTTTTGTAAATATCACTTGCCTTTCATAAAATTTAATAAGGCATGACTCACTGACTACCACTGTATCATAAAAAAATCTTTATTAATGATCTATGACTATTTGTAAATATATAGCTAAGGGCTGTGATTTGATTGGCTTACGCCAACACTTGAACAAAGGGAATGACTAATCCCCGACGACTTTAACTTGCTCCCGACTTATAACGTCCCAGAATTTATAGCGATTCAATAATCAATTTATTTAATTATTTGAATATATTTATTTATAATTCAAAAGATTTTAATTTAACTATCTTGAATATTTAAATTAATAATAATAACAGGATAATCATATATTATTTCCGAAATAGTCGGAAATAGTTAAATTGGCAATATTGCGTAAATTGGATAATTTAATGAATTTAATTCAGTCTAGAATTGAATTGTTATAACGAATATGTTATTTAAACAGTAGTTGAATGTATTAATTATAATATAAATTATAATCAAGCTTGTAACATCACGGTAGTTCGTAATATTGAGTTTTGAACTTCAAACGACTATACATGATTCGTAATTAGTCCGATTTCTTCAAAACAAGAAACGATGGAATCTATTAAACTGTATTTTTCTAATGGAAGTGAAAATTCGAGATTTCGTCTTATAAATGATGAGTTATGTCCAAATAAAATTTTCAAATAGTCACTATGGAATCGTTTATAAGCCATAACGGTTTATTAAATATAATTAAATATTGGTTTCGAATATGGACAAGATTTTTGAGATGTATTATTTATAGAATTTTTCTATAATGTTTATTTTGAAAAATAAGCAACTTTTTATTTAATGTGTTTCACACCCTATATCAGTGTTTTGGGATTCCACAAAATTGGTCAACTTGTCTATTTTATTATATGTTCGAAATCATGGTCCATCGTTGAACACGATATTATTTATTTTTGTGTCCACAACGGTTCGTATGTTAATGGATTTTTATATAGTGCTATACCCCTAAGATTTTTAAAACCAACAAGTATACCAACGGCAAATGTTTTATATATTTTCTTCTTTAAATAAGAATATTATAAATATAAATATATGGTTTTTTACTGTCAAGTATCCATACTGCTTCCATTTTCTTACACACAATGAAAATGTAATGAATTGTCATCCATCGAACAGTACTTAAGAACGTGGCTAGCTATGCCAATACCTTAACTCCTAAGTCTCCAAAATTATATAAATACACATTTGCTTCCTCTCTGTTTTCTTTCCTCATTTCATTGGATTCATGCCGTATGTCTTTATCATCCTCAAATATCCAAATATAAACACAAGCAAACTTTTAGTTCCAAAAACAAAACAAATATGTATGGATCCATAGAGTGAAGCTCTTTAATTCTACATAGGTACTGGAGCATTCGAACAAAATTTCTGTTGAACGGAAATATTGCAGTAGGCATAGAGTGAATGGCATGAGGGTTTTGAGCATTGAATTTAGTTTTGAACATTAGGCTTAAACTCTTGAGTTGGCTGCGAGCTCACGTGGAAATTTTGAGGGGGTGCGCATGTGCATTATAGACTTTGGGATATCTATGACGTGAGAAACTGCTGGATGCTGCAGCTTTGATGTGGAGAAGGATGCAACTGTACAAGTCAGCCTGGTTAGTAGGAAGAGGTATGTGTACACGAGGAAGGATACGTGATGTTTTTCTAGTAGGAGGAAAAGCAGCGCTTTCCCGGACAGAGAGAATAGGAAAACGACGCATTGTAATATGGTAAACTAAAAACAGGTAGCATGGCAACTGGTGCGGTTGTAAAGTTGTAATCTGCTAATGAATAAATTGGTATAGTGCCATATGGCTTTGGAATTGATCGTCCAAGCTGTTGTTGTAAAGGAACACACATTGTGAGGAAATGGGGCGCAATTTGTTAGCTAGGGGACAGTGCATGGCTATTAAGGGAGGAGAAAGTAGTGTAAGGTATGGGAGTTCGAAATTACGGTATTCCGGGTTTTGTAAAGGGGTCGATGACGCAATGACAAAGTCGGGGGGCATGCGAATGCTGAAACAAGGTGAACATATGGAATCATTCCAATATCAATTCAGGTGGAACACTTGTGAGAAGTGCTATCACTTCTTTGATTTGATGAAGCTTTTTACAGCAGCAAGTCCTGTACGCGTGATGGTAAAGGATAGATTTGGGTACGGCTTAACGCAAGTGCATGGCTATTGACGTGAACAGTAGAATTTGGCCATGGGTATATTTCTTTTCCTGGAGATGTGCATTTGTAGAGAGCGGGATGGGAACCATATTGGTGAAATTCATTTGCATATTCATGAAGAGTGGGAGTCATGGAAAGGAAGCGAAGTTGGAAAATGGTACAGGAGTTTGTTTTTTTTTTTTTTTTTGAATTGAAGAAGAAGAGTTTTTAATGTGATTTATTTGATGGTAGTGGTGTGAAGAAAAGATGGAGAATTAAGGTGGCAGGAGCTTCTTAGCATTCGGCTATGGCCATGATATTGCGTTCAAAATATTACTGGAGCACGTAGTAATCAAGGAAGAAGAAATAAGTAGTCGAGTTCAGGCTTAGCTGAACGTGAGCCTCCGAATTAAATGGGTGAGGCCCAGTTATTAAATAAATTAAGTTTTTATTTAATATAAATAATGTATACAACTTATAAATGTCATATCTTTCCCATACATGCTCCGAATTACGAACGGTTTACCGCATTGGAATCAGATGAAGGCTACATAATGTAGCTGGTTTGGAGCCATTCGGAGCTCATTTGGATTTATGGTGAAATAAAACGCCTGAACGGAACTATTAAACATTTATCGTTATTCAACGATAAACGTCCAATGTGAGTAAACTCACTAACTCTGTCCATTTTTATAATTTTATAAACGTTGTTTAATATAGATAAAAATGATTAAATGCTATGGGTGATGGTTGTTTGGATGATTTGCAAATAAACTGATTGAAATAATATATAGTTATACATATATAAGTTGTTAATCAAATACTGATTTTATTATTGCTATATTTTAGATTGATCTGAAACCGGTATTATTCATGTTGATTAACATATGTGGATGCAGGGAAATAGGTTGGAGTAATCCATCTGGATTCCTCAACAATTATATTGTTGTTTTTCATATATATTGTATTATATGATATGACAAATAATCTGGTGCTGATTATTATGTGGTTGGGATGTTTAAACAAAATTGACCTGAATTAATTAAAATACGGTAAAATATATTAAGAAGAAATTTTGGGTTTTTAAAAGGGAAAAAACCATTTTTAAAATAGAAATTGAATTTCGAGTAAGCTAGATAACTTGTTTTAATAAT
The DNA here is from genome assembly GCA_030737875.1 of Allium sativum. NCBI lineage: Eukaryota > Viridiplantae > Streptophyta > Magnoliopsida > Asparagales > Amaryllidaceae > Allium > Allium sativum. Next base: position 879,272,645 of record CM060918.1, on the reverse strand, counting down.
AAAACAAGTAATTAAATTTATAGATAATATTTGGAAAATGAAATGGAATAATTATCATTAAATAATAACTTGGGAATGTAAATTCAAGAATGAATTTAAAAAGGAAACAAGGAATTGTTTTAAAAAATCCATAAGATTTTTCGATGTTTGAAATGTAAGCAGGATTGAAATAAATACGTAAGGATTTAAAATTTGAATTCGACTTTGTCGAATATTTTATAAATAAATTATTTTTAGAAATTATGTATTATATAATTTAGAATTTGAAAGGATAATTAATATTTGATTTGAAACAAATAATTTAAATTGAGATGAAGTTATAAACTTGATAAAATTACCAGGAAGTTCACTTGTGAATCGAGAGTATGAAGTGGAATATGATTATGAAATTATAAAACAACTCGATGAATGGATTTTAACTGGTAATGATATTTTCAAATACAAATTAAGATTTGATTTGATAAAATGAGTCTAAGTTTTAGTATAGAATTGATATTCACATTTTAAAGTGAATAATGGTTTAAAAGAAAACGTTTTGCAAACAGAAATCGAAGTAAGAAAATTAGAAATTGACTAGAGATTAGTTAAGTTGAATGACTTTTTGTGTATCGATCTGATGTTGGTTTCAGCCTTCGGGGTTGATACTTAGGGAGTTGTTCTCTTACTAGTTTACAGTTTGGGACTGATGGATAGTGATGCATGAATATGATATGGAAATGTTTTCCGATGTTAATGACGTATATTTTCGATATACGGGAAATAAGGAATGGTGAATGTATGGAAATGTTTTTTCCGAAAATCGTGAGAGGCTAAACGAGTTGGAGAAATATTTGGGTAAAGACGATGAAAGGAAATTGGTGAATGAATAATTTAATGATAAATTAAATTAAAGGGGTTTAGTGCTGATTGATGATTGATTGGTAAGATTTCCATTTGGAAATATGATCGTTGTTTGTATGAATGTTTTCCTTTGATAGTTAAATAACCGGCTATCAAAGTTTTTGACCATTTTCCATTGTTAATACGGAGAGATCGGGATCATATTTATTATTTGAAAACCATTTGTATGGGCATTAGCGTTGCAGATCAATTATGATGAAGATAAATGAAGACGGAGTTTCTGCAAGGGGCTGTTCTGGCGATCCTAAGTAGAAATTGCCTATGATGGATTTACAGAATAGTGCCTTCTGTTTGTCCAGACCCAGTACAACTTGTATGGATGAATGTCTGATAGAGTATATCTAATAAATCGCGTAAATTGATCTCTTCAAACGTATTCATGTTTGGTGGCAGAGTAATTCGTTTCTCTTAGCTTTATACCCATGATATTTCGGGGAAATCAATTTTTAGTTTGGCGGGTATAATAATGTGGCATTCAAAGTAAATAAATGTGTGATCTGTTAAAAGATATGTTATGACCTCAAGCCTTATCAGTTGGGAAATTACAAAAATCGGGCAGGCGGCATAGCTAAGTGGGTCGCACCCAAATAGGGTATATTGTAATCATTTAGAGGATATTCATATTTGTTACTTCTTTTTATTTCTTTATCTCCCAGGAACGGTTATGTTGGTATACCAACTGTAATGTGGCAATATAATTGGGACATTCAAGAGAAATGAATGGCCAGTCTTATGTGGCCGAGTTACAAGATGTTCTTATTGAACTCCAGTGTATTGCTTCAAGAGTACACTGATCGGAAGGTGATTCCATACCATGTCATAGTTGGAAATCCATTACCTAGTAAGATCCCGTGGTTTTTGATTGTATATTATATATGTAGAGCATGAGATGAAAGTGTTCTACTAGATTATTATTTACTTGATTTAGACATTATTATAATATCAAAATAATATTGTTTTAGAAATATTTTGAGTTATCGTAAGGTAAAAGCCATCCGTATTTACGTGTGAATCGGTCTTATTATTCTTTCTTTAGAAAAGGATTTTTTTTAAGTTAAATCGAATTGATTGGAGTTTACTCATACCAGTCACATGACTTACCCAAAGTTTATTTATTTTTTTGTTTTACCCTAAACTCTTGGTTGCCCAAATTTGTACGGGCAGTCAAGTAGTCGGGATTTTTTAGATACTTGGAAGAGCTTGGAGCAGGAGGCTTCAACATTAGTTATATTTAGAGTTTATTTCCGCTGTGATGTTATGTATACTCTGAAAAGTCTATGTATATACAGTTATGAGTTTTGTATTTCAAAGTTATGTTATATAATATATTTTATTCATTCTACTATGAGATTCGTGTTTACTCTACTTTTGTTCTATTGTGATCTTTTCTTCTATTTTAACCTTCTTTCTTTCTATTTCTCACCCTCTATCTTCTTTCTATTAATGATCAAGTATTCTCGATGCCTGAATAGTCGACATGGTATTTTATGTCGATTTTCGAGGTTGAAAATCCATGTTCGTTACAATGGTATCAGAGCAGAAGGTTAAGTGATTACCTTGGCTTTGTGGCGCAACTCAGTAGATATAGGGTTAGTAATACCCTAGATTGAGTTGAGTGTAAATAGACGAGCGAACGTATTTGTAGATTTTATAAAAATGGTTTTATATTTTGGAGATTTATTGATTGAGGGGCTAATGAATTTTGGTCGATGGTGGGGCACCATGATATCGATAGGGGTTTCTAAACACTCAAATGCAATGAACCGACATAGTATGTTTTTGAAAAAAGGGTAAATGAAATAATTTTACCCAAATTATATTATAGGTATATAGATTGAAATTATTATTATAGTATATTGGATGTGCTGGTTGTTATTATAATAAAAAAAGTTTATAATGGAGATGATTATGAATAACCAATCAGGATTGAATTCATATAAATATAATATATAAAATCAAATGGATTAAATCTGAATTTAAAATGTTATGGAATTAAAATTCCAAAAAATTGAAAAGGATTATAAATGAATAGAATTTTTAAGATCTTGGGAAATTCGGAAATGATTTTCGATCATTGAAAAGGATATTTTGAAGTTATTTCAAAATTGGAAGTGTTGTAAAAATGGGTTTTGAAGTGATATAGTATTGAACTCACTTCGATAGCTGGAAAATAATTCTGATGATGACTGCAACATCATCAATGTTCATTTTCGAGTTTCTAGTGACAGATTACTACAAAAGATTTTATTTTTGAATTACTTAAGAAAATAAGTTGTCAGAAGTTTTCAAATGTTTTGAATTGCTATTATTATATGTAAATATATACGATTTCAAATTAATTTGAAATAAAACACAGGAATTTGAGTTTTGAATTTAAATTTAACTTATGAAGTTAAATAGATTGAAATGGTAAAAGGGAATAAATAAATTAGAATTTAACTTAAACTATGTTAAATAAAATTGGATTGGATCAGAGATAATCTGGAATGGAATTGGATTATTGAGTAAGAATTTGGAATTGAGATTGGAACGGGAGTTGAAATGGGATTTGCCTTGGTATAAGAGAATTATTGGATTAATAATGAATTAATTGGAGATTAATTGGAAATGCATGGATATATGCTAAAATGAGCAGCAAATGGAAGAAAAGGAGTTGAATGCCCAACAAAAAAGGTAAAAGTTTATATTTTATATGAGTATGAGATTTATGAGCCAGTTTGGCAAGCCACTTGGCTATTTGATTTTCTTTCGGATTGTAGAAGGCCTAAAGAGGTGAGTTGTAGTTGTACGGATTAAGTCGTGCAAAGGAGATGCTCGCGAAATTTTTCAGAGATTTACAATGTTAGAAAATTTTCAGAATTTTTGAAAATATTCGTTAATAGGAATAAATTTATATTTAAATTGAAATTAATTGCTTCAGTTGAAACTGAAATTAAAGAGATAAAACAAATTATTTTTACCTGGTTAAAAAGAGTTTGTAGCGGTTTTTCTACCTTAGTAATTTTGGGGACAAAATTCTTTTAAGGGGGAAGTAATGTAACGTCATGGGCCTTATAGCGATTCAATAATTTATTTATTTAATTATTTGAATATATTTATTTGATAATTTAAATGGTTTAAATTTAAATATCTTGTAACAACCCGGATTTTCAGAACCAATTTAAAATTTTTATTTTAGTAATTATAATGGATTTTAAAATTTTAAAATGATTTATTTTAAATAATAACGACTAAAAAATTATTTTATAAAAGTGAAAATGAATAAATTTATTTTAAATATAAAACAAGCCTGAAATGGCGCGGTAGTTTGAAAATTTGATTTTAAATTTCAATTGAATGTAAAGGATTAAAAAAAACAGATTTTAGTAAAATATATGAATATGTTTAATAATATCTTTCTAACGAATGTGAAAAATCCAAATAATGGGAATACAAAGTTTTGTCCAGTTTAAGATTTGAAATAGTCGCTATGGAATTTAATATAATATACGACCCTTAAAAGTAGCCATTTTGCAGATGACCTCTGTTTTCGACGAAACCACTTTTGTTGGATCTGGAATATCAAATTATTGCTAGATTCCAACTTTCATAATTTTTGGAATTAATACATGAGCGTGGTGAATTTAAATATGTTTGGCAATTTCAGTTTGAATTTAATCGACTGGAAAATGACCGTTTTTCAAACGGTCTTCAAATTCGACGAAATTAGGTTTTTAGGACTATATCATCAAAACATAGCTAGACTTATTTTTCTGGAATTTTTGGAGTCAGTATGTGACCCCGGTAAAGTAAAATATGCATATAAATTCAATATACATTGATTAATATTTTAATTTAAAGAAAAACTGGTCGAAACGGTCGAATTGGCTTACGAAACATATCCCATTGTGTTCGAAATGGGGGTATTTAGTTAGGGGCATCATTCGATAGGTCTCACTTGGAGTTCGAAATTAAAAGTCAACTTTTGGGGATAAAATATTAAATAATTAAATTATATAATAGCCCCGTTTACCTTCTCTTTCCCCGATCGGTGACAAGGAAAGAAAGAAAAAAAATAAAACCCTTGTGCAGTCGCGGCCTGCTCTGCAGCGCCGCCACCCACACCCACGACCGCCGTGATTCCCCACCACCCTCCAGCACCCCTCGCGCCTCCACCGCCCTCTCCTTCTCCTCCTAGAACTCAAAAACCGCGCCACTAAGGAAAATCGTCACCACTAGGCCCCTAGCCACCAATGCCGGCCTGGCCACACCTTCCCCACCGCCTACGCCACCTCAGACGACCTCCATTGCCACCGTGGACCCCCACTAGCCAGTAAAAATCCGATTTTTATGTTTTCTATATTTCCAATTAAACCTTTGCTGAGCCACTGTGAAGCACCAGCGCCAGAGCAACCATGTCAACCCATCCGCAAGCTCTTGCTTGATCGAAACCGTAGAAAAAGTGAATTTTTATTTTTATTTTTATTTATTTATGTAAATAAAAATGTTCTCCTTATATATATAACATTATATAAAAATGTAATCTTATATATATATAGCGATATAAAAATATGAATTTTATTATATATATAGCGATATAAAAATATGATTCGATATAAAAATATGATTTTATATATATATGTATATATATATATATAATAGCGAGACAAAAATATGATTTATATATATAGCGATATAAAATATGATTTTTATTATATGAAGAGCATTATAAAAATATGATTTTTATTATATGAAGGGCATTATAAAAATATTATTTTTATTATATGGATATAGCATTATAAAAGTGGGATTTTTAAATATATATAGCGTTGTAAAAATATGATTTTTAATATAAATCGCGTGAAGCAGATCTCGTTGGAAACACGGTGAAGGACACAACGCGCTGGAATAAATCCAAAGCTAAACTGTTCAAATAAAGAATGACGGAGTGGAAACCAAAGGTGAGAACTCCTTCTCACTCTATTTATTTTACCATTAAAAATATTATAGGATGCAGGCGGGGCTTAGAAGCCCCCAACACTATTTATTGTACAAACCATGACGTTTGATTTGAATTATATGGAATTCAACACTCGAATTTGCACAATCACATAAATTGAAAGCGATATATGGATATTACCAACACACGGGTTTCATACTCCACGAATAGCCACTTATGGCGCCGTAAATGGCAATGGGATAGTTGAGTATTTATTTGGATGTTCCGCATGATTTGATCATGGTTGTGAAAATTTATTTGTTTGGATTTGATTTGTATGTCAATTGGATTGAAATTGGTTTATGTATGGCGTGAGCCAGTATTAGGTGAGGGATAAGGCTAGACCTTATTCCGGTTCTAGTATCCTGCCGTTATGCGGCCGAAATTTTCTAAGAAGTGTTAGAAAAATTATTTAGTTGAAAATATTATTTTTAGCTTATAGCTGCGATAAATAAAATAATTATTGGGTAGTTAAAAATAAGTTGACACTTCCATTTACTAATCGGACGACTTGCTTATGCTCGCTTATTTTTGTAATACCGATTGGGACGATAATTTTTACACATCGCCCAAGTGCACAAATAATAATAATTATTTGATGGTTGAAACCCCATACGGATATTGGGATAATATTTGGCATACGCTAATTCCAATTTCTTAGTTGTATGTCAATCGATTGGTTGACAGAATGTCGTAAGCGTTAATTATTAATATTTAAAGCTTATGCAGTTGTGTAAAGCACTCTGGATGATGGTTGACTGTGTATAATTATTGTTGTGTAAATTTGTATGAAATCCATATAAATAACATTACATGGTAATTGATTGTGTATGATCCCAATTTAGAAAGAACGAATATTTTAAAATAACGAATATTTTAGAATAATATTCAGTAAAGGATTAAAACGTGAATTTGATGTCCAATTTTGGATGGACATGAAAACATTTAAATATATGAAGCCTTGTTGATTAGATATGCACCATTTTGATGCGAACGATATTTATATATATTTTATTCATTTTTGTAATGAATATCGAAAAGGAAATGATTTCAAAATCTGATATTTTGAAAATATTATCATTTATATATTATAGTGATACGGAATATTCAGTTTTGATTTAAAATTGAGATGAAAGTGGGAATCGTTTTAAAGCGGATTTATAAATTATTTATAAAGTGAGTTTTAAATGGAAATCGATGAAATATATATAATATATATATATATATATATATATTTAATGGCCTGAATAGAACGCGCCGCGACCATTTGCGAATTTCGACCATTGACTCCGAATTGACATTTTGGGAGATCCGACCGTCGGATTCTCTTAAAACCGGAACCGTTGGATTCGTATCGAAAAGAGCTTTCCAATGAATATAAGAGATTTGAAATCTAACGGTTGGATTTGGAATTACGTCCAAATCAAATTTGGAAAAGGTCGCTATAAGTGCAGTTCAACGACCGTTTATGGAAATCGCTGAAAGAGCCTTAATAAAATTAATAAAAATATTAATAATTTGTGTAAAATAATAATAAATGATTTGAAAAGAATTGGGATGAAAAATTCCATATTAGTAAAGACAAATTATATTTCTATCAAAATGAACTAGTTATTAACTTGATTTGAAATCCAATAATTTTTAAACAAGATAAATTGGATTTGTGAATGGTTTTAATATAACCAAAAATTTCCAACGAACAAATTGGAATGGATTTGGAATTGATCTGGAATTGATCTGGAATGGAAATAATCTTCGAAATATTTCGATATTGTATTCCGGGATTATACGGATATTGTTATAGAAATTTGGAAGATATATATATATATTGTTATTTCCAATACGATATTTGCTGGTTTCAGAATTTGATATTGAATATAAGCCGATATAATTTCTATTCAGAGTCTTGTATTTAATATCAAACAGGAATTTGGGTTTGTCGTGAACGATGTTTATGATAACATTGTTCTTAAACCCAGTTGAGAAAAGAATAAATCTTTTAATTAAGATTTAGTGAAGATTTCCAACTAATTAATATTTAGTTAGAATTGAATTAAAGAAATTGATTTTGGGTTTGTCGTGAATGGTGTCTTAAATAACACTGATCTTAAACCCCATGTGAAAAGAATAAATCTTTTAATTAAGATTATTAGAGTTTCCAGTTATATTTAGTAACTGGAATAAAATGGAGTGTGGATTGGGTTTATTGTGAACTGTATGTTTAACGACATTCATTCTTTAACCCGATAAACAGTGAAATGTGATTTGGAATTCATGAATCTTTTAATTAAGATTAATGGAAATTTACCAAAGTGAAGTTTTCCAACTTAATAAAATTAATTGGAATGGAATGGAAATTGATTTGATAATAATCGAAGTGAACTTCTGTGGAGGAAGACTGTTAATATATATGGAATTTAAAAGGCTTTGTCGTTATTCCATTTATATTATTAGTCGGATACGGAAATTGATATCGATTATATATTGATTTGTTTTCTGTGAAGATTCCATAACTAATGGAATGTGATTTTGAGTTTTGACGTGAACTGTGTTTTAAATGACATTGGTTTTCAAACCCAGTTAAAGACAAGATTTCATGTCTAACATTGTATTTCGAACTATATTGTTGATCTCTATTAAATATATATCTGTTTGGTGGCAGAGAATTTATTCTCTTGCTTAACACCCATCTCTAAGACATACGAGCATAGAGGTTATGTATCGGAAAAAATCAATGGTATAGTGTAGATTGTCGATGCGACATGTTTGATTTCCCAAAGTTAAATAATCATTAATATTGATTTTTGGGAAGATTAAAACTAAGTGGATTTTTAATGAATCTTTATTAGATTGAAATGTGAATGTGATAATTTAGATTATCAAATTTGGAAAATGATCGAGAATGGAGTATCACCAGTTTTGCTCCAAGCGATAATTAAATCTTTAATTAGATTTGAATGTGAAATGGTAATTAAATTTACCGATAACACCGTGGTGTTAGATATGGAATATTACTAGTTTTGCTACGTGAAATGAGTAGGTTGGGATTGGGAAATAAAACAAATGATTACTTCGATTAGGTGCGCTAATCCCGACTAGTTTGGATAAACCTTAATTTCGTTTGAGTTGATATCCAAAGGAAGATTAAAGAATAAATTTAAATAATTTATCTTTGATAAAATTAATAGGAACCTTTCCCTAATGATGTGAATATTTGAATAAAAGAATACTCTGAATTGGAATGAGGCGTATGTTGTGTTTTATAGCACCTAATTATAAAATATATGAATAATTCGAAAAGGTCGGGTTTATACCCATTCCGAATAATTGATACGACAATAAGTCGACGATGAAGATGGTGGTTAAAGACCGGAGTTCTTCACATCGTTTGTATGATTACCGATGTCTTAATTGGGCTGTACACCCAAGACAAGGTAATAAGTGGTGATCGTCCAGACGTACTTAGAGATCGACCGGATATGCGAGGACCTCTCTCTTGTATTGGACATATGGGACGAGGAAGAAGGTGCCTCCTGTTTCGTTCAGATCCAGAACGAACTAGAAAATGGATGTGTTTCTGGCATTGGATTTTTTGTGTGTTGATTGATCTCAATTAAATATATATTTGTTGGGTGGCGGAGAATTTATTCTCTTTCTTAACACCCTTCTCTTAGATGTATGAGTTTAGAGGTTATATATCGATAGAAATTAGTTGCATGGCGTGAATTTGTAACAACCCGAAAATCTGGGCCAGTTTAAAATTTTTATTTTGGCAATTTTAGCGAATTTTGAATATTTAAAATGAATTATTTTAAATAATATCGACGAGAAATTTATTTTGAATATAATTAGAACGTATATATTATATACGTCGTCGTTAGAATATAAATAATTATTTATATATATAAAAGGAATTGAAAATGGCGCGGTAGTTCGATAATTCGATTTCAAACTTCAATTGAATGTACCGGGTGCAAAACAATCCGGATTTTAGCGAAACCAAAAATAATAGAACCTAATTGAGAATATCTTTCCAACGAATCCGAAAAATCAAAATTTCATAGCGGGGATCAAAAGATATGTCCAGATGAAAATTCTGAATAGTCGCTATGGAATTCAGGCCCTTAAAAATGGAAATTTTGCAAGCGACCACGGATTTCAACGAAACCCCTTTTGTTGGATTCGTGATGTAAATTTATTTCTAGATTCCAAATTTCATAATTTTTCGAATCAATATGTGAGCATGGCAAAGGAAAACGTGTTTGACCAGTTTCAGTTGATTTTAATCGATTGGAAAATGGCCATTTTTCTAACGGTCTCAGAATTCGACGAAACTAGTTTTGTTAGGACCGTATCGTTAATACAAAGCTAGAAAATATTTTTCAGGAATTTTTAGAGTTAGTATGTGACCCTAGTAAATTGAAATGCGCGTTCAAATTCAATATATAGAATTATATGTTGATTTTGATGAAAACTGATCGAAATGATCGAATCAGCTTGCGATACATATCCCATTGTGTTTGGAATGGGGGTAATTAGCTATGGACGACAGGCGGTGGGCCTCGTTTAGAAGTCGTATGTAAAAGTCAACTTTTTAAATTAAAAATAATAAAATAATTAAAATATTATAAAATACCTATATTATCTCCCTTTCCCTTTTCAGTTCAAAACGAAATCAAAAAACGAAAAAAAAACCCGAACCCCTTCAGCCGTCGTTCCCTCCTGCCACGCCACCACCCTCGTCGCCTCTCCCCTTAGCAGCGCCGCCGTGCGACTGGCCTCTCCAGCCCCCTCTCTCTCTCCAGCGAGACCCGAGACCCTTCCCCCTTCCTCTTCGTGAACCTGGACGCCGCGACCCCCCTGAGCGCTGTCGCCAGATCCGGTTGCTCGCCCCTCCCTGTCGCCAAGCCCCCCCCCCCCGACGTGGCCATCCCTGACCTCCGGCGATGAAAAGCCCCACCACTCCCAATTCCGACGAGAATCCCCACTTGGCTCTCCTTTATTCGAAACCTGAACTGTAAGTCTTATGTTGATTTTTAAGCATAATAAAGTTGTTTTTCTTCATGATAAGTTGTGATTTTTAGTTGATTTTTAACATGTCAAAGTATTGATTTTTAACATGAAAAAGTATGGATTTTTATCATGACAAAGTATTGATTTTTAACGTGATAAAGGCGTGATTTGTAATATGAAGTTGAAGCTATAAAAATCTGATTTTTAATATGAAGTTAGAGTTATAAAAATGAGATTTTTATAAAGTAGAGACAGTAAAAATTCGATTTTTATATATTGAATAGCATAGTAAAAATTCGATTTTTATATATCGAATAGCATAGTAAAAATTTGATTTTTATATATTGAATAGCATAGCAAAAATTCGATTTTTATATATTGAATAGCATAGCAAAAATTCGATTTTTATATATTGAATAGCATAGCAAAAATTCGATTTTTATATATTGAATAGCATAGCAAAAATTCGATTTTTATATATTGAATAGCATAGCAAAATTTCGATTTTTATATATTGAATAGCATAGCCAAAATTCGATTTTTATATATTGAATAGCATAGGAAAAATTCGATTTTTATATATTGAATAGCATAGTAAAAATTCGATTTTTATATATTGAATAGCATAGTAAAAATTCGATTTTTATATATTGAACAGCATAGTAAAAATTCGAATTTTTGCTATGCTATTCAATATATAAAAATGAAGTATATTGAATAGCATAGTAAAAATTCGATTTTTATATATTGAATAGCATAGCAAAAATTCGATTTTTATATATTGAATAGCATAGCAAAAATTCGATTTTTATATATTGAATAGCAAAGTAAAAATGTGATTTTTACATGCGTAGAGAATACGGGCAGTGAAAAGTGACAAGAGGCAAGAACGGCGAAGATTTCTATAAATGAAGTGTCGTGAAGTTGGGATAGCTATCGGTGAGAATTTCTCACCTTTCAATTTCTTTTTCTAGTTATATATATATACTAGGATGCAGACGGTGCTTAGTAGCACCCGACACAATCGTCCACAGACCATGGACTTGTTTGTTTGATTGCAAAAATTAGTTAGATTATTTGATAGAAATTGAATTGTTTGGTGAAATGGAATGGATTTGATTGATGTGTGAATGGCGTGGGCCTTCACTAGACCGGGGATAAGGCTAGGCCTCGTCCCGTTTCTAGTATCGTGCCGTTATACCGCCGAAATTTTCTAAAATAAGTTAGAGAAATAAAAATATCATTTTATTTAAAGAATGAACTGAATAAAAATTCATGTGTTAAAATAAAATGTTTTATCGTTAAAATATAATTTTTAACGTGAATATGAATAAATAAATATTCATTTACAAACCGGACGGTTTGTTTATGTACACCTATTTGAAGGATATTGATTGGGTCGATAAATTTTACACATCGCCCAACTGCACAAATAAAAATCTGTGTTTGATTGCGTGAAACCCCACACGGGTATTGGGATGATATTTGACGTACACTAATCCCGATTGTTTAGTTGTATGTCGATCGATTGATTGACAGGCTGTTATAAGCGTTGAATATTATATTTGATGCTTATACAGTGTAGAATGCACTTGGGATGATGGTTGATTATTCGTCGTTGTTGATATATACATGTGTTGTAGAAAATCCATATAATTAACATTATATGGTAATTGGTTGGGCCTCATTCCAGTTTTAAAATAGAAATATTTGAAAAAGAAATATTTGAAATAGAATATTTGAAAATAGGAATATATGAAGCCGTATTGATTAGATTGACGCCATTTTGACGTGAACGATATTTATATCGATTTTATTCATTTTATAATGAATATCGAAAGTGATTTCAAAATCTAATATTTTGAAAAGAATTGAATATAAACGAATTCTAATTTAAATTGAATATAAACGAATTCGAAAAGAGAATCGAAATTGAATTGAATTGAAAATGAACTGAAATTGAATTAGAAATCAATTTGAATTGAAATCAATTTGAAATGAATTTAAAATGAATTTAAATTGGAATATTCAATTTTGATTTGAAATTGAATATGAAGTTGAAACCGTTTTGAAAATGAATTTATAACGATTTATACAGCTCGTTTTGAATTGAAATCGACGAAGTATATATTATATATATTATATATATAATATAATGGCCTGAATAGAACGCGCCGCGCAGCGGCAGTTCGCGAATTTCGACCATTGACTTCGAACAGATATTACGGGAGATCCGACCATCGGATTCTCCTAAAACCGGAACCGTTGGGTTCGTATCGAAAAGAGCTTTCTAATGAATATTAGAAATTTGAAATCTAACGGTTGGATTTGGAATTATGTCCAAATCAAATTTGAAAAAGGTCGTAGTAAGTGCAGTTCGATGGCCGTTGATGGAAATCGACTGTACAGGCCTTGATAAAATTATTAAAAATAGTAATAATTTATGTAAAATCATAAGAAATGATTTGTGAAGAACTGGGATGAAAAAATCCCATATGTGAAAAGATAAAAATAGATTTTTATCGAAATGAACTAGTTTTGAACTAGAATTATAACTCTATTTATTTTTAAATAAATAAATTGAATTTGAAATGGTTTTGAAAATAACCAGAATTTCCAATGATTGCATTGGAGTGGATTTGAATCGAAGTTGTCTTCGGAATATTTCGATGTTGGAATTCGTGATTATACGGATGTAGTTATTGAAATTTGAAAGATATATATTTATATCGTTATTTCCAATACGACATTTGTTAATCGTAGAATTTGATATTGAATATAAGCCGATATATTTTCTATTCAGAGCCTTGTATTGAATATCAAATGTGATTTGGGTTTGTCGTGAATGGTGTCTTCATTAACACTGTTCTTGAACCCAGTTGAGAAAAGATTAAATCTTTTTATTTAGATTTAATGAAGTGTACCAATTAAATGATATTTAATTGGAATTGAATTGATATTGATTTTTGGGTTTATCGTGAACAGTGTTTTAAATAACACTCGTTCTTTAACCCGATAATTAATGGAATGTGATTTTGGGTTTATCGTGAACCGTGTTTTAAATGACACGGATTCTTTAACCCAGTTAACGATTAAAACTAAGTGGAGTTTTAATGAATCTTTAATTAGATTGAAATGATTGAGAATGGAGTATCACCAGTTTTTCTCCAGGCGATAGTTAAATCTTTAATTAGATTTGAACGTGAAATGGTAATTGAATTTACCGATAACACCGTGGTGTTAGATATGAAGTACTACCAGTTTTACTTCATGGGATGAATAGGTTGGGATTGGGAAATTAAAACAAATGATTACTTTGGTAAGGTTCGCTAATCCCGACTAGTTTTGAATTGATATTCAAAAATAGATTAAAGAATAAATTCAAGAAATTTATCTTGGATAAAATTAATGGGAACCTTTCCCTATGAATGTGAAATTTAGAAACTAACTGTCGGTTAGCTAAGCAGAATGGGTTTCTAGATATTGATCTGATGTTGGTTTCGGCCTTCGGGGTTGATATTTGGGGAATTATTCTCTGGTTAATTTACGGTTAGTGACTGATGAATTGGAATGAGGCGTATGTTGTGTTTGCGTAACACTTATTTAAAGTATACGCGAGTTATTCGGAAAGATCGGGTTTATCCCATTCTGAATAACTGATGCGACGATAAGTCGAAGATGAAGACGGTGGTCGAAGACCAGAAGTCTTCACGTCGTTTGGGTGATTACTGATGATTTTGATTGGGCTGTACACCCAAGAAGATGGAAACAGTTGGTGATCATCCAGACGTACTTGGAGATCGATGGATATGCGGGGTACTAGGTGCCCCCGGTTTCGTTCAGACCCAGAACGAACTTGTAAATGGACTGTGTGTCTGACATTGGATTTTAGTCCGTGTGATTGATCTCTATTAAATATATATCTGTTTGGCGGCGGAGAATTTATTCTCTTGCTTAACGCCCTTCTCTGAGACGTACGAGTTCAGGGGTTATATATTGATGGATATCAATCGCATGGAGTGAATTGCCTGTGTGGCATGCCTAAGTGGCAATTGATCGAGGCTTCTGTTGAAAAGCAAAGTCTTGTGGTGATGATCAAAGCACAGCCTGTGTGGCACAGCTTTGTGTAACGTGAATTCGCGAGCCTCACACCCCGGATTAGAACCAAAAACGGGAGACGGACCTCGGAGAGGGCATGCGTTTCTTTCTAGCTAGGGTGGTGTCAGTGACCTACCAGCCCTGACATTTATATACTTTTCACCTGTGTGGTTGTTGCTGTTGCGAGGCGCCTCGGTTTGATTGGACGATCCGGGTCCGATGGAGTCATTCGTTGGCTCATTTGCGCCCCAAAGGGCGGGGAAACGTAGTGTTCAGGCATTTTAATCCACATCGGTGGACCGGCCCTGACGATCCAAGGGTCACTCGAGCTCTGATCCTGAGACATGGTAGGCTAGATTGTCTCGAACCGGTTGAGGACTATCTTTTGCCTCGGTTCATAGATGGAAACCCAATTTCCAAATACGTGACTTTGCGATTTTGATTGTATAACCTATATATGGCGACATAGTGGTATGGGGCATTCATGCCGCCTATGATTGATACTTATTATTTGAAGTTGTTTTATACACTATACACTTATGATAGTATCAAATGATTTGTTTTAAACGTCTTAAGCATTCTTGGCAATTATAAGGTAAAAACCCTATCCCCCGGCTTGCGTTGCATTGTGTGATAGGACCTGGGTCTTATAATAGCTTCATTTTTCTTTATTTAGCATTGCGGTGTTGTTTTATGCACTGGTATTCTTGGAAGGAAACCCGTTCCGTGTTATACGGCGTGGTCCCTTGATTTACCGAACTTTAAAATAAAGATTACTAACTGTTTTAGTTCTCACACCAGTCACATGATTGACCTGGAGTTTATTGTTTTAACCTAAACTCTGGGTGCCCTTATTTTGACACGGGCAACTAGTAGTTTTGGTTTTGCAGATTTATATTTACAGGATCCTGGTTTACAGCTGGAACGATATCCGGAAAGCTTTGTATCCGTATATCTCCTTCTCGTTGTGTATTGTATTATTTTCCGCTGCTATACAATGTATTGTAATCTCTGATATTTTCTGAGTAATATTTATTGATTCGTTTATACTCTGTATATTCTTGTAATCTAATGCATTGTTGTAATATACAATGAAATGATCTTTTGTATGCGTTCGATTTTGTCATGTTCTCAAACGATAAGGCGTTTCGAATGGTCTGGGTCGGTTTAGCGACTGGTTCGGACCGAGCGAAATTCCTTTTCGTTATAGAATTCTCAGTGTGTCATGCTGAGATGCAAGTGATCAAGGCTTCTATTTAAAAGCAAAGTCTTGTGGTTGATGATCAAAGCATGACTTTAAATAGCATAGCATTGTGTATAGCGTTAATTCGCGAGCCTCACATCTCGGTATGAGTCAAAAACGGGATAAAGAACCCAAGGAGTGCATGATGTTTCCTTCTAGCTATGGGTGGTGTCATGGTATGGAGCCCAGACATTTATTATATTTTTTACCTATGTGGATGATGGTTTGCGCGGCGCCTTGGATATATCAATTACTATAGAGATGATGGATAGGTCCTATAGAACCGGGAAACGTGTGTTCAGGAATACTAATCCTTTAACGTAAGTGTGGACTAGCCTTGGAGGATCCAAGGTCTACTGCGGGAGATCCTGAGGCAATTGCTAGAGTGTCTCGAAGCCGATGAGGAGTACATCCCTTGCCTCGACTCATGATGGAAATCCAATATCCAATACGTGACATTTCGGTTTTGATTGTAGAGCCTAGTATGGCGACATGATATATGGTACCCATGTCGTCTATGATTGATACATTTATATTTGAAGTTGTTTTAAACACTATGCACTTATAATAGTATCAAATGATCTATTTTAAACGTACCAAGCGTGTTTGGCTATTATAAGGGAAAACTCTATCCTCCGGCTTGCGCTGCATTGTGTGATGGGACCCGAGTCTTATAATAGCTTCATTTTTTCAAAAGGCATTGCGCTGTTTATAAACTGTTTTATGCACTAGTATTCTTGGGAGAAAACCCATTCCGTGTTATACGTCGTGGTCCCTTGATTTTCTTTATTTTTAAAGCAAAGTTTTAAATAACTGTTTTAGTTCTCACACCAATCCCATGACTGACCTAGAGTTTATTGTTTTAACCTAAACTTTGGGTGCCCCTATTTTCCACACGGGCAGCTAGTAGTTGGGTTTTTGCAGATATTTCTTTTCTAGGATCCTGGATTTACAGCTGGAGCTATATTCAGAACGCTTTGTATCTGTGTATTTCTTACAGTTGCGTTATCTATTATTTTTCTGCTGCTAACATAATTTAAATCTCTGGTAATTTTCTGTGTAATATTTATCCATACTCTGTTATATTCTTGTACTCTAATGTAACTTTTGTAACAACAATGAAATGTTCTTCTGTTTGTGTTCTGATTTTTCATGTTCTCAACTTAATCTGGGCTTTCCCGTAAGGGCGAGTTTGGGTTGTTTCTTCGTGGTATCGGAGCTTTGGTTTACAGAGCTCGAGAACAAGACACATTAAAACCAAACGAAAGAATTCATCAGAGAATGGATTAGTAATATTCAAGGAGAATGACTTGTTAGAGATAGGATCAGTAGTATCCTAGAACTAGTGTGAATAGTGTTATTTTTAAAATAAAAGTGAAAATAAATTTTGTTTGAAAATTTAAAACTTATTATATGTATTTGAATATTATATTTTAAATTTCTTTGGACTATCAAGTATATGAAGATTTTGGACATACGTTTGATTCACGTGTTTTTGAAGTCTCAAATATACTGGATGGATATAGAATCACACTCTGGTCGCTCGGAGATGATTCTGATGATAGCACGTGCATCATCAGAATTTATGTTCGAGTTTCGAAAGTAGGATATCTATATATTTTCAATTAACTGGTGTGAGAACCAAAACTAGACAGGGTTATTGTTGTGAATTGGCATCAAAATATGATTTTGAATATATATATATATATATATATATATATATATATATATATATATATCAAAGTTATGAATTAAAATTTTAATCAACCAATTGATTGCTAGTTATACTGTTTGATTATTAGTTTAACCAATAAGATTATTAAAACCAATATGTAAGTGAAAGGTAAAATTTAACCAAATAGAATCCAATTTGAATTAAATTGAAAATTGTTTGGAAACTTCATATATGTACATGTGTATATAATGACCAGGTCATCGCATGAAAGCTAAGAAGAGGAATAAAATTGTTGCCCAACAAATAGCTACATGTTTACTATTTTCTTCGGTTTTAATGATTTAATAAGCCTACTGGCTAGCCGCTTGGTTTTTTCTTTTCTTTTTGGATGATGAGCGCCCTGTGAGGCAAGTTGCGGTTTTAAAGGTCTCCCCATACAAAGGAGGTTATGGCAAAAAAATTCAAAAATTCAGGGTGTTAACCAATTTTTTGAGAAATTAGAAAATTCTTAGAAACTAAAAAGTTGAAGAATAAACGCCAGAATGAAAGTTGAGTTGGTTAGTTAAACAACTTTCAGCTCTGTTCCTTTTCAAGGACGAAAAGATTTTAAGTGGGGGAGATTGTAACAACCCGGATTTTCATAACCAATTTAAATTTTTTATTTTTAGTAATTTTAATGGATTTTCAGAATTTAAAATGATTTTTTTTAAATAATAATGACTAAAAATTTATTTTATCGAAGTTAAAATGAATAAATTTATTTCAAATATAAAACGAGCCTGAAATGGCGCGGTAGTTTGAAAATTCGATTTTAAATTTTAATTGAATGTATAGGATTCAAAATAAATCGGATTTCAATAAAACCAAAAATATATGAATCTGTTTAATAATATCTTTCTAACGAATGTGAAAAATCCATATTTCATAATGGGAATAAAAAGTTATGCCTGTTTAATATTTGAAATAGTCGATATGGAATTTAATATAATATATGGCCCTTAAGAATAGCCATTTTCGAAACGACCTCCATTTTCGATGAAACCACTTTTGTTGGATCCGAAATATCAAATTATTGCTAGATTCCAATTTTCATAATTTTTGGAATTAATATGTAAGCGTGGTGAATTTAAATGTGTTTGGGAATTTCAGTTTGAATTTAATCGACTGGAAAATGACTATTTTTCAAACGGTCTCCAAATTCGACGAAATTAGTTTTGTTAAGACTATATCATCAAAACAAAGCTAGATTTAATTTTTTGGAATTTTTGAAGTCAGTATGTGGCCCCGGTAAATTAAAATGTGCGTATAAATTCAATATACATTGATTTATATTTTAAACTAGAGAAAAACTGGTCAAAACGATTGAATTGTCTTATGAAACATATCCCATTGTGTTTGGAATGGGGATTTTTAGTTAGGGGCATTAGTCATTTGGTCTCCTTTGGAGTTCGAAATTAAAAGTCAACTTTTGGGGATACAATATTAATAATTAAATTATATAATAGCCCCCTTTACCTTCTCTTTCCCCGATCAGCGATAAAAAAAAAAGAAAAAAAATAAAACCCTTACGACATCCGCTCCTCCACGCACCATTACGGCCTGCTCCGTCGCACCGCCACCCACACCCACGACCGCCGCGAGGCTCACCACCTTCCCGCACCTCTCGCGCCTCCACCACCCTCTCCTCCTCCTCCTCCTTGAACTCAAAAACCGCACCACGAAGGAAACCCACCACCAGGCCCCTAGCCACCACCGCTGGCCTAGGCAAGCCTCCCCCACCGCCTGCGCCACCTCAGACCACCTCCACTGCCACCGTGGATCCCCTCCGGCCAATAAAAATCTGATTTTTATGTTTTCTACATTTGTAATTAAACCCTTGCCGAGCCACCGTGAAGCACCAGCATCGAAGCAACCCCATTCGATGCCTCCGCGAGCTCTCACTCGATCAAAGCCCTAGAAAAAGTGAGTTTTTATTTTTATTTTTATTTATTTATTTAAATAAAAATGTGATCTTTATATATATAACATTATATAAAAATGTAATCTTATATATAAATATAGCGATATAAAAGTATGATTTTTATTATATATATAGCGATATAAAAATATTATTTTTATAATATGAATAG
This sequence comes from Allium sativum, assembly GCA_030737875.1. Classification (NCBI taxonomy): domain Eukaryota; kingdom Viridiplantae; phylum Streptophyta; class Magnoliopsida; order Asparagales; family Amaryllidaceae; genus Allium; species Allium sativum. The sequence continues at coordinate 879,252,609 of CM060918.1, read as the reverse complement.
CGATATAAAAATATGATTTATATATATATAATAGCGAGATAAAAATATGATTTATATATATATAGTTTTTATTATATGAAGAGCATTATAAAAATATGATTTTTATTATATGGATACCGTTATAAAAATGGGATTTTTAACTATATATATCGTTGTTAAAAATATGATTTTTAATATTAATTGCATGAAACAGATCTCGTTGGGAACACGGTGAAGAACACAGCGCGCTGTAACAAATCCAAATCCAAACCATTCAATAAAGAATGACGGAGTGAAATCCAAAGGTGAAAACTCCTTTCCGCTCTATTTATTTTACCATTAAAAATATTCTAGGATGCAGACGGGGCTTAGAAGCCCCCAACACTATTTATTGTACAAACCATGATGTTTGATTTGAATTATATGGAGTTCAACACTCGAATTCGAACAATCACATAAATTAAAAGCGATGTATGGATATTACTGACACACGGATTTCATACTCCGCAAATAGCCATGTATGACGCCGTAAACAACATTAGGGAAGTTGAGTATTTATCTATCTGGATGTTCTACGTGATTTGATTATGGTTGTGAAAATTTATTTTTTTGGATTTGATTTGATGTGAATTGGATTGAAATTAGTTTGTGTATGGTGCGAGCCAGTATTAGGCGAGGGATAAGGCTAGATCTTATTCCGGTTCTAGTATCGTGCCGTTATGCTGCCGAAATTTTCTAAAAAGTGTTAGAAAAATTTAGTTAGTTGAAAATATTATTTTTAGCTTATAGCTGCGATAAATAAAATAATTATTAGGTAATTAAAAATAAGTTTACACATTCAATATAAATAACATTATATGGTAATCGATTGGTTGACAGACTGTTGTAATCGTTAGTTATTTATATTTAATGCTTATGAAGTTGTGTAAGGCATTCTGGATGATGTATGACTGTGTATAATTATTGTTGTGTACGTGTGTGTATGAAATCCATATAAATAACATTATATGATAATTGACCATGTCTGATTCCATTTCAGAAAGAACAAATATTTAAAAATAACGAATATTTTAAAATAATATCCAGTAAAGCATTAAAACGTGAATTTGATGTCCGATTTTGGATGGACATGAAAATATTTAGATATATGAATCTGTGTTGATTAGATATGCGCCATTTTGACGCGAACGATATTTATATCGATTTTATTCAATTTTATAATGAATATTGAAAAGGAAATGATTTCAAAATCTGATGTTTTGAAAATATTATCATTTATATATTATAATGATATAGAATATTCAATTTTGATTTAAAATTGAAATGAAAGTGGGAATCGTTTTAGAACGAATTTATAAATGGTTTATAAAATACGTTTTAAATGGAAATCAACGAAATATATAATATATATATATATATTTAATGGCCTGAATAGAACGCGCCGCGCCGTGACCGTTCGCGAATTTCGACCATTGACTTCGAATTGACATTTCAGGAGATCCGACCATCGGATTCTCCTAAAACCGGAACCGTTGGGTTCGTATCGAAAAGAGCTTTCCAAGGAGTATAAGAGATTTGAAATCTAATGGTTGCATTTGGAATTATGTCCAAATCAAATTTGTAAAAGGTCACTATAAGTGTAGTTCGATGATCGTTTATGGAAATCGACTGAAAGGGCCTTAATAAAATTATTAAAAATATTAATAATTTGTGTAGAATCATAATAAATGATTTGGAAAGAATTGGGATGAAAAAAATCCATATTGGGAAAGATAAAAAATATATTTTTATCAAAATGAACTAGTTATTAACTAGATTTGAAATCCAATAATTTTTAAATAAAATAAATTGGATATTTGAATGGTTTTAATATAATCAAAAATTTCCAGCGAACAAATTGGAATGGATTTGGAATTGATTTGGTATGGAGATAATCTTCGAAATATTTCGATATTGGATTCGGTGATTATACAGATATTGTTATGGAAATTTGGAATATATATATGTATGTATGTATATCATTATTTCCAATACGATATTTGTTTGTTTCAGAATTTAATATTGAATATAAGCCGATATAATTTCTATTCGGAGCCTTATATTTAATATCAAATGGGATTCTGGGTTTGTCGTTAATGATGTCATTAATAACACTATTCTTAAACCCAGTTGAGAAAAGAATAAGTCTTTTAATTAAGATTTAGTGAAGATTTCCAATTAATTAATATTTAATTGGAATTGAATAATAGAATTGAATTTTGGGTCTTTCGTGAATGGTGTCTTAAATAATACTGTTCCTTAGGCCTGTGTGAAAAGAAAAAATCTTTTAATTAAGATTATTAGAGTTTCCAATTATATTTAGTAATTGGAATAAAATGGAATGTGAATTGGGTTTATTGTGAAACGTGTTTTTAACGACATTCGTTCTTTAACCCGATTAACAGTGAAATGTGATTTGGAATCCATGAATCTTTTAACTAGGACTAATAGAAATTTTCCAAAGTAAAGTTTTCCAATTTAATAAAATAAATTGGAATGGAATTGAATTCGATTTGGTAATAATCGAAGTGAACTTCTGTGGAGGAAGGCTGTTAATATATATATGGAATTCAAAAGGCTTTGTCGTTATTCCATTTCTATTATTAGTCGGATACGGAAATTGATATCGATTATATATTGATCTGTTTTCTGTGAAGATTCCATAATTAATGGAATGTGATTTTGGGTTTATCGTGAACTGTGTTTTAAATGACATTGGTTCTTTAACCCAGTTAAAGACAGGATTTCATGTCTAGCATTGTATTTCGAATTGTATTGTTGATCTCTGCTAAATATATATTTGTTTGGTGGTGGAGAATTTATTCTCTTACTTAACACCCTTCTCTAAGACGTACGAGCTAAGAGGTTATATACCGATAGAAATCAATGGCACAGTGTAGATTGTCGATGTAACGTGTTTGATTTGCCAAAGTTAAATAATCATTAATATTGATTTTTAAGAAGATTAAAACTAAGTGGAGTTTTAATGAATCTTTAATTAGATTGAAATGTGAATGTGATAATTTATATTATCAAATTTGTAAATGATCAAGAATGGAGTATCACCAGTTTTGCTCCAAGCGATAGTTAAATGTTTAATTAGATTAGAACATGAAATGGTAATTAAATTTACCGATAACACCGTGGTGTTAGATATGGAGTATTACCAGTTTTTCTCCACAGAATGAGTGGGTTGGGATTAGGAAATAAAACAAATAATTTCTTTGGTAAGGTGCGCTAATCCCGACTACTTTGGACAAACCTTAATTTGGTTTGAATTGATATCCAAAGAAAGATTAAAGAAGCGGACCCAAATAGGCAATATTGTCACCGTCCAAAGGATATTCATATTTGTTACATCTTTTTATTTTAGTATCTCCCGGGAATGGTTATGTTGGTATACCAACCGTAAGGTGGCAATATATTCGAAACATTCAAGCGAAATGAATGGCTGGTCATATGTGGCCGAATTACAAGATTTCTTGTTGAACTCCAGTGTATCGCTTCAAGAGTACACTGATCGGAAGGTGATTTCATACCTTGTTATAGTTGGAAATCCATTACCCAACAAGAGCCTGTGGTTTTTGATTGTATATTATATATATGGAGCTTGAGATGAAAGCGTTCTACTAGATTGTTATTTACTTGATTTAGACATTATTATAATATCAGAACAATATTGTTTTAAAAATATTTTGGGTTACCATAAGGTAAAAGCCATCCGTATATATGTGTGAATCGGTCTTATGATTATTCTTTCTTTAGAAAAGGATTTTTTAAGTTAAACCGAAATGATTGGAGTTTACTCACACCATTCACATGATTGACCCAGAGTTTTTTTTTTGTTTTACCCAAAACTCTTGGGCGCTCAAATTTGTATGGGCAGTCAAGTAGTCGGGATTTTTCAAATACTTGGAAAAGCTTGGAGCATGAGGCTTAAACATTAGTTATATATATATATATATATATTGTTTCCGCTCTGATGTTATGTATACTCTGAAATGGTATATATATACAATTACGAGTTTTGTATTTCAAAGTTATGTTATATGATATATTTTATTTGTTCCGCTGTGAGATTCGTGTTTATTCTGATTCTTTTGTGTTGTGATCTTCTTCTATTCTAACTTTCTTTCTTTCTATTTCTCACCCTCTAACTTCTTTCTATTAATGATCAAGTATTCTCGACGCTTGAATAGTTGATATGGTATTTTATGTCGATTTTCGAGGTCGAAAATCCCGGTTCGTTACATGATTTAATGACGTACTCATATCTACGACTAGTCGGACAAGAGTTAACCAAATCCGAGCACAACTCAATCTCTTAATCGGTGCTCCTCACCTTAATACCATAGTGGATGAACGATGCCTAAGCAAATATGACACGACCATTCGCAAAATTAACTCTAACCCATAGCAACTTGAGAATGAGTATAAAACACTAAGTAAGCGTGAATAGAGCACCAAGACTTTAGACTACTTGACCTATAGTCTAACCTGATTGATGACTTGAGAGTATAAAATTTAATGACCAGATGTCTGATTACTCAAACGTAGCCTCGCTGAGACCGAGGCATAAGTACAGACTTAGTAACTAACTTCGAACACACTTTTGACATAGCGCATGACTTGTAGTTAATTGAGGGGAATGCACATCGCCTCCAGATTGAATCTTAAGTGTAGTGTGATAAATTCATAAGTACATTGAATGAAAAGTAAAAATAAATAACAATTTTTAGACAAAAAAGACTATCTTATTTACATCTATAGTTTTGTACAAGCATCGAGACAAAATTGTGAGGGACATACTTGCACAAGACTTCGGCCAACAAACTAAAAGAAAATCACAATTGCGGGCATGCCTATTTGTCCTTGAGTTGATTACAATTTTTGGCTTCTTTCTCAACTTCTCCAAATTAGACTCCTTAATGATTTTGCGCTTGTGAGGTTTATCACTCCTAGACCCCTCACCACCTTTTTTGGGCTTATCAAATTTCTTCTTACTTCTTATTTCTCTGGATCGAGGTGATTTCACTTCATCAGTGAATACCCTTAGCTGGGAATTTTCAAATATTGGACTACAAGCTGGGGAAGGAGAAATTATTTTTAAGGAACCTTGAACAATAACGCCCGACTCTATTTTTATGGATAGAAGCTTACCCTATACAATGCCAGCAAATCTCCCATGCTCAACTCACCAGTTATCCCAGACTTTCCAATGTAAATGACATCTTCCTCAACCTCGGCCTGGGACCGCATACCATCTAAGCCCTTCAAAGCATCAATCATTTCCTCGTCCTTCTCTGGATCTTCGACAGGGGATATCTAGGGTTTGTTGGAAGTATTTGATTGTCTCTATCCTGGCCTAATGAGTACCTGCAGCGGGAAGAGCTATAACTGTTATTCCGCTTGGTATAATGGGTGTCTCGAGCGCCGCCTCAATAGCTCGTCAACATGTGACAAGGACTCACTTAAACCTCGGATAAGTTATAAATATAACTTCTACAAAGTCACCATCGATGAGTCCAGAAGTTTCAGGGTCTTATATGATGGAAGATAATGGTTTGGAACTCCAAGGAGCCAAAAAATTGGGATTGTAACCCTTGATAATTCCAGATTCTTGGTAGTAGAAGAAGACCTAGAGCTTCCTTTAATGATAGACTTCCCTTTTTGCAGGAGCCTAGCAGCATCTTCCGCCTCTTTAAATAACCTCCTCTCTTCCTCTAGAACTTTGGGCTTATTGGCCCTCAAAAAGTTCTTCATAATCTCTTCTTCATCCAAAGACCCGTCCTTAAGACACGCCTCTCCTCATCAACAAGCTCACTCCAAGCATTGGCTAAAGTTTGGGGAGAGTCCTCGACCTATGATAAATCACGATACCTGAGGACTCGAGCAAAGAAACTCATAGTTAGAGGAAAATTCCTCTTATGCCTTCTTAATCTCAATTAGCTGATCTTCAAACACCTGCAAATCTATATCATACTGAGTTTTGGATTTTAAGGATGACTCAATTGTTGTGTGGGAAATTTCTTCCATCCCTTTAGCAGTGCCTCGCTGTTGGCTAGTTTGGCCTTTAACTCTGCATTCTCTTTCTCAAGAGTTCTCTTTTCTAGGCTTCAATCTATTAGAGCTAAGCGTTAATTTCAAATTTTCTTTGGCTCGACTTTCAGATCATCTTCCATATATTTCAATGTCAACTTCAACCATCTTTAGCTTGGCCTGATTTTTAGCAAGTTCCTTATCCACATGAGGGAGGAGACTTTTATCATAGTCCCACTCCTAATTTATATTACTGATGTCGAGCTCTAAGTTCCTAATTATCCCATATAACATCTGGGCATACTAGCAAGTCTCTTTGTACTCCCCATAGATCTTTTCAATTTTTTTTTGAGTCATTGACATTTTTAGGAATGGGATCAAGAGGAGGATGAAAGTGCATTTGTCTAAAATAGTACTATAAGAATTTAGCTTTCGGTTCTTTCTTCCATTCAACTACCGACATCTCAAGCATGATAGGATCTGCGATTGAGATAGCTTTGGAGTGATGCTTACTAGGGACCACTATTAGCTTCCCCTTGCTTTTATCCTTTGACTTCGAATTATTCTTTGAATAAGGCTCGCTAGAGGAACCTTTCAAAGCAATCTAGGCTTTGACAACTGACTTTTCTCTTTTGTGGGTTTCTTTTTTACTTTTGGATGTGTCAGTGTCGCAGCGGTACGGAGAACGAGGATGAGAACGAGAGTGGTACTCATAGTATTGATGATGCCATTCTCTCTCCCGTTCCTCCCTATCTCGATCCTTTCTTTGCTCCCACTCTTGATCAGAATAATACTTCGATGGGACCCCACTCTTTGACAGGCTGCGGTTGAGTCGCTTATAATTGTACGATCTTGACATTGTACCTTCAAACCAAAGTAAGTGCATGTCATAACTAGGAAATCATACAGTAGACAAGTGTTGTGACGTGCATTGAGCATGATGTGTGTGTCCTAGTTATCCCTCGATAGACTTGGTGCCAATTCCTTGATCATCGGCGTAATTTCCCCAACTTCATTATAAATACCCCCTGCCCCCGAGACATGACAGAGAATGTCTAGGGATTCAAATCTTTAAATTCATATTTCTCTGATGGTAGCTTCGGATCGTTTAAACCATTTAAATGGTCATCTATTCTCGTAGATTTGGTGTCATAGGCTAAAGATTTAGGTTGGGCAATGTACTCCAACGCAGATTTCTCATCCACTTCTTTCCTGACAATAGGAGGTAAGCTCTCTTTGTCTTTGTCTAGAATAGTTGTTTAACTTACACCGATAAATGTTCCTTCAGCAGCACCCCCGACGAGTACTTCTTTGTAGGATTCCCTAGTCATAGGCCCCCAACTAGGGGCATGGTACCTTCAGCGGCTATGCCTCTACCCCTGTAACAACCCGTATTTTGAATAACATGTTATAATGTAAATCAAGGCAGAATTAAATGTTAAAATCTGAATCAAGGGAAACGGGGTGTGCCATTGCGTTCGTCTTGGAAAAATACGTGAAATAGAGTCCGAGTTTTCGAAAATCGGAGTCCGTATGACCAAGTTATGGCCCGTCAAAGTTTTCAGAAAATTTCAAGTTCAAAAACAGTTCAAAATTTGAATTCAGAATTCAAATTCAGCTCAAGCAGGACAGGCGGGAAAATTCCCGCCAGCCCCAAGTCGACTGGGGAGTCGACTTGGGAGTCGACACACCCCAGGTGGTGTCGACTGCTCAGTCGACACCCCTGTCGACTCGAGTGGTCGGCCAGTTTGGCCTGGTGCACCTGTTTTGGCACCTGGGTCTTGTTTTGTTGGCTAGTGACGTGATTTGATGGCTCAGATCTGAATTAGGGTTAATCCTATGGCCTAAACTAACCTAAACTTCTATAAAAGGACCCTAATACCTAGCCTAAATCATCACAAATCATTCCTACAACTAATATGCCAAAATGCTTCTTGATCATGGCCTCCATCTTCATATCATGGCCTCCATCTTCTTCATGAAAGCTTGAGTGTTCTAAGCTAGTAAAAGAACCATCTTTCTTCATCAAAACAAGGATCTTTCTTCTTATTTATCAAAGACAACTTGGAGCTTATATTCATTTGGGGATTTCTAGTGTGGCTTCGTCTCAATCTTGTTTTACTTTGTTCTAGTCTTCTTAGCCAAGCTTTGTAAGCCCTATTCTACTCTTAGATTTAAACTATGAAGTTAATATGATCATGTAGCAAGTTGAAATGAGACTTTTGGGTATAATGCTTGTCTTTGGGCTATATTTATATGCATAGATCCATGTATGACTCTTTTGATCTATGATTGTGGCACTATCATGAACCTAGTATCACTTACCTTGATTTTTGGGTAGAAAGCTATGAGCTTTATTTGGTGCTTATGCATAATGCAACATAGGACTTGGTAGTTATGCATAATGCAACATAAATCCTCCCATGATCCTTATGTTAACTTTCCTATGATGTTACGAACTATATGCTAATCACATGTTATCACCTTATGTTAACTATGACCATGTTATCACCTATTTGCTAAGTTGATGTCATATGCTAGTTGTGATGAACACCTTTGCCTCATACATCACCATGTTAAACTTGTGATAGACTTTTCCACTTTATGCCCAACTTATCATATCATTATGTTCCCCCTTTTGATCTATTTGTGTTGATGCGAACTTACGTGCGATGGGGTTACGTTATGGGTAAACTTAAATGACATGAAACATGACTTGGAAATATGACATGTGATTATGCTTGAAAACATGAACGTGGACATGACATGTAGAAAACATGAAAGTGGCCAACTCGAGGTTGGGTTGAGTTTGTAGCATAAATCTACCCGGAACCGACCGTCTTAACTAATGGCTACAAACAATAGGACCCAATGTGAGTAGTTGGTCATATCGCACTTAAAACCCGAGGTTAGACTAAGTTGTGGTGTAAAGCTACCCGGACCCGCCCGGCTTAACTAGTAACCACAACAAAGTCTAATGTGAGAGGTTGGGGTGCATTAAGTTAATTAATGCCACATGGTAAGGTTAAGTCATGGACTACTTGAATACTTAACCAATTAAACAAGATGTATTGATAGGGTTAAGTCATGAACTGCTTGGATACACTTGACCAACTCAATACATGGTTAGGATAGGGTTAACCACACTTAACCCGCTTGAAATCCTAGTTACGTGGTCCTTTTCAGCAGTAACCCACTAGGGAGTATCATGGATACCCTGGACTAGGCTAGGGTGGGGCACGATTACTGGACTGATTGTAAGAGACCAAAAGAGACGGCTGAATGGTGCACCGGTTGTCCAGGCGGACCATGGTCGTGCACATTAAGTCCAGAGTTGAACATGGACACCAGTAGGTTTAGACTATGCATGCTTGATTTGTGTCTTTGGTTTACACCTTAGGGCTGGATACACCCTAGGGTGGACCTTGCATAGTTAACTACATTCCATAATTAAGCCGTATGACACCGATACACGACGAGTTACGCTTATAGGGAGCCGATCGACTAGACCGAGTAGTTGGACCTGGATTTAGGTCATCTCATGATGTTGGGCCAACTTTGGACCAAGGGATCATTTCTTGTTTATACTTAACATGGATTAGAACACTAGTACACTTGGTGCAACCTAACCTTGTATATGCGATGCCACTCTTGTTAACTTTCCACCATGCCAGTTATAATCCTATGTTTCATCTCTGTTTTACATGTCCAGTTAACTTTATTAGTTTTTATACTAATAGTAGGTAGGACTTACCAGTCTTTTTGACTGACCCGTTTTCTTTCGCCTCTTTTCTTCCGTTCCCCCCCCCCCCTCCCCAGGTTCTCAGGGTGGGAAAGCTAGCACCTAGCTTGGATCTTTAACTTGCTTTCTGGATAGCTCATGTACAGTTTGGACTTGAGCTCGCTATGGCTTTACCACGTCTACTTTGGGGATAGTTTACTTTATGTTATTTCCAGTTTTCAGTTTATGTTTTCTAGACTTGTAGTAGTTGGAAAATAATGACTAAGTACTATGATGTAACTTGACTATGGTTTTGAAATAGTAGTTTTATCCACTGCTTTATTTACTCTGTTTTACTTATATGTTCTGTCTTGTGATATCTTCATGCATGTTTACCTTGTCCAACACCCCTCCAAAACCAGTGTAATTACAAGAGTGACCCCGGCGGAGGTGGGGTGTTACATTTGGTATCAGAGCATAAGGTTTACAAGATTTGAGCAAAAGGTTTTTAAAACTTACCTTTTGAAAAACTATTTTCAAAACCGATTATAAAGAAGTATTTTCCAAGAAAAGTCTAGTTTATTTTAAAAGGCTATTCCCCAAAAGCCATTAGCACTATCCTTTGTTTCCTCGTTATAAATCTATCTTTTCCTTTTTCAGCATGGCCGATCTTAACCTTCCCGAGGGAGTACCCATACCCGGATGGTTCCGGAGGTACTTGGAAGCTAGGGCCAACGATGCGGGCCCAGCAACCACTCCCACCGTACCTGAGGTTCCTCCTCCTCCTCAGCGTCCACAAGCGGATTTCACAAGGATTTGCAAAGACTTTAAGGCGATGGGTGGCAAGAATTTTATTGGGACAGAGTCTTTTGTTGAGGCAAGAAACTGTTAAAAGAAACTGAAGACCTCTTTGCCATCTTTGATGTGGAAGACCGTAGAAAAGTTCTGTTGGCAGTATGGCTATTGAAAGAGGAAGCTGCTTATTGGTGGGAGGTCACCAACGCTACTAGGCCTATAGAGACTTGGGCCGACTTTAGGATGAGGTTTGGGCTTAAGTTTCTATCATCTGCTGAGGAGAATCTGCAAATGGAGAAGTTTATATCTTTGAAGCAAGGGGACATGACAGTGAGGGAGTATGTGAATAAGTTTAACCAGCTTGCTCGATTCGGTTTGGACATGGTTAACACACCCCAGAAGAAGGCTCTACGCTTTACACGAGGATTGAATGATCCATTACAAGGTCTAGCCATGTCTCATATACCCATGGGGGCCACTTTTGAGAGCCTAGTAGATATGGCATTGCTCCAGGGAGATGATAAGAATGGCAAGAAAGAAGTCAAGCCTAATGAGACTCAAACCAATAAGATGGACTCTAAGTGGGGAGGAAATCAGAGCAACCAGAGCAATCAGAACAACAAGAACAATAAGAACAACAAGGGTAACAAGGCCAACAACAACAAGGCAAGGGAGACAAGGAAGTGCAACTTCTGTGGGATTGTTGGACACATAGCCAAAGATTGTAGAAAGAAGAAGAGGAAGTTGGGAGAATGTTTTCATTGCGGAGAGACTGGACACTTCAGTAAGGATTGCCCAAAGAAGCAAGGGCAGGGGCAAGGACAGACTCAGCGAGCAGGACCTTCTGGAGGGCAGATGCATGCTCTCAACACTACTCCAGCTCCGTACCGAGGTAGTATTTCTGTAGAAAGCCTTGTTTATATTTCTGGTTTTCCTGTTCGAACTTTATTTGATTCTGGCGCATTGCATACCTTTATCTCTTCTAACATTGTTGAAAGTTTGCACCTAAGTACTAGTCTAGTTGAGGATCCCGTTAGTGTTTCAAATCCAATTGGGGGTTCCGCCTATCTATCTATGATTTGTATGGATTTGAGGATTTCTGTCTTGACCGTAGAATTCACATGTAATTCTTATGTTCTCGGGTTTTTGGGATACGGGTTGATTTTGGGCATGGATTGGTTGTCCAGTTATGGAGCCATTCTTGATTGTGAGCATAGGGTGGTGAGGCTCATGACTCGCCTCGGTAATACCCTAGAAATTTTTTGTAACCCTATGGATCCCGTCATGTTATGTTATCTTGAATCTCTTGACTCGTCCATCGATGATCTGCAATATGTAAGGGTGGTCCGAGAATATCCCGATGTCTTTGATGAGGTTAAGGGGTTACCCCCTAAGTGAGAGATAGATTTCCGCATTTATCTTGTTGATAATGCTAAGCCAGTTTCATTGCCTGTTAGGCACATGGCCCCGCGAGAAAGAAGAGAGCTTAGCAAGCAAATCAAGGAGTTGCTTGAGAAAAATTTCATTAGGCGAAGCATTTCAGAATGGGGTGCTCCGGTGGTATTCGCTACTAAGGCGGATGGTTCGCTTCGTCTATGTGTTGATTATCGTGAGTTGAACAAGCTGACAAAGAAGAATAGACACCCGTTACCGAGGATTGATGATCTCTTTGACCAGCTTGTTGGTGCTTCTATTTTCTCTCAGCTAGATCTAGCCACCGGATTCCATCAGCTTAGAGTGGCTGAGGATAGTATTGATAAGACTGCGTTTAGGACTCCAGATGGATTCTTTGAATGGCTAGACATGTCGTTCGGTTTGACTAATGCACCCGCATACTTTGTTGATTTGATGAGTAGGGTGTTCAGGGAGTTCCTTAACAAGTTTGTGGTTGTCTTCGTGGATGATATCCTGGTCTTCTCTAAAGACGAAGAAGAGCATGCTACACACCTCAAGGAGGTTATGGATACGCTTAGAGCTCATCAGTTGAAAGCCAAGTTCTCTAAATGCCATTTCTGGAGAAAGGAAGTTCGATTCCTTGGGCATATAGTTTCTAAGCAAGGCATAGCTGTGGATCCCGCTAAAGTGGTGGCGGTACAAGACTGGAAAGTTCCAAAGAATGCAACTGAAGTGAGAAGCTTTCTCGGTCTGGCAGGATATTATAGGAAGCTCATTAAGGACTTCGCTAGGATTTCAGCCCCTCTTACTAAGTTAACGAAGAAGAACTTAGTCTTTGCATGGGACCTAGAGTGTGAGCTTCCTTTTCAAAGGCTCAAGAAAGCCCTCACCTCAGCTCCAGTTCTAGCATTACCCGATGGAGGGAAGTTGTTTACCATGTACACCGATGCATGTGGCACTAGATTAGGCGCTGTCCTGATGCAAGAAGGGAGAGTGATATGCTTTGGGGGTAGGCAACTCAAAGTTCGTGAGAAGAACTATCCCACTCATGATTTGGAGTTGGCGGCGATTGTCTTTGCACTCAAATCCTGGCGCCACTATCTTCTAGGCGAAAGGTTTGAGTTGTATACTGATCACAAGTCACTCAAGTACCTCTTCTCGCAGAAAGATTTGAATCTAAGGCAGCAAAGGTGGATGGAATTCTTGGCATCATATGACTTCGAGATAGCTTATACCCCCAGCAAGGGTAATGTTGTGGCAGATGCGCTAAGCAGAAGAAGGTTGACTTTGAGTCCCTTGTTTGTTGAGATGAAGAGCCTAGAGTTCTTGGCAACTTTTGATTTTTCACCTGCTGTTGGGTCAATGACTGGTTCGTTAGCATCCCTCGAGCTTATACCTACACTTCTTAATCAAGTTGGGGCTTCACAGAGGGAAAACCCGCAGATAGTTGAGATCATGGACAAGTTGATTCGGGGTGAGACGTCAAGTCACCTCGCTAGATATACTGTTGATGACAAGGGATGGATAAGGCGTGATGGAAGACTATGTGTCCCACGAGTGGGAGACTTAGTAAATAAAGTTCTTGAGGAGGCGCATCACTCGAGGATGACCATACATCCCGGAGGGGATAAGATGTACCGGGATATGAAGCGCATTTTCTTTTGGGATGGGATGAAAAAGGATGTGGCAGAGTTTGTTTCTAGATGCATGGTTTGCCAGCAAGTAAAGGCCGAGTCGAAGAAGCCCGGTGGGCTACTGCATCCATTGGAGGTCCCGCAATGGAAGTGGGAAAGTATCTCGATGGATTTCGTGGATGGATTGCCTAGGTCAAGGAAGGGAAATACGAGCATATGGGTCATAGTTGATAGACTTACGAAGAGTGCTCATTTTATTCCGGTGAAGAGCAAGAGGACTGCATCATGGCTAGCATCTGTTTATCTTCGAGAGATAGTGCGATTGCATGGAGTTCCTTCTAGCATAGTCAGCGATCGTGACCCAATCTTCACTAGCCAGTTCTTGAATAGTTTGCAAGAAGCGATGGGTACGCGATTGAATCTAAGTATAGCCTATCACCCACAGACGGATGGCCAGACCGAAAGGGTGAATAGGGTACTAGAAGATCTGTTGAGGCTATGCATTCTTGACTTTGGTGGCACTTGGGAAGACCACCTTCCTCTCATAGAGTTTGCTTACAATAACAGCTACCAAGCAAGCATAGGGATGGAACCATTCGAAGCTTTATATGGGAGGCCGTGCAAGTCACCAACATGTTGGTGGAAGACGACGGATAAGCTTATACTTGGGCCCGACATGGTAAGGGACACATCCGAGAAGGTTGAGTTGATTCGAAGGCAGATGAAAACGGCCCAAGACAGACAGAAATCCTATGCAGACAAGCGAAGGACAGACTTAGAGTTTGAAGTTGGAGATATGGTCTTTGTGAAGGTTTCTCCTTTGCGAAATGTGGTTTGTTTTGGAGCAGTGGGGAAGCTGGCACCAAGGTTTGTAGGACCCTTCCCTATCATCGAGAGGATTGGGCAAATGGCTTATAGAGTGGAATTGCCCGAAAATCTGGCTGGAGTGCACAATGTTTTTCATGTCTCGCATCTCCGAAAGTGCCTACATGAGTCAGCCGAGGTGGTTGAGCCTAGCATTCTTGAAGATGTGGAGGTAGAGAAAGAGGCAACTTTGAGGCGAGCTCCGATCCGTATCTTGGGAACGGAGATCAAGAAGCTGAGGAATCGAGAAGTCAAGTTGGTAAAGGTTCAGTGGAGTGAAGCCGAGGAAGACGCAACTTGGGAAACCGAGGAGAAGATGCGTGGGCTTTATCCATTTCTTTTTGAGGGTACATTCTCAATCTCTTTTCCTAGTTAGCATATCTTTCTTTTGCTATCCATGTTTATCTTGTTATCTCGTTAACCTTGTCATGAGAACATTAGGTAGAAACCCTTTGGATGAAACATGTATTAGAAACATGTTATGCTTGATGTTTGCAAGTGGGTACTCGTGGATGCATGATACACATTAGGCACTAAGATCGGCTCACACACTTTCATATTGCATATGCATGAGTGCTTATACTTATTCATGGCTGAAACTTGTTATGCTATCACGTGGATGTTGCATATGGATGCATGTTATGTGCACTCATGTAGAGATTATAGGAATTTGCATACATATGGACTCATTTCACTAACATACTTTACATTAAGGAGGTTTACTGAATCAGTAACCGCCTGATTTTCGCATTAGATAAGTACATACACACACACCTTTTGCATATGTTCATACAGCATTTAGAATCTTTTAAGGACAATGACTGCTCGTGGATGATGTTTTGAGTAGATGGATGATGGATGGTAGGATACGTTCTTCCTAACTTGAAGATTTCGGGGACGAAATCCTTTAAGGTGGGGAGAATGTAACAACCCGTATTTTGAATAACATGTTATAACGCAAATCAAGGCAGAATTAAATGTTAAAATATGAATCAAGGGAAAGGGGCTGTGCCATTGCGTTCGTCTCGGAAAAATACACGAAATAGAGTCCGAGTTTTCGAAAATCGGAGTCCGTATGACCAAGTTATGGCCCGTCAAAGTTTTCAGAAAATTTCAAGTTCAAAAACAGTTCAAAATTTGAATTCAGAATTCAAATTCAGCTCTAGCAGGACAGGCGGGAAAATTCCCGCCAGCCCCAAGTCGACTGGGGAGTCGACTTGGGAGTCGACACACCCTAGGTGGTGTCGACTGCCCTGTCGACTTGGGTGGTCGGCCAGTTTGGCCTGGTGCACCTGTTTTGGCACCTGGGTCTTGTTTTGTTGGCTAGTGACGTGATTTGATGGCTCAGATCTGAATTAGGGTTAATCCTATGGCCTAAACTAACCTAAACTTCTATAAAAGGACCCTAATACCTAGCCTAAATCATCACAAATCATTCCTACAACTAAATTATGCCAAAATGCTTCTTGATCATAGCCTCCATCTTCATATCATGGCCTCCATCTTCTTCATGAAAGCTTGAGTGTTCTAAGCTAGTAAAAGAGCCATCTTTCTTCATCAAAACAAGGATCTTTCTTCTTATTTCTCAAAGACAACTTGGAGCTTATATTCATTTGGGGATTTCTAGTGTGGCTTTGTCTCAATCTTGTTTTACTTTGTTCTAGTCTTCTTAGCCAAGCTTTGTAAGCCCTATTCTACTCTTAGATTTAAACTATGAAATTAATATGATCATGTAGCAAGTTGAAATGAGACTTTTGGGTATAATGCTTGTCTTTGGGCTATATTTGTATGCATAGATCCATGTATGACTCTTTTGATCTATGATTGTGGTACTATCATGAACCTAGTATCACTTACCTTGATTTTTGGGTTGAAAGCTGTGAGCATTATTTGGTGGTTATGCATAATGCAACATAGAACTTGGTAGTTATGAATAATGCAACATATATCCTCTCATGATCCTTATGTTAACTTGCCTATGATGTTACGAACTATAAGCTAATCACATGTTATCACCCTATGTTAACTATGACCATGTTATCACCTATTTGCTAAGTTGATGTCATATGCTAGTTGTGATGAACACCTTTGCCTCATACATCACCATGTTAAACTTGTGATAGACTTTGCCACTTTATGCCCAACTTATCATATCATTATGTTCCCCCTTTTAATCTATTTGTGTTGATGCAAACTTACGTGCGATGGGGTTACGTTATGGGTAAACTTAAATGACATGAAACATGACCTGGAAATATGACATGTGATTATGCTTGAAAACATGAACGTGGACATGACATGTAGAAAACATGAAAGTGGCCAACTCGAGGTTGGGTTGAGTTTGTAGCATAAATCTACCCGGAACCGACCGGCTTAACTAGTGGCTACAAACAATAAGACCCAATGTGAGTAGTTCGTCATATCGCACTTAAAACCCGAGGTTAGACTAGGTTGTGGTGTAAAGCTACCCGGACCCGCCCGGCTTAACTAGTAACCACAACAAAGTCTAATGTGAGAGGTTGGGGTGCATTAAGTTAATTAATGCCACATGGTAGGGTTAAGTCATGGACTACTTGAATACTTAACCAATTAAACACGATGTATTGATAGGGTTACGTCATGAACTGCTTGGATACACTTGACCAACTCAATACATGGTTAGGATAGGGTTAACAACACTTAACCCGCTTGAAATCCTAGTTACGTGGTCCTTTTCAATAGTAATCCACTAGGGAGTATCATGGATACCCTGGACTAGGCTAGGGTGGGGCACGATTACTGGACTGATTGTAAGAGACCAAAAGAGACGGCTGAATGGTGCACCGGTTGTTCAGGCGGACCATGGTCGTGCACATTAAGTCCGGAGTTGAACATGGGCACCAGTAGGTTTAGATTGTGCGTGCTTGATTTGTGTCTGTGGTTTACACCTTAGGGCTGGATACACCCTAGGGTGGACCTTGCACAGTTAACTACATTCCATGATTAAGCCGTATGACACCGATACACGACGAGTTAGGCTTATAGGGAGCCAATCGACTAGACCGAGTAGTTGGACCTGGATTTAGGTCATCTCATGATGTTAGGCCAACTTTGGGCCAAGGGATCATTTCTTGTTTATACTTGACATGGATTAGAACACTAGTACACTTGGTGCAACTTAACCTTGTATATGCGATGCCACTCTTGTTAACTTTCCACCATGTCAGTTATCATCCTATGTTTCATCTCTGTTTTACATGTCCAGTTAACTTTATTAGTTTTTATACTAATAGTAGGTAGGACTTACCAGTCTTTTTGACTGACCCGTTTTCTTTCGCCTCTTTTCTTCCGTTCCCCCCCCCCCCAGGTTCTCAGGGTGGGAACGCTAGCACCTAGCTTGGATCTTTAGCTTGCTTTCTGGATAGCTCATGTACGGTTTGGACTTGAGCTCGCTATGGCTTTACCACGTCTACTTTGGGGATAGTTTACTTTATGTTATTTCCAGTTTTCAGTTTATGTTTTCTAGACTTGTAGTAGTTGGAAAATAATGACTAAGTACTATGATGTAACTTGACTATGGTTTTGAATTAGTAGTTTTATCCGCTGCTTTATTTACTCTGTTTTACTTATATGTTCTGTCTTGTGATATCTTCATGCATGTTTACCTTGTCCAACACCCCTCCAAAGCCAATGTACTTGCAAGAGTGACCCGGGCGGAGGTGGGATGTTACAACCCCCAACTGGGGTACCACCCATGCCAGAGCTTCTATTAGTATTTAAAAAGTTAAAGATGTAAAAACCCCACACTTTTCTGAGATCAAATTTCAACAAAAATCAAAACTTGAACCCATCCAAGAATATAGAGTATAAATATGATACCAGCACTAATGAGCATGAGCATAATCAGAGTAAAATAAAACAAACTCACAGCGGAAACATGATAGGAGAATAGGTATTGACCCGGCAACTGTCTTAAAAGAAAATCGCCACATCAATATTAAAAATGATAGAACAAGAGCATAGAATCAAACTTGAACACTTGCAGAGACGTGTCTTCTCCAAGGTAAACCTGAGAGTTGTTACGAGGAGGGGGTCAGAACAACAAATCCTGGTGAGTAGAAAATTTATAACCTTGTTCACAATACACAAACGCATCCTTTTTGGTTTCACCAAAAATCATATGTCTAACATAGCTAGTAATTCTAACCTAACCTTGTAAGAATTTACACGTGACGACTAACTACCATACCCAAGGTAGTACTTCCCAAAAAATAACGTTAATGAAATACCAAGATAGATCTTTTATGCATAAGTTTTAAGCCTTTAAACCACGACTCAAGCAAATACCAAAATTAAGAAGTGGGTTCTCCAACTACTCAATACCCTATAAAGAAGGTGGTCTATTCGATATAGCTACTTATGGACTCACTCATAATATAATATAAGGTCGGATCCCTATGATCATTTAATGCCTAAGGCAGATGTATTGATCACTTAAACCTATTAGTTGTTTACTATATGCTAATATATAAAATTAGAGGACATTAGCTACTGTAACACCCCACATCCATTAGTGTCACTCACAAAGGGAATGCACTAAGTTCTGTGGATCATTTAGGGTAAAAGATGCAGATAAATTACAAGACAGACAGAAATTAAACAGCGGAAAATAAAACTTTGCTTTATTGATAAAATAGTTTGTACAATGGTTTCTTTACAATATCAGAGTATCATATGTCTTACAAAATAAAGAATCATAAAAACAACATTTATATCCCACGATTTTAGCAAGAGCCAGCCATAGCATCTGAAAAGAGAATCCAAGCAAACTTCGACAAATCTTCAAGCTGGGAAAGAGTGGCAGTCCAACTTAACCTGAGCTAAACTATTCCCTCCTTTACTACCTTGGGGGGGGGGGGGAACGGAAGAAAAGAAGACGAAAGAAAAACAGAGTCAGACATAAAGCCTGAGTAAGTTCAGTAACTTCTAGCATGTGAACATGGAAAAACAAAACGACATGAATTAACTGAATACAATATTACACCATGACGATAGGGTCAAGGTAGTCACAAGATATGCTAAGATAAACTGGATATGCTCTAATACTTTCGCCGCTTCGCTATTTCCTTGTTATACAGACTTCTATTATCTCTGCACCAACTAACTAATGTCCCAACTAGTAACGCTTATGTGATCCCAATCCCAGTATTTTCCATCGCCTTCAGGCATCCATTTATTTATTTGCTACCTAGATTTAATCTAGGGTTTTCTACCAAGTGCCTTTTAGATTCAACTAGAGTTTACGCTGTCTGCTGAACGCTTCTCGGATTCAGGATTTATGCCACCTAGTTCAACTAGGAATTATGATACCTGTCGAACGATGCCCCCAAGTCTAGGACACAATACCTAGAGTGGTATATGTTCCTATACTTCCCCACGCATGTATCGCGAATAGTTATCGCTTGTCTAGATGCACATGTCCTGTAATGTGCGACCTGAGTCCTGTGTCAGGGCAAATCAAGGAATACAGAACTCGGTCGGGAGCTTTCAGATATTTGCCGATGCAGATGCTAAGGTCTGTTTTTATTCCAGTGGATATGGTCTCACTTGACCCCTCCCTCAACTAATGAAAGGCACACCTTGTAAAATGAGAACTATACGCCGGCCCCCGGTGCCCCTCTAACCTATGGCCATCCTCACCCATAACTAGATAGCAAGTATATGGTCTTTTGGAGTTATCCGCCTTTCCGCTTCACGTATCTTGATTGACTCAAGATGGATGGTAGACGACGAGTTGCTATCACAAGGCTACCGTTTTCTCACCGAATCACGCCGGTCCATCCTAGTCTTTAGGTTGCCATATATATTGCAACCAAGGCATACTCCTGGTTCTTCTACACAAACCTTAACCTCTGTAAGCCCAGGAGGATCATCTGCAGCCTCACAGAGGGATACCAAGAGTACCCTCACGTCCCCTCGAAGCCTCGGGCTTCGTAACCCAATTCGTTGGAGCCTTATTTTTACTCAGACGGACATTCGCTCCTTCCCGTGTTATACTAAGAATTACTACTAAGTTCTACTAACTAAGATTTACCACTTAGTTCCCTTTCCCGTCAATTTGGATCGGTTAAGTGTCATTAGTCAATTCAAGCCAACCTAACCCTCTTCATTTATCCTGTCAAACTGGTTAAGTGTTATCAGTAATTCATGTTGACTTAACCCCACCACAAACCAAGTTATATTGGTTAGGTATTTCTTATTACTTAACCCTACTCATTCACCCTGTATTGGTTTAGTGTTCCTTTTTAACTTAACCTTGCCTGTCTGTTTTAACTAACATGTCATTAACGGTTAAGTATTATCCCTTCATGTTTTAGACTTAACCCTATTCCTTTATCACAATCTGATGGTTAAGTGTTCAAGTTTACTTAACCCTACAGTCTAGCCCAGCTAACATATCAAATTGGCTAAGTGTATTTACTTAACCCCAACCTCTAGTCTAGTGATCATGTTAATTTGGCTAAGTGTATTAACTTTACTTAACCCTACCTTCTAGTCTAGTTAACATGTTAATTTGGCTAAGTGTTTTCTTAGTTTCTTAACCCCTACAAATCTGGTCTTGTTACAATAAGTTTGGTTAAGTTTCCCTATGGACTTAGCCCTCCCATTCTAGCTTGACTGTGTTAAGTTGGTTAAGTGTTCCTATAGACTTAACCCTCCCATTCTAGCTTAACTGTGTTAAGTGTCAGTCTGAACCTAACCCCACCCATCAGTCTAGTTATCATGTTGAACTGGTTAAGTGTCTTAGATTAACTTAACCCTACCATTCTTGTTCTAGCTTTAACTAAATAGATTAAAGCCGCGACCACTCACATTAGACAGATATTGTTGCGAATATTGGATGTGCCGGTTGGTTTCGGGCAGGTTTACATCGCAACTCAGTCTAACCTCGGGTTAGGCATATTCGTGTTTTCTAAGTTCAAAGGGTTTTGATTAAGTTTCAAATCAGGTTTTGAAAGTAACCATCCCGTCCGTCGGATCAATTAGGGAGAGCAGGAAACTTGTATTTTTCAAACCCAAGCCTAGACACTATCCTCTCTGTCACCCTAGAACTTTCTGGTGTGTCATTAAAAGAGGTGTTGTTAATAAACCTTTAATTTGTCTAAATTTACATTTCCTCATTCAAGCCAAATTCTATAAGTAAATTATTCCTAATTTACTTCTTTCCTAATTACTCTTTTAATGTGAATTGTCAACGTTTCTTCTTATGGCCCATTCTCCCCTCTATATCATATTTATGCCCTTTTGGTATGTATACTATACCAAATTAAGTGTCACTAACTATGAATTTGCTAAACCTGACAGTTATTCCCAATTATGGCCAATTTCACATTTATGCCAATATACTTACCGTGCCAAATTAGCTAATCCAATTCCGATTCAACATTCTAATTCACATCAAACTAAACTTATTACTCTAGCTCACTATTCATGTAAATGCTAGATTTACACGTCAATACTAGATTTACACGTCAATACTAGATTCAAATTACACATGTTATAATTCATGTCAAATTTATCCAATTTGCATTTCTATGAATATGCCATAATACATGTTCCCAATTTATGCCAATTTCCAAGTTAAACTACGTTTTAGTAAATTTCATATTTTGCCCCAAATCGCATTCCCACCGTTCGTACAATCATGTTTCAATCTAGATTATAGATAAATCTAGATTCGTAACAAATAGGGAATGAACCAAAGATTGCTATGAAAAGGATAGATATAACAACTAGCATAAAATGGTTTTGAATAACGACGTAGGTTCAAGAACATGGGTAGACCTAACTTAATAGGTAAATTCCCAAGGTCTAAAACCAAGAATAGACAGAGTAGGTTCAAGAACATGGGTAGACCTAACTTAATAGGTAAATTCCCAAGGTCTAATACCAAAGAAAACCAAGGACATGCAGAATAAATAATCGGGTTTAGACCCAATCTCATAATCACAAAACTTTAGCAACACTTTCCTAGTCATGAATCATAGGTGTTTAATCACAGACGTCCTTGTTATGTCATAGGTAATGGTTTATGTTTTCTAATCAAAGGCATAGGTTTAGTCAAGGAAATAATCCTCATAGTCACAGTCACAGTCATAGGAAATGTTCGTAGTCATAGGCAATGTCCATAGTCATAGGCAATGTTCGTAGTCATAGGCAATGTCCATAGTCATAGGCAATGTTCATAGTCATAGGAAATGTTCATAGTCATAGGCAATGTTCATAGTCATATGCAATGTTCATAGCCATAGGCATATGGTTCCAAAGTCCATAGTTTCACAGTCACAGTCTTATTGGTCATCGAATCACAACAGTTCTTAATTAGGTCCAAAGGTACAAGCACTGATTCAAGTAGAAAGATTAGGCATAATCTTTTATCCCTTTAATTTCATGTCACGAATAAAAACAAAACGTTCAAATCTAAAAATAACTGACTTACAGAGATTTAGATTAGAAAAGAAAGATGGCGTTGCTATGATTCGTGCGACGTTGCTTGAAACCGTTGAATCAGCTTTTGATTCCCTTCTTGAAGCTTTAATTTTGATTTGAATCTCCAATTAGAAGAAGAACTATAACTTGTTTTAGTGGAGGATTAGATTTATTTTAATGGTGGAGGCTAGAGTAGAGAGAAGCAGTATGTAGATGCCTTAGAGAATTTGTGTGGAGGAACCCTTAGGTCTAGGCATTCTTTTATAGGTGTAGAGAGTGTTTTAGGGCCCTTAGATCATCATAGAAGCCATCAGAATCGCACAGATCGAATACACATCATCCAACCACTCAAAAGGAGACACGTCAGCATAGAACACTCCAGAATTCGGTGCTGGATTAGTATGGGCGCACTTGGCACGTGCGCCAGTGCATTTTTGTACGGGCGCACTTCACAAGTGCGCCAGTGCATTCTGGTCTGTTTCCGGTTTCTCTGCCTAACTTCGTTCGTCCATATCTCCTTCATACGGAGTCCGATTTATGCAAACTTGGACTCTATCTCAAGCAGAATTTCGAGACGAACGCAATGGCACAACCCGTTTCCCTTAATTCTTCTTTTAAAAATTAATTATACCCTGATTTGTGAATCTTAGTGTTACAGAATTACGGGGTGTTACATTCTCCCCCACTTAAAAGGATTTCGTCCCCGAAATCTTCAAGTTAGGAAGAATGTGTCCTACCATCCAATCACCCATCTACTCAGCCATTCAATCACAGGCATTCATTGTCCTTAAAAGATTTCTAATGCTTTCATGTTCATATGCATAGTGTGTGTACATGTCTTTATCTAATGCAAAATCAGGCGGTCTACTGATTCAGTTGACCTCCTTAATGCGAATTATGTCAGTGCCATGCGTCCAATCATGTATGCAAGCATCCCTAGTTACGTAAATACTACATGCGTGCATAGCCATTCATCCATATGCATCATCCATATGATCACATATCAAGTTCAACTTACAAACAAATACATATCTGTAAATGCAAGATGAAAGCGTCCGAACTTGGTCTAGTGCCTAATACGTATGGATATGCATCCACGAGCAACCATTAGCAACCACTTGCAACCACCAACCATAACATGTTTAAAACACATGTTTACATCCATTGGCTTCTACCTAAGGGTCGAAGATACGACCTAGGTGATATACCTTGGAAAGGGAGAAACAATTATGCGTAAAGCTCCTAAAACAAAGAAATCAAGGATGCACCCTCAAGGAAAAGGGTATGATGCTAGTATCTAGCCTTCTTGAGCTTTACTCCACTATATCTTAACTAATTTAACTTCACGATTGTGAAGTTCCGGATCTCCATTTCCAAAACAAATTTCAATCACGGTACCAGGTATACGTACTAAGATGATCAGAGGTCTCCCTCTTATCCGCCATGCCATAACTATAAGAGTCGAAAGGTCACTACGCGCTCTTTGGAGTGCCTGCAACAACTATTCCTCTCTCACGTAAACCATCCTAGTCGAACTTGACATTCCTCAAGTACAAGCCCCAAAGGCCTAAACCAATATCAGACAAGCACCCAAGGAATATCTCCTTTGAATTTAAACGATCTACGTGAGATGATATAAGCAAACTCGATAGCTATTCTCAAATCCCTACTGACCAAAAATAAACTGGTCAGACCACCAATTGGATTTGAAATTCTAGTGGGATCTTTCTACTATACAAGTACTATGGTGTAGAGACTCAACTATGGAAGTAGATATGAACAAATGCGAAGTGCTAAAGCCAAAGGAAATAGTACGAATAGCAAAACTAGACTCTTCCATCAGAACTTTACTACCTTTCTTCTAGGTACGCTTGGTGGCGAAAGCATGTACTTGTCCTTCTGAAAATCTCGTCCTCGTTCTTGCCCTTGTCCTTAAGTATATGCCCTATCATACCCTAGTAAAGATACTTCCTCTTGTCTTAGGTTTTATAATTCCTTCCTCCTTTGTGAGCTAAATCTGCATCCATGAATTCATCATCCTAGGGTTGTGCTCCCTAGCCAAACTCCTCATCCCCTTCCGTGTGTAGTCATGTTGACAAATCCCTCGAAAACTGCCTCCATCATCCGGAAAACCCTATAAGCTTCGAAAGAAAACTGCTCGTAGATGAAACAACTACGGCTATGGATGGAAGCCGGGCACTACTTTGCCCTTCGATGAGGTTACCTCCCAGAAAGCCAGGAGCCCCAGAGACTCAAGAAAGAAGGAGACAAGAATTTAAACAGAGGAAGAGAAGATAGTGCGTATGGCTTTGGGGAATATGTCTTTAAAACAAATCTTTTCTCTTGAAAATGCTTCTTTAAAAACCGTTTTTGAAAATAATTTTTTAAATCCTTTATCTGATCTGGTAACCTTCAGCTCTGATACCAATGTGTAACACCCCACATCCGTTAGTGTCACTCACAAAGGGAATGCACTAAGTTCTGTGAAGCATTTAGGGTAAAAGATGCAGATAAATTACAAGACAGACAGAAATTAAACAGCGGAAAATAAAACTATGCTTTATTGATAAAATAGTTTGTACAATGGTTTCTTTACAATATCAGAGTATCATCTATCTTACAAAATAAAGAAGCATAAAAACAACATTTATATCCCCTGATTTTAGCAAGAGCCAGCCATAGCATCTGAAAAGAGAATCCAAGCAAACTTCGACAAATCTTCAAGCTGGGAAAGAGTGGCAGTCCAACTTAACCTGAGCTAAACTATTCCCTCCTTTACTACCTTGGGGGGGAACGGAAGAAAAGAAGACGAAAGAAAAACAGAGTCAGACATAAAGCCTGAGTAAGTTCAGTAACTTCTAGCATGTGAACATGGAAAAACAAAACGACATGAATTAACTAAATACAAGATTACACCATGACGATAGGGTCAACAAGATTAGACACGGTAGTCACAAGATATGCTAAGATAAACTGGATATGCTCTAATACTTTCGCCGCTTCGCTATTTCCTTGTTATACAGACTTCTATTATCTCTGCACCAGCTAACTAATGTCCCAACTAGTAACGCTTACGTGATCCCAATCCCTGTATTTTCCATCGCCTTCAGGCATCCATTTATTTATTTGTTACCTAGATTTAATCTAGGGTTTTCTACCAAGTGCCTTTTAGATTCAACTAGAGTTTACGCTGTCTGCTGAATGCTTCTCAGACTCAGGATTTATGCCACCTAGTTCAACTAGGAATTATGATACCTTTCGAACGATGCCCCCAAGTCTAGGACACACTACCTAGAGTGGTATATGTTCCTATACTTCCCCACGCATGTATCGCGAATCGTTATCGCTTGTCTAGATGCACATGTCCTGTAATGTGCGACCCGAGTCCTATGTCAGGGCAAATCAAGGAATACAGAACTCGGTCGGGAGCTTTCAGATATCTGCCGATGCAGATGCTAAGGTCTGTTTTTATTCCAGTGGCTATGGTCCCACTTGACCCCTCCCTCAACTAATGAAAGGCACACCTTGTAAAATGAGAACTATACGCCGGCCCCCGGTGCCCCTCTATCCTATCGCCATCCTCACCCATAACTAGATAGCAAGTATATGGTCTTTTGGAGTTCTCCGCCTTTCCGCTTCACGTATCTCGATTGACTCAAGATGGATGGTAGACGACGAGTTGCTATCACAAGGCTACCGTTTTCTCGTCGAATCACGCCGGTCCATCCTAGTCTTTAGGTTGCCATATATATATTGCAACCAAGGCATACCCCTGGTTCTTCTACGTAGACCTTAACCTCTGTGAGCCCAGGAGGATCATCTGCAGCCTCACAGAGGGATACCAAGAGTACCCTCACGTCTCCTCGAAGCCTCGGGCTTCGTAACCCAATTCGTTGGAGCCTTCTTTTTACTCAGACGGACATTCGCTCCTTCCCGTGTTATACTAAGAATTACTACTAAGTTCTACTAACTAAGATTTACCACTTAGTTCCCTTTCCCGTCAATTTGGATCGGTTAAGTGTCATTAGTCAATTCAAGCCAGCCTAACCCTCTTCATTTATCCTGTCAAACTGGTTAAGTGTTATCAGTAATTCATGTTGACTTAACCCCACCACAAACCAAGTTATATTGGTTAGGTATTTCTTATTACTTAACCCTACCCATTCACCCTGTGTTGGTTCAGTGTTCCTTTTTAACTTAACCTTGCCCGTCTGTTAACATGTCATTAACGGTTAAGTATTATCCCTTCATGTTTTAGACTTAACCCTATTCCTTTATCACAATCTGATGGTTAAGTGTTCAAGTTTACTTAACCCTACGGTCTAGCCCAGCTAACATATCAAATTGGCTAAGTGTATTTACGTAACCCCAACCTCTAGTCTAGTGATCATGTTAATTTGGCTAAGTGTATTAACTTTACTTAACCCCACCTTCTAGTCTAGTTAACATGTTAATTTGGCTAAGTGTTTTCTTAGTTACTTAACCCCTACAAATCTGGTCTTGTTACCATAAGTTTGGTTAAGTGTCCCTATGGACTTAGCCCTCCCATTCTAGCTTGACTGTGTTAAGTTGGTTAAGTATTCCTATAGACTTTACCCTCCCATTCTAGCTTAACTGTGTTAAGTGTTAGTCTGAACCAAACCCCACCCATCAGTCTAGTTATCATGTTGAACTGGTTAAGTTTCTTAGATTAACTTAACCCTACGATTCTTGTTCTAGCTTTAACTATATAGATTAAAACAGCGACCTCTCACATTAGACAGATATTGTTGCGAATACTGGATGTGTCGGTTGGTTCCGGGCAGGTTTACATCGCAACTCAGTCTAACCTCATGTTAGGCATATTCGTGTTCTCTAAATTCAAAGGGTTTTGATTAATTTTCAAATCAGGTTTTGAAAGTAACCATCCCGTCCGTCGGATCAGTTAGGGATAGCCAGGGAGAGCAGGAAACTTGTATTTTCCAAACCCAAGCCTAGACACTATCCTCTCTGTCACCCTAGAACTTTCTGGTGTGTCATTAAAAGAGGTGTCGTTAATAAACCTTTAATTTGTCTAAATTTACATTTCCTCATTCAAGCCAAATTCTATAAGTAAATTATTCCTAATTTACTTATTTTCTAATTACTCTTTTAATGTGAATTGTCAACGTTTCTTCTTATGGCCCATTCTCCCCTCTATATCATATTTATGCCCTTTTGTTATGTAAACTATACCAAATTAAGTGTCACTAACTATGATTTTGCTAAACTTGACAGTTATTCCCAATTATGGCCAATTTCACATTTATGCCAATATACTTACCGTGCCAAATTAGCTAATCCAATTCCGATTCAACATTCTAATTCACGTCAAACTAAACTTATTACTCTAGCTCACTATTCATGTAAATGCTAAATTTACACGTCAATACTAGATTTACACGTCAATACTAGATTCAAATTACATATCTTATAATTCATGTCAAATTTATCCAATTTGCATTTCTATGAATATGCCATAATACATGTTCCCAATTTATGCCAATTTCCAAGTTAAACTACGTTTTAGTAAATTTCATATTTTGCCCCAAATTGCATTCCTACCGTTCGTACAATCGTGTTTCAATCTAGATTATAGATAAATCTAGATTTGTAACAAATAGGGAATGAACCAAAGATTGTTATGAAAAGGATAGATATAACAACTGGCATAAAATGGTTTTGAATAACGACGTAGGTTCAAGAACATGGGTAGACCTAACTTAATAGGTAAATTCCCAAGGTCTAAAACCAAGAATAGACAGAGTAGGTTCAAGAACATGGGTAGACCTAACTTAATAGGTAAATTCCCAAGGTCTAAAACCAAAGAAAACCAAGGACAGGAAGAATAAATAATCGGGTTTAGACCCAATCTCATAATCACAAAACTTAAGCAACACTTTCCTAGTCATGAATCATAGGTGTTTAATCACAGACGTCCTTGTTATGTCATAGGTAATAGTTTATGTTTTCTAATCAAAGGCATAGGTTTAGTCAAGGAAATAATCCTCATAGTCACAGTCATAGGAAATGTTCGTAGTCATAGGCAATGTCCATAGTCATAGGCAATGTTTGTAGTCATAGGCAATGTCCATAGTCATAGGCAATGTTCATAGTCATAGGCAATGTTCATAGTCATAGGCATATGATTCCAAAGTACATAGTTTCACAGTCACAGTCTTATTGGTCATCGAATCACAACAGTTCTTAATTAGGTCCAAAGGTACAAGCACTGATTCAAGTAGAAAGATTAGGCATGGTCTTTTATCCCTTTAATTTCATGTCACGAATAAAAACAAAATGTTCAAATCTAAAAATAACTGACTTACAGAGATTTAGATTAGAAAAGAAAGATGGCGTTGCTAT
This sequence comes from Allium sativum, assembly GCA_030737875.1. NCBI lineage: Eukaryota > Viridiplantae > Streptophyta > Magnoliopsida > Asparagales > Amaryllidaceae > Allium > Allium sativum. Next base: position 879,223,290 of record CM060918.1, on the reverse strand, counting down.
AATTCGTGCGACGTTGCTTGAAACCATTGAATCAGCTTTTGATTCCCTTCTTGAAGCTTTAATCTTGATTTGAATCTCCAATTAGAAGAAGAACTATAACTTGTTTTAGTGGAGGATTAGATTTATTTTAATGGTGGAGGCTAGAGTAGAGAGAAGCAGTATGTAGATGCCTTAGAGAATTTGTGTGGAGGAACCCTTAGGTCTAGGCATTCTTTTATAGGTGTAGAGAGTGTTTTAGGGCCCTTAGATCATCATAGAAGCCATCAAAATCGCATAGGTCGAATACACATCATCCAACCACTCAAAAGGAGACACGTCAGCACAGAACACTCCAGAATTCGGTGCTGGATTAGTATGGGCTCACTTGGCAGGTGCACCAGTGCATTTTTGTACGGGCGCACTTCACAAGTGCGCCAGTGCATTCTGGTCTGTTTCTGGTTTCTCTGCCTAACTTCGTTCGTCCATTTCTCCTTCATACGGAGTCCGATTTATGCAAACTCGGACTCTATCTCAAGCAGAATTTCGAGACGAACAAAATGGCGTAACCCGTTTCCCTTAATTCTTCTTTTAAAAATTAATTATACCCTGATTTGTGAATCTTAGTGTTACAGAATTACGGGGTGTTACAGCTACTAAGTCCTACTAATTTAAGGATTTCATCATTCACACATATTCCCAAACCTCGCATAAGATAAGAGATAATAAGTAGTCACCTGTGCATTTAAAGCGTTCAGCGTATTCAATGTTAAGGATGCGGGATGCAGATCTTAAGGCAAAACTAACACTAGAGGGGGTAAATAGTGTTTTAAAGATATTATGGAAGATTTAAACAATCTTGAATAACCATATGAATCACATAATGATTATCACACCAGAAATGATCACAAACACAGGAACAATCACAGACACAAATATAAGTAAATATGAAATGCAGAAAAGGAAAGAACATACAGGATTTTATACTTGTTCGGATTATTCCTACGTCCAGTGTCACACAACGCTGGATTGCGCAGAGTTTTATTGTTATCCATATCCAAGTACAACACCCTTGATTTCACGGCTACAAGGTTAACACCAATTCCACCACCCTTAATTTCACTGCTACAAGGTTAATACCGCTCCCTTTCCTTGATCTCAGGGCTAGAAGGAACACACCCTTTCCCAACCAATTACGATATCCCTAAAACTCTTCAATTAACACTTCAAGCAGAGAGTAGATGATAGAGAATGAAAAGAGAAGAAGAATGAAATAAATTTTGTTGAGATCGGTAGATTATAACTTTAGAAAACAAGAATTTTAAGTATTTTAATGGTGGTTAGTAAAGAGGTGAAGAAGGAGAAGAAAAAATGATTAAAAATTTGAAATTAACCCCTTTTTATAGTGTCCCAAAGGTTGCAACGCTTCTGGAACGTTACAAATGGTGAAAAGACGCTTCCTTTGAAAATTGAAAAAATGACAGTTATATGTCGACATGTCAAAATGCCTATGCCGACATATGCTTTGTATATTTATTTTTAAAACCAAATTTCAAGTGTTTAAACATATATATATATATATATATTCTGGAAATTCTTGAATCAAAACTAATGTTTCAAATGAAGTTTCTAAAGTATAAAAACATATAAAAACATAGTGATATATAATATAAACATATTTATAAAGTTATACTATTAAAAACTATATATATATTATGAACATATTATTATAAATTTTTATAAACTATATATATTTGAAATTATAAAGTAAAATACTTATTATAATTTGGAATCGTTTAGAAAAGAAATTAAATAATTTGAAAAGGAATTTGAAATCATAATTTGAAAGTGCTAACCCGAGTTTTACATATAAACTATACTCTATTTACTTGATAATCTTGAGCCCTTGAAATCTTGATATCTTGATACTCATGATTCTTGAATCTCTTCTAAATCATAGATCCTTTGGAACTCTAAAACTGTACAGTCTTCAGTATTAAATCATATATACAAATCCCGCATATATATATGTATGTATACATATTCTGGATAAAAATGTTAGTATATATATTTTATAAACAATTAATAATGATAATTTAAATATGGTTGTTTCCATCAAAACTCCATTCTATAACAATCTCCCCATTTTTGATGATGACAACCTTGGTTTATAAAATATTCATTCCTCCTTAAACTAATCCTAACTAATCCCTATTTTATAATTTCTTCCTCTTTGTCATCAACAAAAAGTGACTAAACTATATAACACTTGTAGTATCCTATATTAAACTATACTAAATTATACTTCTACTAAATCTATGCCTTAATCTAGGTAACTCCCCCTAACTCTATGACACTACTAAAGAAAACAAGGGTATACTCAAGCAAATCAATAAAGTATTTACAGTCACTTTGTTCAATATTTACAAGTATGTAAATCCAATCATATACAAGTTTCAAATTCAACCAAATCGAGCAATATTTCCAAACAAATCAAATCATACAATCCATTTAAAAAAATTTGAATTTCTCTTGGAACATCCACCTATTTGTCTCCTCCAAAGATTGGATTCTTCTTAACGACTTCCCAAGCTTCATCTTCTTTTGTAGGTGGTGCTTTAGCGAGGTTGTTGTCTTCGTCTCTGAAAAGAGAAGATATTAGCCAATGGATGGCATCAAAGTGCTTCTCTTGATGTTCAACCATCTTTATTTGACTCAATTCGAGATGACATTGATTACGAAGTATTATAGATAGGATATTCTTGAATGAATTTTGTGTTTCTTCAAGATTTTTGCTTAAGATGTGAATAGGATTTGCCATAATTTAATATTATATAAAAGGAATGATTAGAGAAGAAGGAGGAAGTTTATAATAAGTTTTCTAGAAGAAAGAGGTATTTATAGGGTCTAGAATTTGTTTTAAAATGAAGGGATACTAGTTGGTTATTTAAATTTTGAACAAATTTGAAAACCTGACAGTTATATGTCAACATGTGCATTCTTACATGTTGACATACCCTAGGTATTTTTTTGGGAATTTTCAATTTTTAGTTAATTTTTATTATATTATTTTAATTTATTTGATTCTAATGTGTTTTTATAGTAAATTAAAGATTTTTTTGACAAAAATAAACACCATCCATTACTACTTAAAACTAAAGGCATTCAATTAATACAAGATACTAAATACGAGATTCGAAAGAAAATACAAACAAATACAAAAGACAACATAGAGTAAATAAGCTTAGACTTTAGCAAATGATGATGAGGAAGATGGTACACCAAGTTTTCTTCCTACTTTGTCAAAGAACTTGTTCATTTTAGAAGACATTTGAGTAAGAGATTTCTTAATATTCTTTTGGTTCTTGGCTAACTTAACTTGGTTTTGGACAAGTGTTTCTTTGGTTACGGATCTAGTATTTGTTGGACATCCAACAATTTCCAAAGAGAATTCTTCTTCTCGATTTCCATTGGATTTTTCTCTTGTTGTTGTTGTATTCGAGCTTTTTTGTCTTTGAATGTTTCAAAAGGTTTAAAAGTGATCGGAATTTGCATAAGATGTATATTTCCCGAGTTAAACACCATTCTGGGTACAAATTCCTCTCGTTTAAGATCCACTCCAAAATATTTAAGGATTAGGTTAAGATAAACTCCATGATAAAGAGTGTTTTCTTTGGTGGACATTTCTTTGGGCTTAAATTCATTCAAAATAACATTGGCCTAATTGATGTCATAAACACCAAACATAACAATGAGAGTTGTTTGGACTTTGAGGGTAGGGTTTTTGAAATTTATGGAACGAGGTGTAAGAGTATGTTGGATGAGGAGGTTGACTATTCTTTCTTCTGTGTGGAAAAGGTGATTTTTCAATTCCAGATGATCATCGCTTTCAAATATGTGATGAAAGGTTTTCAAATCCATTTTATCAATCTCAAATTCTAAAAAATTTGAGCCCGTTCTCTTACAATTTAAAATAGTACTCAAAATTTCGCAATCTAAAACGATTTGAGTTCCTTTTATGTTGTTCCATACATTATTCTCATTTCCTTTGTAAAAACCACGACCCAAATTTGCATAAAACATTTTGATGAGATTCGGGTAACATACTTCATTGTTATCCGAAGCGTCAATCTAGCTTAGAACTTCATTTTTATGAAAAAGAGAACGAATATCATAAGAGGGAAATTTTTTGAAGATAGCGAACGCTCCCGTGTTAACTTTTCCATTTGCCATGTAGCCAACATAGGCTTGAATAGCTTTTTTTATCATTGTAAAGATGACCTTTGACGGTTTTAGTCAATATCATGGTTTTTGGTGTGCTAGAGGAAGACATTAAGGATACGTTTTGAAGAGTATAGATATAAAGAAAGTTGTTTGAATTTTGAACGAGAGGTATAAAGAATAGGATTGAAAAGATAAATAAATAGAAAATCGATGGGCACAACTTTTCATAAATTAAAGACGCCTTTTCAGACCTTGGGAGTTGGTGAAAAGTTGGAGGGAAGTTTGAAAGTTCAAACTTTTGAAATTCAAATTTTGGATTTCATTTTCTGGCACATATGTCGACATGTCTATTTGGATATGTCAACATATAAGTGTATTTTGAAAAGACTTGTTTCTATTTGACTTTGTTTTATTATATTGTCGTTTTTTATTTCAGATTTAATGTTTCTTGAAATAATATTAATCCTAACAATCATTAATAAAAATAATAATTATTATTTATTATATTATGTTTTTATTATTATTATGAATTTCAATATTCAAATTAGAATTTTACGTTTCAAATTTGAATTATGAATTTTAAATTTTCGGTTTGAAATTTAGAATTTAAAATTCCAGTTCAAACAACGCAAACAAGCAAAACATCCACTCATCCAAATCAACCAAAAATTAAAAATTAATTAAGGCGTACCTGGTTTTTAGATCCATTTCTTCAATATTTTCTGAATTCTGAATTGTTGTTAAACACATATTTGAATTTTCGGTTTTTGGCTCCTTATCACTTGATGATGAAACTGAATCGTCTAAAGTTGCAGCATATGCTCTCTTTCTTTTCTTTGGCGAATTACTATTGTCTGTTTGTTGATTTGATTTATCTAGATATGGACACATTCTCTTTATATTACCTGGTTTGTTGCAGTTATAACATCTGTCATCATTTCTTCCCGAACTCCCTTGGTTATTTCTCCGAAAATTATTTCTCCTTTTATATCTTAGAAATTTTCTGAAATTCTTTGTCATTAGAGAAATTTCTTCATCATCTTCATTGTTTGAATCAAAACCATTTGTTATCTCTTTGAATGCTATAGATTTCTTTTCTATGGGCTTATTTTCCCTTCTTTTATGTAACTGAACTTCAAACAACATCAAATTCCCAATTAACTATTCAATCTTCATTACACTAACACTATTGGCTTCTTCAATTACTAGTGTTTTCTGATCCTATTCTGGAATCAATGAACTAAATATTTTTTTGACTTGGTCTTCTTCTCAATAAGTTTTCCCAATGCTATTAGTGAATTTATGATCTCCTGGAATCTGCAATACATATCGGAGATATATTCATTCTCATTCATTTTAAATAACTCAAACTGATTAAGTAGCATTGATATCTTTGCATGTTTAACTTTATTGGTTTCTTCATAGTAACTTGTAATGTTCTCCATATTTCATAAGAAGATTTACAAACTAGCATTTTATTAAATTCATTCCTATCTAATGAACAGAATAACATATTCAAGCTCTTTAAAACAAATCACCAAATGCACCATGGGGTAAACCGGGGTTGGCCAGATATTAAATGTAACACTTCACACTTTTCTGAGCTCGAATTTTGACAAAAATCGAAACTCGAACATATCCAAGCATAGAGAGTATAAATATGGTACTAGCAATAATGAGCATGAGCATAATTAGAGCACAATAAATCTAACTCATAGAGGAAAAAAATTGGATAACAAGTATCGAGTTGGGAAACTAACTTAAAATCAAATCGCTACATCAATATTCAGCATGAGAGAAAAAGAATAGAAAACCAAACTTGAACACTTGTAGAAACCTGCCTTCCACGAGATAAACCTAAGAGTTATTTTGAGGAGGAGGGTGTCAGAATAGCAAGTCCTTATGAGCAGAAAATATATAACATTATTCACAATACACAAAGGTATCCTATTTGGTTTCACCCAAAATCATATATCAAACCAGGATAGAAATTCTAATCTAACCTTGTAAGAATTTACATATGACGACTAAGTACCATACCCAAGGTAGTACTTCCCATAAAAAATAACGTTAACGCAATACCGAGATAGAACCTTTATGCATAAGTTTGAAGCATTTAAACCACCACTCAAACAAATACAAAAACTAAGAAGCGGATTCTCCAACTTCTCAATATCTTATAAAGGAAGTGGGTCATTTTATTATCCACTTATGGCGTCACACATAATATAATATAAGGGTGGTTCCCTATAATCACTTAAGGCCTAAGGCAGATCTGTTGATCACTTAATACATGCTAGGTGGTTTACTGTACGCTGATATGTAAAATTAGAGGACACTAGCTACTAAGTCCTACTAATTTAAGGCATCTGTCATTCATGCATATTCCCAAACCCTACATAAAATGAGGGATAGTAAGCAGTCACTTAAGACCAAGAAGCTAGGCAGACGCCTTTTTATATAAAAAGAGAAAAAGGGTTAATTTAGAACAACTGAGAAAAAACCCTAAACAATATCAAACATAAACAGATTTATAACTCTAAATTAAATATTTCAAAAATCCTATATTTTCACCTAACACATATGAATCCAGATATAAACACCGCGTATTTAATTAACATTTTGAGATTTACTTCCACATTCAGGGTACTTACAATAACCACAAACAATTCAAGATAAATTGTAGGCAATATGATGATATTTAACTAAAAGGCCTACAAATCCATACCTAAGTTTCATACATATTATTTCATATTTGACAATAACAAAACAAATCTGATAAACCCTAGGCATACAATCTAGATTTAACACAAACAAATTATAAGGTACTGTAAACAATATATGTGTGTGTATATATCCCACTCACTTGAAATCTATCCAAATCTGAACACAACTTTTAGGCTTATAATTTCCGAATCTCATAGATCAAAAATTTATATACAAAAGGGGATATACATTTACTTATTTAGATTTGTAGATCTAAAAGAGAAATTGGAAAAGATGAAGGAAATTTAAACAAAAGAATTGCCAATTTTAAGAACAAACTCATTTTTCATAAATCTGAATTCTATCTCCCTAATTCTTGTTAATTAGATTTGTATATGTTTATATTTTAAATTTTAGAAGAGATTAGAGGATTGGGAATGGCAGAACTTCGCTACTACCTTCTGAAAATATTAGCAAAAGAGTGAGGGTCTAACCCTTTATTCGTAGGCGTATAAATGACCTTAACCATCAGATTTTGTTTCAGAGAAATCCTCCCATCGATATAAAATTTATATAACATTAATCCCTGGTCGCCACTGCCTGAATCGACCAGGGGTCGACCGTTCGATCCGGTAGTGGTAGAAATATGAATATTTATTTTTATATATATAATATTCTATTTTATTTATTTTCCTTCCGTTTTTATATTTCATTCGTAAATTTTCCTTATGACCTCTATTGGCGAGGTTCCAAACATGAAAGTTGACCAGAATTCCATTACGAATGCAAAGGTGCAAATTTCATTGTTAAATTACATCATTTGGAAAATTTCCATTTTTAAATTATAACTAAATTAATAATTTAATTGTTCCAAAAATTCCGGGTTGTTGCATTGGTGGGGCGGGAACTCGTCATTTATACATCTTCACACCTGCTTGGGTTTCTTCGGAACCACACGCAAAGGTAACTAACCTTGGCATATACACTTCGCCGCTAGGCCTATCCATTTTCCATGCCAAATGGAAGTATTAAGTCCTATATGAAGTCAAAGCAAATCGAAAGCAAACGACTTATGTGGACACTTAATGCATTCAATCCATCGCCTAGTAAAGCCCTCTTGTTGCGGAATATAAAACTAAATTGATTTTACTTCGCTCATTTTGCTTCACCCAACCATAATGATCGGTTGTTTAATGTTGCATCAAAATACTGAAATGATGGAGTATCTCTGTGATGCTTGAGGCTAGAGAAAAATCACACATCATCGATTAAAAGCTCTCGGTGGAAACACTCAGGGTATAGAATATGGAGAGCATAAAGGAATATGTAGGCTGTAAGGTGCAGCTACATCGGCGCCAAGCTCATGTGAAAAAAATGGTTCGAGTAAATGGAATGAACGGAAGGGCACAACCAACTGTGAACATATGGCAAGAGCAACCCAAATACCCCTCTAGAGGACTGTATGGTCTTTATAGAACATCAGCAACCCGGACCTGGTCAAATGAGATTCCATGTTTGGCACAAGAACAAATCCTTTTCAACTTAGGTTCATCCATTACTGAAGGCCAATAATCAACGGGATTATTAAGAAAGACCGCTACAGGAAGCGCATCTCGAGCAAGCGCGACTCCTGCAATATCATCTCCTCCGATAGCTACAACTTGCCTTTTCTCTAATAGAACTGTCGATGACTCACCACGAACTTGAACTCGATACAAAGACTCTTCGCTGTCGGACTAAGCAGAAGAGCTGAACACTATGTATGGATATTTATAAACTACATCATTCTAAGCTCCAGCCTCGGATGCTCTAGTAGAATATCTTTGTAGTAGCCCGCGTTTACATACCGAAGGATCGTAAAATATTTTTATTTATTTCCCTGAGGATTGGAGCATTTTCATAATTTGATATGTTGGTTATGGGGATGTGAGACATGTCCATATTTTTTACTTATTTTATTTGTGACCATTTTTCCCCTATTAGTCTTGTATAGGGCATAATTTTTGACTAGGATAGAATCAGGTGATGAGGTTGGTTTCATTGGAAAGGAAATGGTGTTGCCAATTCCGTAGGGTGGTCACATTGAAGATATGTTTCAGTGGTTTGGGAGGAATCGTTGTTTTAGTGTTTCATAATTTTTGTTCAGGTTTTAGAGTCATTGATGGGCTGATTTGAGGAGGCCCACAATGGGCTGGTGGGAGGCTATAAATAGGGGGTTGGAGGCATGGAGAATAGTTTACTTTCTTCATTCTCTCATTTAACTGAGCTGTTGATCCTCCTTGCTCAATCAAATACACATTTCCACCATTAAAATTCTATCTCTACATAAGAGAACCGAAATATATATCGCTTGAAGCTAGATCTACGTCAAGTGAAGAGAGATCGCATCAAATCAAGAGGTTTGAAGTAAATTCTTCGCTGTTTGGATTGATAATTTAGCGATTTCAAGTTAATTCGAAGAATTGGTGAGTGATAAGCATCTCTCACATGGATTCGATCAAGTATATGGGTTGTTTGATCTTGTTTTCATCATTTCATGATGTTTCCACCAAGATCTACGTCATGTTATGTATATTTTCATTTGAATCACCACAGGGTTTAATCTACAACTTAAAACCAGTAATTTCTTATGTAAATTCATATGTTTATGCAAGTTAGCCCCATTGTTTTAGTTTATTTATTGGTTTATCATGATTTTGGAGAATTTTATATGATTATCGATGAATAATTATCATTTTGATGTTGTTAATTATTTCATAAAGTGTTTATGGTTGAATTGGATGAACTGGTCGCATCGATATTGTCGTTAGGTGATGATTTGGTCAAGGTTGGAGATATTTTTGGTGATATAGGGAGTTGGGTTGTTGGTGATCCATATAGTCAGATCATTGGTTATCCAGGGAGTTGGGTCGTTGGTGATCCATAGTGTCGGATCATTGGTGATCCTAGGGGTCGAGTCATTGGTGATCCTTAGAGTCAGATCGTTGGTGATCCAGGGAGTTGGGGCATTGGTGATCCATAGAGTCGGGTCATTGGTGATCCAGGGAGTTAGGCCATTGGAGATCCATAGAGTCGGGTCGCTGGTGATCCAGGGAGTTGGGCAGTTGGTGATCCATAGAGTCATGTCGTTGGTTATCCAAGGGGTTGGCTCATTGGTGATCCATAGAGTCGGATCGTTGGTGATCGAGGGAGTTGGGTCATTGGTGATCCAAAGAGATGGGTCGTTGGTGATCCAGAGAGTTGGGTCGTTGGTGATCCATAGAGTCAGGTTGTCTGTAACCTGATGAGTCGGGTTGAAACACTATGAATCGAATATTGACCAAATGATGTATGTTTTTGGCTCGATGGTGGTTGTGGCTTCAAAATGAATTCAAGTAGGAACGTTCGAAGTGTTGTGAAGTGTTCGTTGATCTTCGTAATGCAACGAAGTGAAGAAGACTCAAGGTGGTGAGCTCGTGGATAATGGTTGCTCGAGAAGAGGCTTGATCTTATAAACAATCATCGGGTTGGATGGCAAGAGATATCGAAGGCTAAGAGATTATTGTGGTCGTAGGTCCTAGCGGACTCAAAATAGAGGTATAATAGGGACATCTAAAAGACTAGAAGTGACTAGTTGAGTAACTTGGGCAGCTCGATGGGTCTAGATACGTTTTGTCATATGGAGTTTTGCTGGAACTGGGGTTTACCATTAGCCCTTGACAGTCGATGATAAGGTGTTTAGCCGGTCATACAATTAACGATGGTCTCGAAGTAGGATTGGCGGTGATAGTCAGAGTCATGGATGAATGATTGTTTGCTTGTATCGTCTTGTGTAGATTATTCGACGTCGAAGTAGATATCTCTTAGGTGCTTGTCTGAAGTTGGTTTAGACTTTTGGGGCTTGTGCTTGGTAGATAACGATATCGATTAGGATGGTCTACGCTTGATAATTGATTACCAAGAATATACCATGGTTTCAAATTGTTGTTGTAAAGGCTATCACTGTCGGATGTGGGGAAGATGGGTTTGGGTTTTTCTCTGGTGAACTGGTAGATTGGTTGATTATTATGCTTATTCTCATATAATTTATTTATGATGTTAAATAGTTATTATGTTGCTCACTAAGACTGTTGTCTGACTCAAGATTTTATGTTTCCCTCTTTTTACCTTGGGTTGTTCATCCATTGTGTGGATGGGAAGACTAAGTAGCAGGTAACAGGTAGTAGATCTTAGTGGACAATGTTGCAGGTCGATGACGAGCTGGAGTCTTGCAAACTAGTTTTCTACTATACATATTATGATATTTTCAGCTATTTGATGTATTCTCTGAGTGTTGTAGTAAGGCTTTTTGTACAAAGTTTGATGGTGTTATCCAACGATGTTATTGATATTCCTTAGTGATATGTAAGCTTAAAATTCCGTGCAATTATGATCTACTATTATTGCATGTTGTATATGTTTGATTATAATTTATCCTTGCATTGCGAGTTATACGACATTATCCGCTTGTGTTATCTTACCTTGATGATCGTCCACGACTGTCCGGCACACCTTTCAGTGCATTATTTCCCTTGTTAAGTGCAGGAGTTATGGGCAGTAGTCAAAATCTTCGACTCGTATTTTACATACTACTCAAGAAACATCATCGGTTAGAGTGATTGACATGTACCCTCATGTGAGAACTAGTGTGGTGTATATAGTGTGAAGTGAAGACATGAGCATCTACAGAAGCAGAATATTCGTGACGTGTCATAAATGATGACTTAATTGACTGTCATTCCCGAACTCTAATCAACTTTTGATCGTGAGCAATTGCTGACAAGACTTTCACGGAAGGCGATTGTCATGATCAAAAATCCCCCAATCTCCGAAAAGACGGAAAAAAGCGGATTGTTTGAAACACGACGCATCGAAACACAGAACAATAGAATTTTTCATTGCTTTTTCAATAATTTACATGAGGGTACAAGAATATCAGAGACCAAATAAATAATATACAACGAAAAATTAATAATAGAGAATAAAATAAATTACATAGCAGCGAAAATAAAATGTATAAATACAATGCACAACAGAAATACATCAACTACCACAGTTGAAAGAAATACAATGATACAAAGCTTTTCGAATGTAGCTCCAGTAGTAAACCAGGATTCTATTAAATAGAAATATGCAAAACCAAAACTACTAGCTGCCCGTGTGGAAAATATGGGCACCGAGAGTTTAGGAGAAAACAATAAACTCCAGGTCAGTCATGTGACTGGAGTGATACCTTAAAACAGTTATTAAACCATTATATAAAAAGGTTGGAAAAATCACGTGACCACGCTATATGAAACGGAACAGGTTTACTCCACATGAATATCAGTTTAAAATAAAACAACGAAATGCTTTTTGAGAAAAATAATGCTATTATAAGACTCAGGTCCCATCACATAATGCAACGCAAGCCGGGGGATGAGTTTTACCTTATAATAGCTAAACATGCTTAGTACGTTTTAAAAACAAATATTTTTGGTACTATTAGAAGTGTATAGTGTATAAAACAACTTCAAATATAAATGTATCAATCATAGATGACATATGTACCATATATTATGTCGTCATGTAGGTTTACAACTAGAACAAAAAAAATCGCATATTGAAAATTGGATTCCATCTATGAGTCGAGGCAAGGGATCTTCCTCACCGGTTTCGAGACACTCTAACAAATGCCTCAGGATTACAGCTATGGGTAACCCTTGGATCTTCAGGGTCGGTTCACACCTAATGTTTGTGGATCAGTTATTCCTGAACTATACGTTTCCCGGTCCTGTCGGACCTACAATCTGGTCAGTACGTCGACCATATGAGCCTTTTAGTCGGCTCTATATCTGAGGCGCCTCGCATTCCATCATCCACATAAGTAAAATTGTCTGGCCTCCATACCATGACACCACTTCTAGCTAGAAAGAAACATATGCACGCCCTGCAGTCACTATCTCGTTTTTGACTCATACCGGGGGTGAGGCTCGCGAATTAACTCTATGCACAAAGTTGTGCTAATTAATGCCTTGCTTTGATCATCATCCATAAAAATCTTCTTTTCAATAAAAGACTTGATCATTTGCAACTAAGCATGCCTCGTAGTCATTCTAGACCATATAACTGATAGCTACCAATACATAACCTCTAAGCTCATATGTCTCAGAGATGGGTGTTAAGCAAGAGAATAAATTCTCTACCACCAAACACATATATATATATACGCATATATTTAGCAGAAATCAATCAATATAGTTGAGAATACCGCGTCAAACATATAATCCATTTTCAAATCCGTTCTGGGTCTGAACGAAACCGAGCGCACCTTATTCCTTATCCCATATGTCCAAGAAAAGAGAGAGGTCCTCGTATATCCGATTGATTTCCAATTACGTTTGGACGACCACCATATATAACCTCTACTTGGGTGTGCTTTCCAAGTGAGACATCAACAATATCCCAAACGATGCGAAGATCTCTGATCTTCAAACACTGTCTTCATTTTCAACTTCTAATCGTCGTTGCAATTATTCAGAATGGGTTAAACCCGGTCTTTTCGAATAACTGGCGCGTCTTTAATCATGTGATAAATACACAAAGATACCACACATCTCATTCCAATCCAGAATATTATTTTATTCAAATATTCATTACCCCTGGGGAAAGATTCCCATTAATTTTATCAAAGATAAGTTCTTTTAAACTTATTGTATAATCCTCCTTTGGATATCATTTTCAAAAGATTTTTTATATCTTTTCACCACTTAAACCTAATTAAGGTTTATAAAGATAATCGAGATTATTGAGCCTTACCGAAGTAATCATTCATTTTTATTATCCCAAGCCCAACCTACTCATCCTATGGAGAAAACTGGTGGTACGCCATCTTTAAAAGCTGTGGTGCTATCGGTAAATTTATACCACTCAATGTTTCAAATCTAATTAAAGATTTAACTATCGCATGGAGTAAAATTGGTGGTACTCCATTCTCGAATACTTCTCTTGCTTGATAAATTTAATTATCACATTCTCATTTCAATCTAATTAAAGATTCATTAAAAATCCAACTTAATTTTAAACCAAAAATCATTAGTTAATAATTATTTAACCTTTGGAAATTAATCTTTTCTTCACTTGGGTTAAAGAACAAATGTTATGTAAAAACACTGTTCACAATAAACCCAAAACCGTCATCCATTAAGTATGGATCTTAATGGAAATCTGAACAATTTATAATCGATATAAATTTCCGTATCTGGCCAATACTACAAGTGGAATAATAGCAAAGCCTTTTTAAATTCCATAAATAGTAAACGCCTTCCTTCACAGAAGCTCATCTCAATTATTATTAATTGAATTCCATTCAATTCCAATTTAATTGAATAAACTGGAAAACTTCCTTAAATCTTAATTAAAAGATTTATTACTTTTACAAGTGGGTTCAAGAACAATATCGATTAAGATATCATTCACAATGAACCTAAAATCTAATTTGATATTAAATATAAGGTCTTAAATAGAAATTTTGTTGACTTACATTCAATATCAAATTATGAAACTGACAGATATCATTTTGGAATATCGATATCAATATCTTCCAAATTCCCACAACAGAATCCGTATAATTATGGAATCCAATATCGAAATATCTGAAGATAATTTCCATTCAAATCCAGTCCCATTTATTAATTTGAAACCATTGGATTACTACTCTAGTTGTTAATTAGTTCATTTAGATAAAAATATCTTTAAACTTTTCAATTATGGAATATTTCATCCAAAATCTTTCCAAATCATTAATAATGATTTTACATACTTTACCCATATTTTAATAATTTTATTAAGGCCCTTACAGTCGGTTTCCAATATCGGCCGCTGAACTGCATCCGTAGCGACCTTTTCTAAAATTGATTTGGACATATTTTAAAATTCAACTGTCCAAATTTAAATCTCATATATTCATTTGGAAGATCTTTTCCATACAAACCCAATGGTTCTGATTTTAGGAGAATTCGACAGTCGGATCTCCAGTTACGTCCATTCAAAGTTAGTGGCTGAAATTCGCGAACGGTCGCTGCGTGGAACATTCTATTCAAGCCATTTAAATATATGTATAATATATATCGCCGATTTCCATTCAAAACGTATTTTATAAAACATTTAAAAATTCATTTAAAAACAATTTCACTTCCATTTCAATTTTAAATTAAAATTGAACATCTCATATTATTATAATCTCAAAATAATAATATTTTCAAAATGTCAGATTTTGAAATTCATTCTTCTCGATATTCACTGTAAAATGAACAAAATTGATATTAAAATCCGTTCGAGTTAAAATAACATTTTTATACTTAACTCGGTTTCATATTTTTATATTTCCGTGTCCATTCCAAAATCGGACATCAATACCAAATTGCAAATTTTATTGAACATTATATTATTAAACTATTCATATTTTATTCCGGATTGGAATAATATTTAACCAATATCTATATAAATAAATTTACAGGGATTTTATTCATTATATGCATCCAAAAATAGTTGTAAACAACTATCAACATCCAAGATAGTATCCAATCCACATATCTGGGTACATACCATATATGCATTTAACAGTTAACGCTTATATGGGTTCATAAATCAATAGATTAACCACAATATCAATCAATAATTCATCCATTGCCATTTACGATGCCACAAAGTGTCCGTCCACATTGTTTGAAATACGAGTGAAACAACGCTTCTAATAATAAATAACTCAGTGAATAGTTCATTTGTTGAACCCAAAGGATAATGCATGTAACAGATAAATATCAACATAAGTATTTAATATGTTTCAAATTATAAAATTAAATAATTGTACAAAATATTTGAGTGAGAGAGTTCTTAGCGAGATTTTTTATCATTATAATAATAATAGCTTTTGAGTTAAATTAAACGCGGGTTTAATTTAACCCAAATTTCCAACTAGCTCCAATTTGACCAAATTAGTTTCATTGCGAATCTTTCGACGATACGGTTCCAACGCATCTTGAATCGCCTAATTTCGAGTTCGTATGAAAAAGTTATGTATTTTACAAGTTCGCATACATACGACGTTTAGCAATATATCTATGATTTTAAACAACTAATTAATTAACTAAAGTTAAGAAACTCTCACCCAAGCATCGAACAACTATAAACTTTACCATTTACATTCCACGCGCTTGCTACGGGTTAAAAATCTTGCCTTTTCCACTCGAACTCGCCAACAATCACTCAAATACACTTAACCACTCACATATAGGTGTCATAGGGTTTAAAGGTGAAACTTTTATTGGTTTACAGGCTTGGATGCTCAAGGGGAACCCATGGCCAGACCTCAAGAGCGAAGAGGCAACCTTTGGCCAAGGTTTTGAGGTGCCTTGTGGCGAGTGGAGGCCATTTAGAGGTTTCTAGAGGTGTAGATCTAAGGTTTAAGCCTTAAAAGAGGCGCCTTCGCTCAAAAAAAGGAAGAGAGGAAGGGTTTTAAGGAGGAGGAAGGGGGAGATCAACAGCGTCGAACCTGGAAAAGGTGCGTCAGCACCTGATGATGTGGCAGGGGAGGAAGCGGTGGCCTAGGGCTCGGCGTGGGGGAGAGATCCATGGAGGAGAAGCCATTGTTTTGGTTTTAAGCTTTGAAAATTGTTTTGCAAATAATGGAAGAATGGTTTAGCCTAATTAAACTAAGTTAAGCCCAAATCAAATCATGTAGGGACAATTTAAGGGGAGAGTGTCATGTGGAGGAGGAAGGTGCCTTATTGTCTAATTCTCATTGGACAAGCACTATTCATGAATTGACTTAAATTGAAGGTGAATTAATTACAACATTCAAACTTTCTCCTAGTCGCACGGCCACACATTAACTCCAAAAATTATGAAATTTGAAGTCTCATTATGTTTTGGAATTACGGTTCCAACGAATCTAACCGTATCAAATTTGGAGACCGTTGGAGAAATGATATTATTTTCAGCTTAAACTGAAAACTGACTGAATTTTCTGTTTACATTCATGTGTTGTTCTCTCACATACGAACTCCATTGGACTTGAAACTTTGGAATCTACCATATTTTGACATTCTAGATCCAATAAAAGTGGTTTTTCGGATTCCGAGACTGTCTTAAAAATTATCCTTTTTCAAGTGATCGATATAATTTTAAAATATCGATTTTCAAAATCTGAGCTTTTAAGTTGATTTATAAATTTTAATGACCTTGTTTTAAGTCAAATAAAACATTAAAACAAGTTTTAAAATTATTCTCAAATTTTATCAAATAAAAATTAGCAATTTATATCCAAAATTCATTAAAATATATTAAATTCAAATATAAAATTGGTTCTAAAATTCCGGGTTGCTACAGCGATGCTTATTTTTTGGGTAGTTCATGTTCGTTTGCTTTAGTCCTAATTATTCGGATATGGACTAATACTAACTGTCCAGAAGTTTGTATGTTCGGTTAGTCCGTGAGTTTCCAGTTTTTGCATGGAATTACATCATCATCATCTCCATGAATCTTCAAGTCCCAGGGCCAGCTCATAATGGTATAACCTAGCCTAATTAAATTCGGCCTGGATCCGAATCGGCGAAATTCGATTTGGCTTAATCTGTATCAGCCTAATTCGGATTAAGCAAATCCGGATCATCCTTCTTGTCTTGTCAATCCCACAATGTTGAGGCAAGCTTTTACACCTCATTCATCCATTATTTTCCCCTCATCTTCTCCACACTCTCTTTTCTCCTTCCTAACTGCATAGAAGACGTACCCACATCGAACCGAAACAATGCCTCTTCCACTCCATCATCTCCACCGCCTCATAAGACCTAGCCGCGCCTTCATTCACTATAGTGCATCAATTACAACACTGCACATCACCTTTTCACCCTCACTGGAACTCGTCTCCATCTCAGTCATATTCTTCCACGGCATTGTCATAAGCGATACAACCAAGAAACCAAAGTTGACATTTCAAAAACCAACCTAAGTTTTGTTGATCGGAGATCGAGGAGCAACGGCGGTCGTTGGTAAATTTTAAAGTCATTGTGGCGATTGTACATGGGTTAGGAGAGAGATAACGTTCAAAAGTCAAGAAGATGGTTCAGTGATTATATCAAACAGTAGAAAGGAGAAGGGGAGAAGGGAATAGGCCAGGATTTTATAGGAAAGGAAAATAGTCTATTCGTCTTCTCTTCGATGAGACAGGCATATGACTTGGATAGGCCATGCCGAACTAAGCCCCTCAATCATCCGGTTCAGCCATGCCGAACAGAGTTAAGATGCATATGCTTTGGCATCCGAACTAGAATTAAAAAATAATAGGGGAAGAAAGAGAAAATAGGAGAAAAAACATAAACACTCTCTTAGTATGGTTGGGAATTTCCCATGTCGACATATGTGCAGAAATTGACTTGACCTAACCACGCATTTGATCTGCGTAAAATAACGACATTGTGCGGCAACAACTTACGTGTGTTTGATCATATGCGGTAGCCGATGACTCGACACATGTAACTGAATGATAGGTGTATTCAACCTCTTGACTCGACGAGGTTTGAGCAGCGACTTGTGGCCGTCAGAATTCTCAATCAAAAAGATTTCGTCCGACGAATATAATCAGGGACAATCGAAAGTTCGCTTCGCTATTTGTGCAGACAAAAAGCTAAGCGTCGTGACTATCCAAAAGGACACGAGCTTTCCTCATCATCACTGCGAAAATGGTTATCATGCCTAGAGTGACATTGGCAAGAGTACACGGTTCAACTCATTCAAAACACATCATGTCTATGAAGTGACGTACTTTGGAGGGCAAAATGTTGATCGGCCTTTCAACAAAGCTATCACGTACTTAGTTTCTCAAGGCAAGATCGTTCAAGACTTAAAGGTAAAACCGACTCGACCTTTCCCTTTCGGCAAAGGCACAGTGCTACATGTCAGTTAAAGCGAACTCATGGTGAACGTGGCATCCCGAGTTGACATTGCTTCAGTTTGGCATTTCCAACAAAACACATATGGTAACTCTCTTTCGTTTCGACCCCCCTATTTGATTTAGTATGACTTCAATGTGGCATGACTTATGCCAAATCGGATCATGCCGAACCGGAGAAAAGAATGTGGTTGACGTGGCCACGACTTGCATTATTCCACACCACGTTTTCCACTCTTTCCACTATTCCAACTGTTCCTCTGAAGCAACATGTCCAACCTCAGATGAACCATCATAATTTTACTAAACATCAAGGATCAAATTAGGATCGAGCATAATTGCTCAATTTCAATTTCTCCAAGGAAAAACAAAAAGGAAAAAAAGGGGAAAAAAAAAAAAAAAAAAAGAGCTAATACGTTGCTAAATATATGTTGAAATCCGGTAGCTAAATTATTTTGCGACTGATCTAAAATAATTTCAGCTAATTCATCAAATAGTTATTATGAAATATAATGAAAAGAATAAAATTACAGTTATGGACCGTTTGTGAAACTTCCTTTCCCTTGAATCTCTGCCCTCCTTTCTCTCCCGACCTCTCCTTCCCATTTATATTTTCCTTTCAAATCATCACTCCAAACCGAAAATAAATAACTAAAAATGAGAGAGATCCTTCACATACAAGCAGGCCAATGCGGCAACCAAATCGGAGCCAAATTCTGGGAAGTGGTGTGCGGAGAGCATGGGATCGACGCCCATGGGAACTACGTCGGCGACAAAGACGTGCAACTGGAACGACTAAACGTGTACTACAACGAAGCAAGTGGGGGCAGATATGTTCCCCGTGCAGTGCTCGTCGATTTAGAACCGGGTACGATGGATGCGCTCCGAACGGGTCCGTTTGGGGAGATTTTCAGACCCGATAACTTTGTGTTTGGGCAGAATGGTGCCGGGAATAACTGGGCTAAAGGGCATTATACGGAGGGTGCTGAGTTGGTCGATACTGTTCTCGATGTTGTTAGGAAGGAAGCCGAGAATTGTGATTGTTTACAAGGTATCTTCTGTTTCATTTTCATTATGCATGTTTACTTTATGATTTTCAAGAGATCGCTATATGCATTGAAGTGAAATTAGAAATCTTGGTTAAAATAATTAGAAATTGATTTAAGGGCTAATAAGTTCCTACCTAGATGATATTAACTCCGAATGAAACATGATGTTTGATTTTAGCAGATTCAATCTTTCTCTAGCGCATTGTTTGTAGAAATGTTGAATCTTTGACTGAATGGTTGGTGTGTTTTCCAACTAAAAAAAACACATTTGAAATTTATTACAAATAGATGTTGCTTTTGGAGATTTCAACGCCAGATTGACAACAGTGTACTGGTGCAACCTATAAAGCCACAGATTAGAATGACTTTTGAAAGTGCACCAGTGTTACTTATTTTATTTAAATATACCTATTTATTTTGAAATGCTGCTTGTGTAAACTTTATAAAATCATATATATTGACGATATTCGAAATTTGATCACTATATTTTTGTCAATATGACGCTAAAATGATCAAAAGTTGTCTATAATTCTAAGTAGTTTTCAAATTGGCTACTTTGCTTTATTAATTTGATAAACAGCTTAAATTAGAAAACAATCTAATTTTAAGAAAACCCTTAGTACGTGATCTTTATTTGAATAATTTCATGAATGCAGGGTTTCAGATATGTCATTCGCTGGGAGGCGGAACGGGGTCAGGTATGGGAACATTGCTGCTATCGAAAATTAGGGAAGAGTATCCGGATAGAATGATGATGACTTTCTCGGTTTTCCCATCACCGAAAGTTTCTGATACGGTGGTTGAACCATATAACGCGACGTTGTCAGTGCATCAATTGGTGGAGAATGCTGATGAGTGCATGGTTCTTGATAATGAAGCGCTTTACGATATTTGCTTTCGGACGCTGAAGTTAACTAATCCTAGCTGTAAGTTTTACTCTGTATGGTTTATGTCTTAACTGCCTTAAACCGAAGATAGAACTGTACCGGAAGTTTAAAGAACATCAAACCGCATGTTAGCAACCACACGATTTGTGTCTTTCCCAAGGAAAAGTGTTTTAATAAAATTCAAATTTCAGTAAATCAAGTTAGTTTCAGTGTTTAATCAGTATGGTGTAGAAGAAATAAACCCATGAACTCTAACCTCTTGAGTTTGATCTCCTTGTTGAATAATACTCATGACTAAATGAGTAAAACAACTTATAGATTAACTGTTAGCATTATTATTATTTGTAGGCATGCTCCTCACAACTTATAAACAAGTAATATATTGCTTAGAAGTTAGAAGTTAACAAGTTATAACGGAGAAAATATTCTTCACAACTTATATGAATTTTCAAAACATAATTCTACCCACACCTACTTGATTGTCCAAAGCTTTTAAATTTTACCGCTTGCTTAAAACTGCCATTCAAAACTAAGAGCTTGACATATACATACGCTAAGATCAACCAATTATGTGGTGTTCGCGGATCAGGCTAGGTACATTAGGGAGGGTTTTACGTGATTTCCCTTCTGAACACATTAAAAGAAAAAAAAGAAAAAAAACTGTTCAAAACCACTTGCAAGAGATTATAAATTAAGCTATTTCCAAATGTGTAAGCAAGCAGCTTATGTTTCATTCTTTATTAGGAATTGTCTAATATCCAGACTAAAAAATAATAATTTGCCAATAAGCTAGTTTAAATTCGTATAGGACAATGGTTCACTGAGTCAGTACACCTGTCCCCAAAATTTTCTGTTTTTCTGTACCCAACCAATCAGCACCTCCTGAATTTCATCTTTTTGCAATTAAACCCTCTTTTATTCTTGAACTTAATTGCATAAAGATAAAAATTCGGGATTTTTATTGGTTGGGTATAGAGGACAGAGAACTTTGAGAACAGACGATTAGCTCTCGTGCTAATAAGCTACGTGTTAAAGCATTTAATAGTTAATAAATCGAGCATCACAGGATTATATTAAGACTATCCATTACACGGAATACTAGCATTCAGCCTTTCTTCGCTGAATTATAAGGATGCTAATACACATGCTACTACTTGCACAAGCAGATACAACTTTCTTAATAATTAGTTATGGTGCATTATGGGAAAGTTTGTTCTCCCGCAGTACTAACAATATCCATGTCTTACCACAGTTGGGGACCTAAACCACCTAATATCGACAACGATGAGCGGAGTAACATGCTGCCTTCGTTTTCCTGGTCAACTAAACTCGGACCTTCGCAAGCTCGCTGTAAACCTAATCCCCTTCCCCCGCCTCCACTTCTTTATGGTAGGCTTCTCCCCATTAACCTCCCGTTCGTCTCAAACCTACAGCTCCCTCACCATCCCAGAACTAACTCAACAAATGTGGGAAGCTAAAAACATGATGTGTGCTGCGGATCCACGCCATGGTCGCTACCTAACTGCGTCCGCCATGTACCGTGGCAAGCTAAGCACTAAAGAAGTTGACGAACAACTCACTTTGGTGCAAACAAAGAACTCCTCGTACTTTGTTGAGTGGATTCCTAACAACGTGAAGTCGAGCGTTTGTGATATTCCACCTAAGGGGATGGTGATGTCTTCAACTTTTATTGGAAATTCAACCTCGATTCAGGAAATGTTTAGGAGGGTAAGCGAGCAGTTTACGGCGATGTATAGGAGGAAAGCATTTTTACATTGGTACACTGGGGAGGGGATGGATGAAATGGAATTTACAGAGGCGGAGAGTAATATGAATGATCTGGTAAGCGAGTATCAGCAATATCAGGATGCGATTGCCGAGGAGGATTTGGAGTATGAGGAGGAGGAAGGGGAGGTTCAAGAGAACTAATTCTGTATTGTTTGTTTCTGAGGTGTTAAAATTTTTGGAAGATTTTCATCCATATTGTAACCTGTGTCATCCTATTTCTTCTATTAATAAATTTTCTACATTCTTACATTAAGCAAGGAACTACTTGTAAATAGCCGAAAAATGAAAATGAAGTTATCATTTGATTTGAAAACAAGTATCTTTCATGTTTTCAATGTATATTTTAGAAGTTATTTTTTATTCTAATACATATTTTTAATAAGTTAATCCACTATTTTATTTTAATAAGTTGATCCACAACTATTTTGTAAGTTAATCCACAAGTGGATTAACTTAAAGATTTCATGTTTTCTTCATTTGAACCATAATCTTAACGCATTTAGTTTATATTTAATGCCACTCTTAATTAATTAATAGCTACAAAAAATCATGGATGACATAAAGCAAAATTATATAAATAGAAGGTAATATGTACTATGCTATTACATTCAGTCACCATGATTGTTTGCTCTAATGATGACACAGATCAGCTATGCTTATAACATATATACTAATAATTAATAGAAAACCAAAATGATTCTGAATAATAGAAATTTCATGAAGTCTGACAAAATTGTGTAATATGTTAATAAACTCAATAGTTACTTTGTTAGTAAAAAAAATTGTAAATCGTTGAACTGTGTATAATAGAGAATAAAATGGATATTATACTAAACTGCATCGGAATGATTCCAACTAAGTCGACTTAAATCAGGCAACATATGCTAACGTCATGAAGAGAAAAGTTTCAATAATGCTCTGCTTCTTACAAAATATAAGCTAGAAAATAATATCCATGTGTCATGTAGATGGGTTGCCATGTGAAGGAGAAGACCATTAATGCAGAAATGAATGTAGTTAAGAAAATAATATGGAAATTAGTTCTTTGAAACTTTACTACTATACATTTACAATGGTAATATATCACCACCATTGTATATTTTGGCCTAGTTAATAGCTCAGCAATCAACTATTAATACAGTAATCATATTCGTCTTTCTATGTTTGCAAATGAATTTGACCTTATTTTTGAACCATTTCCTTTAAAGCAGGTAATATTTGTCCTACCAAAAAAAACGGTTGTTTTGTAATAGGGCTAGAAAAGTTGGAAACACTATTCTAAATCAATTGAAACTCCATTCTATCCTTCTTTACTATCCACTACAGAAAATTATTTGATAAACAAATATGAGTATGGTATATTAGTCAATAATCTAAAAATAAACAAACTACTTACTGTTATTAAGTTGAATGATGTATTCCGCTTAGTCTTGGATTTAGATGTAGGTTTTTAGAAATTAGAAATATATGAAGAAGAACGAAGCAGAAAGAAGAAGAAAGATATTTGACAATTTTTTAGGTGGATAAACTAATTAAAATTTCAATATTATTAAAAGTCAAAGATCATATTTTATAAGGTAGATTAACTTATTAAAAATGTGGACTAGAATAAAAATTACCATTTTAGAATTAAGGAAAGAGAAAAAGATGGTGGAAAACAGTTTGATTTAGACAAAGATTTTGATATATAAAAGTCCAAATCAGTCTTTCCATTTTCTTTTTGTTGGAATGACGTCTAAGATTCTAACATTCTATTTTTCATCTTACTAAACTCTTTTCCAAACAAAACATCGTATAATTTGCTTATGACTATTGACAAAATTTTATAACACGACTGAAATGGTTTTATCGTTTCAAAAAACTTGCAAGCAAAATATGTATTTAATATTCACCATTCATTTACGAGTACATTACGAAACTAGGTCTCATTGAAGAACTCACTTCATGAATAGTCTTCATCAAAAACAAACTATATATAAGTCTTATTGGGAAATTGCACACGTGCAAATTTTGACTTTATACATGTTTTAATTAATAAAAAAAATCTGGATGAAAGTACTACTAAAACAAGTCTTTTTGCATAAGCTTATATTTAAAATATGTTATGGGTTAAGACACTTTGACTTAGCGCGAGATGTCATGGATTCGAATCCCATCTTGTAGTATTTTTTTAAACAGAAGAAAACACACGCACATACGCGCGCACATACAATCACACGTACACGCACGCGCGCGCGTGCACACACACACACACATATATACATACATACATACATATAGAGGGAGAGAGAGAGTTCAATGACACATCAAATAGTGAGCACCTCATTTGCCCTTCTATATAAACCAAGTATTTATATTAGAATAAGTGGGTGGAAGGAGAGAGAGGGGGGAATATTTGGTGGAAATCAGGGGGCAAATGGGGTGTTGCACTATTTCGGGTGCTATTGAACGCTCGCCTATATATATATATATTATATTATCGTGCACACACACACCTAAAAGGAGATAATAACCAATCTCCGATAGCTAACAAAAACCGACTACCAGAAAAACTGGTACGCGTAAAAACGAAAAATCAAAGTGACACCCAAAATAAACAAACACATACATCAGTACCCCACTCGCACAAAGGCAAACAATCATAAAAAAAGGGCCCCTGCGTGAAAGTGGAAGGCGCCACTGAAATGGAAGTGACCAAAGAACGCTCCTGATCTATGCAGCAACTGCCAAAAAATGGAAGAGGGAGGGGAGTAGAGCGACATTCCATAAAAAAGCGCCAATAGGTCCGAGCCTGTTTTAGATCCACTGACCTCCAATGATATCCACCAAGCTAGAGATCAACCAGATGCTGCTAATATCTGTAAATTCAGAACCTGCACAAGACGGAAAAACATCAGATAGTGGGGGGTGCATTGGGGGGGGAGAGGGTAATGGGAAAGGAACCCTGAATGGGGACAACACACACTCAACCAAAACCTCAAAAGATCAACCCACACAAGCTCTGGGCAAAGGCCTAAAAAAACATTGAAAAGGTGAGCCAACCTCCGCGATCGAGAACGCATAGCACCCCTGAAAGACCTACCATGAAAAGCTAGGAAAAAAATCATTCTTCATACGTCGAATGATGAAGTATGAGTTCATGTGAACCTCGTCAAAAGTGGTCTTATTCCTTGTGCACTAAAGGTGCCAAACGGTCAGGCAAGTAATCTGACGGAATAGGACAGACCGAAGCGGGCGATAGAATTTACCATCCCACCAAAGGTGCAGCAGTCCGGGAACAGAGTCGGCATTACCGCGAAGACTAACCTGATTCTCGAAGTAAGACCAGACTGCTGTAGCACAAATTCCATCGAAGAAAAGGTGACTAGAAGTTTCCACGTCTCTTGATCTACAACATCTACAGCGAGACAAGATTGGGATACCGATCCTCTGAAGGTTTGCATCCAATGGTAAACCATCATGGAGGGTTTTCCACATAAGGATAGAAACCATAGGAGGAGTTTGGGAGTTCTAAATGAAGCCAAAACTCGGAAGTTTAGGACCTGGGGTCCTTGCGGAAAGCTTTAATGGAAATGGTGGAGCCATTACAACTAACCCCACCTTCGTTAGCATCGAAGAAGGTCTTAATCGACTGCATCCACTTCCACGTATCACTAGCGTAAGATGGGATTCCGGAGTAGTTCTCAAGCATAAGACATCGGTACTTAGCAAGAAGGAATGACACACAAAGGGAATCGTTGGAATGGAAGCGAACCTAGAGCTTACAGGCATGAGCAATGCAAACATCTCCTGGGTTCTGAAGCCCTACTTCACCCTTGTAACTGGGACCACAAATGACATCCTAAAATACCCAATGGTGACGATGAGTTGATTCCTTAAACCCCCCCCCCCCTCCAAGGACGAGGCTATGGAACTGAAAGAGTGAAAAAAAAAAGAGAAAGTAGGAGTTATGGCTGCAAAAACATGGGAACCAATGGAATCCAGCACCGCCTTAATAAGAACAAGCATACCAGCTTGAGAAAGGAGAGAAGTATTCCATCTAATAATCTTTCCCTTCGCCTTGTCGGTAAGGGTAATGAAGATCACGTTAAGCTTGCGAACTCTATAAAGCACAATGCCAAGATATGGCATTAGGAGAGACGCAACTAGGAAATCTATGAAGGTTTGAACCCAGAGATCCTAACCAGAGCCATGGAGTTGGCCGGGATGAAACAACTCTTTGAAGAATTTACTAGTTGCTCAGAACAACTCTCGCAGAGGTGAAGGAAAGACATGAGACGGCGAAGGGATCGTCGGTTACCATTCGAAAAGATGATGACATCATTAGGAAAGGATAAATAAGAGATTATTGGGCATCCTGAAGGGATCCCAAATCGATAGATTTGGCCTGCTATAGTGAAAGAGTGAACTCCGCTGATAAACGCCTCAGCAGCAATCACAAATAAGGTAGGAGATCTCCTTGACGGAGTCCGCTTCCGGATTCGAATAAACTGTAGCCGAACCGTTGATGGAAAACCAGTAGTTAGAAATGAGTCTCTAGATTAGTTTTATTAGAGACTCAGGGAAGCCGAAGGCTCTGATAACTTAAATGATGACACCCCGATAAAATATACCATTGAATCCATCCGGAACACTCGAGCTATCCTTACTTAGGGAAAATACACATAAGATAATTTCCTCGGAAGAAAGAGGCAGAAAATTCCTACTGATTTCGATGAATCTATCAGCCAGGTAATGAAAGCCATAAGAGACGTTTCGGAAACTGATAATGAATGGCATTGAAGAAAGGATCTAAATACTATAAGACGATCTCATGAATGTCGACCGGCGATAAAGCCATCGAAATATCAGGGCGAAGGATTTCCCAAATCAAAAGGAGGTTATTCTTCTTACGGATTGAAGAATGAACGAATTTCGAGTTCGAATCACCTTCCACAATCGATTTGAACCGTGCCTTCTGACAAAGGAAGTCATTCTCGATGCGCAACTCAAAGGAGAAGACAAACTGAGCAAGAACCCAACGCTCCTTGTGAACAGAGGAGGGGTTATCATTGAAATCCAATTCCATGATAATGAGTGCCTCTTTGGAGACACGGGTATGATCGAAAATATTCTTGAAAACTGTAGTATTCAAAGACTTGAGGCAAGTCTTGAGACGCTTCAGTTCGAGGGATAACACAACTAGAGGACAGCCAATAAGAGGAGCAGACCAAGAAACTTCCACCACCTAGATAAAGGAATGATGGGTCCGCCACATGGACTGAAAGAAAGAGGAAGGTCCCGAAAAGAGATGGGACGAACAAAACTAAACTAAAGTAGCACGATCAAAGTTTGAATGATTAAGATGAGAATTTGAGAATGAAAAAGGAAGGTTGAACCAACCTTTCGAACCGAAAAATCGGTCAAGCCGAGAGAGAATTATGTTGGGACCATCTTGGTTGTTGCACCACGTGGGGCGGAACCAACAAACAAGACCATCGAAATGCTGGAAGAAATAATGAAGGAGATGAAATCCTCAACCACCGCATGGTTTATAAACGCACCCCTCGCTTCTCCTCTTAGGAAGAAACGACGTTAAAATTGCCGTCGATGATAGATGAGCCAAAGCCAAATTCAGAGAGAGAAAGGTGAAAGTGTGCGTGCGTGTACTTGTCAAGTATAGTATACTCACAAGGATTGTGTAATATGACAAACAATATTCAAGTATAAAGTAATAGCTAATCACAGAACAATAGTATAGTAAATGCAGTAAAAAATAGAAAAATTACACCAGGGATTTTTATACTGGTTCAGACTTCCCGTCCTACGTCCAGTCCCGAAGCTCCTCTTCAGTTTTTCACTAACCAACACCCTCTCTTCACCTGGAGGAACAGGTTCACAGTACCCGAGCTGCCGAACGGGATTTCACGCCTCAACAACACTGAGGACTTCAACCCTTGCCTCTTATATCACCGAGGACTTCAAATCAGACGAACAACAATTATTTGACAATGTGTGTTCTTTACAACACGGATTTGTCTTTTATAGTACACCCTTCCTATAATCTTATCCTCAAATATGATTTGATGTTTGTGAAGATTTGGAAGAGGATTATCGTGTTGAATATCAAGTGTATTAAATAGGCTTGGAGATTCAAACGATAATATATTGAATTTGAGTGCTTTTTGAATGCAAAGAATATCTAGAAAGTAAGATCAGAAATTAGAGCAAAAATTAGTGATTTGAATGATGATACAAGATGTATTTATAGTGAATGAGGAGTTATAATCATTGATGAAAAGTTGCAATCAAAAGAGATGATTCCTGATGAAGAGAAATGGATGCAACCTTTCATGAAAGAAGATGACTCTTCAAAGATATGCTTTGTAATTCAAAAAGCTGTTGACAGGTAAAATGTACAGGTAGACAGGTTTTTGACCGTTACCTTTAAAAAGCTGTTAACAGGTTAATTTTTACAGGTAGACAGGTTTCATTTGAAATCCTGTTGACAAGTTAAAAATAACCTGTTGACATGTTTTTGTCAACTTGCTACAGAAAAGAGTTTTCATGAATATTTTTAAAAGCAATGAGAAGTATGATTATTTGAGGATAGATTTTAACATTTATAACTCTAAATAACCAACTTCTAACCTATGAAAAAACATCAATTCTTCTTTTTGTCACCGATTCTTCTTTTTGTCGATCATGAAGTTTCTTCTTGTCATTAATCAAAATAATCATTGAAATCTTTAACTTAACATTCTCCCCTTTTTTGATTGATGACAATATTGCTTGATATTTCAATCTCCATTGCTATCTCCCTCTGTATATATGCTCCCCCTGAAATATATAACTCAATTTCTGCAAGAAGAATTGTTAGTAACATTTTCTCCCCCTTTGTCATCAACAAAAAGGGTATATAACACCAGTATTAAGATGAAATAGCATTATATCCAGAGTGTATCAAATATTACAGACCATATCAACCATACCATATGAAAACGAAGTTTCATAGCATACACACAAAGCACAAATCACATACAAGTGCTGATAAAAGTGTTTGAAGATTAAAAACATTAAAAGAATAGACGGAACTACTGAGGTGGTAAATCGAAATTGGTTTCGTTTCCTTCTTCGTATGATGATTCCTCCTCCTTATCTCCTTCTTGTTCACTTTCTTCCTCGTCTCCATCTTGTTCTTCCTCTTCCTCATTTCCACCTTCTTCAATATGTGACGTTCCACGACCACGACCATGTTGGGTACTTGCTCCAGAACTAGTGCCCTCCTCCGAAGTTGACCATGTGAATGTAGGAGGCATTGGATGT
Organism: Allium sativum; assembly: GCA_030737875.1. Lineage (NCBI taxonomy): Eukaryota > Viridiplantae > Streptophyta > Magnoliopsida > Asparagales > Amaryllidaceae > Allium > Allium sativum. Next base: position 879,193,408 of record CM060918.1, on the reverse strand, counting down.
TTTCCCGGATCTTGAGCAAGTGTGGTAGAGGATGTGGCACAAGAAATTGCTTCCCAAATTATACTGAAGAAAGACTTGAGTTTATTAAACCGCTTATCGAGTTTAGTGTCCAAACGATCAAGCTTATTATCGGTTCTTTTAAGTCTTGCTTCTAGTAAAAATTGATTTCTTGCAATTTGCTCTTGAAATTCTTTTGTTGACGAAGTAGGTGAAGGAATTCTAACGTCTTCCAGTCTTTGCGTAATAATTTGTGAGGAAGAAGCCTCTGGAGGACCTTGGTGTACCTATTGCTCAAAAGGAATAATGTTTAAGTATGGCTCGGGAAGTTTCATTCTCTTCTTTGATGCTTTATTAATACACTTAGGCTTTGAAATTTTGGACTCGGGAGATTGAATACCGCAATCAAGTAATATACGCATTAGGTATTCATTGTAAAATAGATGTGGTCTTGAATAATTATTCACCATTGAAATTTCATCGAAGATCATCTCTATCCAATTTACATTTATTTCTCCATAAATTGCGTACAAGGCCTTAAAGTTTTCTTTACAAACGACATCGAAATTTCCAGTCCTTAGCAAAAGAGAATGTGTGAGACAATGGGGAAGAATTCTAGCCGTGGGTCGTAAATTAATTCCTTTTGTACTTGGCTTGTGATCTTGGATAAACAAGTGACTGACTTTATCTCTAATATGAGTAGGGCGGAAATCACTAGAGAATTTAATACCATAATTTTCTGATTCAAGAACTTGTGTCATCCTTTCTTTTGAAATAAAAACATGCTTTCCACACACAACAGACCATAAACAATTTGATGAATTCTCCGGTTTGAATTTCTCCAAGTTGAGATTAGCATAGAACAACTTAATCATGATGTGATTGAGTTCAACGTTGTTCTTGTTGAACTTAAGAAGAGAATCAATACCTGCTCTCTTTGCAAGTATTTCAACATCATAGTGAAAGAAATCGAAGAACTTGAGGAATGAACCTTGGCTGAATAGTGTAATCCTTCATCTTGTTCCACCTCTTAACAGCGATTGGATCCATTAACCAGTGTTTAATGTGTGAATCGATATGTTGTAGATGTGAGAAAGAAGAATATGTTTTTGTTTTCTTATGTTTTGGAGCCATTGGAATATGAATTGAATTGAAATTGAAGAGATTAGGGCTGATAGGAATGGGTATTTTGAGTTTAAAGGGAGTTGAAAACGAAATGGTGTGTTGGATTTGAGTGTGAACCGACGTTTGTATATATCAAAACAGATTTATTCGCGACCGGTCGACAGGGAATAATTCACATGTCGACAGGTAAAGTTTCTGGTTTGAAATTGAAAACAGAAATCAGTTGACAGGAGGGAATAGGGCGGTCGATAGGAAATGTTTCTGGTTTGGAAAAAACAGTTTAAACATAAACCGGTCGACAGGAAATTCTCTACCGGTCGACCTAATTTTTCTCTGGTTTTAATTTTATGATCAGCGGTCGACAGGTGTAGTGCAGGCGGTCGACAGGAAAACTCTCTGGATTGCAATGTAATAAAACAGGTCGACGGGTTATTTTAACCGGTCGACAGGTACTGTATATTTTTGTTTTTCTCACTTCTCTTGTTTATATATTCAAACTCTGTTAAAACTTTATTATAAAATATAATAAATTATGAGGATTAAAACATAAGTACAACAAATAAAACAATATAAATGATCTCCTTAAATACGATATATAGAAATTATTTTCTTGATTCCTAAGGTGATTTTCCGCTTGCTCCTTCATTTTTGTTGTAATTTCTATCCCATGAGTTGGGTGTTCTTGATGACGATGACATATGTGTGGGCTCATGAACGTTGTGCTTATTAGAGCTACAGAAAAATGAAGCTATTTGTTCGAGATACGTGAGCCGAGAAGCTGTTAACTTCTGCTCGTAATATATCTCCCTCTGGAGATCAACTTGATGCTTTTGATAATGGTGTATCTCATCTATTTTCTCTCGTGTACGTGAAGAACAAAATAACGCTTTCTTGCAACGTTTTGAGTTAGGTGTGGTGCCAGGTGTACGTGAGTTTTGATGGAAACTAGGAGGATGTTCTTGTGTCTTCGGGGAGTAGTGCTCGTCTGATTCGGAGCTAGTTATGGTGATGTGTGATCTTCGAGCACATTCGTCGAAAATATGAGTCATTACAAGATGAATGAAGATTGAAAGGATGAATTCAGAAAGCACTCAACGAAGAGGTATATGTAAGACTACTTCTATTTTTAGAAGAGGCCCATATTAATCTCACCACAAAATAGCACTTTATTTTTGGAGAGAAAATAGTTAAGTAATAACTATTTGTATTAGATAGAAAAGAACTCTGCTACGTTTAAAATATAGTTTAATTTTCAAGTTCCTTTCTAGATAATAAGCCTAGCTCTCTACGTAATTTTATGAAACTTGATTCGAGTAGAGGCTTGGTAAATATATCAGTTAGTTGATTCTCTGTGCTTACATATTCAAGATTTATATTTCCTCTTTTCTTAAGTGGGACCTGCAAAAAATAGAATTAAGATCATGGTACCCACTTTTTATAGGGTCCTAAGAGTCAGGTCTTAGGAGTCCAAACCCATACGGGTCCGGTATCCCCTTTATATAAATAATTGGAATTATGATGCACAGTATTCAAAAAAAATTGAATGTACTTGTTCCTAATTAAATTGTTATTTGTTTTAGGAACCCATATTTTAATATTCTTGATATTTTTCTTTTGAAATTTCACAACTGATTTTGGTTTGGAATATAATAAACTAAGATTTTTCTTAGCTTTAGTTTCTTGCACCTTTTTCTTTCTTTTATTACCAAGATGTTTCTTGGTATCTTGTTTCTTATACCCTAAACCATGTTTATTTGTAGCAGACTGTGAACTTTCAATAATCTTTGTCAAATTTTCTCGACCTTTGTTGAAGTTAGAAACATTTTGAGTAATGTCATCTAAAAATAGAAGTAGTCTTATATATACCTCTTCGTTGAGTGCTTTCTGAATTCATCCTTTCAATCTTCATTCATCTTGTAATGGCTCATATTTGCGACGAATGTGCTCGAAGATCACACATCACCATAACTAGCTCCGAATCAGACGAGCACTACTCCCCGAAGACACCGGAACATCCTCCTGGTTTCCATCAAAACTCACGTACACCTGGCACCACACCTAACTCAAAACGTTGCAAGAAAGCGTTATTTTTTTATCCACGTACATGAGAGAAAATAGATGAGATACACCATTATCAAAAGCATCAAGTTGATCTCCAGAGGGAGATGTATTACGAGCAGAAGTTAACAGCTTCTCGGCTCACGTATCTCGAACAAATAGCTTCATTCTTCTGTAGCTCTAATAAGCACAACGTTCATGAGCCAACACATATGCCATTGTCATCAAGAACACCCAACTCATGGGATAGGGATTACAACAAAAATGAAGGAGCAAGCGGAAAATCTCCTTGGGAACCAAGAAAATAATTTCTATATATCGTATTTAAGGAGATCATTTATATTGTTTTATTTGTTGTATTTATGTTTTATTCCTCATAATTTATTATATTTTATAATAAAGTTTTAATAGAGTTCGAATATATAAACAAGAGAAGTGAGAAAAACAAAAATATACTGTACCTGCCGACCGGTTAAAATAACCTGTCGACCTGTTTTATTACACTGCAATCCATAGAGTTTTCCTGTCGACCGTCTTCACTACACCTATCGACCGCTGTTCATAAAATTAAAACCAGAGAAAAATTAGGTCGACCGGTAGAGAATTTCCTGTCGATCTGTTTATGTTTAAACTATTTTTTTCCAAACCAGAAACTTTACCTATCGACATGTGAATTATTCCCTGTCGACCGGTCGCGAATAAATCTATTTTTATATATACAAACGACGGTTCACACTCAAATCCAACACACCATTTCGTTTTCAACTCCCTTTAAACTCAAAATACCCATTCCTATCGGCCCTAATCTCTTCTATTTCAATTCAATTCATATTCCAATGGCTCCAAAACATAAGAAAACAAAAACATCTTCTTCTTCCTCACATCTCCAACCTATCGATTCACATATTAAACACTGGTTAATGGATCCTATTGCTGTGAAAAGATGGAATAAGATGAAGGATTACACCATTCATCAAGGATCTTTCATAAAGTACTCTGATTTCTTTCTCTATGATGTTAAAAATATAGCGAATAGAGAAGTTATTGATTCTCTCCTTGATTTTGATGACAACAACGTAGAAATTAATCATATAATGATTAAGTTGTTCTACGCTAATCACAACCTAGAGAAATTTAAACCGGATAACCCGTCCGATTGTTTATGGTCAGTAGTTTGTGGACAACATGTTTTTATCTCCTAAGATAGAATGGGACAAGTTCTTCATTCTCCAAATAATGGTATTAAATTCTCTAGTGATTTCTGTCCTATTCATATTAGAGATAAAATTAGTCACTTGTTCATTGAAGATCATAAGTCAAGTTCAAAAGGAATCAATTTAAGACCCCCCGGCTAGAATTCTTCATCTTTGTATCACGCATTCTCTTTTACCAAGGACTGGAAATTTCGATGCAATTTATAAAGAGAATTTTAAAGCCTTATAAGCCATTTACGGAGAAATAAACATAAATTGGATAGAGATGATCTTCGACGAAATCTCAATGGTAAATAATCATTCAAGACCGCATCTCTTTTACAATGAATATATAATGCGTCTCTTACTTGATTGTGGTATTCAATCTCCTCAATCCACGGTTTCAAGGCCTAAGTGTGTTGATAAAGCATCGAAAAAGAGAATGAAACTTCCAGAGCCATACTTAAACATTATTCCTTTTGAGCAATATGTACACCAAGATCCTCCAGAGGCTTCTTCCTTACAAATTACTACGCAAAGACCGAAAGACGTTAGAATTCCTCCACCTACTTCGTCAACAAAAGAATTTCAAGAGCAAATTGCAAGAAATCAATTTTTACTAGAAGCAAGACTTAAAAGAACCGATAATAAGCTTGATCGTTTGGACACTAAACTCGATAAGCGGTTTAATAAACTCAAGTCTTTCTTCGGTATAATTTGTGAAGCAATTTCTTGTGCCTCATCCTCTACCACACTTGCTCAAGATCCGGGAAAACATCCAATGCCTCCTACATTCACATGGTCAACTTCGGAGGAGGGCACTAGTTCTGGAGCAAGTACCCAACATGGTCGTGGTCGTGGAACATCACATATTGAAGAAGGTGGAAATGAGGAAGAGGATGAACAAGACGGAGACGAGGAAGAAAGTGAACAAGAAGGAGATAAGGAGGAGGAATCGTCATACGAAGAAGGAAACGAAACCAATTCCGATTTACCACCTCAGTAGTTCCGTCTATTCTTTTAATGTTTTTAATCTTCAAACACTTTTATCAGCACTTGTATGTGATTTGTGCTTTGTGTGTATGCTATGAAACTTCGTTTTCATATGGTATGGTTGATATGGTCTGTAATATTTGATACACTCTAGATATAATGCTATTTCATCTTAATATTGGTGTTATATACCCTTTTTGTTGATGACAAAGGGGGAGAAAATGTTACTAACAATTCTTCTTGCAGAAATTTAGTTATATATTTCAGGGGGAGCATATATACAGAGGGAGATAGCAATGGAGATTGAAATATCAAGCAATATTGTCATCAATCAAAAAAGGGGAGAATGTTAAGTTAAAGATTTCAATGATTATTTTGATTAATGACAAGAAGAAACTTCATGATCGACAAAAAGAAGAATCGATGACAAAAAGAAGAATTGATGTTTTTTCATAGGTTAGAAGTTGGTTATTTAGAGTTATAAATGTTAAAATCTATCCTCAAATAATCATACTTCTCATTGCTTTTAAATATATTCATGAAAACTCTTTTCTGTAGCAAGTTGACAAAAACATGTCAACAGGTTATTTTTAACTTGTCAACAGGATTTCAAATGAAACCTGTCTACCTGTAAAAATTAACCTGTCAACAGCTTTTTAAAGGTAATGGTCAAAAACCTGTCTACCTGTACATTTTATCTGTCAACAGCTTTTTGAATAACAAAGCATATCTTTGAAGAGTCATCTTCTTTCATGAAAGGTTGCATCCATTTCTCTTCATCAGGAATCATCTCTTTTGATTGCAACTTTTCACTAATGATTATAACTTCTCAATCATTATAAATACATCATATTTCATTCATCCAAACCACCGAATTTCACTCTCTATTCTCTGATCTATCTTGCATTATTAATTGGCATTCAAAAAGCACTCAAAATCATTATATTATCGTTTGAATCTCCAAGCATATTTAATACACTTGTGATTCAACGATAATCCACTTCTGAATCTTCGCAAACATCAAAATACATTTGAGGATAAGATTATAGGAAGGGTGTACTCAATTATTGACTAATCAGTGTTGAAATAAGAACACATTCAGAAGTCAAAATCTTGTAATTGTTAAAGTCCTGTGTGGGTAAGCTTGTAGCCCGTGAAATCAAGTGGGTAAGCTTGTAGTCCATCAAGTGGGTAAGCTTGTGGCCCGTAAATCAAGTAGTGTTGTGAACCTGTTCCTCCGGGTGAAGCAAGGTTGTTGATTAGTGAAAATCCAGAGAGAGGTCTGGGACTGGACGTAGCACGGTGCTCCGAACCAGTATAAAAATCCCTGGTGTGATTTTTCCATTTTTACTACATTTACTATACTACTGTTCTGTGATTAGCTATTACTTTATACTTGAATATTGTTTGTCATATTACACGATCCTTGTGAGTGTACTATACTTGACAAGTACACGCACGCACTTTCAATTAGTATCAGAGCCTGGTGTTCTAGAGATCGTAACAACATCCTAGAACAAATGGCTATAAAGAAATTTAGTCAGGGAATTATAAAATGGAAGAGCAACAAAGCAGAATCAGGAGAGCAAAGAAACAAGTGTCTCATGGCTAAAGTCAAATCACAATCAGGAAACAAATGGTAAGTACTTTTACGTATGCACTAACAACATGTTTGCAGAGAAGCTTTATATTTAGGGGAGATAAATATATGCAAGCATACATTCAGGGGGAGAAAATAAATAACTCTACAAGATTGCAAGAGGTTGTCATCAATCAAAAAAGGGGGAGAATGTTAGATCACAGGTTTTTGATTCATGACAAGGAAGAAGAGAACATCAAAGGAAAAGTGATATAGGTTATGATTATCTATTTAATTGTGTCTTAGAGGTGTTATATATTGTTAAAATCTATCCTCAAATATATAGCATACACAAATGCACTTCGCGAAAAGACACTTCGTGAAAAGACACTTCGCGAAAAGACACTTCGCGAAAAGACACTTCGTCACTTCGTGAAAAGACACTTCGCGAAAAGACACTTCATGAAAAGACATTTCGCGAAAATACACTTCATCACTTCGCGAAAAGGCACTTCGCGAAAAGGCACTTTGCGAAAGGACACTTCACGAAAAGACACTTCATCACTTCACGAAAAGACAATTCTAAAAGACAATTCCTGAAAAGACACTTCACGAAAAGACACTTCACGAAGAGACACTTCATATTTCCAACGGTCATATTTTACAACGGTCATATTTTCTAACGGTCATATTTCCTAACGGTCATATTTCCAACGGCCATTTTTTACAATGGCCATATTTTCTAAAAGGCATCTTATTTCGAGAAGAGATTCCTTTTCATTTCTAAAAGGAAATGGGTGCATCTCTTTGATAAAAATCTTCATGGAAGTTGACCACTCTTCAACGATTATATATACATCAAAGCATTTTTTTCACATCATAAAATCTTCTCATATTTTCTGATCTTAAATTCTATACATTCTTGCATACTAAAAAGCTCTCTATTATTCAAATTACTTGTTGAATCGTTGAAATTATTTCATATCTCTTGATTCAATAAGTAATATGCTTCCTTCAATCTTCACATACACGTTGTATACTTGAGGATAAGATTATAGGAAGGGTGTACTACAAGTGACTAGTCCGTGTATTGAAGACACAATATATAGTCAATCATCAACTACTTTGTATTGAAATTCCGGTAAGCCTGTAGCCGTTCAAATCAGGTGGGTAAGCTTGTGGCCAGTGAAATCAAGTGGGTAAGCTTGTGGCCCGTGAAATCAAGTGGGTAAGCTTGTAGCCCGTGAAATGAAGTGGTGTATTGTGAACCTATTCCTCCGGGTGAAGCGAGGATGTTGATTAGTGAAAATCCAGAGAGAGGTCTGGGACTGGACGTAGGACGGTGTTCCGAACCAGTATAAAAAGCCCTGGTGTTATTACTTTACTGCTTTTTATTTGTGATATATTTCACTATCTCATATTTATTTGCATAACTATTGTAAATATACAAGTTAGTTTATCACATACATTCCGCATATCCATATTACACATACCGAATTTCACTCTCTATGCTCTGATACCAACCGAAAGTGTGCGTGCGTGTACTTGTCAAGTATAGTACACTCACAAGGATCGTGTAATATGACAAACAATATTCAAGTATAAAGTAATAGCTAATCACATAACAGTAGTATAGTAAATGCAGTAAAAAATAGAAAAATTACACCAGGGATTTTTATACTGGTTTAGACTTCCCATCCTACGTCCAGTCCCGAAGCTCCTCTTCGGTTTTTCACTAACCAACACCCTCTCTTCACCTGGAGGAACATGTTCACAGTACCCGAGCAGCCGAACGGGATTTCACGCCTCAACAACACTGAGGACTTCAACACTTGCCTCTTATATCACCGAGGACTTCAAATCAGACGAACAACAATTATTTGACAATGTGTGTTCTTTACAACACGGATTTGTCTTTTATAGTACATCCTTCCTATAATCTTATCCTCAAATATGATTTGATGTTTGTAAAGATTTGGAAGTGGATTATCGTGTTGAATCTCAAGTGCATTAAATAGGCTTGGAGATTCAAACGATAATATATTGAATTTGAGTGCTTTTTGAATGCAAAGAATATCTAGAAAGTAAGATCAGAAATTAGAGCAAGAATTAGTGATTTGAATGATGATACAAGATGTATTTATAGTGAATGAGGAATTATAATCATTGATGAAAAGTTGCAATCAAAAGAGATGATTCCTGATGAAGAGAAATGGATGCAACCTTTCATGAAAGAAGATGACTCTTCAAAGATATGCTTTGTTATTCAAAAAGCTGTTGACAGATAAAATGTACAGGTAGACAGATTTTTGACCGTTACCTTTAAAAAGCTGTTGACAGGTTAATTTTTACAGGTAGACAGGTTTCATTTGAAATCCTGTTGACAAGTTAAAAATAACCTGTTGACATGTTTTTGTCAACTTGCTACAGAAAAGATTTTTCATGAATATTTTTAAAGCAACGAGAAGTATGATTATTTGAGGATAGATTTTAACATTTATAACTCTAAATAACCAACTTCTAACCTATGAAAAAACATCAATTCTTCTTTTTGTCATCGATTCTTCTTTTTGTCGATCATGAAGTTTCTTCTTGTCATTAATCAAAATAATCATTGAAATCTTTGACTCAACAAAAGGATGTCAGACCACAGTGCCAATCGATCAATGCGGTCACACCTTGCGTACACTCCCGAGAAAAGGAGCACGGAAGAGAAAAGGGGAAGCTGCACACTACCGACAGCAATTGAGACGAGTCAAAAAATGGGAGAACGAAAACTTCCTTAGACGAAAGAAGTCAAATCTTATTGGTTATGTTGGAGATGCCTCCGCTAAAACTAAGAAAAATGATTACCTTGGCCAGCACTTTAGTACCCACCATAGGCTCTAGAAGTGCTACAAATAGTATATAATGCTTACGAACAAGGCGTTTGAGACGAGCAAGCAAAGCGTCATAAAAATTGCCTCGAACGTTCCAAAATAAAAAAATTGGCCATCAAGCAAAGCTAGGAAGAGGAGGGAGACTAAAAGACGGAGTGAAACCAATGCTAAGGCAGTAAGGGATAGATTAGATAAGGTATTGGGTGTGGCGAGTAGATCTAATGATCTTCTCGGACGCCGCTATAGGGTGTGTGCGAATGGTGCGAGGGGTCCTAGGGCCCGTCCACAATCTCTTACGAGATGATAAGAAATATGAGCACGATCCAAAGCTGGTAGATAGCGTGGAAACAGAAGAAAAACAATGAGACGGGGAAGCTCGTGCAACCGGAGGACACTCCAGACCATCTAGCCTGATGGAATGGGAATTCTTAGTAAGACAAGACAAACAGTTGTTAATTGCTGCCATCTACTCCAAACTAAGGAGGGGGTAATGAATGAGAAGAGGAAGAAGGAGCAGCAGCGGGAGAAAACAAACAAGCAAGCGGACGCTCAACTAAAGGAAGAGGAGTGGGAAAGGACAAAAATGTGGAAACGTCACGAGGGCGTTATACTTTGTTGTGAGGAATCTCTTATGGTCAAGAAGTCATTAACTTGACTCCATGATAAAGGAGAGATAGTCTTAGAAAACAGGGGACGAGGAAAGAAAAATTGAATAAATAGGTAGACAACGACTGAAACCCATCGTACCAACCGACAAGCAAAAACCTTTGCGCAATGGTCGTAGTTCTAATCAACTCCATATAACTATCGGTACCTGCGAAAGCTATATAAAATCAAGTGAGACCTCCAGCCAAAGCGCTAATCATACAAATCAAGAAGGCGCAACAAACAAGCCAACAGTCATCCACTACCCACACTAGAACCGACAAACCATAAAGGGGTTTGTCATGCCAACACCGAACAACAAACATGGGTAGTAGGCGACACAAGCGGCACTTATCGCAATCGCGCAAAAAATTCAAAAAACAGGGGTAATGTGATTCCTAGGAAACACAAGAAACCATAGGAATCCCAATTCCTAAAAAAACAAAAAACAAAAATTGGGTATACAACCTAAACTAACCAAAAGTTCGCCAGACAGAGGTGAATAAGAGTCGATGATTATGGAAATCACAACATTCCAAATGCAGAAACAAACAAAAACCCACAACCCGACAAAGCAAAAAAAGGAGGGAGATTAAGGGGATGAACCTGCCGATGAGGGCAATGAACCCGTCGAGCCATAGAAATTGCTGAAACCAAATATGATGAAACTAAAGGAGGCGAGCTCAAAGTTGCCATGCCTTCTCCGAAGCGGACAGGCTACAAACATTGGATAGCCCCGCCCCAATGCGTAGAGTAAGTAGAAGAGGATGAACCTTGCCGCCGCGAATCCATTCCTTCCGACAAGCGAGAAGAATGGATTGAAGGGGCTGAAATAACCGTTGTTTTTCTACATGTCTCAAGCCAATCCGAAACAACAAACAAATTCAAGAGCTGCAAAGTGTTTCGAGGTAACCAGTAGAGGTGGCGCAAGTGCACGAGGACTAGCCGAAATAGCAGCAGATTCTAAACAATCACCAACAACCTATGGCCTAGGCAAGACTGATATCTTGTCACCCTTCCTCAATCGACGCCTGCAGCAATTACGAAGAGGATGAGATGGATACCGTTGCGAAACCGGAACCATAGGCCAAGACAGAGCATGATTTTTAAGCGAAGACTGCTGTTTGGGAACAAAGCGACTGGGGGCGGTCAAATCCCCCAAGCCTTTCCTCCCCCTGTGTTGCACCGCGACACCAGCATAGCAAGGAATAACTCCACAGAAAACAGTGCCAACCACCAGGGGAACAAATTGCGGGATAGATCCCCGATCTCTCGAATCAACTATTAAGCGTTGAGCTATAGGCCTAGGTGGAGGGGTGATGAAGTCCCCTTTTCCTGGGCCAGTAGTCATAGGTACAAGAGAAGGTAACGGATGACCTGAACTGGCAGTCTCCTCTCCGGCAAGGGAGGGAGAGGTCGAAAATAAGGGCTTAGTTCCATGAACAAGCCATAAACCAAAAGGAAGCTAATTTGAGCAATTTTACAAAGGAACATTATTAAGACGACCTCAGAATTTGGCGAAACTTTTTTATTAGATCCGTAATGTCGAATAATGGTAAGTTTCCAAGTTTCATGATTTTTTATTGCACACGGACATAAAATTCGAAGAAACCAATTTCGTTGGATCCGTAATGTAAGAGAGTAGTTGCATGTCAATTTTCATTGAAAACGGGATCCGTAGGTGACCACGTAGATTTTTAAACGATGAAAATGAGTGATATTTGAGTATAGAAAAATATAAAATCAATAAAAAAATAAATTAGCTCCACTATAAAATGTCCTAAACTCCCCTAAACCTAAAGCAAACATCAGTTATACGACAGCCCCCTATTCTATTTCAAAACCCTAAACCTGAGCTTCTAAAATCAAAATCAAATCCAATACTCCACTAAAAATCATGAGATAAATATATATGTGATCCTTATAGCTTGCTCTTCGATTTAATATGAGTATGGGAGAGGTTCAAGAACATTTTGTACGCTGCGTTTTTCTAGCGTATGGTTTTTGCGGCCTAGGGTTGATGAATTCGTGAAATAGGAGCAAAAATATACGGTTGAGTTATTGTATTTGAGCTTAGCGTAAGAAATAGCATCGATTGTGTAAGTTTGGATGGATTTGGTGACAAAAAGTGTCAAGAGGAAGAAGGGGCTGCACATGTTTTGACAGTGGATGGGATTTTTGGGGAAGCTTGAGTTTGAGATTCATGGTGTTGACATTGTAGAGGAGAAGAAGAGAAGAACAACGGTGTTTACGGCCTGTGTTTTTGTGGAGAAACGAAGGAGAAAGTGGTGGAGGAAGCTTGCATAATGATGGACATAGAGGGGTTGCGTTTTTGGACTGAGTACGTGAGTTTTGGAGAGGGAGAGGGATTAGAGGAAGTGATTAGAGAAGAAACAAGGGTAATTAATTAATTTATGTTAATGTTAATGACATATATATGTACACGAATCTTGTAAAAAGCATAACCTTTTCATACGAACACAGAATTTAGCGAAACAGGATCCGTTGGAACCGTATCGACAAGAGCTTCACAAAGGAATTGATTTGGAGTCATTTGGATGTTGTATGCGGACTGTGGAGCCGAAAAGGTCACATTTCCTTTGTATAATGACTGACGGAGTGGAAACCAAGGTGAGAACTCCTCACTCAAAATTATATTTTATCATATTATTGTATTCATGTATAAAAATACATAGGATTGTCAGTGTAGATTTTTATCAGTTTAATCATTATAAATTGTATACGGTGCCTGTTAGATCACATCCCTCGTCCACAGACTATGGACGATTTAAATTGACTGTATTGTGTGTTGTTTATGATGTTGAAATGTTTAACGTATTAAAAATAATGTTAACATTAATGTGGTAGTTGAAATTAAATTATAAATATCCATTTATAATTTAAATAGTGAAAATTGGCTAATCAGATAAATAATTCAAACCGATTTCGAATTGTTTAAATTTGTTAACCAATAATTTATTTAAATAAACTGTTGTTGTTTGAAAACCCCACACGGGTCTGGGGATGATAATTTATTCACATCTCCCCTGAATTTAATTATATGTCAATCGATGGGTTGACAAGCTGTGATGAGCGTTATTTATTTATTTTAACGCTTAAACAATTGTAAATTGCACTTCGGATGATGTTTGAATGTGTAATGATTATTTATCATTATTGTGAATACATGCGATGTATGAAATTCATATAACTGAAATTATATGGTAATTGATTGAGCCGCATTCCGATTCAGAAATAAAGAATATTTTAAAATACTGAATATTTTATAAAATATTCATGTGTTGAATAAATTGTTTGAACAATAAAAGTATCATTTTTATTGAATGTATAAACTATACAAAATATTCATGTGTTGAAATAAATGTTTAAACAATAATAATATCATTTTATTGAATGTATAAACTATATAAAATATTCTTGTGTTGAATAAAATATTTGAACAATAAAAATATCATTTTTATTGAATGTATAAACTATATAAAATATTCAAGTGTTGAATAAAATGTTTGAACAATAAAAATATCATTTTTATTGAATGTATAAACTATATAAAATATTCATGTGTTGAATAAAATGTTTGAACAATAAAAATATCATTTTTGTTCAATGTATAAACTATATAAAATATTCATGTGTTGAATATGATGAATAAAATGTTTGAACAATAAAAATATCATTTTTATCGAATGTTCATTTTTATTGAATGTATAAACTATATAAAATATTCATGTGTTGAATAAAATGTTTGAACAATAAAAATATCATTTTTATTGAGTGTATAAACTATATAAAATATTCATGTGTTGAATAAAATGTTTGAACAATAAAATAGTTATGTAGTTAAACGCCATTTTAACCCGAACAGGTTTATCGATCGATTTTATTCATTTTATGATGAATATCGAAAAGAATGATTTCAAAATCTAATATTTTGAAAATATTATCATTTTGATATGATAAAGATATAAAATATTCAATTGTGATTTAAAATTAAAAATGGAGTTAAAATCGTTTTAAAATGAATTTATAAACTATTTATAAAATACGTTTTAAATGGAAATCGACGAAATATATATATAATATATATATATATATATATATATATATATAAATTTAATGGCCTGAATAAAACGCGCAGCGCACCGACCGTTCGCGAATTTCGAACATTAACTTCAAATTGGCGTAACGGGAGATACGACCGTCGGATTCTCCTAAAACAGGAACCATTGGGTTCATATCGAAAAGAGCTTTCCAATGAATATAAGAGATTTGACATCTAACGGTTGGATTTGGAATATGTCCAAATCAAATTTGAAAAAGGTCGCTATGGATGCATTTCGGTAGCCGTTATTGGAAACCGACTGTAAGGGCCTTAATAAAATTATTAAAAATATGGAAAAATTATGTAAAATCATAATTAATAATTTGGAAAGATTTTGAATGAAAAATTATAAGTTTGAAAAGATAATAATAAATTTTTATCGAAATGAACTAGTTATTAACTAGAATAATAATCTAATTATTTTGGAAATAATAATAAATTGGATTCGTAATGGTTTTAATATAACCAAATTTTCCAACGTATGAATTGGAATGGATTTGAGAAGAAATAATCTTTGGAATATTTTGATATTGGATTCCGTTACTATACGGATATTGTGAGGAATTTGGAAGATATATATCGTTATTCCCAATACGATATTTGTTGGTTTTAGAATTTGATATTGAATATAAGCCGATATAATTTCTATTCAGAACCTTATATTTAATATCGAATTGGATTTTCCGTTTGTCGTGAATGGTGTCTTTAATAACACTGTTCTTAAACCCAGTTGAGAGAGAATAAATATTTAAATTAAGATTTAATAAAGTTTTCCAATTAATTAATATTTAATTGGAATTAAATAAAATAAATTGGATTTTTGTGTTTGTCGTGAATGGTGTCTTAAATAACACTTTTCATAAACCCAGTTGAGAGAGAATAAATCTTTAAATTAAGATTTAATGAAGTTTTCCAATTAATTAATATTTAATTGGAATTAAATAAAATAAATTGGATTTTTGGGTTTATCGTGAATGGTGTCTTAAATAACATTGTTCTTAAACCCATTTGAGAAAGAGTTAAATCTTTTAATTAAGATTTAGAGAAATTTGCCAATTAATTAATATTTAATTGGAATTGAATTGAAAGTTGATTGTGCGTTTATCATGAACTGTGTTTTAAAACGACATTTGTTCTTTAACCCAATTAACTGTGAAAATATAATTTGGAATTTATAAATCTTTTATTAAGATTTAAATGGAAATTTTCCAAAGTAAAGTTTTCCAATTTAATATATTAAATTGGAATTGAATGGAAATCGATTGGGTAATAATCGAGATGAGCTTCTGTGGATGAAGACCGCTACTATTTATGGAATTTAAAAGGCCTTGCCGCTATTCCATTTATATTATTGGTCTGATACGGGAATTTATATCAATTATATATTATTATGCTTTTCGTGTAGATTCCATTTTGATGAAAGATGATTTTGGGTTTATCGTGAACAATGTTTTGAACAACATTTGTTCTTTAACCCGGTTAAAGACAGGATTTATTTCCTAAGCTTGAATAATCATTAAATAATGATTTTTGAGATTAAAACTGAATTAAAGTTTTACTGAATCTTTAATTAGATTAAAATGAGAAAGTGATAATTAAATTTATCGAATTCATGAAATGATCGAGAATGGAGTACCACTAGTTTTACTCCAGGCGATAGTTAAATCTTTAATTGGATTTGAACGTGAAATGGTAATTAATTTTACCGGTAACATAGTGGTTGTTAGGTAAGGAGTACTGCCAATTTTGCTCCATGGGATAAATAGGTTGGGTTTGGGATTAATAAATAAATGATTACTTCGGTAAGGCTCGCTAATCCCGACTAGTTGATAAACCTTAATTTGGTTTAGAGTTGATAAAGGATAAAATAATTCTTTTGAAATGGATATCCAAAGGAAGATTTAAGAATAAATATAAAAGAATTTATCTTTGATAAAATTAATGGGAACCTTTCCCTTAAAATGTGAATATTGGAATAAAAGAATATTCTGAATTGGAATGAAGCGTAAGTTGTGTTTTTATAGCACTTGATTATAAAATACGCGAGTTATTCGAAAAGAGCGAGTTTAACCCATTTTGAATAATTACTACGACGACCAAAAGTCGACGATGAAGACGGTGGTTGAAGACCGGAGTTCTTCACATCGTTTGGATGATTACCGATGTCATGATTGGGTTGTAAACTCAAGACAAGGTAATAAGTGGTGATCGTTCAGACGTACTTGGAGATCGACGGATACGCGAGGACCTCTCTCCTGTATTGGACATATGGGACGATGAATAAGGTGCCTCCGGTTTCGTTCAGACCCAGAACGGACTTGTAAATGGATGAGTGTTTGACATTGGATTTCATTCTATGCTAATTGATTTCTATTAAATATATACAATGGGAGGAAATAGATATATGTGAAATGAGCCATATTTCTCCTTTCCACTGGCCACTTCACTTACTTACTAAATACCGGCTTGAACAAGGTGCTTGCGCACTAGAAAGAAAAGCAATTAAAGAGAGTACAAGTTGGTTAAAATATCTCCAAAATAGGTGTAGAGGTCAGGGTAGCGAAAAGGCTTTGATGACGAAGGTACGAAGTGGATCTCTCATGGTCCTCCCAATGATTCATTTTTATGCTATACTGTTTGGTGGCGGAGAATTTATTCTCTTGCTTAACACTCTTCTCTGAGACATACGAGCTTAGAGGTTATATATTGATAGACATCGGTTGTATGGCATTAATTGTCAGTGTGGCATGCTAAGATGCAAATGATCAAGGCTTTTGTTGAAAAGCAGAGTCTTGTGGTTGATGATCAAAGCACAACTTTAAGTAGCATGGCTTTGTGTATAGCGTTAATTCGCGAGCCCCGCACCCCGATATGAACCAGAAACGGGAGAGGACCCCAGAGAGAACATGTGTTTCTTTCTAGTTAGGAGTGGTGTCATGGTATGGAGCCCAGACATTTTTACTTATATGGATGATGGAAAGTGAGATACCTCGGATTTGAGTCCCTAGTGGCTCTTGATATACGCCCCATAGGGCGGGGAAATGTATTGTTTAGGAATTACTAATACACTAACGTAAGTGTGGACCGGCCCTGGCGTTCCTAGGTGCAGTTGCGGCTGTATCCTGAGACATGGGCTAGATTGTCTCGAATCCGATAAGGACGATCCCTTGCCTTGGTTCATGATGGAAATCCAACTTCCAATACGATATTGTGCGGTTTTAATTGTAGAACTAGTATGGCGACATGATATATGGTACCTATGCCGTCTATGATTGATACATTTATGTTTGAAGTTGTTTTAAACACTATGCACTTATAATAGTATCAAATGATTTTTTTTAAACGTACCAAGCATGTTTGGCTATTATAAGGGAAAACTCTATCCTCCGGCTTGCGTTGCATTGTGTGATGGGACCTGAGTCTAATAATAGCTTGTTTTCCAAAAAGCATTGCGTTATCTAGAAATTTTTTTGTGCATTGGTATTTTTGGGAGAAAACATGTTCCATGTTATACGGCGTGGTCCCTTGATTTACTTTATTTTTAAAGTTAAATTTAATAACTGTTATAATTCTCACACCAGTCCCGTGACTGACCTGGAGTTTATTCTTTTAACCTAAACTCTAGGTGCCCCTATTTTCCATACGGACAGCTAGTAGTTTTGGTTTTGCAGATATAATTTTCACAGGACCCTGGTTTACAGCTGGAGCTATATTCGGAACGCTTTGTATCCGTGTATTTCTTACAGTTGTGTTATGTATTATTTTTCCGCTGCTATGTAATTAAATCTCTAATATTATTATTTTTCCGATGTATATTATTTATTCATACTCTGGAATATTCTTGTACTCCGATGTAGTTGTTGCAGTAACGATGAAATGTTCTGTTGTTTGTGTTCTGATGCGTCATGTTCTCAAAGCAATCTGGGCTTTCCCGTAAGGGCGAGTTTGGGTCGTTTCATTTTGGTATCAGAGCTTTGGTTTATAGAGCTCGAGAATAAGACACATTAGAACCAAACGAAAGAATTCATCAGAGATTGGATTTGTAATATCCAATAAGAATGACTCGTTACGGATGGGATCAGTAGTATATCCTAGAATGAGTTACAAAAAGTGTTAGTTTTAAAATAAAAAAGATATCAAATTTGGTTTTGAAAATTTAAATCTTATTATACGTATTTGAATATTTATTTTATATTGATTTGGACAATCGAGTATATGAAGATTTTGTATATACGCCTTGCAAACGTATATACAAAGCCTTAAATACACTGGATAGATATAGAATCACACTCTAGTCTCCTGGAAATGATCTTGATGATTGAGGCCTGATCACCAGTATTTATTTCTGAGTTTCGAAAGTGGGATATCTATATATTTCCAATTAGCTGGTGTGAAAACCAAAATTTATATAGGGTTATTTTTGTGAATTGGCATCAAAAACATGATTTGGAATATATTTATATCAAAGTTATGAATTTGAAAATTTTAATCAACAAATTGATGGCTAGTTGCTAGTTGTGACATTTTATTATTAGTTTAACTAATAAAAATATTGGAATGATAATTAATTTAACGAATATGTGAATGAATGAGAATTTGAGCCAAATCAAGTAAAATATTGAACTGAATTGAAAATTGATTGGAATTGCATACATGTACATGTATATACATTAACAGGTCATAGCATGGAAGCTAAGACGAGTAATAAAATTGTATGCCTGACAAACAGGTACATGTTTACTATATTTCTTGGATTTGATGATTTTATGAGCCGGTTGGCTGGCCGCTTGGTTTTTTCTTTTTCTTTTGGATTGATGAAGGACCTGTAAGGCAAGTTGCGGTTTTAAAGGTCTCGCGTACAAAGGAGGTTATGGCAAAAAAATTTGAAAATTTTAGGGTGTTAGCCAAAATTTTTAGAAACTAGAATGTTCTTTGAAACTGAAAAGTTGTAGAACGAAAGCCATAATGAAAGTTGAGTTGGCTAGTTAAACAACTTTCAGCTCCGTTCCTTTTGGAGGACGAAAAGATTTTAAGTGGGGGAGGTTGTAACAACCCGGAATTTCCGAACCAATTAAAATTTTTATTTTAGCTATTTTAATGAATATGGAAATATAAATTGGTTATTTTTGCTAAATAAAATTTGAGAATAATTTTAAAAGTAGTTTTTTTATTTGACTTAAAACAAACCCAGTAAATTATTCAAATGATTTATAAGTTTTGTTTTTGAAAATTTTATTAAAAATTCGATTTTCAAAATCATCGCCTCACCCTTAAAAGAATGAAATTTTGTTACGAAGCTCAGAATTCAATGAGACCAATTTTGTTGGATTCATAATGACAAATCATTATTGAGTTCCAAAATGCGTGCACTACAAGAAAAACAACAAATAGCAACGGCAGAAAACGCTGCTAATCCGTCGCTAAACAGGCATTAGCGACGGATTTCCAACATATAGGTTTGGTCGGCAAAAACCATGACGGTATCTGTGTCGGATTTTGCGACGGAATTTAGCATGAATTTTCCAACAATTTACCATCATTTTACTAATTTTATAACAAAAATAAATATTATTTATTAATTTACTTCTATTTTTATTTTTATTTATATACCGACGGATTATTAATTTAGTACAAAATATTATTTATAAAATCTGTCGGTAAACCCTTACTAATTACCAAGGGATTAGCGACAAAAAGTTTTGACAAAAAAATCTGGCTTTTTTTATTTGTCGGTAAACCCTTACGATTCAGCAAAGGTTTAGCAACGGAAATAAATTGGTGTATATTACCTTTTTATTATTTTTGTTGGTAATTTGACGGTAAAATCTTTCAAATTAGTTCATAAAGAAGAAATCTTGGCTTTATATTTTATTTTTTGGAAACCATTACAACAATATCAATTAAACAAATGATGCACAATCAATGCATATGACAATCAAACAAACAACATACAGGTTTAGAAACCAGACACGAGTAGCATAAAACAACATGACATTCTCAAAAATCTGCATAACACTCACGCTGAAGAATCATCCAGGAAAATTACAGTTGAATAGAAACTATTTTCAAGCCCTATGATGAAAAGTAATACTAATCAACATCTTATATCAGTGGTCACTTTTCCTGGACAAACAGGTGCAACTGCCTTCATGTATTTTGGCTTTGCAGACATTCAAACTTGCACTTCATGAAAATAAGTAAGCATTTGTTGTTGCTGTAGAAGTCAATAGCCCAAATTTTCCATATTCGCATATTCAATCTCAACAACCATTGTGCACATGATCACTACCTCCTGTACAAATACTGATCCCATCTCTGCAGCCTATTTACAAAAAAAAAATTTGAAACCCTCAGAATTAATAAGATCAACAACAATAAAATATGAACCCTTTCAACATTATTTAAAGCAGTATTGCACTTTCAACATCTTCAAAGATAACTAACTCTAACAGTACCTATTTATTTAAACATGGATACAACATTAAACAGCTTGAAATTTGTAAAGCACTGACATATGAGATCAAAACGCTAGAGCTCTACACTCATCTTTCGAAACCTAAAACACTACAAAGATCAACAAAAATGTGTAGTCCCTAACTCGTCAGTTGAAATACCACATACAAAAATACAAACCATCACCAATAACCTGAACCAACTAGACACATTAACTTATTGCAAAGATGTGCCTCAACCTTAACATCGACCGGAGTTAGACTACGAACCCTGAAATCAGGTTTTTGAGACAATGTGAGAGTGTGTTTACTATTAGGAGGAAAAAATACTATGCTTGTAACTACTTGAAGGTGAAATCTAGTTCATGCCTGCTTATTTAATGACATACTACACCTAACAAAAAACCATAACTAATCGGAAATTAAAATTCAACCAACAAAAAAGAAACCGAGCAAATCAAGCACGAATGAATCATAACTATTCACAGCTGAAACTGGCTTTTTGACAGGGATCTCCACTGTAAATTATTTCTGGTATTCCTCTCTAAAATTTCATAGATTCGGACATTAAGATAAATAACCAAAAAGACAGATTAAAATACAAGTATAGAAGTATAAACGAAAACAAAGAAGACTGTAGGTTACCTCTTCAGCTTGTTAGAATCCTTCTACGCATTAGACTTTGTCAAAATGTCGTACTACCTTCAGCGACTAATACTATTTAGTATGTCCACCACACCATCATCGACAGGAAGGAAGGATCTAATTTTGAAGGCACTGATTTCATGTATTAACCTGCAGTTGATGAACTACCCAATGGAACACTCTCGGTTGAACGAATTTGAACAATCTCTAGGAGAATTGGTGATTTACTTATTTTCAGCAGAGAAGGAGAAAGGAGAAGAAAGAAAAGAGGAGAAGAGAAGCGACTGATGATTGTAGATCGACAGAAAGGAATGATGATTGGAAATAAAGCAAGAGGCAATGGATTTTAGTTTAGATCTGGGGAATTGGAAGGATGGATGAACAGGTGGCTTCGCGTTTTATTATTTAATGAAGGAATTGGGAATAGGAATGAGCAGACGCGCTGGGAATAAAAATAATAATGGTTTATGGAGGGAAAGGCATGAAGTTGGAGCCAAATTTCGGGGAAGGAAGCGGCAAAACTTTTACTTTTATGGGAAATTTTGAATTTCAGCCTGATTTTCAATTTGGGGAAAAAATGCTCAAGTAAGAGCCAAAATTCTGCTATTATAGATTGAAAGAGTACTTGTACACACAAAATAAAAATGTAATAGATATTAACAGAAATTCAATAATCATTACTAATCAATAGTAATAAAGTATTACATATAAAATATTATTTATTTCTAGTTCATAAACTATTATTAATTTATAGTTTGTTAACTATAATTCACTTGCCCACTTCTAGTTTCGTAACTATTATTTATTGGCTATTACTAATTACTTGTTAATTGTAATTGAATATAAATCATTAAATGTTGGTTGTTATATACATTATTGGTTATTAATAGTAATTATTAATTATCAACTAGTACAATAATAACGAGTGATTTTTTATTTTGTAAATTTTAAATATTTTATAAAAAGTTATTAAATATAAAAAAAATATTGATTGTAGATAATAATTATGAATTATTTATTAATAATCATTAATTATTATAAACTCCAAATAATGTCTATATAAGTTGACATTTATAGTTATTATTAATAAATTACTGTTTATAAATTTTTGAGTAAGTATTATTGGTTAATAATTACAAATTATCAATTATCGGTTATAATAAATTATTTGATATTAAGTATACATTATTACGTATTTGTTTTATCCAAACAATAATTGGTTTTATAAAATTTATGATTTATTTCAAATTTATTCAAGGTGATTACAAATTTTTAATTTTTTTTCGAAATACAAAATATAATTATCAACTATAATTATAAAACATAAGTATCAACTATGATTATCAACTGTAATTATTAAATACAATTAATTATTGAATACTAGATATCATTCCATAAGTATTAAATTTTATTATTAATTATTAAATAATTATTTTAATAAACTGATATTTTCATTATTTAGGGGAATAATTATAAAAGAATAATTTAAACTTATTGAATACTGACTGAAATTTGTGATGAAACCAGAGGGCTTAATTAAGAATTTAGTAATTACATTGGTTATGAGCAAAGATTATTTTGCTAATTCTAAATAAGTAATGATTATAAATTAATTATTATAGAATGTAAATTATTATTTATTATTACTTATAAATCATTAATTAGAACAAATTAATTATTAATTGTTAAACATTTTAATATTTATTAAAAAATAACACTAAAGTATATCTCAAAAAAATAGTATAAACATCTCTTGCAAATCTGTTGGAATTTTGCTACAAAATAGCTTCAGTATATATTCGTCGGTATTCTGCCCGGATTTGCAGTGGAAAATAGCAGCAGAAAATATCTGTCGGTAATTTGACGCAATTTGCAAAGGATTAGTGAGAGATGACAGAAGCCGACGGTAATAAATAAAAGAAAAAAAAGTTGAAAAAACAAAAACCTATCCCTTGCAGATCACATGGATATCCGTCGCAAATTAGCGACGGAAATTTCCGCTTCTAAATATCAAACGCTAATTCAGTGTTTTCTTGTAGTGGTGTCGAACTGAGTCAGTATATGGCTGTGTGCGATAAAACAGTTCAGGGTAAAATAGGCGATCAGTTTACAAAGGAACATTATGGAGACGATCTCAGAATTTGATTTCGTTTTTTTTTTCTGAATTCGCATTGTCAAATAATGGTTAAATCCAAAAGGGCATAATTTTTTAAGTTAGCGTTTGGGTGTACATGAAGAAAAGGTACCCTAAAATCACATTTTTGAAGCTAATTTAAGCAATTTTATAAAGGAATATTATTAAGATGACCTTGGAATTCGACGAAACTTTTTTTATTGGATCTGTAATGTCGAATAATGGTAAGATTCCAAGTTTCATGATTTTTAGAGTTAGCATGTGGCCGGACGTGATTTTTAAAGTGAAAAACAGAAAATATTTTGACTTTAAAAATTCGTTTTTTGTGCATACGGACTCAAAATTCGATAAAACCAATTTCGTTGGATCCGTAATGTCAGGGAGTAGCTGCATATCAATTTTCATTGAAAACGAGATCCGTAGGTGACCACACGGATTTTTAAACGATGAAAATGAGTGAAATTTGAGTATAGAAAAATATAAAATCAATAAAAAAAAATTAGCTCCAATATAAAATGTCCTAAACTCCCCTAAACCTAAAGCAAACATCATTTATATGGCAACCCCCTTTTCAAATTCAAAACCCTAAACCTAGAGCTTCTAAGATCAAAATCAAATCCAATACTCCACTAAAAATCATGAGATAAATATATATGTGATCCTTATAGCTTGCTCTTCGATTTAGCATGAGTATCAGAGAGGTTCAAGAACATTTTGTATGATGCTTTTTTCAGCGTAAGGTTTATGCGGGCTAGGGTTGATGAATTCGTGAAATAGAAGAAACAATATACATTTTAGTTATTGTATTTGAGCTTAGCGTAGAAAATAGCATCAATTGTGTAAGTTTGGATGGATTTGGTGACAAAAAGTGTCGAGAGGAAGAAGGGCTGCACACGTTTTGACAGTGGACGGGATTTTCGGGGAAGCTTGAGTTTGAGATTCATGGTGTTGACATTGTAGAGGAGAAGAAGAGAAAAACAACGGTGTTTACGGTTTGTGTTTTTGTGGAGAAACAAAGGAGAAAGTGGTGGAGGAAGCTTACATAAAGATGGACATGGAGGGGTTGCGTTTTTGGACTGAGTACGCGAGTTTTGGAGAGGGAGAGGGATTAGAAGAAGTGATTAGAGAAGAAATTAGGGTAATTAATTAATTTATGTTAATGTTAATGACATATATATATATGTACACGAATCTTGTAAAAAGCATAACTTTTTCATACGAACTCGGAATTCAGTCGACGAGAGCTTCGCAATGAAATTGATGTGGAGTCATTTGGATGTCGTATGCAGACTGTGGAGCCGAAAAGGTCACATTTCCTTTGCATAAAGACTGACGGAATGGAAACCAAGGTGAGAAGTCCTCCTCACTCAAAATATATTTTATCATGTTATTGTATTCATGCATAAAAATATATAGGATTGCCAGTGTATATTTTTATCAGTTTAATAATTATAAATTGTATACGGTGCATGTTAGATCACCTTCCTCGTCCACAGGCCATGGACGATTTAAATTGACTGTATTGTGTGTTGTATGTGATATTGAAATGTTTAATGTATTAAAAATAATGTTAACATTAATGTGGTAGTTGAAATTAAATTATAAATATCCATTTATAATTTAAACAGTGAAAATTGGCTAATTAGAAAAATAATTCAAACTGAATTAGAATTGGTAAAATTTGTTAACCAATAATTTTTTTAAATAAACTGTTGTTGTTTGAAAACCCCACACAGGTCTAGGGATGATAATTTATTCACATCTTCCCTGATTTTAATTATATGTCAATCGATGGGTTGACAGGCTGTGATGAGCGTTATTTATTTATTTTAATGCTTATACAGTTGTAAATTGCACTTTGGATGATGTTTGAATGTGTAATAATTATTTATCATTATTGTGAATACATGCGATGTATGAAATCCATATAACTGAAATTATATGGTAATTGATTGAGTCGCATTCCGATTCTGAAACAAAAAATATTTTAAAATAATGAATATTTTATATAAAACATTTATGTGTTGAATAAATTGTTTGAACAATAAAAATATCATTTTTATTGAATGTATAAACTATATAAAATATTCATGTTTTGAATAAAATGTTTGAACAATAAAAATATCATTTTTATTGAATGTATAAACTATATAAAATATTCATGTGTTGAATAAAATGTTTGAACAATAAAAATATCATTTTTATTGAATGTATAAACTATATAAAATATTCAAGTTGAATAAAATGTTTGAACAAAAATATCATTTTTATTGAATGTATAAACTGTATAAAATATTCATGTGATGAATAAAATGTTTGAACCATAAAAATATCATTTTTATTGAATGTATAAACTATGTAAACTATTCATGTGTTGAATAAAATGTTTAAACAATAAAAATATCATTTTTATTGAATGTACAAACCATATAAAATGTTCATGTGTTGAATAAAATGTTTGAACAATAAAAATATCATTTTTTTGAATGTATAAACTATATAAGATATTCACGTGTTGAAAAAAATGTTTGAACAATAAAAATAGTTATGTCGTTAAACGTCATTTTAACCCGTATGGGCTTATCGATTGATTTATTCATTTTATAATGAATATCGAAAAGAAGTGATTTTAAAATCTAATATTTTGAAAATATTATCGTTTTAATTTGATAAAGATATAGAATATCCATAAAATTAAAAATGGAGTTAAAATCGTTTTAAAATGAATTTATAAACTATTTATAAAATACATTTTAAATGGCAATCGATGAAATATATATATATATATATATATATATATATATATATATATATTGTATATATTTAATAGCCTGAATAGAACGCGCCACGCATCGACCGTTCATGAATTTCGACCATTAGCTTCAAATTGGCGTAACGGGCGAACCGACCATCGGATTCTCCTTAAACAGGAACTGTTCAGTTCGTATCGAAAAGAGCTTTCCAATGAATATAAGAGATTTGACATCTAACGGTTGAATTTGGAATTATGTCCAAATCAAATTTGAAAAAGGTCGTTATGGATCCAGTTCGGTGGACGTTATTGGAAACCACTGTAAGTGCCTTAATAAAATTATTAAAAATATGGAAAAATTATGTAAAATCATAATTAATAATTTGGAAATATTTTGATAAAAATGTTCTAAGTTTGAAAAGATAAAAATATATTTTTATCGAAATGAACTAATTATTAACTAGAATAATAATCTAATTATTTTGGAAATAATACTAAATTGGATTTGTAATGGTTTTAATATAACCAAATTTTCTAACATATGAATTGGAATGGATTTGAGAAGAAATAATCTTTGGAATATTTTGATATTGGATTCCGTTACTATACGGATATTGTGAGGAATTTGGAAGATATATATATCGTTATTCCCAATAAGATATTTGTTGGTTTTAGAATTTAATATTGAACATAAGCCGATATAATTTCAATTCAGAACCTTATATTTAATATCGAAGTGGATTTTGGGTTTTTCGTGAATGGTGTCTTTAATAACACTGTTCTTAAACCCAGATGAGAGAGAATAAATCTTTAAATTAAGATTTAATGAAGTTTTCCAATTAATAAATATTTCATTGGAATTAAATAAAATAAATTGGATTTTTGGGTTTGTCGTGAATGGTGTCTTAAATAACACTGTTCTTAAACCCAGTTGAGAGAGAATAAATCTTTAAATTAAGGTTTAATGAAGTTTTCCAATTAATTAATATTTAATTGGAATTAAATAAAATAAATTGGATTTTTGGGTTTGTCGTGAATGGTGTCTTAAATAACAATGTTCTTAAACCCAGTTGTGAAAGAGTTAAATCTTTTAATTAAGATATAGAGAAATTTACCAATTAATTAATATTTAATTGGAATTGAAATGAAAATTAATTGTGGGTTTATCATGAACTTTGTTTTAAAACGACATTAGTTCTTTAACCCAATTAACAGTGAAAATATAATTTGGAAATTATAAATCTTTTATTAAGATTTAAATGCAAATTTTCTAAAGTAAAATTTTCCAATTTAATATATTAAATTGGAATTGAATGGAAATCGATTGGGTAATAATCGAGATGAGCTTCTGTGGATGAAGACCGCTACTATTTATGGAATTTAAAAGGCCTTGTCGCTATTCCGTTTATATTATTCGTCTGATACGGCAATTTATATCGATTATATACTATTATGATTTTCGTGTACATTCCATTTTGATGAAAGATGATTTTGGGTTTATCGTGAACCATGTTTTAAATAACATTTATTCTTTAACCTAGTTAAAGACAGGATTTATTTCCTAAGCTTGAATAATCATTAAATAATGATTTTTGAGATTAAAACTGAATTAAAGTTTTAATGAATCTTTAATTAGACTAAAATGAGAAAGAGATAATTAAATTTATCGAATTCATGAAATGATCGAGAATGGAGTACCGCCAGTTTTATTCCAAGAGATAGTTAAATCTTTAATTAGATTTGAACGTGAAATGGTAATTAATTTTACCGATAACACAGTGGGTGTTAGATATGGAGTATTGCCAGTTTTGCTCCATGGGATGAATAGGTTGGGATTGGGATTTATAAATAAATGATTGCTTCGGTAAGGCTCGATAATCCCGACTAGTTGATAAACCTTAATTTGGTTTAGAGTTGATAATGGATAAAATAAATTCTTTTGAAATGGATATCCAAAAGAAGATTTAAGAATAAATTTAAAAGAATTTATCTTTGATAAAATTAATGGGAACCTTTCCCTAAAAATGTGAACATTGGAATAAAAGAATATTCTGAATTGGAATGAGGCGTATGATGTGTTTTTACAGCACTTGATTATAAAATACGCGAATTAATTGGAAAGACTGGGTTTAACCCATTCTGAATAATTACTACGATGACCAAAAGTCGACGATGAAGACGGTGGTTGAAGACCGGAGTTCTTCACGTCGTTTGGATGATTACTGATGTCTTGATTGGGTTGTACACCCAAGACAAGGTAATAAGTGGTGATCGTTCAGACGTACTTGGAGATCGATGGATATGCGAGGACCTCTCTCCTGTATTGGACATATGGGACGAGAAAGAAGGTGCCTCCGGTTTCGTTTAGACCCAGATCGGACTTGTAAATGGATGTGTGTTTGACATTGGATTTCATTCTTTGCTAATTGATTTCTATTAAATATATATATATATCTGTTTGGTGGCGGAGAATTTATTCTCTTGCTTAACACTCTTCTCTGAGACGTACGAGCTTAGAGGTTATATATTGATAGACATCGGTTGTATGGCATGAATTGTCAGTGTGGCATGCTAAGATGCAAATGATCAAGGCTTTTGTTGAAAAATAGAGCCTTGTAGTTGATGATCAAAGCACAGCTTTAAATAGCATAGCTTTGTGTATAGCGTTAATTCGCGAGCCTCACATCCCGGTATGAACCAGAAATTGGAGAGGACCCCAGGGAGAACATGCATTTCTATCTAGCTAGGAGTGGTGTCATAGTAGGGAGCCCGGACATTTTTACTTATGTGGATGATGGAAAGTGAGGTACCTCGGATTTGAGTCCTTAATGGCTCTTGATATACGCCCCATAGGGCGGGGAAACATATTGTTCAGGAATTACTAATCCACTAACGTAAGTGTGGACCAGCCCTGGCGTTCCTAGGTGCAGTTGCGGCTGTATCCTGAGACATAGGCTAGATTGTCTTGAATCCGGTAAGGACGATCCCTTTCCTTGGTTCATGATGGAAAACCAACTTCCAATACGACATTGTGCGGTTTTAATTATAGAACTAGTATGGCGACATGATATATGATACCCATGTCGTCTATGATTGATACATTTATATTTGAAGTTGTTTTAAACACTATGCACTTATAATAGTATCAAATGATTTGTCTTAGAACTTACCAAGCATGTTTGGCTATTATAAGGGAAAACTCTATCCTCCGGCCTGCGTTGCATTATGTGATGGGACTTGAGTATTATAATAGCTTCATTTTTTCAAAAAGCATTGCGTTATCTATAAATTGTTTTATACACTAGTATTTTTGGGAGAAAATCTATTCCATCTTATACGGCATGGTCCCTTGATTTACTTTATTTTTAAAGTACAATTTAATAACTGTTATAGTTCTCACACCAGTCCCATGACTGACCTGGAGTTTATTGTTTTAACCTAAACTCTGGGTGCCCCTATTTTCCACACGGGCAGCTAGTAGTTTTGGTTTTGCAGATATTATTTTCCCAGGATCCTGGTTTACAGCTGGATCTATATTTGGAACGCTCTGTATCCATGTATTTCTTATAGTTGTGTTATGTATTATTTTTCTGCTACTTTGTTATTAAATCTCTGATATTATTATTTTTCCGTTGTATATTATTTATTCATACTCTGGAATATTCTTGTACTCTGATGTAATTGTTTTAATAACAATGAAATGTTCTGTTGTTTGTGTTCTGATGTGTCGTGTTCTCAAAGCAATCTGGGCTTTCCCGTAAGCGCGAATTTGGTCGTTTCAGCCTATATCCCTTTGACCTGACAAACGAAAATAATAACCTGATAATATGGATGTATACAAGTCTTAATTTTCCAATATATCATTTTGATATCACTTTGTTGTTAGCTGCATGTCTTGTATTACTTTGACCTGACCAAAAAAAAAATCGTAAGAAATATATGTTCTTGACAAAAACAATCCAATATAATTCAAGATTTTGTCCTTAAAAGACATAGTTGTTAAAATTTTCGTATGTCTTACATTCAAGCCGAATGGGACATTGTTGGACGTTTTCTGCCCTTCCTCACTTGTGATAGGGTATAAACCAAAGGAGAACAACGATGTGAATTGAAGTTATGTCTAGCATGACACGTTTCTTTTTTATAAATCTTGGTACCATTTCTTTCAATACCAAACCAGACACTTTAATTTTTTTTCCAACAAAATATAGGTGGCAGGTTAATTGATATTAGCACGTGAACAACGCTATAAATAATTTTGTGTTATTTTCAGTTTTGGAATAACTTCTTTGTGCTTACCTATGTTTTTATATGATTTTCTGTTCCATGGCCTTACTGCCATGCAAGCCTGTTGTCGTTTTCATGGAATTTCCACCACCATTCATATTTGATCCTCTTATAGCACTTTCTTATGTGCTCATTTTAGTGTGATCTCGCCTATTTGAATATTAAAGAACAAAGTGTTTTTGTTATAGAAATTGGTTTAACATTCACAGTGTATTCATTGTCATGCTCCTTAGACTGTCATGCACATCAAAGCATAAACAACACACATTTAAGATTTGACTTAAGACAAATGTTTATGTATGAAATGGGTGACTGGAAACTATATATATAATTTTTAGTAGTTAAGAAATTTAAGGTTCCTTGCTGTAGTTTGTTTACACTATAAATTTAATGAAGAAAGTGTCATAAGAAAGACAGGAAGCAGTCCCCTTTGATGGTTTAACTGTCTCGCAGCCTTTATGGTCCCATACAACTAAAATGTGTTCTTGCTATACTTATTGTCAACAGAATATAAGAATGTTTTTCTTTTAGATTGTTTATACTGTACCTGCTTACACCCCACGATCATTAAGTTGGACATGCTAAAATTTCATGTATTTTATATTGTGTTAACACTCTTGCCATACAAGTCCCCTTCACCTTTGTGCCAGCGTGAATCCTTGAATTTATTACTTCATGTACTCGTCCTTCTTACATCCATGCCTGCTAATAATTTTAGCAAGATAACCTTGCACTTACGACATTATTATCATATAGCTATTGTAGCCTTTCGTATTCCCATGTTCTTTGATACATGTCTCACATACATGCTGCCTGGCGTTATTCCATTTATATTCGAACAGTTCACTGATTAGTATACTCGAACTATTTAAATGATTTGTTGAGATTAAATTAGTTATATTTATTCGTTTATCGAAGTTTGCTAACTTGAAATAAGTTTAATCTTGACTCGAGTGTTTTGTGTCTTGCATGGAACCTCGGGTCAGGTCCTAAGTGTTCCAGATTTAAAAAAATTTAGCTCGCAAACTAGAGAGGCACGTGAAGACGCAAGACGCTTATGCACGCGCAAGCCTGACAAAACTGTATATCTTTATTCTTAAAGTTCATGTATATAATTTATTTTTGCCGTATAATATAAATTTTGTAAGCTCTGATATTTTTGTATATAAAATTTCGCTTGTGAGATATACTGTTCTATATTTTTCTGTGTTGTGATTTTGTGTGTAAATTTCTGCTTAAACCATGTAAGCTAGATAACGATTCGTCGTTTTGAACATTTCGAGTGGCTTTAACTACCGGTTCGAGACGTTAAAAACAGCGAGTCGCTACACTTAATGTACTAGGACTATTATAAATCATACTCACAATTTTCTTTTCGTTTATGTAAATGTGATTAGTGATTGCTTATTTTGTGATATAGTTTCGTATTTTGTTTTATGTAACGATCTAGAATTTTATTATTTTGATTTATAAATATTTTCTTAATTTTAAATATTAAATTAATTATTATTAATGATTAATATAACCTGCCATTACATTAGTAACTAATGATGGAAAAACTAAAATAATGTTTACAAAATTATCTAGCTTAAAAGAAATTAAGATTAGAAAACTTTTTTTTTTCAAAATTCTAATTCTTTATTATTTAGAAGTTATTTGAAAGATTATAAATTGCTTATTACTCTTAAAAAATTGATAATCAATATGGATTTAATTAAGTATGTTATAATGTAAATATATGTATACTTAATGGTGTAAGAATATATCATCATTTTTCATAAGTAAATAATGACGAAAACATAAGTAAATGAAAAGTCACATTAATCTTGACATTTAAGCATTATCCAACGTTTATTTGCACCTTTGTAAGGGTTGAGTGAGAGGGGGAAGTAATGTATACGAGGAGCCATGGAAGGCGGTGGAGGTGATGATGTGGTATGGTTTTGTGGAGAGTATAGTACTTAACTTAAAAAGGTAATTTACCAACCTTAAGTTATATAAAACGAATAACAAAATTTTCACTCATTTCAATTTTATTTCTCACTTTTTCCAAACTCACATTCTTCTTTATATGCTTTTCAATGCTTTTTGAAGTTTGAAAATCATTTCTTTTTCCACTTCAAACTCTTTATACTAGTTTAAGTGACTTTTCTTCTCTTCTACCGCATCTTATTCTCAAAATAAGTTCAAACACCACTCCAACACCATGGTCGAGCCTCGTACCCACTATTCCATGCTTAAATGTCAACTTCCATAGCCTAAATTCTAGTTTTTCTTTGGAAATTCAAAGATACTTTTTATTCATGTTTCTAAAAGATATGGTTAGTATGCTTAAGTTTTAAGGAGTAAAGCACGCATTTTAAAATAAGCATTAAATTTCATGTTTTGCTTAACCTAATAGTATGGTTTCTTTATGTTTGGATTAATTTTAATGGTATTTTGATGATTGTGTACGTGCTCGTATGTGTTTGAATACGATATGCATGTTAGACTTGAAAATAAATTTTCAAAATGGTGTGAATGTTATAAAGCTTAGACTTTATTTTATGGTTGTGGTATAATTTTGATGTTACAGTCATGAATATATGTCTATATGCTATGAAATTTGGCATTTTGACTGGTTTAAAAGTGACATGGAATCCCTATGTAGAACAATGGTTTTTACTTTTGAAATCAAAATTATTTTCTAGTTATAATCTTTGTTTTCACTTGTATAAAAAATTACTTCATATTTTGAAATTTTAGTATGTCTGCAAGTGTTAAATTTCAAAGAAAGAAAGCAAAAAAAAAATTCAAGTCATAATCTATATAATGCTAGTAGCTGTGGTTGCATGTTCGATAAATGTGGAATTTCCTACAAATTTGAGTGTGTTTCTGATGACAACTCCTTATATCTGTGATTGCTGATTTTCCTTTCACATTATTGAAGAAACCTATTTTTCACAAAGGATGATTTACGTTCATTGTCTAGGTTGAGGATGGAGTTTTCAACGGGACCATGTCGTAATTTCAGTAGGAATCACTTTATAAAAAATCTTAGGCATATTTACATGAAATGCCATCAACTCCCTTTTAGTTTTTAGGTGATGATTGAGAAGTGACTTTATAGAAACTTAGAGCTCACTGTGCAGAGCTTGTATGTTGTATCAAGAATAAGTGTGTTAAGGAGTAGGATTAAATTTCCTAATCTTTGTAACTTAAAACTAATTTGGATGAATTCAGGAAAATCTATGTACTCGATATTTTCGAACTATGGAAAGTATGACTTGTTATTATTATTCCTTTCAAAATTAAAACTCATAAGTAATGGTACGTTTGGTTTATAAAATAGGGATTTCAAAATAAAGACCCCTCCTTTCCTATTGGGGAGGAAGCACGACGAGTTATAGATCAAAAAGATACTTCTGAAGACCCTTCTGCTAATACTTGAGATAAAACTATTTTACTTTAGAAGTTAGCTATAAAGCATTTAAATGAACAAGTGAACATCCTGGAGGGTCAGTTTAAAGAAAAGAATAAAACTATCCTTGAGCTGAAGAGAGAAATAAAAACCAATCCCTTTATTGATTTTGACGAAGAAATAGTTGGATTACATCGACAAATTGTTGATTTAGAGATTGAACGTGACAATGAGTTAGTGAGCTGTAAAACTTGGGAATTTGCTTTTGGGTATTCTACCGATATTCTTGCATCTAAGCATCCTCAAGCCATGACAAAACCTGAGGATTCGGGGTTTGAAATGCATTATCATATGGCAAACCCCCCACTAGGATTAGATGATGCAGTTGTTAGTAGGTGGTGTTGGAAGATTAAAGCCGACATAAAAAGTTTTTATGATAGAAAATATAATGTGGATACGCTTCAGCGTGTTAACTATTATGTTTCTAAAATTAGGCAACTACGAAAGGAAAGACATGCTTATCGAAAAACGTTTTTGATTTGGAGAAAGAGGACAAGACTCTTAAAGCCATGGGTAGGTCTTATAACAGGGCTCTAAAGCTCCAGATTAAACCCCGAGACAACCCCAATAAGATTAGAGAAAAGAGGCAAAAGATCAACGAGCTTTTATGTATCGCGCTTCGGCATGCCATTATTCGTCCTTTACCCAATGATAGGGAAGCGTATAATATTGTATTAAGTAACATTAATGCCTAAACTTTTTGTTTGGTACATCACGGTAAGGTGCCTATATGTTATAAATGTAAGAACGTAAGTCATTTAATGCAACTATGCTTGGTATTCGTGGAATGGCTTTATAAATAAATTAGTGAATTATGTATATCACCTGATATGTGACCCTTTTGTGCATTTCACATAGTAAATGATAATTCGTGTGTAAGGGTATAAGAAACCTCCCTGAGCCAGGTGGAAGACCATGATCTTCGTTTGAAGGTTTTCAGGTAGTAGACTTGAGATAATGTCCCAAGCATCGATAGTAGCCCCTTTTACGAGGATGAGAATTAGAACCTCTCGACCCTGATTAGCATATTAAGTTGGAAACCCAAAACTCCTTTTCTTGGAAGTGTAAATAAGGCATCCTAAACCCATATTCAGGAATTTCATAGGGGAAGACAAGAAATCCATAGCTAGTAATATTAGTTAGAAGCTCTGAAATAAAGATTCGGGTATTCATATGAGAAAACCAAAATTCCACCTTTAGCAATAATTATGTCCCGAGCTATAACCAAGATTTGGGTATTTGGCAGAAAACCAGAAATCCACTTCTGGTATTGCAAAAGTCCCAAACCATACCAATATTTAGGTAACTAATAGAAGACCAAAAGCCCCTTTTTGGTAATTAATAGATGTCCGAACCAATTTAGATTCGGGTAATTGATAGAAGACTAGAAATCCACTTTTGGTAATTAATTAGAAGTCCTGAACCATAACCCAGATTCGGGTAACTGATAGAAGACCAGAAATCCACTGCTGGTATTAATAGTTTCGTTACCTCTTTTGGGTTTGTTTTGCAAAGCAGAGGATGTACATGCTTTGTCAGCCACACTCTAAGCTTGTGATTGTCAAAGCAGAGGATGTACGTGTTTTGTTGGCCACTCTCTAGGCATGTGCATCCAGTGCACTTGGCTAGCTTATTCCAAAGCAAGGCCCAAGTACTTACCCGACCTCCCTCCAGGAGGCGCCTTACCCTGGCCATTATAGGTGGTGATAAGGTCTTAAATTCTTTAACCTGGCCATCGTAGGCGCGTCTAAAGGCTTACACTTTTGATGCTCTACCCTGGCTGTTGTAAGTGGTGATAAAGGCTCACCCTCTCCAAGGGTTGCCTTAACCTAGCCATCATAGGCGTGGATAAGGGTTTTCGACCCTTTAACCTGGCCCTGTTTGATTTGGACATGGATGAAGGCTTACAGTCACCCCCCTTAAAGGGGAGCCTTACCCAGGCCATCTTAAGCAGGAGTAAGGGTTTTAACTGCTTCGTCATGAGGGCGAAGGCTTACACTTTTGATGCTTTAACCTTGCCCTTTCTGACTTGGGGAAGGAGAAAGGCTTACACACCACCCCCACCAAGGGGTGCCTTGCCCTGGTCATTTTGGCGGTGAAAAGGGTTTTCTACCATTGTAGATAGCTTCACCCATCTCGGGTGGCTCCAAATTTTTAGGGAGTTCATACCCCCAATCATGTTGGCAATCATACTTCAAAGAATCTGTTATTGTAGTTGATTAGGTTTTCTTTACATATCTGTACAGTTGGCATAACTTGATGATCATCCCTTCTAGGACTCTACACTGATTGGGTTCAAGTCCATTTATCATGTGGTAGTAGCAGTAGGGACCTCTTAACTTGATCTCATTCTCAGGTTCCTTCCTTTGTGATGACCATAAATTAAGCTCCTGTTTTCTTAAGAAATAGATATTCCCAATCGATGTTGTGAGTTTTCATTCCTCTGGTAATCTTGATTTAAAGACTTCCTTTTTGCGTCGGAGCTTATCCCTTTCGTTGCTTGATCTCATTGATTCCTTTCTACCCTCATGCTTCCTTTTTGTTGTGTTATGATACCGAGGCACTGACTTCTTAGATCGCCTTGAGGTAGGATGGTCAAAATCCTTCACTATTCTTTTCTCAAATATGGTTCCTTTAACCTGTGCATGAATGGCTTATGTTATGTGAGAGAATAGGTTGTATTCCGCTGGTGTAGAATTTCTCAAAGTAAAGATTGGGGTTGGCCCTATATGAAAAGGTTTGATACTCCAATGGTCGGGATCATAAGGCCCTACTTCTTTGCCTTTGTATTTGATTTACAAGGCTTCCAACTTAATCCTTTGTTCTCTAATAATCCCTGGTTCATCAATACCAGATGTAACCATTGGAAATTCAGGATTTACTCGTAGAGACCTTCTATTCATGATTTCTAATTCTTAAAAGCTTAGTCCAATCCAGGACAGAAAAGCTAGGGATGTGGTTTAAGATATCTAAAGGTTTAAAGGTTCAAGCCCTCCTTTTAGCGCCAAAATTGTGACATCCCACGTCCGTTAATGTCACTCATTAAGAGAATGCATTAAGTTTCGTGAAGCGTTATAGGTAAACAGAAACAAAAACATTACAAGATAGATAATAAATAGCAGTAGAATTTAAAATTTTATTATGAAGAAATTACAAGGCAGATAATAAATAGCAGCAAAATTTAAAATTTTATTAAGCAGAAAACATCGTAGCTCAAAACATGGTTACATCATATGTTTGAAATGCATAAAACCCAGTACATCAATTTTTAAAACTTCGGTCTTGTACTTAAATCATAAGAGTACAGTAATAAAGAAGCATAATCCCAAAATATAGCCATAGTAGAGAGGGATATGAAATCAAGCAGTACATCTAAGCAGCTCCAAGCAAGAATTTTTGTACTTTTCATTTTGGCAATTTTATTGAATTTTGAATATTTAAAATGAATTATTTTAAATAATGACGATGATATATATATAATATATATATTATATATATTAAATGGCCTGAATAGAACGTGTCGCGCTGCGGGAGTTCGCGAATTTCGACCATTGGCATCGAATGGATATTACGAGGGGTCCGACCGTCGGATTCTCCTAAAACCGGAACCGTTGGGTTCTTATCGAAAAGAGACCAACTGAGACGACCCTAACTTCCCCGGTAAGGAAAGCCCGGATTGAGTTCAGAACAAGACACATCGGAACGCAAACAGAAGAACATTTCATTGTATATTACAACAATTCCATCAGAATACAAGAATATACAGAGTATGAATAAATATTACATAGAAAATATCAGAGATTACAATACATTACATAGCAGTGGAAAAAATAATACGAAACACAACTGAAAGTAATACACGAATATAGAGCTTTTCGAGTATCGTTCCAGCTGTAAACCAGGTTCCTGTGAATATAAATCTGCAAAACCAAAACTACTAGCTGCCCGTGTCAAAATAAGGGCTCCAAGAGTTTAGGTTAAAACAATAAACTCCAGGTCAGTCATGTGACTGGTGTGAGAACTAAAACAGTTATTAATCTTTATTTTAAAGTTAGGTAAATCAAGGGACCACGCCGTATAACACGGAACGGGTTTCCTCCTGAGAATACCAGTGCATAAAACAATAGCGCAATGCTAAATAAAGAACAATGAAGCTATTATAAGACCCAGATCCCATCACACAATGCAACGCAAGCCGGAGGATAGGGTTTTTACCTTATAATAGCCAAAGAATGCTTGATACGCTAAAAACAAATCATTTGATACTATTATAAGTGCATAGTGTATAAAACAATTTCAATCATAATTATCAATCATAGACGGCATAAGTGCCCCATACCACTATGTCGCTATACTAGGCTCTACAAATAAGACCGCAAAGTCACGTATTGGAAGCTGGATTTCTATCTGTGAACCGAGGCAAAAGATAGTCCTCACCGATTCGAGATAATCTAGCCTACCATGTCTCAGGATCAGAGCTCGAGTGACCCTTGGATTGTTAGGGCCGGTCCACCGATGTGGATTAAACTTAAACCCTGGACACTGCGTTCCCCCGCCCTATGGGGCGAAAATGAGCCAAATGACTCCATCGGCTCCATATAGTCACCGATATATCCGAGGCGCCTCGCAACAACAACAACCATACAGGTGAAAATAATATAAATGTCATGGCTAGTAGGTCACCGACACCACCCTAGCTAGAAGGAAACGCATGCCCTCCCTGATGTCCTCTCCCGTTTCTGGTTCACAACCAGGGTGTGAGGCTCGCGAATCAACGCTACACAAAGCTATGCCATACAGGCCGTGCTTTGATCATCAACCACAAGACTTTGCTTTTCAACAAAAGCCTTGATCATTTGCAACTTAGGCATGCCACACAAGCAATTCACTCCATGTGATTGATATCCATCAATATATAACCCCTGAGCTCGTACGTCTCAGAGAAGGGCGTTAAGAAAGAGAATAAATTTTCCGTTGCCAAACAGATATATATTTAATAGAAATTAATCACACAGAATAAAATCCAATGTCAGACACACAGTCCATTTACAAGTTCGTTCTGGGTCTGAACGAAACCAGAGGCACCTTGTACCTCGCATATCCATTGATCTCCAAGTACGTCTGGACGATCACCAACTGATTCCCTCCTCTTGGGTGTACAGCCCAATCAAGGTCATCACCCAAACGATGTGAAGACCTCCGGTCTTCGACCACCGTCTTCATTCTCGACACCACATCGAATCAGTTATTCAGAATGGGATAAACCCGGTCATTCTGAATAACTCGCGCATATAATAAACAAGTGTTACACAAACACAACATACGCATCATTCCAATTCAGAATATTCTTTTATTCAAATATTCTTATACTTTGGGAAAGGTTCCCATTAATTTTATCAAAGATAAATTCTTTAAATTTATTCTTTAATCTTCTTTTGAATATCAATTCAAACTAATCGGGATTAGCGAACCACACCGAAGTAATCATTTATTTTATTTCCCAATCCCAACCTATTCATCCCATGAAGTAAAACTGGTCATAGTTCATATCTAACACCATGGTGTTATCGGTAAATTCGATTACCATTTCACGTTCAAATCTAATTAAAGATTCAACTATCTCGTGGAGCAAAACTGGTGATACTCCATTCTCGATCATTTCAATCTAATTAAAGATTCATTAAAACTCCACTTGGTTTTAATCTTCCCAAAAATCACTATCAATGATTATTTAACTTGGGAAATCATATCCTGTCTTTAACTGGGTTAAAGAAACGATGTCATTTAAAACACGGTTCACTATAAACCCAAAGTCACATTCCATTCCAATTCAATTATTGAAACTTCTGGTTACTTTTAAAACCCTTTCAAATCCAATTTAATTATTTAAAAATAAATAAATTATTATTCTAGTTCAAAACTAGTTCATTTCGATAAAAATCTATTTTTATCTTTTCAAATTTGGATTTTTTCATCTCAATTCTTCATAATTCATGTCTTATGATTTTAAAAAAATTATTACTATTTTTAATAATTTTATCAAGGCCCGTACAGTCGAATTCCATTAACAGCCATCGAACTGCACTTACAGCGACCTTTTCCAAATTTGATTTGGACATAATTCCAAATCCAATCATTAGATTTCAAATCTCTAATATTCGTTAGAAAGCTCTTTTCAATACGAACCCAACGGTTCCGGTTTTAGGAGAATCCGACGGTCGGATCTCCCGTAATATCCATTCGAAGTCAATGGTCGAAATTTGCGAACTGCCGCGGCGCGGCGTGTTCTATTCAGGCCATTCTATATATATATATATATATATATTTCGTCGATTTCCTTTTAAAACTTATTTTATAAATCGCTTAAAATTCGTTTTCAAAATGATTTTAACTTCATATTCAATTTCTAATCAAAAGGAATATTCCATGTCATTAATCTATAAATGATAATATTTTCAAAACGTTATATTTTGAAATCACTTCCTTTTTTATATTCATTATAAAAATGAATAAAACCGATACAAATATCGTTCATGTCGAAATAGCGTCAATCTAATCAACAAGGCTTTATATATTTCAATAACTTAGTTATTCTATTCAACAAATGAATATTTTCTTCAACACATGAAATTTGCTTTTATTCAACACATGAATATATATTTTATTCAACACATGAATTTTCTCCTATTCAACACATGAATATATATTTTATTCAACACATGAATTTTCTTCTATTCAACACATGAATATATATTTTATTCAACACATGAATTTTCTTCTATTCAACACATGAATATATATTTTATTCAACACATGAATTTTCTTCTATTCAACACATGAATATATATATTTTTCAAATTGAAATGAGGCCCAATCAACTACCATATAGTGTTAATTATATGGATTTCATACACACACGTGCACTACAATAATCAAACACAGGCAACCATCACCCAAAGTGCATTCTACGCTGCATAAGCATCAAATATAAATATTTAACGCTTATTACAGCTTGTCAATCTATCAATCGACATACAACTAATTATTGGGACTAGTGTATGGCCAATTTCATCCCACCCCTGTGAGGGGTTTCACATCAACAAACACAGATTTTTATTTATGCAGTTGGGCGATGTGTAAAATTTATCGTCCCAAGCAATATCAGTCAAATCGGTGTACATAAACAAATCGTTCGATGTGTAAATGAATATTTATTTTATTTCAACACATGAATATATATATATTTGATTTTAACACATGAATATATATTTTATTTCAACACATGAATATATATTCTATTTCAACACATGAATATATATTTTTACTTTAACACTTGAATATATATTTTATTTCAACACATGAATATATATATATTATTTCAACACATGAATATATATTTTATTTCAACACATGAATATATATTTTATTTCAACACATGAATATATATATATATTTCACATCACCATCAATAGCCAAATTTCACAACACAACCAATCACACAAGTCGTCCATGGTCTGTGGACAACGGGTGTCGGGTGCTACTAAGCACCATCTGCATCCTAGTATATATTTCAACTCGAAAATAAAATAAAAGTGAGGAGTTCTCACCGATAAGCTAAACCAAACGCCGCGACTCTTCTTATGTAGAAAATCTTCGCCGCATTTCCAATCGGTACCATCGCACTCTGTTTCGCATGATTTATATAAAAATCACATCTTTATTTCAATGCTATATAGATAAAAATCACATTTTTATACTGCTACTATATAGATAAAAATTCTATTTTTATAACGGTGTTCATATAATAAAGATTATATTTTTATATTTCTACTTCTTATATAAAGATTGAATTTTTATTTCGCTACATATATAAAGATCAAGTTTTTATTTCGCTACATATATAAAGATCAAAATTTTATTATCTATATATTATAAAAATCATATTTTTATTATCTCTATAATATAAAAATCGTATTTTTATATGAATAAAATCATATCTTTGATTAACTAAAAATCAAATCTTTCAACTATGAAAAATCGTATCTTTGATTATCTAAAAATCAAATCTTTCAACTATGAAAAATCATATATTTGATTAACTAAGAATCAAATCTTTCAACTATGAAAAATCATATATTTGATTAACTAAGAATCAAATCTTTCCCTCACTACTTCATGATAAAATTAAAGTTCATATTTTTATTTCGCTTCCCATATAATAAAAATTATACATTTATTTCACTTCTCATATAATAAAAATTATGTTTTTATTATGCTACATATATAAAAATTATATTTTTAATTCGCCACTCATATAAAAATCGAATTTTTATGTCGATGTTATGTATACAAAAATCACTTCTTTATATCGATGCAAACGTATGGAAGATCATATTTTTTTATATTTCGAAACTATATACATAAAATCGAAGCTTTTATTTAAATTCATGTACATAAAAATCGTATTTTTATATACATGAAAATCATACCTTTTCCAACTAAAATTTATGTCTTTTATAATCTAAAAATCACGTCTTTTATCTAATGCCATATATATATATATATATACATTAAAGATCAGGTTATGTAATGATATTTATGTTTAAAACTGAAAACAAAGTTAAAATCATATAAAAACTCACATTTTCAGTCGAACCGGAGGTTGCTGTCGCGCCGGGGGGGGGGGAGAGGAGGGGGGTCTGCATCGTTCGCCGGGGGTTGAGGTAGCTAAGGCGCAGGCGCATTGGCAGGGGAGTGGCGGCTTCTAGGGTTGGGCAGTTTCGATTTGTGGCTGAGGGGATCTCGTGGATCGGCGGATGTCAAGATGGGGGTTGGGTTTGGGCTTAAATAGGTGAGAGAGGGGTGCGAGGCAGAGGTGCATCGGTGGCAGGGGCGGCTGAGCACACTACAAGAAAAAACACTTTTCGCAACAGGCGATATCTGTTGCAGTAGACCTATTGCAACAGGCCTGCGCCTGTTGGTATAGCCGAAGTTGCAAAAAGTCCGCAACATTTTCTGCCTGTTGCAATAAGATGTTGCGGTATACTTTTTTGCAACAGGCTTTTGCTGTTGCAACAGATCATTTTGCAACAGTATATGCCCGTTGCAATAGATTCATAAATCTATATAAAAAAAATATTATAGCTTATATATATTACATATTAAATATATTTGTTTTAGTAATAGTGTATATCACAGACTGAAATAAAAAAATAAAATTTTATTTTAACAAAGTTTTAATAGTACAAACAATTACAATAAAAGTTTCTACAATTTTCATACACCATTCATATATAACAATTTCTTCTCTCACACAACACATTTTTTCGAAATAGAGTATTTTCTACTCATATTTCTGTTCTATCATACATATACTCTAGTAAAACATTCTCTACATACAAAATAAAGAAAAGAAAAATGACTAACTATTCACT
Source organism: Allium sativum (assembly GCA_030737875.1). NCBI lineage: Eukaryota > Viridiplantae > Streptophyta > Magnoliopsida > Asparagales > Amaryllidaceae > Allium > Allium sativum. Next base: position 879,149,652 of record CM060918.1, on the reverse strand, counting down.
ATGCAGAAATCTTGGTGTAAGATGGATTAATATGAACGAAAGAACAATCTGATTACAAAAAAACTTCAGATTGTGAAGTGCTACATCAACGTACCAAGCCTGCAAAATTTTTTTTACAAGAGAAGCAGGATTCGAGTTTAATCCTTTGGCTAGTGCAGTAATTAACTGCTTCAAAATAACAATTCTTATCTTTTTCTGCATCTACGAGGATAAGTTCAGCTTTAAGTGCCTTCATGCCAAGGGACTAGAGCTCATCAGGAATTGGCACTGCCAAAAAATGCTCTTTGAGTATCCTGTCCTACATATATTTTGATCTACAATAGTCAATTGCATGCCAACATTATCAGAATAAGATAAAGATGCCAATGTTACATTTATATGCATCTAGAGAATAGTTAACTGCACAACAAGAATAAGCTAAAGTGCCAATGTGACATTTATAAGCACCTGCATAATAGGTAATCGCAGAGTGTGGGTGGGTCGGTGTGGATGCTGCCTTTATTCATGCCTTATGAAGAAATAAATCTTCAACAGTTATCCTGTAAATGTAAAATAAAGTTCATGCAATGGCAGCTTGAAGAGCACTACTTGATGACAGGATGATGTAACTGTGAAATTCCTTCAACTGGAGAGTGGAATGCATATATTAATTTCACTGCAGGAAATGGGTACAATAATATAACTAATAATTCCGAAATCTTAGACTATAGTGGAATGTTAATGCCGCTTGACCGTTTTTCCTTTTTTGCACAAGCAAAGCACCTAGTGCTTGGATGCTGCCTTCTCATGAACTCTACATGGAAAGACAGTGAAGTTATCAAAGGAAAAAAAATCACCAAATCCATGGTATTAATTTTCACATCTATGCCATCTAACCTGGGAACCTATCTTCATTTGGTTCACACCCAATGTCAGTAGAGGCTTCATTCTTGCACGATGCCAGATCCGTCCTGGAATTTAAGCAGATAGGAGAAGCATCAGACAAATAATAAAGTAAACAACATGGTATATCTTTCACAGTTGCAATAAAGCGTCACCAATGTATCATATAATTTAAATGTTTGGATAGTGTAAAGTAAGATATGAAATATAATATCTGATTGAATTTTCAGTTTCTAAAATCCTAGGACAGTGTAAAGTATAAAACACAAAATAATCAATGCTCTGAAACATATACAATTCCTGATGCTTGACAATATCTCAACTCATAGACTATGTATTGCTAAGGTAGAAATTTTTAGATCACCCAGTTAGTTTAGTTGCATTTTTTTCATAAAATCATTACTAATCAAAAATCCTAACACAAACACAATTCACTAACCATTATAAACCGATAGACAAAATAAAACCAAGCAAATGGTTGAAATAAATGCACAACAAACATTAATTAAATAGATTCGGCATACAAAACGTTTATCATGGTTCCATTTCTGTTTTATACTGCATTCAACCACAGATAATATTGTCAAATTTCTCAAATCACGCACACACCCACATGCAAAAATATTTCGGATCAAAGTGATTTTCTGTAGTGATGTTATATTTGTAAGCAAGATCACCTACATAAAATTTTGATTTATTGCGAAACATTTTACCCTTTCAAAACCGCAAGCCAGTATGAACCGTTGCAAGTAATCTAGAAAATGGTCCTCTGATGATGAAAAGCGGCTCAGTTCAGGCAAAAATGAAGGGAAAGTGAAGGGTTTGCCTCAAAAGTACTACAGTATTTTGGCAATAACATGCATAGAGAAAATAGAAGAGAATGAGATGAACAAGAGCTAAATACACAAAGTATTATTCACAATTTGTAGATTAATCCCTAGGTCTAAACACAAAGAATTATACAAAATCTGTATTTAAAAGTAACTAATTAACCATAACAGCTTTGAGAGTGTGTGCAAGTGCACACACTGGCATACTGATATCTCTTGATCTAACCTGCTCTGGGTTGAATCTCATGCATCAGACAAATAATAAAGTTATACCCTGACCTCACCGCTTCATGGCCTCTGCTATCATTCCAACGAGCTTCAACCAACACCAACACACAAAACAAACCCCAAATCGAACTCACCGCCATAAACTAAACTTCAATCTCATGCATCCCTCGACTTGCAATCGGATCCACAACCATCAATCGCATAAACCCCCAATCTTTACAAATCGCGAGATGCCCGAAGCACAAAATCACACAGCGCAAAAGGAAGAGTGCTTGGAGCTTGATACGACTGGTGCTAAGGAACAGGCGAAAGAAGAGGCGAATGGAGGGGGGAAAGGCAGGGAAATCAAGCGTGAGGTAGGAAAGAGGCGGTAGCGAAGCCGAAGACCGAGAGGAAGGTTCGAAAGGAAGCTTGGTGGAGCAGGATGTAACAAATTTGAGGAGAAGATGGGGGCGAAATTAGGGCTGAGGAGAAGAAGTGGCGGCCGAACATTATGTGGAGAAACGAATTTGTTTTTAAGTATGATTAAGTTTTAAGGAGAGGCCGCAACCCTCGATACGGGTGAAAAGTTTCGCGCAGATTTTGGATTTTGAAGCCAAAATTCAAACATTGGAGCCAAAAATGTAAAGGTTTGGAGCCAAACGTATCAGAGACAGGTTGAAAAACAAGATATTTGCAACATTCATTAAATTAAAGTTGCTAAAGAAATATAATAAATAGAAATTAAACTTTAGTTATAAAACATAGCCATTTGAATTTTTTCGAAAAACAATAGACTATCGTTTTAAATGAATTTTTGAAAAAGTTGTATCTTATTTTTTCAAATAATAAGTAATCTAACTATAGGCATTTGAATTTCAAATTTATTGTTTTTCTTACTTGGTCAAAACACACAAATAATGAGAAACAGAAACTAGTTCTTAATTACTAAATATTACTTGTTAATAATTTAATGTTAGACATTAACTTTTCAATATTAATTATATTTTACTATAACTTATCAATAATTAATATATATTAACTATATTTTAATATTTAATTAATATATATATTAACTATATTTTAATATGTGTGTGTGTATATATATTAACTATTATGTTTATACTTGTTATACTATAACCGAGTATTACTTGGTGAAAAATAATTTTCAAAAGTACATTTTTCGCAAGTGGCTTTAGCTGTTGCAAAAAAATTACAGTTATCGCAACAGGCGAAAACAATTGCTAAATATGTAAATTTTGCAACTGGCTTGAAAGGGTAGTTGCAAATAATATGTCTATTGCAACAGGAATGAAAGCGCAGTTGCTAAAAGTATGTTTTCGCAACAGGCGTGAAAGCGCTGTTGTGAAAAATATGCTTTTCGCAACAGGAAGGAAAAGCCTGTTGTTAAATCTTATCTATTGCAACAGCTGCTAAAGGTCTGTTGCGAAATATCATTTACTGCAACTGGCATTTGAGGCCTGTTGCAAATAGCTAGTTGCAATAGGGTATTTTTCTTGTAGTGGCAACGATGGGGGTCCGCCATCAATCGCGGTGGAGGATGGTGAGGAACGACGGGTTCCGTCGTTGCCTTTTTTTATTTAGATCTGAAATATCGATCTGGTATGAAGGAGGAGAGAGAGAGAAAGGTGAGAGGGGGGAGGAGAATATATATATATATATATATATATATATTTTATATTATTTTATTTTCTAAATGGTTGACTTTTTCATTCTAACACGAAATCAAACCCAACGACTGTCACCCCTAGCTAATTACCCCCATTCGGAACACAATGGGATATGCTTCGTAACTCAATTCGGCTGTCACGATCAGTTTCCGTTCAAATTAAAATATAAAACAATGTATATTGGATTTGAACACACATTTCAATTTACTGGGGCCACATATTATGTAATAACCTGGAAATTCTGAGCCAGTTTAAAAATTTTATTTTGGCAGTTTTAGCGAATTTTGAACTTTTAAAATAGATTATTTTAAATAATATCGACAAGAAATTTATTTTGAATAGAATTCGAACGTATATATTATATACGCCGTCGTTAGAGTATAAATAATTATATATAATTATAAATAGAATTGAAAATGGCGCGGTAGTTCGATAATTCGATTTCAAACTTCAATTGAATGTACCGGGTGCAAAACAATCCGGATTTTAGTGAAACCAAAAACATTAGGATCTAATTGATGATATCTTTCCAACGAATCCGCAAATTTGAGATTTCATAGCGGGAATCAAAAGATATCCCCAGTTGAAAATTCTGAATAGTCGCTATGGAATTCAGGCCCGTAAAAATAGCCATTTTGCAAACGACCTCAGATTTCGACGAAACCACATTTGTTGGATCCATGATGTCAAATTATTGCTAGGTTTCAAATTTCATAATTTTTCGAATCAATATGTGAGCGTGGCAAAGGGAAACGTGTTTGACCAGTTTCAGTTGATTTTAATCGACTGGAAAATGGCAATTTTTCCAATGGTCTCAGAATTTGACGAAACTAGTTTTGTTAGGACCGTATCGTCAATACGAAGCTAAAAAATATTTTTCTGGAATTTTTCCAGTTAGTATGTGACCCCGGTAAATTGAAATGCGTGTTCAAATTCAATATACAGAAGTATATGTTGATTTTGACGAAAAATGATTGTAACGATCGAATCAGCCTACGATACATATCCCACTGTGTTCGGAATGGGGGTAAAACACTGTGGACGACAGGCGGTGGGCCTCGTTTAGAGGTCATATGTAAAAGTCAACTTTTTAATATTTAAATAATTAAATAAATTAAAATAAAAATATCTTCTCTCTCCCCCTTTTAAACTCCTCAGGCCCCCCGTTCAATTAATTTCAAAGCAGAAAAAAAAAGGGAAGAACGATGGGGGGGCGATCCATCGCCGCCGCCCAGCCTGGCGCGCCACCGCGCCGGAGACCACAGCCACCCCCTCGATCCGCCTTTCCCCTCCTTCCTCCGACCGGAGAACCTCCCCAAAACCCCTCCTCCTTCAAAGAACCGCGACGCCCTAACCCTCCCGCCGCCCAGCATGCCGACCACCACCGTTTCAGCACTCCGCCCCTTCGAGCGCACCCTCCAGTCGCCGCTCCGACGAACTCAGCAACCCCCGACAAGCGCAGCACCCCTCCGCTCCATAAAAATCCCATTTTTATCATTTTCCAGTTTTGTAAAACAGTCCCTGACCTGTTGCAGCCCTTCCTCGAGCTTCCTCCGCCACCCGACAATGCCGATGAGCTTCTATTTCAATTCTAATCATTTTTGGCGATTAATAATATGATTTTATGCTTTTGTTTTATTAAAAATGTAATCTTTCTATATAAACATCGTAGGGAACAAAATAGAATAGCAATACGAGGAAAGATAGGATTTTTTTCGAAGAAAGGATAAAAATATAATCTTTTATATTGTAGAACAATAAAAATATAATCTTTTATAAAGTAGAAGGTTAAAAATATAATTTTTCCATTATAGAATTGTTAAAAATTCGATTTTTATATATTGAATAGCATAGTAAAAATTCGATTTTTATATATTGAATAGCATAGTAAAAATTCGATTTTTATATATTGAATAGCATAGTAAAAAATCGATTTTTATATATTGAATGGCGATGTGAAAATTCGATTTTTAAATATATGAAGCGGTTATAAAAATATGAATTTTAAATTGAAAGTGAACAAATAAAAATGTGATTTTTATTTTAAAGACATCAGTATATAAAAATGTGATTTTTATATGTGTAGTGAATACGGGCAACGAAAGTGACAAAAAGGCGAGAACGACGAAGATTTCTATAAATGAAGTGGCGTGGAGTTGGAATAGCTATTGGTGAGAACTTCTCACTCTTCAATTTCCTTTTTCTAGTTATATATATACTAGGATGCAGACGGTGCTTAGCAGCACCCGTCATCCACAGACCATGGATGGCTTGTTTGTTTAATTGTTTGGTTGTGTAGTTGGTTAAATTATTTGGTTTGAATTGAATTGTTTGGTGAAATGGAATGGATTTGATTGATGTGTGAATGGCGTGGGCCTTCACTAGACCAGGGATAAGGCTAGGCCTTGTCCCGTTTCTAGTATCGTGCCGTTATGCCACCGAAATTTTCTAAAATATGTTAGAAAAATAAAAATATCATTTTTATTGTGTAAATGAACTGAATAGAGATTCATGTGTTGAAATAAAATATTTTATCGTTAAAATTATAATTTTTAACGTGGAAGTGAATAAAATAAAATATTCATTTACAAACCGGACGGTTTGTTTATGTACACCTATTTGAAGGACATTGATTGGGACGATAAATTTTACACATCGCCCAACTGCACAAATAAAATCTGTGTTTGATTGTTTGAAACCCCACATGGGTGTTGGGATGAAATTTGAAGTTCACTCATCCTGATTGATTAAATATGTCGATCGATTGATTGACAGGCTGTTATAAGCGTTAGATATCTATATTTGATGCTTATACAGGGTAGTGCACTTTGGTTGATGGTTGATTATTTTTCAATGCTATTATATACATGTGATGTATGAAAATCCATATAATTAATATTATATGGTGATTGATTGGGCCTCATTCTAATTTAGAAAATAAAGAATATTATAAAATAAAGGTTCATGTGTTGACAGTACTCATCCGTTGAGATTAGTCATGTGTTGAACGAAATATTTTAAAAATAGAAATATTTGAAATAGAAATATTTGAAATAGAAATATTTGAAATAGAATATTAGAAAATAGAAATACATGAAGACGTGTTGATTAGATTGACGTCATTTTGTCGTGAACGATATTTATATCGATTTTACTCATTTCGAAATGAATTGAATATGAAACGATTTCGAAATGAATTGAATATAAAACGATTTCGAAATGAATTGAATATGAAATGATTTCAAAATGAATTGAATATAAAACGATTTCGAAATGAATTGAATATGAAACGATTTCGAAATGAATTGAATATGAAACGATTTCGAAATGAATTGAATATGAAACTATTTCGAAATGAATTGAATATGAAACGATTTCGAAATGAATTGAATATGAAACGATTTCGAAATGAATTGAATATGAAACAATTTCGAAATGAATTGAATATGAAACGATTTCGAAATGAATTGAATATGAAACAATTTCGAAATGAATTGAATATGAAACGATTTCGAAATGAATTGAATATAAAACGATTTCGAAATGAATTGAATATGAAACGATTTCGAAATGAATTGAATATGAAACGATTTCGAAATGAATTGAATATGAAACGATTTCGAAATGAATTGAATATGAAACGATTTCGAAATGAATTGAATATGAAACGATTTCGAAATGAATTGAATATGAAACGATTTCAAAATGAATTGAATATGAAACGAATTGAATTTGATTTGATTAGAAAACGAATTGAATTTGATTTGATTAGAAAATGAATTGAATTTGATTTGATTAGAAAACAAATTGAATTTGATTTGAATAGAAAACGAATTGAATTTGATTTGAATTAAATATATAACGAATTTGATTTGAATTAAATATATAACGAATTTGATTTGAATTAAGTATATAACGAATTTGATTTGAATTGAATATATAACGAATTTGATTTGAATTGAATATTTAACGAATTTGATTTGAATTGAATATATAACGAATTTGATTTGAATTGAATATATAACGAATTTGATTTGAATTGAATAGAAAACGAATTCGATTTGGATTGAATATAAAACGAATTCGATTTGGATTGAATATAAAACGAATTCGATTTGGATTGAATATATAACGAATTCGAATTGAATTGAATTTGAATTGAATAGAAAACCAATTTGAATTGAATCGAATTGAAAATGAAGTCGAATTGAATTGAAAACGATTTCGAATTGAATTGAAACCGAATTGAAATGAATTCAAATTGAATTGAAATTTGAATCGAATAGAAATGAATTTTAAAACGAATTTATAAGGAAGAATTCAATTTTGATTTGAATTGAAATGGAAGTTGAAATTGTTTTTGAAATGAATTTAAAATGATTTATAAAATTCGTTTTAAATAGAAATCGATGAAATATATATTATATATAATATAATGTCCTGAATAGAACGCGCCGCGCCGCGGCAGTTCATGAATTTCGACCATTTATTTCAAACGGACATTACGGGAGATCCGACCGTCGGATTCTCCTAAAACCGGAACCGTTGGGTTCGTATTAAAAAGAGCTTTCTAACGAATATTGGAAATTTGAAATCTAACGGTTGGATTTGGAGATACGTCCAGAGCAAATTCAAAAAAGGTCGTTGTAAGTGTAGTTCGATGGCCGTTGATGGAAATCGACTGAACGGACCTTGATAAAATTATTAAAAATAGTAATAATTTGTGTAAAATCATAAGAAATGATTTGGGAAAAATTGGGGTGAAAAAATCCATATTTGAAAAGATAAAAATAGATTTTTATCAAAATGAACTAGTTTTGAATTAAAATTAAAACCCATTTATTTTCAAATAAATAAATTGGATTCGAAATGGGTTTTAAATAGAAAGTGATTTGGGTTTGTCGTGAACTGTGTTTTGAAAAGACATTAGTTCTTTAACCCAGTAAAGGGAGTTTTAATGAATCTGCAATTAGATTGAAATGTGAATTGATAATTTAAATTATCAAATATTGAAATGAGCGAGAATGGGGTATCACCAGTTTTGCTCCAAAGCGGTAGTTAAATCTTTAATTAGATTTGAACGTGAAATGGTAATTAATTTTACCGATAACACCGTGGTGTTAGATATGGAGTATTACCAGTTTTACTTCATGGGATGAATAGGTTGGGATTGGGAAATAAAATAAATAATTACTTCGGTGTGGTTCGCTAATCTCGACTAGTTTGGAAAACCATAATTTGGTTTGAAACGACATCCAAAGGAAGATTAAAGGATAAATTTTAAAGAATTTATCTTGGATAAAATTAACGGGAACCTTTTCCTAAAAATGTGATTTTGTGAATAAAAGAATATTCTGGGTTGGAATGAGGCATTCGTTGTGTTTGTGTAACATTTGTTTTTTTAATATATGCGGGTTGTTCGGAAAGGCCGGGTTTATACCCATTCTGAATAACCGATTCGACGATATGTCGAAGATGAAGATGGTGGTCGAAGACCAGAAGTCTTCACATCGTTTGGATAATTACTGACGATCCTGATTGGGCTGTACACCCAAGAGGAAGGAAATAGTTGGTGGTCGTCCAGACGTACCTGGAGATCGATGGATATGCGAGGAAAGTGCCTCCGATTTCGTTCAGACCCAGAACGAACTTGTAAATGGATTGTGTGTCTGACATTGGGTTTTATTCTGTGTTGATTGATTTCTGTTAAATATATATCTGTTTGGCGGCGGAGAATTTATTCTCTTGCTTAACGCCCTTCTCTGAGACGTACGAGCTTAGAGGTTATATATCAATAGATATCAATCGCATGGCATGAATTGCCTGTGTGGCACGCTGAGATGCAATGATCAAGGCTTCTGTTGAAAAGCAAATCCTTTTGGTTGATGATCAAAGCACGGCCTACATGGCAGCTTTGTGTATAACGTGAATTCGCGAGCCTCACACCTCGATATGAGTTAAAAACGGGATACGGACCGCTGGGAGAGCACGACGTTTCTTTCTAGCTTTGGTGGTGTTAGTGACTTACCAGCCCTGACATTTATATACTTTTCACCTTTGTGGTTGTTGGAATGAGGCGCCTCGATTATAGTCTGTAAGGACCGGGAAACGTGTGTTCAGGCATAACCAGTCCTCTAATGTAAGTGAGGACCGGCCCAGCCGATTCCAGGATTGCCCAGAGTGTGTAGTCCTGAGACATTTGCTAGAGTGTCTCGAACGCGGAGAGGAGCTTGCCTCTTGCCTCGACTCATGACGGAAATCCAATTTCCAATACGTGTATTTCGGTTTTATTTGTAGAGCCTAGTACGGCGACATGATAGATGGTGCCCATGCCGCCTAGGATTGATATTTATGATTGAAATGTTTTGACACCATACACTTATTATAGTATCAAATGATTTGTTTTAAACGTACCAAGCATATTTGGCTATTATAAGGGAAAACCCTATCCTCTGGCTTGCGTTGCATTGTGTGATGGGACCTGGGTCTTATAATAGCTTCATTTTTCGAAAAAGCATTGCGTTGTTTATTGATATGCACTGGTATTCTTGGGAGGAAACCCGTTCCGTGTTATACGGCGTGGTCCCTTGAATTACTCTCTTTTAAAATAAAGTTTTAATAACTGTTTTAGTTCTCACACCAGTCACATGACTGACCTGGAGTTTATTGTTTTAACCTAAACTCTGGGTGCCCCTATTTTCCGCACGGGCAGCTAGTAGTTTTGGTTTTGCAGATGTATATTCACAGGATCCTGGTTTATAGCTGGAATGATATCCGGAAAGCTCTGTATCCGTATATCACCTTCAGTTGTGCTTTGTGTTATTTTTCCGCTGCTATGTAATTTATTTAAATCTCTGATATTGGTCGAATGTAATTTATTCATTTATACTCTGTATATTCTTGTATCTGATGGAATGGTTGTAATAGCAATGAAATGTTCTTCCGTCTGCGTTCTGATTTGTCATGTTCTCAAACGATCAGGGGTTTTGAACGGTCTAGATCGGTTTAACGACTGATTCGGATCGAGCGAAATTCCGTGTCGTCACATATTAACTCTAAAAATTCCAGCAAAATATTTCTAGCATCGTATTGACGATACGGTCCTAACAAAACTAATTTCATCGAATTCTGGGACCGTTTGAAAAATGGTCATCTTCCAGTCGATTAAAATCAACTGAAACTGGTCAAACGCGTTTTCCTTTGCCACGCTCACATATTGATTCGAAAAATTATGAATTTTGGAATCTAGCAATAACTTGACATCACGGTCCAACAAAAGTGGTTTCGTTGAAAACCGAAGTCGTTTGCAAAATTTCCATTTTTAAGGGCCAAAATTCCATAGCGATTATTCTGAATTTTCAACTGGACGTAACTTTTGATTCCCGCTATGAAATTTCAATTTTTCGGATTCGTTGGAAAGATATTTTCAAATAGATTCTAATAATTCTAGTTTCGCTAAAATTTGGTTTATTTTGAATCATGTACATTCATTTGAACTTTGAAATCGAATTTTCGAACTACCGCGCCATTTTCAATTCCTTTTATAATTATAAATAATTATTTATATTCTAACGACGATTCAAATAAATATATACATTCGAATTCTATTCAAAATAAATTTCTTGTCGCTATTATTTAAAATAATTCATTTTAAATATTCAAAATTCATTAAAATTGCCAAAATAAAATTTTTAAATTGGCTCGGATTTCCGGGTTATTACACAAGATGAAAGCAGAATTCTGATCAAGCTTGGGTATTCCCACCCTGAGAACCTGGGGGTAAACGGAGGAGAAAGAAGAGGAAACAAAATGAGTTAGACATAAAGTTTGGCGAGTCCAGTTACTTTTAGCATATAAGTAAGTAAAAGTATCACGACAGGCATATAAAGTGGAGAGACAGATAACAACACAATAAGGCAGGCATGACAAGGTAAACTGGATAAACATGATAGAATATACTATGCTTCTTTAATATTTTCTATTTATCTGCACTAATACTAGTGTCGTATGAACAGGATGATCCCAACAAGTATAAGATGGTAAACTTAGGCGTACTTCTAGTGAGAGGTTTTACCTCATACAATAACAGGCAGCCCAACAAACCGGAGTTACCCCTAAGGATAATAACGGGATCCTAAACATACTGGAGTCTAAATATACCCTAATTACTACCCCAATCGATCGGCTTCCTACTCCGTAGATACCTTGTGCTGGCTCCACGGTAGGATGTATCATATCCTAAAGTGGCAACCCTTCGTTTTTAGGATGTGCACAGCCATATCTACAGGCGTCACGACGTCTAAACCTCCTCTGCTGGACCCATGCATGCACATGACCCCATCGGAATGCGCAACCCACAGCTTCTCCCACATATAGATCTCTTACAATTTGCCCAGTAAGCGTGCACAGACTCCGATCTAGTTCGGAGTACTCGTTTGATACATATATATGGGTTACCGACTGAAACGGGTCCCACACTCAAGATGATACAAGCTTCCCCCTAAGCTTGCATCCCCACTACTAGGTTTTCCACAGGTTATGCCATACCAGAGTAAAAAGATTTCATAACCCCATGGTTAAGTTTGTGGGCCAATATATAAATATTAACCACCAACCCAAGACATATTTAACCCTCCCACTGTTTCATACAATTTTACTTAACTCCTACTTAAGTTAACATATACAATCCCTATGGATTCAACTAGGTTAAGTATTCAAGTTTGTTACCATATTCATTTATGGTTATAATGTGTTAGACCTCCCATATTAACCCTACAACTTGTGGATGTGGGATAAGCCGGTTGGTTCCGGGCAGACTTCTTCCATAAGTCGAGATTAACCTCGTGTCTTAGCACGTTTCGTGTTTACGCACTTAGATCCCTCATATTAGATTCACCACTTGTAGTTGTTGGATATGTCGGTTGGTTTCGGCCAGATTCCCCCATAAGTGTAATCTAACCTCGTGTCTAAGCGCGGTTACAGTTTCTAATTACTGCAATTCTAGGCATTTTCATTATTAACCAAGTATTCCTATGTCATTATAGGTTTTCATGTTGCTTTCCCAAGTCATATTCATAATGAACCATAGGCCCCAAATTAAGTTCTTTAATCATGATTGTGGTTTATGCCCCAAATCCACATTCATGTATTACATTCAATTTATGCTCAAATTTCCCAATACAAGTTATGCCCCAATTTTAACATTTTCCCCTTGTTCCCAATTTTACGTGTTCGTATATTTCATTGGCATGCATAGGCTCGAAGGTAGCCTGGCTATAAAAATAGAAAGGGGAAACAAGAAGGGAAGAAGACAGAAATGAACATAATAAACAAGATTGAAATATAATGGCACAAATATGTATAGAAACTAATAAACATACAGTGATAAAGTTGGGCATAATGACAAGATAGGCATATAGGAACAGATTTGATGAACATGTGACAGTAGAACTGATTTAACATAATGGGGACATCATAAAAAGGCATGGTGAGATCTAAACAATGAATTAGATCAACAAACAATGGCAGATTTGACATGATAAATAGATATAGGCTTAGATCTAGTTCATAGTCATGTCAAAATAACTTTGATACAACATGTTATAACAAATCTGATATGATTCAAATAATCACAGTCTTAGATCCAAGTTATAGTCATGTTAAGATTAACTTTTAAGTATTTAAATCTAAAAAAACGTAGACTCGCTATGATTGGATCTAAGAAATAGAATTGCAGATGTTGAACACAGATCTCTAAGCTTAAATGACTTGATTGTTGAAGAAGAAAAGGCTTAATTTAATCTGGGCAGACAACGTCTGTTCTCTATTGTTTTTGTGTGAATAGAAAAATGAGAATGGGGTCTTATTTATAGCCTAGGTTTCACGAATCTGGTCAGAAAACAAGTCCACATATGCAGAAATGTACTTCTACCGGATTTGGGGGGTGACGACATGGGTGTCGACATGGGAGTCGACACCCCCTTATGGTGTCGACCCATGGGTCGACACCCCTGTGGTATGTCGACCCCCAACAGGTCCAATTCCCTCCCATACTTCCTGCTTCTAATTTTGAACTTATTTGAATGGTTTTTACTTATTACGTATATATATATATATATATATATATATTATGTGTATACAAACTTCAAACCTTTATATCTTCTTCATACAGTGTCCGTTTTACGCAAACCAGGTGTCTATTTTGACCAAAATTCCAAGATGAATGCAATGGTATAGTATGTTTACCTTAATTATGAATATTTATTTAATTATTCTTTAATTTATCATATTTAGTGTTGTTAAAATTACGGGGTGTTACATTCTCCCCTACTCAAAGGATTTCGTCCTTGAAATATCTAAGTTAAGAAGAATGTATATCCTAACATCCATCACCCATCTACTCATCCATCATTCACAGGCATCCATTATCCTTAAAGACTTCCAATGCTTATATGAACATATGCAAAGGTGGATGTATATGCCCCAATACTAATGCGAAAGATCAGACGGTCTACTGATTCAATTGAACTCCTTAATGCAATGTATGTTAGTGCCATGAATCCAATATGTATGCAAATAATCCTATTATAACATGTAAAATCTATATGTGTGCACAATCTTCCGTCCTGATGCAACATCCATATGATGATACACCCACTTTCATCCAAAGAGAAAAAATATTGTACACACGTCCATATGCAGTATGAGAGTGATTGAGTCGATTTAGTGCCTAATGTGTGTGTATATGCATCAACGAGGAACCGTTAGCAAACACTTGCACACCCTTGCATCCATCAAACATAACATGTCTCAAACACATGTTTACATTCATAGGATTCCTACCTAAAGGTCGAAGATTCGATCAATAGGATATACTAAATGATAGAAATAAGCATGAATAAAAGCTTTTGAAAGGAAGTTAAGAACATACCCTTGAAAAGAAAAGGGTACGAAGCGCGAATCTTGTCTTCAGTCTCCCAAGTTGCATCCTCTTGGTAATCTCCCCACTGAACTTTCATCAACTTGACTTCTCGGTTGCGTAGTTTCTTAACTTCTGATCCAAGAATATAGGTAGGAACTCGCCTTACTGCCGCCTCCCGTTCCACCTCTACTTCCCCAGGCATACTCTGCTCAACTACTTCTACGGTATCATGCAAGCACTTCCGTAAATGAGAAACGTGGAAAACATCATGAACACCGGACAATTTTCCGGTAACTTTACTCTATAGGCCAATTGACTGATCCTTTCTATTATGGGAAATGGCCCTACAAATCTTTGTGCCAATTTCCCTACAGATCCAAAGCGAACTACATTCCTTAATGGTGATACCTTAATGAAAACATGTCTCCTACCTCAAACTCTGTAACACCCCACCTCCGTTAAGGTCACTCACAAAGGGAATTCCTTAGCTTCGGTGGTGCATTTTTGGTACAAGATGCAAAAAAATTACAAGATAGACAAATAAAGCAGCGGAAAATAAATAATCTTTATTGATTAAAAATAGCTTGTACAAAGATTGTTTTACAACATCAATACTTGTTACAACAAAGCTTCTGCCCTGTTTAAAATAAAGAAGCATAAACTGACAATGATATTCCCCAATAAAGCATGATCCAGCCATAGCAGTAGAAAATGGAGTTCAAAGCAATATGTCAAAGAATCTTCAATCTCGGAAAGAGTAATGGTGCAAAATGAGCTGAGCTATTCCCTCCCTGGCTACCTAGGGGGAACAGAAGAAAAGAAGACGAAAGAAAACAGAGTTAGACATAAAGCCTGGTAAGCTCAATGATTCTTAGCATCTAAACGAGGAAAAGGGTCATGACATGAATAAACTAAATATAACACTAAACCATAGTAACAAGATAACACGGGATAAGCATGGGATATGATATGGCAAGGTAAACTGAATGTACTGATAAACTAGATATACTAATAAACTGAATATACTGATAAACTGAATGTGCTTCAACTCCTTTTCTGCTTCGCGACTACCCTGTTATACTGATTTCTATATCTCTGCACTACCTAACTAGTATCCAAACTAGTAATCTATATAAAATAATCATATGATAACGTGATCCCAATCCCCGTAATTGTGGTTGCCTTCAGGTGTACATCTATTTTGGGGATTCCATTTATTACCTAGATCTAATCTAGGGTTTTCTATCGAGCGGTTCCTAGATTCAACCAGGATTTAGGCTACCCAAGGCCATTGGGGTTTATGCTACCTATTGAATGCTTCTCGGATTCAGGGTTTACGCGACCTAGGTCCAACTAGGGATTATGCTACTTACCGAACGATGCCCCCTAGTCTAGGACACACCACCCAGGGTTATATGTTCCTTGACCTTCCCCACGTACGTGTCATGAATCGTTATCGTTTTCTAGTTGCACATATCCTCTATATGTGCGGCCCGAGACCCGTGGCAGGGCTAATCAAGCAACACGGAACTCGGTCGGGAGCTTTAAGTTATCTGCCGATGCAGATGCTAAGGTCTGTTTTTGCAGTGGCTATGTTCCCACTTAACCCCTCCCTCAACTAATGAAAGGCACCCAAGAAAATAAAGAATGAGAACTATACGTAGGCCCTCTATGCCCCCACCAACCTATTGGCCAACCTCACCCATAACTAGATAGCAAAGTATATGGTCTTTTGGAGTTCTCCGCCTTTCCGCTTGCGTATCACGATTGACTCAATATGGAGGGTAGACGACGTGCTATCATAGGGATAAACAACATATCGTCGCCTCATACTGACCCATCCTAGTCTTTAGGTTGCTTATATTGCAACCAAGGCATACCATTGGCTCTTCTAACGCAGACCTTAACCTCTGTGAGCCCAGGAGGATCATCTGCAACCTCACAGAGGGATACCAAGAGTACCCTCACGTCCCCTCAAAGTCACGTGCTTCGTGACCCAGTTCGTTGGAGCCTTCTACATGATCAAATGGACGTTCTCTCCTCCTTATGTTCTACTCGGCTTTCTTGACTAAGGTTTACTACTTAGCTCTCTTAACTAAGGTTTACTACTTAGTTTCCTTTCTCGTTATCTACTTATCCTTTCTCGTTCATCAAGTTGTATTGGTTAAATGTTTCCTATCAACATAACCCCACTCATTCATCAGGTTATGTTGGTTAAGTGTTATCAATCCAGTCCAGTTAACTTAACCCACCCACTTGTCATGTTACATTGGTTAAGCGTTCCTTACTACTTAACCATACCCATTCATGTTCCATTGGTTAAGTGTTCCTTATTACTTAACCTTACTCATTCATGTTCCATTGGTTAAGTGTTCCTTATTACTTAACCTTACCCATCTGTCTAATTATTATTTTATAACGGTTAAGTATTTCCTTAGTTAACTTAACCCTACCATCTATTTGTTCACATGTTATAACGATTAAGTATTCCTTTAGTTAACTTAACCATACCGCAAATCACGTTATGTTGATTAGGTGCCCCTTTGTCCATTCATGTTTAACTTAACCCACTCATGTCATATTGGTTAAGGGTTATTAACCTAATCCTCCCATACTTAGCATGTGTCATTAGCATTAATTAATTTATTAATGCCCCAACCTCTCACATTAGATAGGTGTTGTTGTGGTTACTGGATATGCAGGGCGGTTCCGGGCAGTTTTACACCACAACTCAATCTAACCTCGGGTTTTCTTGGGCATGATACACTAACCTCTCACATTAGATAGGTGTTGTTGTGGTTACTGGATGTGTCGGGCGGTTCCGGGCAGTTTTACGCCACAACTCAATCTAACCTCGGGTTAGGCATTTTCCTGTTCTCTAATTTAGATATTTACTATTCATGTAAATTTTCCATAAATCAAT
Organism: Allium sativum; assembly: GCA_030737875.1. Taxonomy (NCBI): domain Eukaryota; kingdom Viridiplantae; phylum Streptophyta; class Magnoliopsida; order Asparagales; family Amaryllidaceae; genus Allium; species Allium sativum. Next base: position 879,132,198 of record CM060918.1, on the reverse strand, counting down.
TTAGCCTAGATCATATTCATTTTTCATGCCAATTAACATACTTATATTCTATGCCCAAAACTTGATTTACCTATCAATTAACCCAACTTGCAGTTTATACCAATTTAGATTTAATATTCTCCTTTTACAGTTCATGCCCAATCTAGATTAATATTCCAATTTACAGTTCATGTCAAAACTAGATTTAATATTCTAGCTTACCGTTTATGTCCAAAACTTGGTTTACATGCCAATCACATACTTTGCGGCCAATTAAAATTTATCATTTATGCCCAAGTCTAATATGCATGTAAATTATTCACTATTATAGCCAATTCAGATTATGCCAACATATTTATTATGCCAAATTAACTTAATTAAGCAACGCCCAATCCCCGCATCATAATCGTACGTATAACATGATTTCATAAGTTTTCTAATTACTCATGAAATGGCACTAACAAAAGGAATAGGGGATAAGCAGAAGAATTGATATAAAAGAATAGGCATGCAAAAATAATGGCTCCAATAGGTTCGATGTACATAATAGTGAATAGGAATAAACTAGCCACGTTACACACTAAATATGAGATCCAACATAATTAAGGAAATAGGCATACGTGATTTGGTCCAACATAATGCCAGTTCAAGGTACAACATGATTAGTTAATTGTAACAATGGGAATAGGCATAAGCAACTAACTACAATAGTTATAGGTAATTAACTACAATAGTCATGGGCGACTAATCACAATAATTTCTTAATCAATGTCATAGGCAATAGTCTCATAGTCATGAATCATAGTCATGGGCAACAGTCTCATAGCCACGAATCATAGTCATAGGCAATAGTTTCATAGGCAACAGTTTCATGGTTATAGTCTTAGGAAAAAGTCTCATTGTCATAGTCATAGTCGTGAATCAGATCCAAAGGGATAGATAACTTTAGATTTGACATAAGCATGAATCAAAGATAATTAACTTGCAAATAGGTACAGTTCTATATTTTGATTTATTACATTCACGATTCCAATTACACGTTCAAATCTAAAGAATAACCGAACTTACAGTGATCAGTTTAGAAAAGTATAATAAGATAGCGTTGTGGTGATTTGCTATGATTCGCGTGATGTTGCTTGGAGCCGTTGAATTAGCCTTTGATTCCTTTCTTGAAGCTTTAACTTGATTTGAATCTCCAATTTGAAGAACTATAACTTGTTTTAGTAGGGAATAAGATTTATTTTAATAGTGGAGGCCAGAATAGAGAGAAACAGCATGTAGACGCCTCATAGAATTTATGTGGAGAAACCTTAGGTCTAGGCATTCTTTTAGAGGTGTAGAGAGTGTTTTAGAGCCATTAGATCGCCCTAGAAGCCATCCGGTCCGTCCAAAATAGGTTAAAATTGTTGCACTCCAGATTTGGAAAAACAGGCCCAGGTCGACCCCCAGATCGACACTAAGGTCGGCCTATATAGAGGAGGTCGACACTAGGGTCGACCCCTAGGTCGACCTGATCCCTGGGCGGGAAATTTCCCGCCCAGGCCATTTCTCCTTCTGGATTTGAATTTTGAATTTTGATTTGAACCGTTCTAATTCTTGATTCTTCCTAAGGCCATAACTCCTTCATACGGAGTCCGATTCACGCAAACTCGGACTCTATCTCAAGCAGAATTCCGAGACGACGTAACCCGTTTCCCTTGATTCTCAGATCTATAATTAAGTATTCTCTAATTCGTTACTTAACATATTTTCCTAAAATACGGGGTGTTACATTCTCCCCTCCTTTAAAGGATTTCGTCCTCGAAATCTCTAAGTTAGGAAGAATGTTTATCCTGCCATCCAACATCTATCTACTCAACCATCCAATCGCAGGCATCCATTGTCCTTAGAAGGTTTCTAATGATTTTCATGATCATATGCATAGTGTGTCTATATGTCCTTATCTAATGCAAAATCAGGAGGTATACTGATTCAGTTGACCCCCTTAATGCAAATCATGTTAGTGCCATGAGTCCATCATGTATGCAACTACTTGTAATTGTATTTTATAACTTCTACATGAGTGCACAATCATTCATACAAGTGCATCGTCCATATGATAACACATCAAGTTTCACAAATACATATATGCATATGTAATAAGAAAGTGACTGAGCCAATCTAGTGCCTAATGTGTGTGTATATGCACTCACGAGCAACCACTAGTAACTACTTGCAACCATCAAACATAACATGTTTCAAACACATGTTTACATCCATTGGCTTCTACTCAAGAATTGAGGATAGGACCGAGAGGATATACTTAAAAGATATAGACTAGTCATGCAAATAAACTCTACAGAAAAAGAGAGATCAAGGATATACCCTCAAAAAGGGTATGATGTGCATATTTAGTCTTCGGTCTTTTAAGTTGCATCTTCGTGAGCTTCTCTCCACTGTACCTTAACTTCACGGCTGCCAATCTTCTTGTCCTCTATTTCCACAACTCACAAGTAAAGATAGGACTTTGGTCACCTACTGTGCTAGAGGGTATCTAATGTAGTCGAACTACCCTTCCAAGATAAACAGATGTTAAACACGATACAAAGTGTATATACTAAGATGATTAGAGGTCTCTCCTCTACTTAGCTTATCCATCATGTTATAAATCTGAGGGTCTAAAGCTAATGGTTGCTATGTGCTTTTTACTTCTCTTAAGGTCAGTCTTACTTAGGGCGCTAGCCCCAACCATTTATTTCTCACACAAACAATCCTAGTCGAACTCGACATCCCTCAAGTACAAGCCCAAAAGGCCTAAACCAATATCAGACAAGCACCGAAGGGATACCTCCTCCGAATTTGGACGATCTATGTGAGATGATACTAGCAAAACAACCAAACAATTGAGCACTTAACCGACTCTAGCTATCCTCGCCAATCTTGCTCCAAAACTATCGTTGATCGCATAGCTGGCTTAGCATTGTCAACTAGATATATGCGGAAGTCTGTCTCGAGTTTTAGGGGAAAACCCCTTCCTTAATCAAAAACATCTTGCGTACTCATGGGTTACTCCTATGGATATAAAATTGTTGATAAATACATAAAGTGGTTCTAGGTAGCTAAGACAAACTGATCCCTTAGGGTCGCACGAAATCTCGAGGGTATTCCCGAGGCAAGTCGAAAGTCTAACTACCCTCCTTTCACAGTTACTATTTAACCAATCCATGCCTAGAATCAACCCATAGCCCATGAAACCCGGAAACATAAGCATCTCAAATCCTTACAAACCAAAGATAAATGAGCCGAACCACAAATTGGATTTGAGACAATAATGGGATCCTCTATTATACAAGTACTAAGGTGCAGAGAACCTATGGAAGCAGATATATACGAAGGTGAAGTGCTAAAATCAGAAGGAGTACTAACAGGATGATCAAAAGGAAAAACTCTTTCAACAGAAGTCTTACTGCTCTCGCTCTTAGGTATGCTGGCGGTGAGAGCATTCACTTGCCTTCCGGAAAATCTTGTCCTTTGTTCTTGTCCTTGCCCCTAATTATACGACCTGTTATACCAAAATAAAGATACTTCCTCTTGTCTTAGGTTTTACTATTCTTTCCACACCTCCTTTGTGAACCAAGTCTATATCCATAAAATCTTCATCCTTGTGTTGTGCTCCTTAGCCAGACTCCCTTATTCTAAACTTTTCCATCCTTGTGTAACTTGTTGACAGGTCTATTGAAAGGTGCCTCCATCGCACGGAAAATCCTACAAAGCTTGAAAGAAAATTAGCCATAGGTGAAACTACTAAGGCTATAAATGGAAGTTGGACACTACTTCGCCCTTTGACAGGTGTCGTAGTCCCATCAAGCCTACGGAACCATGACACAATGAGGTTACCTCCCAGAAAGCCAGAAGCCCCGAAGACTCAGGAAAGAAGGAAATAAGGATTCAAATAGAGGATCAAATGATAGTGCATATGGCATTGGGGAATATGCCTTTAAAACAAAACTTTTCTTTTGAAAATGCTTCTTTTAAAACCGTTTGGAAATAATTTTCAAAGCTTTTATTTGATCCGGTAACCTTCAGCTCTGATACCACGTGTAACACCCCACCTCCATTAAGGTCACTCACAAAGGGAATGCCTTAGCTTCGATGGAGCATTTTTGGTACAAGATGCAGAAAAATTACAAGACAGACAAATAAAGTAGCAGAAAATGAATAACCTTTATTGATTAAAAACAGCTTGTACAAAGATTGTTTTACAACACCAATACTTGTTACAACAAAGAATCTGTCTTGTTTAAAATAAAGAAGCATAAACTGACAATGATATTCCCCAATAAAGCATGAGCAAGCCATAGCAGTAGAAAATGGAGTTCAAAGCAATGCATCAAAAAACCTTCAAGTCGGAAGGAGTAACGGTCCAAAATGAGCTGAGCTATTCCCTCCCTGGCTACCTGGGGGAGGAAACGGAAGAAAAGATGACGAAAGAAAACAGAGTTAGACATAAAGCCTGGTAAGCTCAATGATTCTTAGCATTTAAATGAGGAAAAGGGTCATGACATGAATAAACTAAATATAAGACTAAACCATAGTAACAAGATAACACGGGATAAGCATGGGATATGATATGGCAACGTAAACTGAATGTACTGATAAACTGGATATACTGATAAACTGAATATACCGATAAACTGAATGTGCATCTACTCCTTCTCTGCTTCGCGACTACCCTGTTATACTGATTTCTATATCTCTGCACTACCTAACTAGTGTCCAAACTAGTAATCTATATAAAATGATCATATGATAACGTGATCCCAATCCCTGTAATTGTGGTTGCCTTCAGGTGTACATCTATTTTGGGGATTCCATTTATTACCTAGATCTAATCTAGGGTTTTCTATCAAGCGCTTCCAAGATTCAACCATGGTTTACGCTACCCAGGGCCACTGGGGTTTGTGCTACCTATTGAACGCTTCTCGGATTCAGGGTTTACGCGACCTAGGTCCAACTAGGGATTATGTTATCTATCGAACGATGCCCCATAGTATAGGACACACCACCCAGGGTTATATGTTCCTTGACCTTCCCCACGTACGTGTCGTGAATCGTTATCGATGTCTAGTTGAACATGTCCTCTGTATGTGCGGCCCGAGTCCCATGGCAAGGCTAATCAAGCAACACGGAACTCTGTCGGGAGCTTTAAGTTATCTGCCGATGCAGGTGCTAAGGTCTTTTTTTGCAGCGGCTATGGTCCCACTTGACCCCTCCCTCAACTAATGAAAGGTACCCAAGAAAATAAAGAATGAGAACTGTACGTAGGCCCTCTATGCCCCTCCAACCTATTGGCCAACCTCACCCATAACTAGATAGCAAAGTATATGGTCTTTTGGAGTTCTCCGCCTTTCCGCTTGCGTATCACGATTGACTCAATATGGAAGGTAGACGACGACATGCTATCACAGGGCTAAACAACATATCGTTGCCTCACACTGACCCATCCTAGTCTTTAGGTTGCTTATATTGCAACCAAGGCATACCCTTGGCTCTTCTAACGCAGACCTTAACCTCTATGAGCCCAGGAGGATCATCTGCAACCTCACAGAGGGATACCAAGAGTACCCTCACGTCCCCTCAAAGTCGCGTTCTTCGTGACCCAGTTCGTTGGAGCCTTCTACATGATCAGATGGACGTTCGCTCCTCCTCATGTTCTACTCGGCTTTCTTGACTAAGGTTTACTACTTAGTTCTCTTAACGAAGGTTTACTACTTAGTTTCCTTTCTCGTTATCTACTTGTCCCTTCTAGTTCATCATGTTGTATTGGTTAAGTGTTTCCCATCAACTTAACCCCACTCTTTCATCAGGTTATGTTGGTTAAGTGTTATCAATCCAGTCGAGTTAACTTAACCCACCCGCTTGTCATGTTACATTGGTTAAGCGTTCCTTACTACTTAACCCTACCCATTCATGTTCCATTGGTTAAGTGTTCCTTATTACTTAACCTTGCCAATACGTTTAATTATTATGTTATAACGGTTAAGTATTTCCTTAGTTAACTTAACCCTACCATCTGTTTGTTCACATGTTATAACGATTAAGTATTCCTTTAGTTAACTTAACCCTACCGCAAATCATGTTATGTTGATTAGGTGCCCCTTTGTCCATTCATGTTTAACTTAACCCACTCATGTCATATTGGTTAAGGGTTATTAACCTAATCTTCCCATACTTAGCATGTGTCATTAGCATTAATTAATTTATTAATGCCCCAACCTCTCACATTAGATAGGTGTTGTTGTGCTTACTGGATATGTCGGGCGGTTTCGAGCAGTTTTACACCACAACTCAATCTAACCTCGGGTTTTCTTGGGCATGATACACTAACCTCTCACATTAGATAGTTGTTGTTGTGGTTACTGGATGTGTCAGGCGGTTCCGGGTAGTTTTACACCACAACTCAATCTAACCTCGGGTTAGGCATTTTCCTCTTCTCTAATTTACATATTTACTATTCATGTAAATTTTCCATAAATCAATTTAGCCTAGATCATATTCATTTTTCATGCCAATTAACATACTTATATTCTATGCCCAAAACTTGATTTACCTATCAATTAACCCAACTTGCAGTTTATACCAATTTAGATTTAATATTCTCCTTTTATAGTTCATGCCCAATCTAGATTAATATTCCAATTTACAGTTCATGTCAAAACTAGATTTAATATTCTAGTTCACCGTTTATGTCCAAAACTTGGTTTGCATGACAATTACATACTTTGCGGCCAATTAAAATTTATCATTTATGCCCAAGTCTAATATGCATGTAAATTATTCACTATTATAGCCAATTCAGATTATGCTAACATATTTATTATGCCAAATTAACTTAATTAAGCTAGGCCAATCCCCGCATCATAATCGTACGTATAACATGATTTCACAAGCTTTCTAAGTACTCATGAAATGGCACTAACAAAAGGAATAGGGGATAAGCAGAAGAATTGATATAAAAGAATAGGCATGCAAAAATAATGGCTCCAACATGTTCGATGTACATAATAGTGAATAGGAATAAATTAGCCAAGTTACAAACTAAATATGAGATCCAACATAATTAAGGGAATAGCCATAGGTGATTTGGTCCAACATAATGCCAGTTCAAGGTACAACATGATTGGTTAATTGTAACAACGGGAATAGGCATAAGCAACTAACTACAATAGTTATAGGAAATTAACCACAATAGTCATGGTAATCATAATAATTTCTTAATCAATGTCATAGGCTATAGTCTCATTGTCATGAATCATAGTCGTGGGCAACAATCTAATAGCCACGAATCATGGTCATAGGCAATAGTTTCATAGGCAGTAGTTTCATGGTCATAGTCTTAGGCAAAAGTCTCATAGTCATAGTCATAGTCGTGAATCAGATCCAAATGCATCGATAACTTTAGATTTGACATAAGCATGAATCAAAGATAATTAACTTGCAAATAGGTACAGTTCTATATTTTGATTTATTACATTCACGATTCCAATTACACTTTCAAATCTAATGAATAACCGAGCTTACAGTGATCGGTTTAGAAAAGGATAATAAGGTAGCGTTGTGGTGATTTGCTATGATTCTCGTGACGTTGCTTGAAGCCGTTAAATATCCTTTGATTCCTTTCTTGAAGCTTTAACTTGATTTGAATCTCCAATTTGAAGAATTATAACTTGTTTTAGTAGAGAATAAGATTTATTTTAATAGTGGAGGCCAGAATAGAGAGAAACAGCATGCAGACATCTCAAAGAATTTGTGTGGAGAAACCTTAGGTGTAGGCATTCTTTAATAGGTGTAGAGAGTGTTTTAGAGCCATTAGATCACCCTAGAAGCCATTCGGTCCGTCCAGAATAGGTTGAAATTGCTGTGGTCCTGATCTGGCAAAACAGGCCCAGGTCGACACTAAGGTCGACCTGTATAGGGGAGGTCGACACTAGGGTCAACCCCCAGGTCGACCTGATCCCTGGGCGGGAAATTTCCCGCCCAGGCCATTTCTCCTTCTGGATTTGAATTTTGAATTTTGATTTGAACCGTTCTAATTCTTGATTCTTACGAAGGCCATAACTCCTTCATACGGAGCCCGATTCATGCAAACTCGGACTCTATCTCAAGCAGAATTCCGAGACGAATGCAATGGCGTAACCTGTTTCCCTTGATTCTCAGATCTATAATTAAGTATTCTCTAATTCGTTACTTAACATATTTTCCGAAAATACAGGGTGTTACAAACTCAATGTCAGTCCTTCTCCTATATGCATAGGATTTTTGCTTATCCTGAGCGGTCTTCATTCTCCGTCTAATAAGATCAATCTTTTCGGAAGTTTCTCTAACCATAGTCCCAGTAGAAGTCTTTTTGTAAATTCCCACCAACAAGTTTGTGATCTACAGGGTCGTCCGTACAATGCTTCGAAGGGTTCCATGTCAGTGCTAGCTTGATAACTGTTGTTGTAGGCAAACTCTACAAAAGGAAGATGCTCTTCCCAAGTCCCTCCGAAGTCTAGGATACACAGTCTTAAAAGATCCTTAAGAAATCTATTCACCCTTTCGTCTATCCATCAGTCTGAGGGTGATAAGCGATGCTCAAACACAACTGTGTACCTAATGCTTCTTGTAAGCTCCTCCAAAATTCACTGGTAAAAATGGGGTCATGATCACTTACGATACTGGAAGGTACTTCATGAAGACGAACAATCTCACAAATGTAAACTGCTACCAACCATGTCGCTGTCCTCTTACTTTTAACTGGGATGAAATGAGAGCTCTTAGTAAGTTTGTCTACTACAACCCAAATACTGGTTTTGCCCTTCCTTGATCTAGGCAAACCATCGATAAAATCCATAGAGATGCTCTCCCACTTCCACTGTGGGACCTCCAAAGGATGAAGTAAACCACCGGGATTCTTTTTCTTAGCTTTGACTTGCTGGCAAATCAAACGTTGAGAAACAAACTCCGCCACATCTTTCTTCGTCCCTGCCCAAAAGAAAACCTCTTCATATCTCTATACATCTTATCATCGCCTAGATGAATAGTCATCTTAGATGATAGGCTTCCTCTAGTATTGTCTTTAACAAACTCCTATCTCGAGGAATGAAAATCCTTCCATCTCGTCTCAACCACCCTCTATCGTGCGTGTAATATCTATTGAGGTGACAGGAAGTCTTCCCTTTACTGAGTTATTAGCATAGAAATTTGTTTATTTTATGCTCTTATATCTTATCTTTTGTATATAAAATAAATATTATGTTGGGTATTATTTTGTTGTTTTTACAGATGAGTTGTTCAAGCCTTATACAGCCTTCAAAGTGAAGAATTGATGCCATATACATGAAGATTGCATAAGAAGCTGTCATTGGAGGCTAATTGTGTTCACATTGGGCTAGCATATTTTCTTTTGAAAGAGATTGGAAGAAAAGATCTTTGAAAATCTTTAATTGACACATGGCAAAGAAGGATAAGTTGAGGATCATACCACAATCTTTGATGAGAAGGCCCACTTGTATGATTATGGTTTTGCAACTCAGTTATAAAGACCCATGTAATCTCATTGTAAATTTTCAATTCTGGAATTAATAAAGTTTTCTTCTTTTTCTCTTTTCTACATTTTTTTATTTTCTTAGAAATTAGTGTTGTCTACACAATTAGATTTGGTAGAGCGCTGTTTGTATTTTTCACCTATTTTCATTAGTGATTGACCGTCTGGTTAGATTCAGCGGTAATCCTAATTTATTTTCTGTTTGTTATTTAATTTCTGCAATTTTAAATTTCTGTCCTTTTTATTGTTTTCCTAGGTCATATTGGATTGAATATGGATTTGATTAAATCCAGATCTGATTCAATTCAATAATAGCTTTATTGTTTTTCAACCGAGTCTCCCAATTTCGTCTAGCTCGCCCATGAAATATATAAATAATTTAATTTAATTTACCTCCCTGTGATTTGACCTGCATATTATAGAATCTGTGCGCTTGCATTTATTATTACAATATTCCCGCTTTTCTAATTCATAGAAAGCGTCGATCACTGAGCCTATCCAAGATGTCTGAAATATGTTGATCCTCTCGCTGCGAAGAACCTATCTGACCCATAAGAGTAGGTCGCACCTCCAGTGATGCTAATAAGCCAGGCAAAAACTCGGTGGAGGGTCTAAAGTCAAAAGTTGATATAAACTCCAAGCTTTTCCTCTCCACAAACAGAGGACTTAAAGCCATCCTCTGCTTACTCGGTGTGTCCGCCACCACATTACCATTGCCTAGGGAATAAGCAATCTCAAAGTCATAAGATGCTAGTAACTCCATCCACCTTTGTTGCCTTAAATTAAGATCCTTCTGCGAGAACAAGTACTTGAGAGATTTACGATCGGTGTACAACTCGAACTTCTCTCGAAGCAAATAATGGCGTCAAATCTTAAGCACGAACACTATGGCAGCTAGCTCTAAGTCATGGGTAGGGTAGTTCTTCTCATGAACCCTGAAATGTCAATCTCCATAACATACTACCCTTAGCTCTTGCATCAGAACCGCACCAAGCCCTATACCATATGCATCAATGTATGTTGTAAACAATTTGTTGCCATCGGGGAAGGTCAAGACTGGGGCTGTTGTCAGCGCCCTCTTCAATCGTCGGAAAGCAATATCATAATGTATATCCCACGAAAACATCAGATTCTTCTTCGTCAGCCTGGTGAGTGGAGCTGATATCTTCTCGAAGTACTTAATAAACTTCCTATAATAGCCTACTAACCCCAGAAAACTTCTCACCTCCATTGCATTCTTTGGGTTCTGCCAATCTTGAACTACAACTAACTTCATGGGATCTACTGCTATCCCATCTTTAGAAGCCACATGCCCTAGGAATCTCACCTCATTCCTCCAAAAATGACACTTGGACAACTTTGCCTTAAGTTGGTGCGCACAGAGAGTTTTCAAAATCTCTCTCAAATGTTAGGCATGCTCATCCTCGCTCTTCGAGAAAATTAAGATGTCATCAACAAAGACCACGACGAACTTATCTAGAAACTCATGAAGCACCCTACTCATTAGATCAACAAAATAGGCGGGTGCATTTGTCAGCCCAAAAGGCATAACGAGCCATTCAAAGAAACCATATGGAGTCCTAAAAGTGGTATTGTCTATACTGTCCTCGGCCACTCTCAACTGACGTAACCCCGGGGCCAAGTCTACCTGAGAGAAAACAGATGCACCAACGAACTTGTCAAACAGATCATCTATCCTTGGGAGTGGGTGCCTGTTCTTCTTGGTGAGTTTATCCAACTCTTTATAGTCTACATATAAGCGAAGCGAACCATCCGCCCTAATTGCGAATACCACCAGAGCACCCCATTCAGATATGCTTCGCCTAATAAACCCTTTCTCAAGTAGCTCACCAACTTGCTTGCTGAACTCCCTTCTTTCTCTTGGAGCCATATGGCGCACAGGAAATGCAACTGCCTTTGCATTGTCCACCAGGTATATACGAAAATCGATCTTGTGCCTCAGAGGTAATCCCCAAACCTCATCAAAAACATTAGGATACTCACAGACTACTGGCACAGATCGCAGATCATCGATAGATGCATCAAGTGACTCTTGGAAACTAAGCATGACAGACCCCTTTGGGTCACAAGAAATCTCGAGGGTCCTCCCATGGCAAGTCAAAAGTATAACGACCCTCCTCTCACAATCCAGAATGGCACCATACATGGCTAGCCAATCCATCCCTAGAATCAATCCATAGCCCATGAAACCAAGCACATATGGATCGCACTCAAACTCGATGCCTAACACAGATAATCTCAAACCCCGACAAATCATAGACAAATGATCAGTACCACCAATGGGGTTTTAAATAATAATGGGATCCACTATGGTAGTACTAAGGTGCAGAGATGACTCAATCACAAAATCAGATAGAAACGAATGTGAAGTGCTAGAATCAAAAAGAGTTCTAATAATATGATTGGAAAGAGAAATCAAACCTTCCATGGAAACTTTCCTACCTCTATAGGGAGCACTGGTCATGAAAGCATGCACCTTCCCTCTAGAAGCTCCAGCGCTTTGACCTTTTCCTTCTTCTTCGGGCACTCCTTAGAAAAGTGTCCGACCTCTCCACAACTGAAACAAGCATTCTTCCTTCTTTTGCAGTCCTTGATCAAATGACCCTCGCAACCGCAATTGGGACACTTCTTCTTATCTGTATCCTTGTCGTTCTTTTCTCCCTTCTTTCGTTTTTGTTGTTGTTCCTTCTTGGGCCATACCTTCTTGTTTTGTGTTTGCTCCACCTTAGCTTCTTTCTTTTCAGCTTCTTCCTTATGCATCAACGCCATATCAACGATCCTTTCAAAAGTTTCTCCCTTCGGAATATGGGACATAGCTAATCCATGGAGAGGTTCATTCAGTCCATTTGCATGCTTTTCTCAGCTTGAGAAAGAAACATCATTTCAAACCTCTGCCGAAAATCATCTCAAGTATCCACTGGACGCCCTGCTTGCGTCACCTCCCACCAAAATGAAGCCTCATCTTTCAGTAGCCAAACGACTAACTGAATCTTCCTATGATCGTCTGCTTCGAAAATTCCAAACAAATCCTCCATCTCTTTGAGCCAATTCCTTGCCTCTACGAAAGTTTCGGTTCCTCGGAATGGCTTTCCACCCATAGCACAGAAATCTTTGGAGATCTTAAAGAAATTATCTTCTCGCGGAGGAAGAGGATAAGGAACAGCGGGTGCAACTGGGGGAGGAACGTCTACTGGAGCACCGCCAGGCGTCGTGGCCCCTAGATACCTATGGAACTAGCCTGGTATCATAACGCCCTCATGAATATTAAGTTCCCTAGACATGCTGAAAAGAAAAGGGATTCTAACAGATAATCGAAAGATATTACATATGGCTTGGGGAATATATTTTTCAAAACTGACTTTTCTCTTAAAAATGCTTTCTTTTAAAACCTTTTTGAAAACAATTTTCAAAATCTTTTATCCGATCTGGTAACCCTCAGCTCTGATACCAAGTTTGACACCTCACGTCCGTTAATGTCACTCATTAAGAGAACGCATTAAGTTTTGTGAAGCGTTATAGGTAAACAGAAACAGAAACATTATAACACAGATAATAAATAGCAACAAAATTTAAATTTTTATTAAGTAGAAAGCATCTTAGTTCAAAACATGGTTACATCATATATCTGAAATGCATAAAACACAGTACATTAATTTTTATAACTTCTGTCTTGTACTTAAATCATCATAGTACAATAATAAAGAAGCATAATCCCCAAAATATAACCATAGTAGAGAGAGATATGAAATCAAGCAGTACATCTAAGCAGCTCCAAGAAAGATAAAAGCAGAATCCTGATCAAGCTTGAATATTCCCACCCTGAGAACCTTGGGGGGAAACGGAAGAGAAAGAAGAGGAAACAAAATGGGTCAAACATAAATTCTGGAGAGTCCAGTTACTTTTAGCATATAAATAAGTAAAAGTATCATGACAGGCATATAAAGTGGACAGATAGATAACAACACAATAAGGCAGGTATGACAAGGTAAACAGGATAAACATGGTAGATTATACTGCGCTTCTCTAATGCTTTCTATTTCTCTATGTCGTATGAAAAAGACGATCCCCACAAGTATAAGATGGTAGACTTAGGCTTACTTCTAGTGAGAGGTTTTACCCCATATAATAACAGGCAGCCCTATATACCAGAGTTACCCCTAAGGATAATAACGGGCTCCTAAACATACCAGAGTCTAGATGTACTATAACGATCCGAACTTCCCCGGTCTCCAAAGAGAAGAGAAAGAGCGGATTGAGTTGAGAACACGACAAAACAAAACATAAACAGAAGAACATTTCATTGCTTTTCACAACAATTTACATCAGAGTATATTCTATACCAGAGTATGAATAAATATTATACATCAGAAAAATATCAGAGATTTAAAATTACAGTGCAACGGAAAAATAATACATAACACAACTGAAAGGAAAACACGGATAAAGAGCTTTCCGAGTATAGTTCTAGCTGTAAATCTAGGATCCTGTGAATATAATATCTGTAGAAACCCAACTACTAGCTGCTCATATGGAAAATAGGGGCACCTAGAGTTTAGGTTAAAACAATAAACTCTAGGTCAGTCATGTGACTGGTGTGAGAACTAAAACAGTTATTTAAAACTTTACTTTAAAATGGAGTAAATCAAGGGACCACGCCGTATAACACGGAGCGGGTTCCCTCCCAAGAATACCAGTGCATAAAACAAACAATGCAATGCTTTTGGAAAAATGAAGCTATTATAAGACCCAGGTCCCATCACACAATGCAACACAAGTTGGAGGATAGGGTTTTCCCTTATAATAGCCAAACATGCTTGGTACATTTAAAACAAATCATTTGATACTATAATAAGTGTACACTGTCAAAAATAGTTTCAGATATAAATGTATCAATCATAGACGGCATAGTATCCCATGCTACTATGTCGCCATACTAGGCTCTACAATCAAAACCGAAATGTCACGTATTGGAAATTGGATTCCATCTAGGAGTCGAGGCCAGGGATGGCTCATCACCGCTTCAAGACACTCTAGCAAATGCCTCAAGATCCCCCGCAGTGAACCCTTGGATTGGTTGGGCCGATCCACCCTTACGTTTGAGGATTAGTTACTCCTGAACACATGTTTCTTGGTCCTATCTGACCTATATCCATCGGCTCTGTAGTAACCGATATATCTGAGGCACCTCGCTATCCATCATCCACATAGGTAAAAAATATAATAAATGTCTGGGCTCCATACCATGACACTACCCATAGCTAGAATGAAATGTCATGTTCTCCCAACGGTTTGATCTAGTTTTCGACTCATACCAAGGTGTGGGGCTCGCAAATTGACATTATACACAAAGCTATGCCCTTTAAGGCCGTGCTTTGATCATCAACCACAAGACTCTGCTTTTCAATAGAAGCCTTCATCATTTGCATCTCATCATGCCACACTGACAATTCACGCCATGCAACTGATGTTTATCGATATATAACCTCTGAGCTCGTACGTCTCAGAGAAGGGTGTTAAGCAAGAGAATAAACTCTCTGCCACCAAACAGAAATATATTTAATAGAGATCAATCAACACAGAATAAAATCTAATGTCAGACACACATCCATTTACTAGTTCGTTTTGGGTCTGAATGAAACTGGAGGCACCTTATTCCTCGTCCCATATGTCCAATATAGGAGAGAGGTCCTCAACCACCGTCTTCATCGTAGACTTATCGTCGAATTAGTTATTTAGAATGGGTATAAACCCGACCTTTCCGAATAACTCACGTATATAATAAACAAGTGCTATAAAAACACAACACATGCCTCATTCCAATTCTGAATATTCTTTTATTTAAATATTCATATCCTTTTGGAAAGGTTCCTGTAACACCCCACCTCCGTTAAGGTCACTCACAAAGGGAATGCCTTAACTTCGGTGGAGCATTTTTGGTATAAGATGCAGGAAAATTACAAGACGGACAAATGAAGCAGTGGAAAATAAATAACCTTTATCGATTAAAAACAGCTTGTACAAAAATTATTTTACAACACCAATACTTATTACAACAAAGCATCTGTCTTGTTTAAAATAAAGAAGCATAAACTGGCAATGATTTTCCCCAATAAAGCATGAGCTAGCCATAGCAGTAGAAAATGAAGTTCAAAGCAATGCGTCAAAAAACCTTCAAGCTCGGAAAGAGTAACAGTCCAAAATGAGCTTAGCTATTCCCTCTCTGGCTACCGAGGGAAACGGAAGAAAAGAGGCGAAAACAAACTAGGTCAGACATAAGTCTGGTAAGTCCAGTTATACTTCAGCATGTAAACAAGAAAAGGACTATGACATGAACAAACTGAACTTAGAACCATACCATAGTGATAAGATAATCCTAAAACAAGACAAGGTAAATTAACAGAATTGGCTATCGCACCCACTTCTATTTCTCTGCACCCACTAAGGACTATTTCAACTAGCATCGTGTGTTCATGATAAAATGACCCCCTTTTTATTGTGTATGCAGCCCCTTATCTATCGAGTGTTACCTAGATCCAACTAGGGTTTGCTTATCAAACGCATCCTAGATTCAACCAGGGTTTACGCTACCCAGGGCCACTGGGGTTTATGCTACCTATTGAACGCTTCTCGGATTCAGGGTTTACGCGACCTAGGTCCAACAAGGGATTATGCTACCTATCGAACGATGCCCATTAGTCTAGGACACACTACCCAGAGTGGTAAATGTCCCTAGACTTTCCCCGCGTATGTGTTGTGAATTGTTATCGATGTTTAGATGCACATGTCCTCTATATGTGCGACCCGAGTCCCGTGGCAGGGCTAATCAAGAAACACGAAACTCGGTCGGGAGCTTTCAGATATCTGTCGATTGCAGATGCTAAGGTCTGCTTTTACAGTGGTATGGTCCCACTAGACCCCTCCCTCAACTAACAAATGAAAGGCACCCAAGAAAAACAAGAATGAGAACTATACGCAGGCCCTCTATGCCCCCACAAACCTATTGGCGCCAAACCTCACCCATAACTAGATAGCAAGTATATGGTCTGTTGGAGTTCTCCGCCTTTACGCTTTACGTGCTTGATTGACTCAAGATGGTAGGTAGACGACGAGTTGCTATCACAGGGCAAAAACTGGTCTTGCCGAATCACGCCGGTCCATCCCTGTCTTTAGGTTGCCTTATTATTGCAACCAAGGCATACCCTTGGCTCTTCTAACGTAGACCTTAACCTATGTGAGCCCAGGAGGATCATCTGCAGCCTCACAGAGGGATGCCAAGAGTACCCTCAAGTCCCCTCGAAGCCGCGTGCTTCATAACCCAGTTCATTGGAGCCTTCTTCATGATCAGATAGATGTTCGCTCCTCCTCGTATTCTACTTGGTTTTCTTGACTAATGTTTACTACTTAGTTCTCTTAACTAAGGTTTACTACTTAGCCCTCTTAACTAAGGTTAACTACTTAGTTCTCTTTCTCGTCATGTTGGATTGGTTAAGTGTCATCAGCCAATTCAAGTTAACTTAACCCATTCACTTGTCATGTTAAATTGGTTAAGTGTTATCCAGTAGTTCACATTGGCTTAACCTACCCATATATCATATCAAATTGGTTAAGTGTTATCTAGCGGTTCATGTTGACTTAACCCATCCCTATATCATGTCAAATTGGTTAAGTGTTTCTTAACCTTACTCGTTTATCAGGTTATACTGGTTAGGTGTCTCTCATTAACTTAACCCTGTTTATTCATCATGTTATAACGGATAAGTGTTCTAAGTTTACTTAACCCCACCATCTAGCCTAGTTAGCATGTTATAATGGTTAAATATTTACTTAACCTTACCCACTTGTCTAGTTAACATGTTATAATGGTTAAGTGTTTCGTTGGTTACTTTACCCCTACAAATCTTGCCTTGTTAACATGTTAACTTGGTTAAGTGTTTCCTTAATTACTTAACCTCACCATTTCTAGCTTGATTGTTCATGAGCTTTAATTAATTAATTAAAGCACCAACCACTCACATTAGATAGGTATTGTTGTGATTACTGGATGTGCCGATCGGTTCCGGGCAGTTTTACAACCACAACTCAGTCTAACCTCGGGTCTTTCTGGGTTTGATGCACTAACCTCTCACATTAGAAAGGTATTGCTGTGGTTACTGGATGCGCCGGTCTGTTCTGGGTAGGTTTACACCACAACTCAGTCTAACCTTGGGTTTGGCATATTCATCTTTTACATTTTACATATTTACCTTTCACGTTTATATGTAAATTATGGCCCACATTCCTTCTAAATCGTATACATAATTTTCAGTATAAAAATTGTAACATTTTCATGCCACTATTCATTTCCATGCTTATGTGACAACATGCCAATTACATTTAATTTCATGTTTTCTCCAACGTTACCCCCGTTGTACGTTCACAAAATTACATATAGTGTTAGGCTCGATATTTAGCCTAACTCATAAAAATGGGAAAAACATAGAGCATGTAACATTCCAACAGCATAAAAAAATACGACATATAAATTTGGCATATGATAATAAACTTGCATGAATCATAAGCATGTGAACTTTACATAGATCTACACAAACTAGACTTAGGCATGTAAGGGTGAACTTGCATGGGATTGGATCTACTTAACATAGATCTAAACATGTAAGGCTGTAGATCTAAACATATAAGGTTGTACGAACATTATTTAGCCTAATAACTTGTGTGCAACATAGCATAAGGGAATCACCCAGTTTCTAACCAAGATAGATTAATTCACAACATGATAGGCTCTTATAAATTTTGTGGAATCATGTCATACAACTTGCATACAATATAAATATAATCTTGACGTATAAATATATGTATGAACTTGACGTGGCATGTAAGTGTGAATAAATTAGATCTACTAATCACCATTGCGAGAACTAGCATAGATCCAAACTACATACCCATGAACATATACAGATCTAGATTGCATACCCCATGAACATATGTAGATCTAGATTGGATCAAACATAAAAATATGTAACTTACATTAAATTAACATATACAGATCTAACTTGGATCTAACCTATAAACATGTTTAAATTAACATATATAGATCTAACTTAGATCTATTACATAAACATGTTTAAATTAACATATATAGATCTAATCATAAAGTCATGTGAATTTAGACATATAGGATAATGTGAACATAGCTTAGCCTCATGAACTTGCATATGGCATAACTTAGGAAAATCAACAAACATGATGGCTTCATGTAAACATATAAAAATCATAAACATACTACATGAGAACATCAATCCTAATTAGTTTCATCACAAGAATATGACATAGGGAAATTACAAAACATGATAATTTCATGTAAGTATCACCTAGTAGTTTCAACACAAGAATATGACATAGGAAAATCACATGAATAAACATGAATCCACAGAGATAAACTAATAGGCACTGTTCTAATATCAGTTTCTTACAAGCCATGACTTCCAATTAATGTTAATCGGAAATATAACTGTACTTACAAAATATAGGCAAGTCTTGTTTTTCTGAAATCTATTTTCTGAAGCTGAATAGCTTTCCTTTGATGTAGATTAGTCATTCTTTTAATTTAGTTTTGATTTAGCTTGGTTCGTCTCTTTGTTAGCTTCAAGTGGTCGGCCACTCTAGGTTGTCTAATGGAAGCATGATGGCTCTTGGTTTGATTTTTAATATGATTTAAGGTTGAGTTACTAGGTTGCTTTTATTGAGATTTGATTGAATAAGAGCCGTCAGATAATCTCAGAATCAATCAAGACCATTAAGACAAGATAGAGTTATCCAGAACAGCCAACTCAGCCCTAATGACTCAGCAGGGAGTCACAAATCGTCGGTTTTCAGATCTGCCCAAGGGGGGGTAGGTCGACCCCCCGGTCGACACTAAGGTCGACCTGTATAGGGGAGATCGACACTAGGGTCGACCCCATGGCCGACCTAATCCCTGGGCGGGAAATTTCCCGCCCAGGCCATTTCTCCTTCTGGATTCGAGTTTTGAATTATGATTTGAACCGTTCTAATCCTTGATTCTTCCGACGGCCATAACTCCTTCATACGGAGTCCAATTCACGCAAACTTGGACTCTATCTCAAGCGAATTTTGAGACGGACGTAATGGCGTAACCCGTTTCCCTTGATTGTTAGATCTATAATTAAGTATTCTCTAATTTGTTACCTAACGTATTTCCCGAAAATACGGGGTGTTACATTCTCCCCTCCTTTAAAGGATTTTGTCCCCAAAATCTCTAAGTTAGGAAGAATGTTTATCCTACCATCCAACATTTATCTACTAAACCATCCAATCACAGGCATCCATTGTCCTTAGAAGGTTTCTAATGCTTTTCATGATCATATGCATAGTGTGTGTATATGTCCTTATCTAATGCAAAATTAGGCGGTCTACTGATTCAGTTGACCTCCTTAATGCAAATCATGTCAGTGCCATGAGTCCATCATGTATGCAACTACTCCTAATCATATTTTATAACTTCTACATGAGTGCACAATCATTCATACAAATGCGTCGTCCATATGATAACACATCAAGTTTCACAAATACATATATGCATATGTAATAAGAAAGTGACTGAGCCAATCTAGTGCTTAATGTATGCGTATATGCACTCACGAGCAACCACTAGTAACTACTTGCAACCATCAAACATAACATGTTTCAAACACATGTTTACATCCATTGGCTTTTACTTAAGAATTGAGGATAGGACCGAGAGGATATACTTAAAAGATAGAGACTAGTCATGCAAATAAACCCTACAGAAAAAGAGAGATCAAGGATATACCCTCAAAAAGGGTATGATGCGCGTATCTAGTCTTCAGTCTTTTAAGTTGCATCTTCGTTAGCTTCTCTCCGCTGTACCTTAACCTCACGGTTGCGAAGCTTCTTGACCTCCATTTCCACAACTCACTAGTAAAGATAGGACCTTGGTCACTTACTGTGCTAGAGGGTATCCAATGTAGTCGAACTACCCTTCCAAGATAAATTGATGTTAACCATGATACTAAGTGTATATCCTAAGATGATTAGAGGTCTCTCCTCTACTTAGCTTATCCATCATGTTACAAATCTAAGGGTCTAAAGCTAATGGTTGCTATGTGCTTTTTACCTCTCTTAAGGTCAGTCTTACTTAGGGTGCCAACCCCAACCATTTATTTCTCACGCAAACCATCCTACTTGAACTCGACATCCCTCAAGTACAAGCCCCAAAGGCCTAAACCAATATCAGACAAGCACCCAAGGGATATCTACTCCGAATTTGGACGATCTATGTGAGATGATACTAGCAAAACAGCCAAATAATTGAGCACTTTACCGACTCTGGCTAACCTCACTAATCTTGCTCCAAAAATTATCGTTGATCGCATAACTGGCTTTGTAGTGTCATCTAGATATATGCGGAAGTCTATCTTGAGTTTTAAGGGGGAAATAAAAAAAACCTTAACCTAATCAAAACATTTGTGTACTCATGGACTACTCTAACGGATCGCAAATCATCGATAGATGCATCAAGTGATTCTAGGTATCTAAGCCAAACCGATCCATTAAGATCGCACGAAATTTCGAGGGCATTCCCGAAACAATCAAAAGTCTAACTACCCTCCTTTCACGATTACTTGCTAACGATTCATGCCTAGAATCAATCCCATAGGCCAATGTCCCACTTAATCTCACAGCTACTCCCAAATCCTTACAAACCAAGGATAAATGAGCCGAACTACAAATTGGATTTGAGACAATAATGGGATCTTCTACTATACAAGTACTAGGGTGCAGAGACTCAGCTATGGAAGCAGATAGAAAAGATCATGAAGTGCCAAAGTTCAAAAAAAAAGGAGAATTAAATTTTCCACTAAACGTTTCTACCTCCCTCCTGTCCTGGTGCCACGAGAGCATGATTCTGTTTCTCCTGAAGTAAGTCATGTCCTCTGCCCTTGCCCTATCTTTTGGGCAATCCTTGGTAAGTTGCCTGCCTCACCATGCTCGAACAACTGCTTGTCTTCTTCTTTTTAAAATTAAATAACCCGCTATACCACAGAAAAGACACTTCCTCTTATCACGGGATTTATTATTTCTATTCTTCCTTCCTTTGCGGACAAAGTCCATATCTACGAGTTTCTCAGCCTTGGGTTGAGCTCCTTAGCCAAACTCCCTCATTCTCATCTTTACCATCCTTGTGTGCGACATATCTCTCAAAAGCTGCCTCCATTGCACGAAAAAACCCTTCAAAGCTTGGAAGGAAATTAGTCGCGGGTGAAACTACTGTGGCTATATATGGAAGTTGGGCACTTCTTCGCCCTTTGACAGATGTCGTAGTCTCTATCAAGCCTATGGAACCATGTCGCGATGAGGTTACCTCCCAGAAAGCCAGGAGCCCCAGAGACACAGGAAAGAAGGAAACAAGGATTCAAACAGAGGATTAAAAAATAGTGCATATGGCTTTGGGGAATATGCCTTTAAAACAAAACCTTTTTTTTTGAAAAATGCTTCTTTAAAACTTTTTTGAAAATAATTTTTCAAATCTTTTATCTGATCTGGTAACCTTCAGCTCTGATACCAAGTGTTACACCCCACCTCCGTTAAGGTCACTCACAAAGGGAATGCCTTAACTTCGGTGGAGCATTTTTGGTACAAGATGCAGAAAAATTACAAGACAGACAAATGAAGCAGCGGAAAATAAATATCCTTTATTATTAAAAATAACTTGTACAAAAATTGTTTTGCAACACCAATACTTATTACAACAAAGCATCTGTCTTGTTTAAAATAAAGAGGCATAAACTGACAATGATATTACCCAATAAAGCATGAGCCAGCCATAGCAGTAGAAAATGGAGTTCAAAGCAATGCGTCAAAAAATCTTCAAGCTCGGAAAGAGTAACAATCCAAAATGAGCTGAGTTGTTCCCTCCCTGGCTACCGGGGGGAATGGAAGAAAAGAGGCGAAAACAAACTAGGTCAGACATAAGTCTGGTAAGTCCAGTTATACTTCAGCATGTAAACAAGAAAAGGACTATGACATGAACAAACTGAACTTAGAACCATACCATAGTGATAAGATAATCCTAAAACAAGATAAGGTAAGATTAATGGAATTGGCTATCGCACCCACTTCTATTTCTCTGCACCCACTAAGGACTGTTTCAACTAGCATCGTGTGTTCAGGATAAAATGATTCCCTTTTTATTGTGTATGTAGTCCCTTATCCATCGAGTGTTACCAAGATCCATCTAGGGTTTGCTTATCGAACGCTTCCTACATTCAACCATGGTTTACGCTACCTAGGGCCATTGGGGTTTACGCTACCTATTGAGCGCTTCTCGGACTCAGGGTTTACGCGACCTAGGTCCAACTAAGGATTATGCTACCTATCGAATGATGCCCCTTAGTCTAGGACACACTACCCAGAGCGGTATATGTTTCTAGACTTTCCCCACGTATGTGTTGGGAATCGTTATCGATGTCTAGATGCACATGTCCTCTATATGTGCGACCCGAGTCCCGTGGCAGGGATAATCAAGAAACACGAAACTCAGTCAGGAGCTTTCAGATATCTGCCAATCGCAGATGCTAAGGTCTTCTTTTACAGTGGCTATGGTCCCACTAGACCCCTCCCTCAACTAACAAATGAAAGGCACCCAAGAAAAACAAGAATGGGAACTATACGCAGGCCCTCTATGCCCTACAAACCTATTGGCCAAACCTCACTCATAACTAGATAGCAAGTATATGGTCTGTTGAAGTTCTCCGCCTTTCCGCTTTACATACTCGATTGAATCAAGATGGTAGGTAGATGACGATTTGCTATCACAGGGCAAAAACTGGTCTCGCCGAATCACGCTGGTCCATCCTAGTCTTTAGGTTGCCTTATTACCAAGGCATACCCTTGGCTCTTCTAACGCAGACCTTAACCTTTGTGAGCCCAGGAGGATCAACTGTAGCCTCACAGAGGGATGCCAAGAGTACCCTCACGTCCCCTCGAAGTCGCGTGCTTCGTACCCAGTTCGTTGGAGCTTTCTTCATGATCCGATAGACGTTCGCTCCTCCTCGTATTCTACTTGGTTTTCTAGACTAAGGTTTACTACTTAATTCTCTTAACTAAGGTTTACTACTTAGCCCTCTTAACTAAGGTTTACTACTTAGTTCTCTTTCTCGTCATGTTGGATCGGTTAAGTGTCGTCAGCCAATTCAAGTTAACTTAACCCATTCACTTGTCATGTTAAATTTGTTAAGTGTTATCCAGTAGTTCACGTTGACTTAACCTACCCATATATCATGTCAAATTGGTTAAGTGTTATCTAGCGGTTCATGTTGACTTAACCCACCCCTATATCATGTCAAATTAGTTAAGTGTTTCTTAACCTACTCGTTTATCAAGTTATATTGGTTAGGTGTCTCTCATTAACTTAACCCTGTTTATTCATCATGCTATAACGGCTAAGCGTTCTAAGTTTACTTAACCCAACCATCTAGTCTAGTTAGCATGTTATAACGGTTAAACATTTACTTAACATTACCAACTTGTCTAGTTAACATGTAATAATGGTTAAGTGTTTCCTTAGTTACTTAAGCCCCACAAATCTTGCCTTGTTAACATGTTAAGTTGGTTAATTGTTTCCTTAATTACTTAACCTCACCATTTCTAGCTTGATTGTTCATGAGCTTTAATTAATTAATTAAAGCACCAACCACTCACATTATACAGGTATTGTTGTGGTTACTAGATGTGCCGGTCGGTTCCGGGTAGTTTTACACCACAACTCAGTCTAACCTCGGGTCTTTCTGGGCTTGATGCACTAACCTCTCACATTAGACAGGTATTGTTGTGGTTACTGGATGTGCCGGTCGGTTCCGGGCAGGTTTACACCACAACTCAGTCTAACCTCGGGTTAGGCATATTCATCTTTTACATTTCACATATTTACCTTTCACGTTTATATGTAAATTATGGCCCACTTTCCTTCTAAATCGTATACATGATTTGTGGTATATAAATTATACCATTTTCATGTCACTATTCATTTACTTGCTTACGTGACAACATGCCAATTACATTTAATTTCATGTTTTCCCCAACGTTACCCCCATTGTACGTTCACAAAATTACATATAGTGTTAGGCTCGATATTTAGCCTAACTCATAAAAGTGGGAAAAGCATAGAGCATGTAATATTCCAACAACATAAAAAAATGCGACATATAAATTTCGCATATGATAATAAACTTGCATGAATCATAAGCATGTGAACTTTACATAGATCTACACAAACTAGACTTGGGCATGTAAGGGTGAACTTGCATGGGATTGGATCTACTTAACATAGATCTAAACATGTAAGGTTGTATATCTAAACATATAAGGCTGTACGAACATTATTTAGCCTAACAAATTGTGTGCAACATAGCATAAGGGAATCACCCAGTTTCTAACCATGATAGATTAATTCACAACATGATAGGCTCTTATAAATTTTGTGGAATCATGTCATACAACTTGCATACAATATAAATATGATCTTGACAAATAAATATATGTATGAACTTAACGTGGCATGTAAGTGTGAATAAATTAGATCTACTAATCACCATTGCGAGAACTAGCATAGATCCAAATTACATACCCATGAACATATACAGATCTAGATTGCATACCCATGAACATATATAGATCTAGATTGGATCTAACATAAAAATATGTAACTTACATTAAATTAACATATATAGATCTAACTTGGATCTAACCTATAAACATGTTTAAATTAACATATATAGATCTAATGTAACAACCCGCATTCTACGAATCGGAGGATCGTAGAATATTTATTTCTTTCCCATATGAAGTCGTATGGTCATGTAACTTTGGGAAACAACCATTAGAGTCATTTTCTATGTTCATGATTTTTGTCGATTTTAAATGACCGTTTTGCCCCTAGCTGATCTTGTTTTGGCCATAACTTCTGACTGGAAAGTAATTTTGACCTGAAACTACTTACGTTTGATTCGTTTGATGGTTTACCTTTCCGTAGAGTGGTCATAATGGCCAAACGGACTCACCGTTTGGGAGATATAGCTGAAATAAGGTTTGGAAGGTGAAAAACTGCTTAACCGGGCCAAATAAGGTGATTAGTGAATGGGCCCATAACCCATTTCGGGATTAGGGTTATGGGAAGGCTGAAAAGAGTTAGAGATTCATTCCATTTCAGTTTTCTAGCCTCCACTTACCTCTTAGAAACCCTAAAAATGGCCTCCAACCTCTAAATCACCTCCAAATCATATTCTAATCAAGGATTAAGCTTAGCAACATCAAATCATGGGAGAACTTCACCAAATCAACGTTAGAGCTGCTGTTTAGCATTGGGATTCGCACCAAATCAGAGATTTATTTCAGATCTAAGTTATATTTGTGGCTAAGGTGAGTGATTTGCATAGTTCCTCACCAATTATGGCTAATTAAGGGTAATTAGTGTTAATTAGCGAATTTAAAACATTATAAAAATATGGAAAAATATTTATAAAATTCGAAATGATGTTTTAGACCTCTGATATGAATTTGGGTTAATTTGGTTAAGTTTTGCTAATCATATCATTAGTTTCACATAAACATGTTTAAGGGAAAATATGGGGTTTTGGCTAGATTTGATCCACTTTAACCTATTATATTGTTGTTTTGATGTTTGTGGTTGATTACACATGTTGCTATGACTGTATGGTATGCTTTGTGATTGATTAGAATAGTTGGAATGGTCGAAAACGTCGTCGAGTGGCGTAAACTGCTTGCTGGAAAAAGTGCAGGAAGACACCAGAACCGGATCGGATCGGTTAGGAGGACCCGATCCGCTCTCACACTTCACACTTCGATCCACTCGCACATCTCGTGGCATGCATCATCTGGTCCGACCCGCCTGGTGTTCTCCGACCCGATCCACCATGGTGCCTCGACCCGAGCCGATGTACTACGACTGGGCTTGGAGACTACGACCCGACCCGGGGTGCTTTAGAAGAGGCCGATCCAAACCGTGGCAAGCTGGAGACCCCGACCTGATCCGCCAGGGATGATGGCGATCCGACCCAATCCAGTGAAGAAGAAGCATTCCGATCCGAACTGAACTGATGATTAGGGGGAGATCCGAACCAATCCGATGATGACCAATAACCCGAGATGCAAAGGTAGTCCAAGTGGAAGTTAGAGCTCAGGATCCAGTTGGGAACCAATGAGTTCACTTCATAGTTGGACTTTCTGCGGGACGTGTGCTAAGGAGTTGTCGACGTTCATAACTTCGATTCACCACTGAAAATGGATGATGGGCTACTTATCAGTGCAGTAGAGTCACTATGACTCGAGGGGCAAGGTGATGGTAGCAAGACTACGTTATCAGTGCAGTAGAGTCATTATGACTCGAGGGGCAAAGTGATGCGTAGTAGGACTATGAGCCAGTGCAGTGGGGTCATTGTGACTCCATGGGGCAGAGTGGACATAGCGAAGGATTAGTGGCTATGTATCAGTGCAGTGAAGCCATTTATGACTTCATGGGGCAAAGTGATCATAGCAAAGTATGTTGGGTGATCGAAGTGGTGAATATCGTATGCTTTACGCACTGAGTGAGAGATGTGAGGATGGTTGTTATGTTTGATTGTTTGCCATCACTATGACATGCACACCCCCACCCCCGTTACCTTTACACCATTTGAAATGACACCTTAGAGTGTTGTGCAGTATGTAGTGCTAACTCTTTGGTTGCAGGTCCAGGTTCAGGTATGGTTTAGTCTACCTGTTATTGTTCTGTTTAGATGCTTATCGCTCATACCAGGCTTTATGTCTGACCCAGAGTTTTATGTCTCTTCTTATTACTTTGGGTGCTCACACGAGAAAACTAGAGACAGGTTAGCTGGTGATGCGCGAGTAGCTGATTCGGAGGCGGGCAGGAGGCTTCCACGTATGATATATAGATATTCTCCCTGTGTCATTGATGGTCGCTACTTGGGCATTAGTAGTGTACCTCCTTTATCTTGCTTTTGTTTTTGAGACAGTTTGAAAAGTTGTAATAATGTTAGCTTTGGATCATAAGCTGTACTTGGATTTTTCGCTGCTATGTTAGTTTGTTTTTGGCTTATGCACTGTTTCACCTGTTTTATGTCAAGTATGTTGTTATTATGTTTTGTACCATGCGCTGTGAGACATTTTACAGGTTCCTTGTTAGTTTATTATCTCCTTTCCTTTCCTTCTGACGACCGTCCTGTGCTAACTGGACATGTGTACAGCGCACTTTTGGAGTAAATGTCGGTTGGTGCGAGGCGGGCCATCACATTAGGTATCAGAGCTCTAGGTTGCGTAGTTAACCTGGGGAAAGACACTAGGGAGAGATAGTACATATATGAGAGAGCGTATTTGTGATTACTTTGGTTTTCAAAAGCTATCTATATGTATATACTATTAGTTGTATAAAGATGAAGTCGCACTGCACTAGCACCACTATGGGGTCGTTGATCGTTTTCTCTTTACAGATTGAACGATGAGCCGAAATGCTAGAGGTGCTGGTAGGGGACCAACAATGGAAATGCTCCTGACATGAGGACGATGTTCACTAACTTCATGAGGGAGATGCTTAGGGATGTTCAAGGGGCAGTTCCCAATCCCGGAAATGGTGGTGGTCCAGTAGTGCAGGCGCCTAGGGTCGATTTCGCCAAGTTGTGCAAGGATTACACTAACCTTGGTGGGAAGCCGTTCCACGGAACGGAGTCGGCCACAGATGTTTAGGATTGGTTGGATAGCTGTGATCGTATCTTCAATGACTTAGGTATCAAGGATGCGATGAAGAGAAGGCTAACGTCTCGTCAGCTGCAAGGGCGAGCGATGAATTGGTGGAATGCCATTAGAACCGCTACTCCAGAAGATTAGGTTACTTGGGATCAATTCAAGGCTCGCTTTAGCGAGAAGTTTATTCCAGCTGCCCAGAAGTCAATGTTGTTTAAGAGATTCTTGGAACTCAAACAGAATGGTAGGGAAGTCTCTGACTATATTGCTAAATTCGACACTTTGTCGAAGTATGGACTATCTCTTATCGATACTCCTGAGAAGAAGAATGAGAAGTTCATTACTGGATTGGATGGATACTTAGGGGAGAGGCTTATCAACCACATCGATGAGACTTTTGAAGCGATTATAGGGAAAGCTTTGAGATCAGAGAGTCTTTACCCTAAGCCAAAGATTGAGGCTGCATCTGCAGAAGGGATGAAGCCGCAAGCAGGCGGTGGAGGCAAGAATAACTCTCAGAGTAAGAGGAAGCAGAACCAATCTAAGGATGGCCAGAAAAAGAGCAAGAAAGATGTTGAGTGCTTCAGCTGCGGTAAGAAGGTCCATTATGCTAAAGAATGTCGGGCCAAGCCAGCGGATAGGAAGTGCTACAACTGTGGCCAAGTGGGACATTATAAGGATAAGTGTCCACAACCTCTTAAGGAGAAGCAGATTGTGAAAGCATATGCTATCGAAGCTGTTCCTTCTTCGTCAAATGCCCCAACTGCGGCGGAGAAAGGAAAGAATGTCGTGATTCAAGGTATGCTTTCTATTTATGATGTACTAGTTCGAGTTTTGTTTGATACTGGGGCTTCCCGTTCCTTCATATCTAGTGACCTGGTGGATAGGTTGGGACTGGAACCCGAGATAGTCGATAGACCTTTGGTAGTGACGAACCCGATTGGTGGTTCGACTAACCTTAGTATGATTTGCCGAAATTTGGTCTTATCGAGTCATGGATGTATGTTTGTTTGTGATTGCTTTGTTTTGGGCTTTATTGGGTATGGCATTATATTGGGGGTCGATTGGCTCCAAAGATACGGGGTGGTGGTAGACTGTGAGGGCTTTTTGGTGACAGTTAGGGCAGATTATGGGCGGAGGGTAGTGTTTGGTAGTCTACCTAGTGATGGGGTAATGGCTAGTTTTATAAATTCCCTCGACATCCCGCATGATGAGTTGTCAGATGTGCCCGTGGTTGGCCAGTATCCGGACGTCTTCAAGGAGGTGACCGGGCTTCCACCACACAGAGAGATTGAGTTCCGTATTGATTTAGTGAAAGATGCCAGACCTATAGTGATGCCACTTCGTCGTATGGCACCAAGAGAGCAACGAGAGCTCGGGGTGCAAGTCAGCAATCTTTTGAAGAAGGGATTTATTAGAAGAAGTGTCTCCAAGTGGGGAGCACCAGTTGTGTTTGCCACTAAGGCAGACGATTCCCTTCGTTTGTGTGTGGACTATCGCGAGTTGAACAAGGTGACGAGGAAGAATAAGTATCATCTACCATGAATAGATGATTTGTTTGATCAACTGGAAGGAGCAAGAGTGTTCTCCCAGTTGGACCTCGCGACGGGATTTCATCAGCTCCAAGTGGCGGATGAGAGTGTTCCGAAAACGGCATTTAGGACGCCGTCTAGTTTTTATGAGTGGTTGGTCATGCCATTTGGATTGACCAATGCACCAGCCTACTTTGTGGATCTTATGAATCGAGTATTCAGAGAGCAGTTGAATAAGTTTGTTCTTGTGTTCGTAGACGACATCCTTGTTTACTCGAGGACAGAGGAGGAACACAAGGGACACTTGAGGATAGCGATGGAGGTGTTAAGGAAGCACCAATTGAAAGCGAAATTCTCTAAGTGTCATTTCTGGAGAAGGGAAGTGAGATTCTTGGGCCATGTTGTTTCAGAGAATGGTATTGCCGTGGACCCTGCGAAGGTGGCTACGGTACAGGATTGGCCTACGCCCAAGAATGCAACAGATGTAAGAAGTTTCTTGGGGTTAGCTGGATATTATCGCAAGTTTATCCAGGACTTCTCCAAGATAGCAGCACCGTTGACTCAGTTGACTAAGAAGAATTAGGCCTTTGTCTAGGACGAAGTGTGTGAGAATGCATTCAAAAGTCTAAAAGAAAAGTTGACGCGTGCACCAGTGTTAGTCATTCCTAAAGGGAATGAAGAGATGACGGTATACACGGATGTTTGTGGTACTGGACTAGGTGCTGTGTTGATGCAAGGAGGTAGGGTTGTAGCTTATGCTAGTCGGCAATTAAAGCCGCATGAGAAAAGGTACCCTACCCATGATTTGGAATTGGCAGCAATCGTGTTTGTGCTGAAGATGTGGAGACATTATCTCTTGGGAGAAAGATTTGAGTTGTTTACCGACCATAAATCGTTAAAGTATCTCTTCTTCCAGAAGGATCTGAATCTCCGTCAGCAGAGATGGTTAGAGTTCTTAGCTTCGTATGATTTTGATATCGCATACACACCTGGGAAAGGTAATGCGGTAGCTGATGCCTTGAGCAGGAGACATGCCAGTTTAGGGGCTATGTTTCTTGAGTGGAAGCAACTGGAGTATATCGCAGGGTTTGATTTAAGACCAAAGTGCGAATTGGATCCAGAAATGCTAGCTAGTTTGGCGATCAGACCCACTTTGATAAAGCGAATTGGTTCCAGTCAGAGGGACGATCCTAATCTATTGGAAATCATCTCCAAGTTAGAGATGAACATCGATGGTGAGGAGATGAATTTGTATGGGCTTGATAGAGAAGGATGACTTCGAAAGAATGGAAGACTAGTTGTACCCAACGTGAATGGTTTGAGAGATGAAGTGCTTAGAGAATGTCATCACTCAAAACTGACTATACACCCCGGTGGTGATAAGATGTATCGAGACATGAGACAGACTTACTACTGGGAAGGGATGAAAAGAGACGTTGGGAAGTTTATATCCAAATGCATGAATTGCCAGCTAGTTAAAGCCGAGCAAAAGAAGCCTAGTGGGTTGTTGCAACCATTAGAAATTCCCGAATGGAAATGGGAGCAAGTTTCGATGGATTTCATCGATGGTTTACCAAGGACTAGAGCAGGACATGATAGCATTTGGGTAATTGTGGATCAATTGACTAAGAGTGCAAGATTTATACCAGTCAAATCGACCAGAACGGCAGCTAAGTTGCAGAATTGTATATGAAATGGGTAGTGAGATTTCATGGAGTACCCAAAAGCATTGCGAGTGACCGAGACCCGTTGTTTACTAGTGGATTTTGGAAGAGCTTACAAGAGGCTCTAGGGTTAGAATTACATCTCAGTACCGCATATCATCCTTAGACCGACGGTCAGACGGAGAGGGTGAATCGTATATTGGAAGATCTCTTGAGAGCTTGTACATTGGATTTTGGTGGATCATGGGAAGACCATTTGCATCTAGTAGAGTTTGCATATAATAATAGCTACCAATCTAGTATCGGTATGGCTCCATATGAAGCGTTGTACGGAAGACCGTGCAACTCACCATCATGTTGGATAGAGACTGGCGAGAAGTTTATGCTTGGACTAGATGTGGTGAGGGAAACTTCGGATAAGATTAAGATCATTCAACAACGAATGAAAGCTGCCCAAGATAGGCAGAAGAGTTATGCTGACAAGAGGAGAAGAGATTTAAAATTCTCCGTTGGTGACTAGGTGTTTGTCAAGGTTTCTCCGTTGAAGAGCGTGATACGATTTGGCAGGAGAGGCAAGTTGGCACCAAGATTTGTTGGTCCATTCTCAGTTCTTGAACTAGTTGGGAATTTGGCATATAGAGTTGACTTACCCGAGAAGATGGCGGGAGTTCACAACGTATTTCATGTTTCCCAGTTACGGAAGTTCGTACACGA
Organism: Allium sativum; assembly: GCA_030737875.1. Lineage (NCBI taxonomy): Eukaryota > Viridiplantae > Streptophyta > Magnoliopsida > Asparagales > Amaryllidaceae > Allium > Allium sativum. Next base: position 879,099,928 of record CM060918.1, on the reverse strand, counting down.
CCCAGATATGACTATTTCACCTGATCAGTTGGAGGACTTCGAAGTGGAACCCGAGGCGGTTGGGAACCGCAAGCCGATTCGTATTGTCGAGCACGATACGAAGCAACTTCGAAGGAAGGCGGTGAAGTTAGTCAAGGTTCAGTGGGGCGAGAACGAGAATGACTGTACTTGGGAGACAGAAGAGAGCATTAGAAAGACGTATCCAGAACTCTTTGCCTGGTAAGATTTACTTTGCAATTTAGTTATTCCGCATGCTAGGATAGACTTGTTTTGCGTGTTTGATTGTTGTTTTATGGTTGATAGGCATGCGGGACCCTTTGTGTGTTTTGGTTAGGGAATTTCGGGGGCGAAATTTCTTAAGGGGGGAGAATGTAACAACCCGCATTCTACGCATCGGAGGATCGTAGAATATTTATTTCTTTCCCATATGAAGTCGTATTGTCATGTAACTTTAGGAAACAACCATTAGAATCATTTTCTATGTTCATGATTTTTCTCGATTTTTAAATGACCGTTTTGCCCCTAGCTGATCTTTTTTTGCCATATCTTTTGACTGGCAAGGAATTTTGACCTGAAACCACTTCCGTTAGATTCGTTTGATGGTTTACCTTTCCGTAGAGTGGTCATAATGGCCAAACGGACTCACCGTTTGGGATATATAGCTGAAATAAGGTTTGGAAGGTGAAAAACTGCTAAACCGGGCCAAATAAGGTGATTAGTGAATGGGCCCATAAACCATTTCGGGATTAGGGTTATGGGGAGGCTGAAAAGAGTTAGAGATTCATTCCATTTCAGTTTTCTAGCCTCCACTTACCTCTTAGAAACCCTAAAAATGGCCTCCAACCTCTAAATCACCTCCAAATCATCTTCTAATCAAGGATTAAGCTTAGCAACATCAAATCAAGGGAGAACTTCACCAAATCAACGTTAGAGCTGCTGTTTAGTATTGGGATTCACACCAAATCAGAGATTTATTTCAGATCTAAGTTTTATTTGTGGCTAAGGTGAGTGATTTGCATAGTTCCTCACTAATTATGGCTAATTAAGGGTAATTAGTGTTAATTAGCGAATTTAAAACATTATAAAAATCTGGAAAAATATTTATAAAATTCGAAATGATGTTTTAGACCTCTGATATGAATTTGGGTTAATTTGGTTAAGTTTTGCTAATCATATCATTAGTTTCACCTAAACATGCTTAAGGGAAAATATGGGGTTTTGGCTTGATTTGGTCCACTTTAACCTATTATATTGTTGTTTTGATGTTTGTGGTTGATTACATATGTTGCTATGACTGTATGGTATGCTTTGTGATTGATTAGAATAGTTGGAATGGTCGAAAACGTCATCGAGTGGCGTAAACTGCTTGTTGGAAAAAGTGCAGGAAGACACTCGAACCGGATCAGACCGGTTAGGAGGACCCGATCCGCTCTTACACTTCACACTTCGATCCACTCGCACTTCTCGTGGCATGCATCATACGATCCAACCCGCCTGGTGTTCTCCGACCCGATCCGCCATGGTGACCCGACCCGAACCGATGTACTACGACTGGGCTTGGAGACTACGACCCGACCCGGGGTGCTTTAGAAGAGGCCGATCCGAACCGTGGCAAGCTAGAGACCCCGACCTGATCCGCCAGGGATGATGACGATCCGACCCGATCCAGTGAAGAAGAAGCATTCCGATCTGAACCGAACTGATGATTAGGGGGAGATCCGAACCGATCCGATGATGACCAATAACCCGAGATGCAAAGGTAGTCCAAGTGGAAGTTAGAGCTCAGGATCCAGTTGGGAACCAATGAGTTCACTTCATAGTTGGACTTTGCTGCGGGACGTGTGCTAAGGAGTTGTCGACGTTCATAACTTCGATTCACCACTGAAAATGGATGATGGGCTACTTATCAGTGCAGTAGAGTCACTATGACTCGAGGGGCAAGGTGATGGTAGCAAGACTACGTTATCAGTGCAGTAGAGTCATTATGACTCGAGGGGCAAAGTGATGCGTAGTTAGACTATGAGCCAGTGCAGTGGGGTCATTGTGACTCCATGGGGCAGAGTGGACATAGCGAAGGATTAGTGGCTATGTATCAGTGCAGTGAAGCCATTTATGACTTCATGGGGGAAAAGTGATCATAGCAAAGTATGTTGGGTGATCGAAGTGCTGAATATCGTATGCTTTACGTACTGAGTGAGAGATGTGAGGATGGTTGTTATGTTTGATTGATTGCCATCACTATGACATGCACACCCCCACCCCCGTTACCTTTACACCATTTGAAATGGCACCTTAGAGTGTTGTGCAGTATGTAGTGCTAACTCTTTGGTTGCAGGTCCAGGTTCAGGTATGGTTTAGTCTACCTGTTATTGTTCTGTTTAGATGTTTATCGCTCATACCAGGCTTTATGTCTGACCCAGAGTTTTATGTCTCTTCTTATTACTCTGGGTGCTCACACGAGCAGACTAGAGACAGGTTAGCTGGTGATGCGCGAGTAGCTGATTCGGAGGCGGGCAGGAGGCTTCTACGTATGATATATAGATATTCTCCATGTGTCGTTGGTGGTCGCTACTTGAGCATTAGTAGTGTACCTCCTTTATCTTGCTTTTGTTTTTGAAACAATTTGAAAAGTTGTAATAATGTTAGCTTTGGATCATAAGCTGTACTTGGATTTTCCGCTGCTATGTTAGTTTGTTTTCAGCTTATGCACTATCTCACCTGTTTTATGTCAAGTATGTTGTTATTATATTATGTTGTTATTATATTTTGTACCATGCGCTGTGAGACATTTTACAGGTTCCTTGTTAGTTATTCTCTTCTTTCCTTTCCTTCTGACGACTGTCCCGTGCTAACTGGACATGTGTACAGCGCACTTTTGGAGTAAATGTCGGTTGGTGCGGGGCGGGCCATCACATCTAACTTAGATCTATCACATAAACATGTTTAAATTAACATATATAGATCTAATCATAAAGTCGTGTGAATTTAGACATATAGGATTATGTGAACATAGCTTAGCCTCATGAACTTGCATATGGCATAACTTAGGAAAATCAACAAACATGATGGCTTCATGTGAACATATAAAAACCACAAACATACTACATGAGAACATCAATCCCAATTAGTTTCATCACAAGAATATGACATAAGGAAATTACAAAACATGATAATTTCATGTAAGTATCATCTAGTAGTTTCAACACAAGAATATAACATAGGAAAATCACATGAATAAACATGAATCCACATAGATAAACTAATAGGCACCGTTCTAATATCAGTTTCTTACAAGCCCTGACTTCCAATTAATGTTTAAATCGGAAATGTAACTGTACTTACAAAATATAGGCAAGTCTTGTTTTTCTAAAATCTGTTTTCTGAAGCTGAATAACTTTCCTTTGATGTAGATTAGTCGTTCTTTTAATTTAGTTTTGATTTAGCTTGGTTTGTCTCTTTGTTAGCTTCAAGTGGTCGGCTACTCTAGGTTGTCTAATGGCAGCATGATGGCTCTTGGTTTGATTTTTAATATGATTTAGGGTTGAGGTATTAGGTTGCTTTTATAGAGAATTGATTGAATAGGAGCCGTCAGATCATCTCAGAATAAATCAAGACCATTAAGACAAGATAGAGTTATCAAGAACAGCCAACTCATCCCTAATGACTCAGCAGGGAGTCACAAATCATCGGTTTTCAGATCTGCCCGAGGGCGGGAAGTCGACCCCCAGGTCGACACTAAGGTCGACCTGTATAGGGGAGGTCGACACTAGGATCGACCCCCTGGTCGACCTGATCTCTGGGCGCGAAATTTCCCGCCCAGGCCATTTCTCCTTCTGGATTTGAATTTTGAATTTTGATTTGAACCATTCTAATCCTTGATTCTTCTGAAGGCCATAACTCCTTCATACGGAGTCTGATTCACGCAAACTCGGACTCTATCTCAAGCAGAATTCCGAGACTAACGCAATGGCATAACCCGTTTCCTTGATTCTCAGATCTATAATTAAGTATTCTCTAATTCGTTATTTAACGTATTTCCTGAAAATACGGGGTATTACAGTTCCCATTAATTTTATCAAAGACAAATTCTTTAAATTTATTCTTCAATCTTCCTTTGGATATCAATTCAAACCAAATTCAAGTTTCTCCAAACTAGTCGAGATTAGCGCACCTTAACGAAGTAATCATTTGTTTAATTTCCCTATCCCAACCTATGCATCCCATGGAACAAAACTGGTAATACTCTATATCTCACACCATGGTGTTATCGGTAAATTTAGTTTCCATTTCACATTCAAATCTAATTAAAGATTTAACTATCGCTCGGAGTAAAGCTGGTGCTACTCCATTCTCAATCATTTCCCAAATTTGATAATTTAAATTATCACATTTTCTTTTCAATCTAATTAAAGATTCATTAAAACTCCACTTAGTTTTAATCTTCCCAAAAATCAATATTAATGATTATATAACTTTGGAAAATCAAACATGTCGCACCGACAATCTACACTGTACTGTTGATTTCTGCCTATATATAACCTCTAAGCTCGTACGTCTTAGAGAAGGGTGCTAAGCAAGAGAATAAATTCTCCGCCACCAAACAGATATATATTTAGCATAGATCAACCATACAGTTCGAAATACAATGTTAGACATGTAATCCTGCCTTTAACTTTAAAGGACTAATGTCATTTAAAACACAGTTCACGATAAACCCAAATCACATTCCATTAATTATGGAATCTTCACGGAAAACAGATCAATATATAATTGGTATCAGTTTCTGTATCTGACTAATAATATAAATAGAATAACGACAAAGCCTTTTAAATTCCATATAAATTAACAGTCTTCCTCCACAGAAGCTCATTTCGATTATTAGCAAATCGAATTCCATTCAATTCCAATTTAATATATTAAATTGGAAAACTTTATTTTGGAAAATTCTGGTTAAATCTTAATAAAAAGATTTATAAATTCCAAATCACATTTCACTGTTAATCGAGTTAAAGAACAAATGTTGTTAAAAACACAGTTCAGAATAAACCCAATTCACATCCTATTTTATTCCAATTAAATGTTAATTAACTGGAACTTTAATAATCTAAATTAAAAGATTTATTCTTTTCACACGGGGTTTAAGAACAGTGTTATTTAAGACACCACTCACGACAAACCCAAAATCCAATTCTTTTATTCAATTCCAATTAAATATTAATTAATTGGAAAAAAACTTAACTAAATCTTAATTAAAGATTTATTCTTTTCTCAACTGGGCTCAAGGACAGTGTTAATGAAGACACCATTCATGACAAACTCAAAATCCAATTCAATTTTAAATACAAGGCCCTGAATAGAAATTATATCGACTTATATTCAATATCGAATTCTGAAATCAACAAATATCGTATTGGGAGTAACGATATATATATATATATATATCTTCCAAATTCCTCCACAATATCTGTATAATCACAGAATCCAATATTGAAATATTCCGAAGATAATTTTGATTCAAACCCATTCCAATTCATATATTGGAAATTCTAGTTATTTTAAAACATTTCAAATCCAGTTTATTTGCTTAAAAATATTGGATTATAATTCTAGTTAATAACTAGTTCATTCTGATAAAAAAAATAATTTTTATCTTCACCAACGTGGAATTTTGCATCTAAATTCTTTCCAAATCATTTATTATGATTTTACACAAATTATTGATATTTTTAATAATTTTATCAAGGCGCGTACACTCGATTTCCATTAATGGTCATCAAAATGCACTTACAGCGACTTTTTCCAAATTTGATTTGGACATAATTCCAATTCCAACCATTAGATTTCAAATCTCTTATATTCGTTGGAAAGCTCTTTTCGATACGAACCCAACGGTTCCATTTTTAGGAGAATCTGTAACGACCCGGCTTTTTGCTCGGTTTTCACCGGTAATTAAACTAACTTAAACCATTCATAAAGATGGATTGTTAGGGGCACTTACACGTTTGCACAAAAAATAACAGAACTTTTCATTTCACTACCATAATATAACATTAGAGTTACAAGGAATACATTAGAGTACATTGATTTCATAGCGGAGGAGATACTAGCTCAGCGGAAGAATGCAAATGCTCCAAAACATATAGCTCCAGCTAACACCAAAATCCTGCTCCAATCAACTCTAAGGCTAAATCTACGAACCAAACTACTAGACTGCCCATGTAAAAATTATGGGCACCCAGAGTTTAGGTGAGGGAATAATAAACTCCAGGTCAGTCATGGGACTGGTGTGAGAACTCAAAACAGTAGTTTTTAGGGTTTATTTTAAAGTTAGGTAATTCATCGGACCACGCCGCTAATGCGGAATGGGTTTACTCCATGTGGATACCAGTGCATAGAAATCCGCAATGACTTTTTGAAAAATGAAGCTATCATAAGTTCGTCCCACATCACACAATGCAAACGCACACCAGATGGGCGAGTTTTAACTTATGATAACCAAAAATGCATTCATACGTGAAAATCCTCTTTTACTATTATATATAGTATGATAAACCTTTTCGCAAATAAATGTATTAATCCTGGCCAGCATAATGCCCCATCCCATTATATTAACAATCCTCTCGGTAACCAGCGGGCTATACAATCAAAACTGTACGAGTTCGCAGTGGAGATTAGGTTTCGAACATGATGGTTCCTGGTACGAAAGATCATTCGTGGGCTCACAAACTTTCTTGCGCGCATCATCCCGGTACTCGCGGATAACGTCCAGACTCGGACTCCATTATACTAACCCACCATACATGAATCATAGTACCCAACAAATAGCGTCCCAGACTGGGGACTTCACAGTACCCTTTCATCATCACATCCCGGTGCACCGAACATACGAAACAAACATAAAAATCTGACCACCAGTTTACCATCAATCCGGGGTGTGAGGTTCGTCGAGGTCACGATATACACAAAGTTATGCTTAAATAAGCCATGCTTTGATCATCCATAGCTCATCTCATAACTTAAGTATGCCACATTGTCCATTCACTACGCATCACTGATTTTCATCAATATATGACCTCTAAGCTCATACGTCTTAGAGAAGGGTGTTAAGCAAGAGAATAAATTCTCTGCCACCAAGCAAATATATATTTAACAGAGGTCAGTGCTACGTAGTCAATTGCAATGTTAGACACACAATCCATACATTTCCGTTCTTGGTCCGAACGAAACAACAATTAAGGATTCCTTCACATACGTTCGGGCTTCTTGCCACTTAACTGATATAAAATCCATCTGCAAATGGAAGCAACCCATTCGAGACATTCAGCAAGTCGTCCTTATGACATGAAGGGTCCGATCTTCAACGTCATCTCCAATGTCTTCAATTGCTCCACAACGTCGTATTATTACTTGGAATGTTTTCAGACATACATCTAATCCCGGTCTTTCCAAATAATAAGCACAGTTTTAAGAAAAAAAACACAATTATAGAACACACAGGCTTTCTACCAATTTCCTTCCGTCTTGGATAAAATTAAACTTCTTTAAACCCATTCTCAAACTATTACAAAATCCATATTTAACCTTTCTCTTTTAAAACACATCCCTTAAATCAAAGATGATTTAGCCTTAAAGTCTTAATTAATTTTTCATTTGATAACTCGTTATCAAAATCTAGTTTCCTTTGAAAATCCTTACCCCACATTTCAACAATAGTTTCCAATTAAATTGATTTTCCAACATTCCATTCTTTAATCTTAACTAAAAGATTATACTTTCTTTCCAGTTCCTCACTTTTAATTTCCTCAAATCAAAGATCTAATTAAATCCTCAAATTAGAATATGAATTTCCATAACTCAATCTCATGGGGTTTCAAGAATGATATTATTGAAGATATGATTCACGACAAAACCCAAATCAATTGATATTGAACATAAGTTATACAGAAATTGTATCTACTTATTTTCGATATCAATTCTCATAATCAATGAATACTATAAGTGGAATACGATATAATAATATCTTCCAAATTCCTCAAATAGTATACATTTACACCACAGAATTTCATATCAAATATCTGAAGACTATTTCTATCCAACTTATCCTAATCAACTTAGGAAACTCATATCTTAATTAAAAGATTTATCCAACTCTTTGACATTAGATCCGGATAGAAACACCATCATCTTATACTTAATATTAATCTCGATATCCAACTCACACTACAAGCGGAATAATGGTGAACTACCTTTTAAATTCCTCAAATAGTAAGAATCATCATCTATCGGATTAATATCAAACATCTGAAGATTTATCTTCAACCATATCCAATTATTTAAAATTGAAAACCCATATTAATATCAATTTAAATTCCATATAAAATATTTCTAATACTTTTAAGCCTTTGAAAATATTCCATAAATCATTACTTATAGTTCGGAAAATAGTTTACGGTTTAAAACTTCAAAATAGATTGTTTTCGAAGGAAGCGTTACAATAGCATTTCAAAAGTGTTACAAAAGCGTTACAAAACAGTTATCTAAACTATTTTGATCAAAATATCGTTTATCTTAGCCAAAACTTAAAATTTACAATTCAAAACACCTTTTCATAATTTGGAATGATTTTACAAATTTTTTCCATATTTTTAAGACATTTAAAAATAGTTGTTTATAGTTGTTGTCAACAATTGTCCTTACGTCGATCTTTTCCAAAACGGTTTCAAACATAACTTGAAAATTATAACTCGAATTTAAAATCTTCTTTCACTCATTTGAAAGTTCTTGTTAATGGAAATCAAACATTTTTCATTTTATGGAAATCCGATTTAGATTGCAAAAGTTATAAGCTTTTAAAGTTTGCATCTAAAATACGTAAATTGCCGTTATGCGACAAGCTCTATTTTGACCATAATAACCATTATTCTACGATACTTCAAAATATCTTAGGAAACCATTATATCCTTATATAAACCTTTTAAAATCATTTAAATTCACTTTCCAATTTATTTTGGATCTAAAATTCAACATTCATAAATTCTAATTCTTTTCTAAATTCAAATAACTTCAAATTAACCTTCCCATTCGTCGGATCAATTAGGGATAGCCAGGGAGAGAAGGAAACTTCATTTCCAAACCCAAGCCTAGACACTATCCTCTCTGTCATCCTAGAATGTTCCGGTATTTAGTTATTCATTTAAAGGATTTTAACAATATATATGAATTCATACATATGGTCTTTTCCAATTATTAACCTTCAATTTCAATAATGATATTTCTTTTAATTATGAAGGAGATTTTTCGATCACCAATGTGATACCATAATTGTTGTGTCATAGCGTGTGCAAAACAACCTCAACAACCATTTAGACATCCATAGCAACCATCATAACGTGATTCAATAAATCATAATTGTGCACAAGCATTACAACACTAACGCTTAATAGTGTGTGTTCTAAACTTCGCATCCATCATCCATCACAACAAATATCAATCATCATTAACCAATAATAATTCATCACTATATTTAAATTAGTCTAGCTACTAATTAAATATATAAACCGTGGTTAAAAAGTTCTCACCTAACAGCTTTCCAAATCTTCATGGTAGGCGAGCCTAGTTGAACGAACCCTCAGACAGTATTTCCGCGCACCATCTTCTTTGCCAATATATATATATATATATATATTAATCTTACCCCTTTATAAGAGGAGGAGGACGAAATTTGGCAAGGTGGTGGTGGTGGTGGTGGAGGCCGAGTTTTTAAGGAGGGAGGAGGAAAAAGGCGAAGCCAAAATGGTAAAAGGAAGAGGAGAGGTGAATGACTTAGGAAGCCATGAATAAGAAGGGGAGAAGGATGAAAGAAAATGGAAGAAATTAGAAATGGAGAAGGATGATGAAAAGAGAGGGTTAAAGTGGGCTTATATAGGAAACTTAAAGGTATAAGGAGCTTACACCTCATAGGACACTTGTCCTTTCCTTATGTTTTTGATTCATGCATGTTAACACATATTCCATAAGTGAATAAGGTGGTGACACCTCTTTAGGACATGTTACATTCATATTAAATCATTTTGCGACATTATTTCTAACACTTATTTTGTATTACTAACTTGAAACACTTATTTAAGTCACAAATTTTAAACACTTATTTGTGTTGCTATGTTATTATATTTGTGTTAACAAAATTTGATTCAACAAAATATAATGACAACTCGTAATGACAAAAGTCCTGTTTTGACAAAATATATTATCAAATCTTACTTATCATATCTTTGCAATTATATTTAATTTATATCTATCATTTAACTTGTCAAAATTACCATATATATTTATGTCAAATTCAAATTAAGTAGTGAATATTCCAATTTTAAATTGGTTAAAAATTCTGGATCATTACAGAATCCGATGGTCGGATCTCCCGTAATGTCAATTCGAAGTCAATGGTTCGAATTTCGCGAATGGTGGTGACGCGGCGCGTTCTATTCAGGCCATTAAATATATATATATATATATATATATATATATATATATATATATATTTCATCGATTTCCATTTAAAACGTGTTTTATAAATCGTTTTAAATTCGTTTTAAAAATGATTCCAACTTCATTTTCAATTTTAAATCAAAATTGAATTTTCATTATCATTATAATATATAAATGATAATATTTTCAAAATATCAGATTCTGAAATCATTTCCTTTTCGATATTCATTATAAAAAAGAATAACATCGATATAAATATCGTCCACGTCAAAATGGCGTTAATCTAATCAACACGGCTTCATATATTTCAATATTTTTGTGTCCATCCCAAATCGGACATCAAAATCATATTTTGATCCTTTACTGAATATTATTTTAAAATATTAGTTATTTTTAAATATTCATTATTCGTCTTTTTATAATATTCGTTAATTTAAAATATTCGTTCTTTCCGAGTTGGAATCAAACACAGCCAATTACCATATAATTTTATTTATATGGATTTCATACACACATGTACACAACAATATTCAAACACAGTCAACCATCATCCAGAGTGCATTACACAATTGCATAAGATTTAAATGTAAATAATTAACGCTTACAACAGCCTGTCAACTAATGATTGACATACAACTAAACAATTGGGATTAGTGTATGTCAAAAATCATCCCAATACCTGTGTGGGGTTTCAATCAACACACACCAATTTTATTTTTGCAGTTTGGTGATGTGTAAAATATATCATCCCAATCCATATCAGTTAAATGTGTGTACATAAACAGATCATCCGATTTGTAAATGAATATTTATTTTATTCATATACATGTTAAAGTTATATTTTTAACTATAAAATATTTATTTCAACTCATGAATATTTTATACAGTTCATTTATACAATAAAAATGATATTTTTATTGTTCTAACATTTTTACTAAATTTTGGCAGCATAACGGCGCGATACTAGAACCGGAATAAGGTCTAGCCTTATCCCTTGCCTAATAATGGCTCGCGCCATATACAAACCAAATTCTAATCAATTCATTTCACTTCCCAAACCAAATTCCAACAAATAAACCAATCAACCAAACAACCAAACAAACATGGTTTCAAACAAAGGTGTCGAGTGCTACTAAGCACCGTCTACATCCTAGTATATATATTTAACTAGAAAATAAATTAGAGTGAGAAGTTCTCACTTTTGGGTTCCCCTCCGTCGTGCTTTGATTGTCAATTTTAAAAATTTCTAGAAATCCAGCATGCCTATTTTATAAATAACATATATACGTTACAAGTCATATTTTTAACTATCGAATAATTATTTCATAGTTTGGCTATTTTTTAAATAGTATACATATAATAAAAATCATATTTTTATCTTTCTAAAAATAATTTCATAGTATTGTAATTTTATATGACTCGTATATACGATAAAAATGTCATTTTTATCTTTCTAAAAATAATTTCATATTTTTATAACAAAGTTACATAGATAAAACTCATATTTTTATAACGCTATTATATATATAAAAATCATATTTTTATATTAATAAAAACCATAACTTTATATTGTTAAAAATCATATCTTTGTATAATTAAAAATCAAATCTTTTCTATCATATAAATCTAATCTTTTCTATCATAAAAATACAAACTTTATATTTATAAAAATATAATCTTTTCATTTATAAAAACATAATCTTTTCATTTATAAAAATATAATATTTATATTCGCTACATATATATAAATCGCATTTCTATTTCTAACGCTATCTTTAAAAAAATCATATTTTTATTATGCTTTCTATAAAATAAAAATCACATTTTTCTAACGCTTAACTTATATAAAAAATCATATTTTTAACGATGTTAATTTAAATAAAACTGATCTTTATATTTTCCTAAAACCAATAACATTAAATAAACATAAAATAAAAACTCAACTTTTTGTAAAAATCAAATCTTCGTTGGAGGTAATCCAGATCCATGGAGCAGGGAGGTCCGGGTGCTATTTGATCGATGGTGGTGCGGTTGTGGGCGCGGAGGGCGGACCTATGGTGGTTTCTATTTGGGTGGAGGTGCTGCTTGCGACTGAGGTAGGGAAGGGGGGTTCTGGTCGAACTGGAGAGGGAGGGGAGGCAGGCAAAGGTGGCACAGGGGGTGCAGTGGTGGCAGGGGTAGCGCAGCGGGGTCCATGGCGAATGTGCGGTTGTTTGATTTGGCAGTGGAGGGCACGACAAAGGGGAGGCGCAGAAGGTGGGGGGGCGGGTGACGCGAGGGTGTGGTGGTGGAGCGTCCATCGGAGGAGGCGGGGCGCGATGGCATTCGTCGTCGTCGCCATTCTCTAGGTCATGGGAATCGATTTTTCTGAAAGGGGAAATAGAGTTAGGTTTAAAACAATTAAGATTATATATAAAAATATATAATTTAATATTAATTTTTCCATAAAAGTTGACTGTTCACTCGAACTCCAAACGAGACCCAATGACCGTCGCCCCTAGCGAAATACCTTCATTCCGAACGCAATGGGATATAAAATTAAAATATAAATCATTATATATTCAATTCAAACATACATTTTAATTTACCGGGGCCACATACTGACTCCAAAAATTCCCGAAAATAAATCTTGCTATGTTTTGACGATGCGGTCCTAACAAAATTAATTTCGTTGAATTTGGACACCTTTTGAAAAACGGTCATTTTTCAGTTGATTAAATTCAAACTGAATTGACAAAACATGTTTAAACTCACCATGCTCACATATCAATTCCAAAAATTATGAAAATTGGAATCTAACAATAATTTGACATTTCGGATCCAACAAATGTGGTCTCATCGAAAACGGAGGTTGTTTGCAAAATCGCTATTTTTAAGGGCTATATATTATATAAAATTACATAGCGACTATTCTGAATTTTCAACTGAACATAACTTTTTATTCCCATTATTAAATTTGGATTTTTCACATTTGTTGGAGAGATATTTTCAAACAGATACAAATATTTCTGGTTTTACTTAAATCCGATTTATTTTGAATCCTGTACATTCAATTGAAATTTAAAATCGAATTTTCAAACTACCGCACCATTTCCAATTCCTTTTATAATCACAATAAATTATTCATTCTAACTTCGATTTAAATAAATTTTTAGTCGTTATTATTTAAAATATATCATTTTAGATATTCAAAATTCATTAAAATTGCTAGAATAAAAATTTTAAATTGGTTCTGATTTTCCGGATTATTACATGTACCCTAATTACTACCCCAGTCGACCAGCTCCCTACTCCGTAGATGCCCTGTGTTAGCCCCATAGTAGGATGTATCACTTCCTAAAGTGGCAACCCTTCGTTTTCAGGATGTGCACAACCATATCTACAGGTGTCACGGCGTCTAAATCTCCTCTATTGGAAACTTGCATGCACATGACCCTGTCGAAATGCGCCGCCTACACCGTCCCCCTATTTGGATCTCTTACAATCAGCCCAGTCAGCGTACCCCGACTCCGACCTAGTTCAGAGTACTCGTTTGATACCTATATATGGGCTACTGACTGAAACGGGTCCCACACTCAAGATGATACAAGCTTCCCCCTTCGCTTGCATCCTCATTACTAGGTTTCCATAGGTTATGCCATACGAGAGTAAAAAGATTGCATAACCGCACATGTTAAGTTTCTGCGCCTATATATAAATATTACCACCAACCCAAGATATACTTAACCCTCCCACTTTTTCGTATAATTTTACTTAACCCCTACTCAAGTTAACATATACAATCCATATGGATTCAACTAGGTTAAGTATTCAAGTTTATTACCATATTCATTTATGGTTATAATGTGCTAGACCTCCCACATTAAGCCTATAACTTGTGGATGTTGGATATGCCAGTAGGTTCCAGGCAGACTTCTTCCATAAGTCGGGCTTAACCTCGTGTCTTAGCACGTTTCGTGTTTGTGCACATAGACCCCTCACATTAGATTCACCACTTGTGGTTGTTGGATTTGTCGGTTGGTTCCGGGCAGACTTCCACCACTAGTGTAATCTAACCTCATGTCTAAGTGCGGCTACAGTTTGTAATTACTGTAATTCTAGGCATTTCAATTATTAACCAATTATTTCTATGTCATTATAGGTTTTCATGCCCCTTTCCCAAGTCATGTTCATAACGAACCATATGCCCCAAATTAAGTGTAACAACCCGTAAAAAGCGAGCCAGTTTGAAATTTTTATTTTGGCTATTTTAGCGAATTTTGATTATTTAAAATGAATTATTTTAAATAATATCGACGAGAAATTTATTTTGAATTGAATTCGACGTATATATTATATACGTCGTCGTTAGAATATAAATATTTATATATAATTATAAATAGAATTGAAAATGGCGCGGTAGTTCGATAATTCGATTTCAAACTTCAATTGAATGTACCGGGTGAAAAACAATCCAGATTTTAGTGAAACCAAAAATGATAGGATCTATTTGATAATATCTTTCCAACGAATCCGAAAAATCGAAATTTCATGGCAGGAATCAAAAGATATGTCCAGTTGAAAATTCTGAATAGTCGCTATGGAATTCAGGCCCTTAAAAATGGGAATTTTGCAAACGACCTCGGATTTCGACGAAACCAGTTTTGTTGGGTCCGTGATGTAAAGTTATTGCTAGGTTTCAAATTTCATAATTTTTCGAATCAATATGTGAGCGTGGCAAAGGAAAACGCGTTTGACCAGTTTCAGTTGATTTTAATCGACTGGAAATTGGCCATTTTTCTAACGGTCTCAGATTTCGACGAAACTAGTTTTGTTAGGACCGTATCGTCAATATGAAGCTAGAAAATATTTTTCTAGAATTTTTAAAGTTCGTATGTGACCCCAGTAATTTGAAATGTACGTTCAAAATTTAATATAATGATTTAAAAGTTAATTTAAAGGAAAACTGATCGAAACGATCGAATCAGCTTGAGATACATATCCCATTGTGTTCGGAATGGGGGTAATTAGCTAGGGGCGACAGTTGTTGGGTTTGATTTGAAGTTCGTTATCATATCGAGATAATTTTCGAAATAAATAAATTAAAAATATAAAAATATATAAACGGTCAAACTTAGTCAAATCCTATCTCTACATTTCCGTGGTCAAACCTCGATGGCGCCTCCCTCTTCATAACAGACGGCGGAAAATACTCAATCCTTCCTCCCCAATTTCTGAATCAACAACTCAATAAAAATTAAAACTTTCAAAAGGAAAATGGAGAGGAACGTGAGCTCATCGGGTTGATGCAGGGATGATCATCCCTCGTTTTAAGTTCGGCTCGATTTCGGATCTCAAAGATCCGCCGATCAGTTGCAGACTCCGCGAGGACGGTGGCACCGAATGGGCCCACGTTGGGGGCGCGCATGAAGGCTTCGAAGGCGGTCCTTAGGAGCTCCGGCGATCGCCCTCCGGTGCAGCGATGACGTGGCGTGAAGGAACCCTAAGGGGCGAGCTCCAAAGAGGACGTCGGCTGTGGTTAGTCTGGGAAGAAAAGGTTTTTTTTTTATTGTTCTCTTTAGTATGTAAAATCAGTTTAAATTCAAAAAAAAAAATCAGTAAAAAAGAAAATTGTTTTGAAAAGAAAAATAGCAATTTAAAGCTGAAAATAAATTGTTTTTAAATCTGAAAATATAAATAGAATTTGTAAAAGAATTTATTTTGAAAATACATATAGAATATAAATAGAATTTGAATTTGCAAAGTTTTAAAAATAGGGAAAAGTAGTGTATTTAGAATAAAAATAACATAGAGATTTGAAAATAAAATAACATAGTTTTTATGAAATAAAAATAGCAGTGTTTTCGAAATTGAACTTTGAGATAGAAAAATCGATTTTTATATATTGAACTTTGAAATAAAAATTCGATTTTTATATATTGAACTTTGAAATAAAAATTCGATTTTTATATATTGAACTTTGAAATAAAAATAGAATTTTTATATATTGAACTTCGATAGAAAAATAGAATTTTTATATATTGAACTTCGATAGAAAAATAGAATTTTTATATATTGAACTTCGATAGAAAAATAGAATTTTTTATATATTGAACTTCGATAGAAAAATAGAATTTTTATATATTGAACATCGAAGTAAAAATTCGATTTTTATATATTGAATAGCGAAGTAAAAATGTGATTTTTACGTATGTAGTGAAAGCAGCAACGAAGGTGACAAAAAGGCGAAACGACGAAGACTTCTGCAAAAGAAGAGCCGTGGAGCTAGGATAGCTATAAGTGAGAATTTCTCACCTTTCTATTTCTTTTCTAGTTATATATTTATACTAGGATGCAGACGGTGCTTAGTAGCACCCGACACAACCGTCCACAAACCATGGACTTGTTTGTTTGACTGTTTGGTGATTGATTGCGATATTGGTTTGAATGTGGTTTGTGGTGTGAAAAATCGAATCGATAAATTGGTTAGGATTAGACGTGCGCCGTTATAAGGCGTAGGAGTAAGGCTAGGTTAGACCCTTACTCCAAATTTTGTGGTTTGCAAAATGAAATTGATTTGATTGATGAGTGAATGGCGTGGGCCTTCACTAGACCGGGGATAAGGCTAGACCTCGTCCCGTTTCTAGTATCGTGCCGTTATGCCGCCGAAATTTTCTAAAATATGTTAGAAAAATAAAAATATCATTTTATTGAATAAATGAATTGAATAGAAATTCATATGTTGGAATAAAATGTTTTATCGTTAAAAATATAATTTTTAACGTGAATGTGAATAAATAAATATTCATTTACAAACCAGACGGTTTGTTTATGTACACCTATTTGAATGACATTGATTGGGACGATAAATTTTACACATCGCCCAACTGCACAAATAAAATATGCGTTTGATTGTTTGAAACCCCACACGGGTGTTGGGATGAAATTTGAAGTTCACTCATCCTGATTGATTAAATGTGTCGATCGATTGATTGACAGGCTGTTATAAGCGTTGAATATCTATATTTGATGCTTATACAGTGTAGTGCACTTTGGTTGATGGTTGATTATCTATCGTTGCTATTATATACATGTGTTGTATGAAAATCCATATAATTAACTTTATATGGTAATTGATTGGGCCTCATTCCAATTTGAAAAATGAAGAATATATATAAAATAAAAGTTCATGTGTTGACAGTACTCATTCATTGAGATTGGTCATGTGTTGAACGAAATATTTTGATAATAACAACTATTTTGAAAAAGAAATATTTGAAATAGAATATTTGAAAATAGAAATTTATGAAGCCGTGTTGATTAGATTGACGCCATTTTGACGTGAACGATATTTATATCGATTTTATTCATCTTAAAAATGAATATTGAAAAGTGATTTCGAAATCGAATATTTTGAATTGAATTGAAAACGATTTCGAAATGAATTGAATTGAAAACGATTTCGAAATGAATTGAATTGAAAACGATTTCGAAATGAATTGAATTGAAAACGATTTCGAAATGAATTGAATTGAAAACGATTTCGAAATGAATTGAATTGAAAACGATTTCGAAATGAATTGAATTGAAAACGATTTCGAAATGAAATGAATTGAAAACGATTTCGAATTGAATTGAAAACGATTTCGAAATGAATTGAATTGAAAACGATTTCGAAATGAATTGAATTGAAAACGAATTGAAATGAATTCAAATTGAATTGAAATTTGAATTGAATAGAAATGAATTTTGAAACGAATTTATAAAGAAGAATTCAATTTTGATTTGAATTGAAAAGGAAGTTGAAATTGCTTTTGAAACGAATTTAAAACTATTTATATAATTCGTTTTAAATAGAAATCGACGAAGTATATATTATATATATTATATATATAATATAATGGCCTGAATAGAACGCGCCGCGGCAGTTCGTGAATTTCGACCATTTATTTCAAACGGACATTGCGGGAGATCCGACCGTCGGATTCTCCTAAAACCGGAACCGTTGGGTTCGTATCGAAAAGAGCTTTCTAATGAATGTTAGAAATTTGAAATCTAACGGTTGGATTTGGAGATACGTCCAAATCAAATTCGAAAAAGGTCGCTGTAAGTGCAGTTCGATGGCCGTTAATGGAAATCGACTGTACGGGCCTTGATAAAATTATTAAAAATAGTAATAATTTGTGTAAAATCATAAGAAATGATTTGTGAAAGTTTAGGATGAAAAACTCCATATTTGAAAAGATAAAAATAGATTTTTATCGAAATGAACTAGTTTTGAACTAGAATTATAATTCTATTTATTTTTAAATAAATAAATTGAATTTGAAATGGTTTTGAAAACAACCAAAATTTCCAATGATTGCATTGGAGTGGATTTGAATCGAAATTGTCTTCGGAATATTTCGATGTTGGAATTCGTGATATTACAGGTGTTGTTATGGAAATTTGAAAGATATATATTTGTATCGTTATTTCCAATACGACATTTGTTAGTCGTAGAATTCGATATTGAATATAAGCCGATATATTTTCTATTCAGAGCCTTGTATTGAATATCGAATGTGATTTGGGTTTGTCGTGAATGGTGTCTTCACTAACACTGTTCTTGAACCCAGTTGAGAAAAGATTAAATCTTTTTATTTAGATTTAATGAAGTGTACCAATTAAATGATATTTAATTGGAATTGAATTGGTATTGATTTTTGGGTTTATCGTGAACAGTGTTTTAAATAACACTTGTTCTTTAACCCGATAATTAATGGAATGTGATTTTGGGTTTATCGTGAACCGTGTTTTAAATGACACTGATTCTTTAACCCAGTCAAAGATTAAAACTAAGTGGAGTTTTAATGAATCTTTAATTAGATTGAAATGATCGAAAATGGAGTATCACCAGTTTTGCTCCAGGCGATAGTTAAATCTTTAATTAGATTTGAACGTGAAATGGTAATTGAATTTACCGATAACACCATGGTGTTAGATATGAAGTATAACCAGTTTTACTTCATGGGATGAATAGGTTGGGATAGGGAAATTAAAACAAATGATTACTTCGGTAAGGTTCGCTAATCCCGACTAGTTTGAATTGATATTCAAAAGTAGATTAAAGCATAAATTCAAGAATTTATCTTTGATAAAAATTAATGGGAACCTTTCCCTATGAAGGTGAAATTTAGAAACTAACTGTCATTTAGCCAAGCAGAATGGTTTTCTGAATATTGATCTGATGTTGGTTTCGGCCTTCGGGGTTAATATTTGGGGAATTATTCTCTCGATTAATTTACGGTTAGTGACTAATGAATTGGAATGAGGCGTATGTTGTGTTTGTGTAACACTTTTATAAAATATACGCGAGTTATTCGGAAAGGCCGGGTTTATCCCATTCTGAATAACTGATACGACGATAAGTCGAAGATGAAGACGGTGGTCGAAGACCGGAAGTCTTCACGTCGTTTGGGTGATAACTGATGATCTTGATTGGGCTGTACACCCAAGAAGATGGAAACAGTTAGTGATCGTCCAGACGTACTTGGAGATCGATGGATATGCGGGGTACTAGGTGCCTCCGGTTTCGTTCAGACCCAGAACGGACTTGTAAATGGACTGTGTGTCTGACATTGGATTTTAGTCCGTGTGATTGATCTCTATTAAATATATATCTGTTTGGCGGCGGAGAATTTATTCTCTTGCTTAACGCCCTTCTCTGAGACGTACGAGCTCAGGGGTTATATATTGATGGATATCAATCGCATGGAGTGAATTGCCTGTGTGGCATGCCTAAGTGGCAAATGATCAAGGCTTCTGTTGAAAAGCAAAGTCTTGTGGTTGATGATCGAAGCACGGCCTTTGTGGCGTAGCTTTGTGTAACGTTGATTCGCGAGTATCACACCCGGTATGAATCAAAAACGGGAGACGGACCTCAGGGAGGGCATGCGTTTCTTTCTAGTTATGAGTGGCGTCAGTGCTTGAACTGGCTGACGAGTTTGACTCATGTGGATGTTACTTATTATTACTTGCTGAAAAGCGAGGCGCCTCGTGATATCGGTTTCGGCCGATGCTTCTGGTCGGCTGACGGGCCAGGCTTACGCCCCAAAGGGCGGGGAAACGCAGTGTTCAGGAATTTTAATCCACATCGGTGGACCGGCCCTGTCGCTCCGAGGGTCACTCGAGCTCTGATCCTGAGACACGGGCTAGAGCGTCTCGAATCGGTGAGGATCTTGCCCCTAGCCTCGGTTCATACCATAAATGATAACCCAACTTCCAATACGACGTCTTGCGATTTTGATTGTAAACTTATATATGGCGACATAGTGTTATGGGCCATTCATGCCGCCTATGATTGATACTTATGATTTGAAGTTGTTTTATACACTATGCACTTATTATAGTATCAAATGATTTGTTTTAAACGTATCAAGCATTCTTTGGCTGTTATAAGGGAAAACCCTATCCTCGACTGCGTTGCATTGTGTGATGGGACCTGGGTCTTATAACAGCTTCATTTTTCTTTATTTAGCATTGCGCTGTTTGTTTTATGCACTGGTATTCTTGGGAAGAAACCCGTTCCGTGTTATACGGCGTGGTCCCTTGATTTACCTAGCTTTAAAATATAAAGATTAACTGTTTTAGTTCTCACACCAGTCACATGACTGACCTGGAGTTTATTGTTTTAACCTAAACTCTGGGTGCCCTTATTTTGACACGGGCAGCTAGTAGTTTTGGTTTTGCAGATTTATATTCACAGGATCCTGGTTTACAGCTGGAACGATATCCGGAAAGCTTTGTATCCGTATATCTCCTTCTAGTTGTGTATTGTGTTATTTTCCGCTGCTATGTATTTAAATGTAATTTAAATCTCTGATATTTCTGTGTAATATTTATTCATACTCTGTATATTCTTGTAATCTGATGCATTGTTGTAATATACAATGAAATGTTCTTCTGTATGTGTTCTGTTGTGGCTTGTTCTCGAACTATCCGACGCTTTCCTTTACGGGGAAGTTACGGGTTTTCACAGTTGGTATCAGAGCTTTGGTTTACAAAGCTCAGAGAACAAGGCACATTAGAACCATACGAAAGAATTCATCAGATATTGGGTTAGTAATATCCAATTAGAATGACTCGTTAGAGATAGGATCAGTAGTATCCTAGAACGAGTGTGAAGAGTATATTTTTCAAATGAAAACAATTTTTGTTTTGAAAATTTAAATCAATTATTCGTATCTGATTATCTATTTATATTGAGTTGGACAGTCCAGTATATAAAGTTTTTGCGTATACGTCTGATCCGCGTGTATTCGAAGTTTTAATATATTGGATAGATATAGAATCATACTCTAGTGGCCCGAAGATGATTCTGATGGTTGAGTACTCATCGTCAGAATTTATATTCGTGTGACGAAGGTGTGATATCTATATATTTCCATTAGACTGGTGTGAGAACCAAAACTTATATATATAGTTAGAACACCTTGTTGTGATTTGGCATCAAAAACATGATTTTCTTTATATATATATCAAAATTATGAATTTGAAACTCTAATGCACTAATTGATTGATGTTTGTGTTGTTTGTTTATTTGTTTGCTAATTTTGAACTATTATGCCTAATTGAATCAAATATTGAATTGTATTGAAAATTGGTCGCATCTGCTTGAATATACATGTATATCCTTGAACAGGTCATAGCAAGGAGGCTAGAGCCAGAGAATAAAATTTGTTTGCCCGACAAATAGGTACATGTTTACTACATAATTTACTGTTTTGTTTGGGTGATGATGATTTTATGAGCCTATTGGCTAGCCGCTTGGCTTTTTCTTTTTCTTTTTGAGATCTGAAGGACCGGGGAAGCTATTTGAAATTCCCCGATGCTCCCGGTGCAGGGGAGGTTATGGCGAAATTTTTCAAAAATTTAGGGTGTTAGCCAAATTTTTGAAATTTTGAAAATTCTCAGAAACTGAAAAGTTAGAGAAGGGAAGCCAGATCGAATGTAGAGTTGAATGATCAAACCACTTTCGACTTTGTTCCTTTTCGAGGACGAAAAGTTTTAAGTGGGGGAGATTGTAACAACCCGTAAAATGCGAGCCAGTTTGAAATTTTTATTTTGGCTATTTTAGCGAATTTTGATTATTTAAAATGAATTATTTTAAATAATATCGACGAGAAATTTATTTTTAATTGAATTCGACGTATATATTATATACGTCGTCGTTAGAATATAAATATTTATATATAATTATAAATAGAATTGAAAATGGCGCGGTAGTTCGATAATTCGATTTCAAACTTCAATTGAATGTACCGGGTGAAAAAAAATCCGGATTTTAGTGAAACCAAAAATGATAGGATCTATTTGATAATATCTTTCCAACGAATCCGAAAAATCGAAATTTCATGGCAGGAATCAAAAGATATGTCCAGTTGAAAATTCTGAATAGTCGCTATGGAATTCAGGCCCTTAAAAATGGGAATTTTGCAAACGACCTCGGATTTCGACGAAACCAGTTTTGTTGAGTCCGTGATGTAAAGTTATTGCTAGGTTTCAAATTTCATAATTTTTCGAATCAATATGTGAGCGTGGCAAAGGAAAACGCGTTTGACCAGTTTCAGTTGATTTTAATCGACTGGAAATTGGCCATTTTTCTAACGGTCTCAGATTTCGACGAAACTAGTTTTGTTAGGACCGTATCGTCAATACGAAGCTAGAAAATATTTTTCTAGAATTTTTAAAGTTCGTATGTGACCCCAGTAATTTGAAATGTACGTTCAAAATTTAATATAATGATTTAAAAGTTAATTTAAAGGAAAACTGATCGAAACGATCGAATCAGCTTGAGATACATATCCCATTGTGTTCGGAATGGGGGTAATTAGCTAGGGGCGACAGTTGTTGGGTTTGATTTGAAGTTCGTTATCATATCGAGATAATTTTCGAAATAAATAAATTAAAAATATAAAAATATATAAACTGTCAAACTTAGTCAAACCCTATCTCTACATTTCCGTGGTCAAACCTCGATGGCGCCTCCCTCTTCATAACAGACGGCGGAAAATACTCAATCCTTCCTCCCCAATTTCTGAATCAACAACTCAATAAAAATTAAAACTTTCAAAAGGAAAATGGAGAGGAACGTGAGCTCATCGGGTTGATGCAGGGATGATCATCCCTCGTTTTAAGTTCGGCTCGATTTCCGATCTCAAAGATCCGCCGATCAGTTGCAGACTCCGCGAGGACGGTGGCACCGAATGGGCCCACGTTGGGGGCGCGCATGAAGGCTTCGAAGGCGGTCCTTAGGAGCTCCGGCGATCGCCCTCCGGTGCAGCGATGACGTGGCGTGAAGGAACCCTAAGGGGCGAGCTCCAAAGAGGACGTCGGCTGTGGTTAGTCTGGGAAGAAAAGGTTT
Organism: Allium sativum; assembly: GCA_030737875.1. Taxonomy (NCBI): domain Eukaryota; kingdom Viridiplantae; phylum Streptophyta; class Magnoliopsida; order Asparagales; family Amaryllidaceae; genus Allium; species Allium sativum. Next base: position 879,076,059 of record CM060918.1, on the reverse strand, counting down.
TTTTTTTATTGTTCTCTTTAGTATGTAAAATCAGTTTAAATTCAAAAAAAAAAATCAGTAAAAAAGAAAATTGTTTTGAAAAGAAAAATAGCAATTTAAAGCTGAAAATAAATTGTTTTTAAATCTGAAAATATAAATAGAATTTGTAAAAGAATTTATTTTGAAAATACATATAGAATATAAATAGAATTTGAATTTGCAAAGTTTTAAAAATAGGGAAAAGTAGTGTATTTAGAATAAAAATAACATAGAGATTTGAAAATAAAATAACATAGTTTTTATGAAATAAAAATAGCAGTGTTTTCGAAATTGAACTTTGAGATAGAAAAATCGATTTTTATATATTGAACTTTGAAATAAAAATTCGATTTTTATATATTGAACTTTGAAATAAAAATTCGATTTTTATATATTGAACTTTGAAATAAAAATAGAATTTTTATATATTGAACTTCGATAGAAAAATAGAATTTTTATATATTGAACTTCGATAGAAAAATAGAATTTTTATATATTGAACTTCGATAGAAAAATAGAATTTTTATATATTGAACTTCGATAGAAAAATAGAATTTTTATATATTGAACTTCGATAGAAAAATAGAATTTTTATATATTGAACTTCGATAGAAAAATAGAATTTTTATATATTGAACATCGAAGTAAAAATTCGATTTTTATATATTGAATAGCGAAGTAAAAATGTGATTTTTACGTATGTAGTGAAAGCAGCAACGAAGGTGACAAAAAGGCGAAACGACGAAGACTTCTGCAAAAGAAGAGCCGTGGAGCTAGGATAGCTATAAGTGAGAATTTCTCACCTTTCTATTTCTTTTCTAGTTATATATTTATACTAGGATGCAGACGGTGCTTAGTAGCACCCGACACAACCGTCCACAGACCATGGACTTGTTTGTTTGACTGTTTGGTGATTGATTGCGATATTGGTTTGAATGTGGTTTGTGGTGTGAAAAATCGAATCGATAAATTGGTTAGGATTAGACGTGCGCCGTTATAAGGCGTAGGAGTAAGGCTAGGTTAGACCCTTACTCCAAATTTTGTGGTTTGCAAAATGAAATTGATTTGATTGATGAGTGAATGGCGTGGGCCTTCACTAGACCGGGGATAAGGCTAGACCTCGTCCCGTTTCTAGTATCGTGCCGTTATGCCGCCGAAATTTTCTAAAATATGTTAGAAAAATAAAAATATCATTTTATTGAATAAATGAATTGAATAGAAATTCATATGTTGGAATAAAATGTTTTATCGTTAAAAATATAATTTTTAACGTGAATGTGAATAAATAAATATTCATTTACAAACCAGACGGTTTGTTTATGTACACCTATTTGAATGACATTGATTGGGACGATAAATTTTACACATCGCCCAACTGCACAAATAAAATATGCGTTTGATTGTTTGAAACCCCACACGGGTGTTGGGATGAAATTTGAAGTTCACTCATCCTGATTGATTAAATGTGTCGATCGATTGATTGACAGGCTGTTATAAGCGTTGAATATCTATATTTGATGCTTATACAGTGTAGTGCACTTTGGTTGATGGTTGATTATCTATCGTTGCTATTATATACATGTGTTGTATGAAAATCCATATAATTAACTTTATATGGTAATTGATTGGGCCTCATTCCAATTTGAAAAATGAAGAATATATATAAAATAAAAGTTCATGTGTTGACAGTACTCATTCATTGAGATTGGTCATGTGTTGAACGAAATATTTTGATAATAACAACTATTTTGAAAAAGAAATATTTGAAATAGAATATTTGAAAATAGAAATTTATGAAGCCGTGTTGATTAGATTGACGCCATTTTGACGTGAACGATATTTATATCGATTTTATTCATCTTAAAAATGAATATTGAAAAGTGATTTCGAAATCGAATATTTTGAATTGAATTGAAAACGATTTCGAAATGAATTGAATTGAAAACGATTTCGAAATGAATTGAATTGAAAACGATTTCGAAATGAATTAAATTGAAAACGATTTCGAAATGAATTAAATTGAAAACGATTTCGAAATGAATTGATTTGAAAACGATTTCGAAATGAATTGAATTGAAAACGATTTCGAAATGAATTGAATTGAAAACGATTTCGAAATGAATTGAATTGAAAACGATTTCGAAATGAATTGAATTGAAAACGATTTCGAAATGAAATGAATTGAAAACGATTTCGAATTGAATTGAAAACGATTTCGAAATGAATTGAATTGAAAACGATTTCGAAATGAATTGAATTGAAAACGAATTGAAATGAATTCAAATTGAATTGAAATTTGAATTGAATAGAAATGAATTTTGAAACGAATTTATAAAGAAGAATTCAATTTTGATTTGAATTGAAAAGGAAGTTGAAATTGCTTTTGAAACGAATTTAAAACTATTTATATAATTCGTTTTAAATAGAAATCGACGAAGTATATATTATATATATTATATATATAATATAATGGCCTGAATAGAACGCGCCGCGCCGCGGCAGTTCGTGAATTTCGACCATTTATTTCAAACGGACATTGCGGGAGATCCGACCGTCGGATTCTCCTAAAACCGGAACCGTTGGGTTCGTATCGAAAAGAGCTTTCTAATGAATGTTAGAAATTTGAAATCTAACGGTTGGATTTGGAGATACGTCCAAATCAAATTCGAAAAAGGTCGCTGTAAGTGCAGTTCGATGGCCGTTAATGGAAATCGACTGTACGGGCCTTGATAAAATTATTAAAAATAGTAATAATTTGTGTAAAATCATAAGAAATGATTTGTGAAAGTTTGGGATGAAAAACTCCATATTTGAAAAGATAAAAATAGATTTTTATCGAAATGAACTAGTTTTGAACTAGAATTATAATTCTATTTATTTTTAAATAAATAAATTGAATTTGAAATGGTTTTGAAAACAACCAAAATTTCCAATGATTGCATTGGAGTGGATTTGAATCGAAATTGTCTTCGGAATATTTCGATGTTGGAATTCGTGATATTACAGGTGTTGTTATGGAAATTTGAAAGATATATATTTGTATCGTTATTTCCAATACGACATTTGTTAGTCGTAGAATTCGATATTGAATATAAGCCGATATATTTTCTATTCAGAGCCTTGTATTGAATATCGAATGTGATTTGGGTTTGTCGTGAATGGTGTCTTCACTAACACTGTTCTTGAACCCAGTTGAGAAAAGATTAAATCTTTTTATTTAGATTTAATGAAGTGTACCAATTAAATGATATTTAATTGGAATTGAATTGGTATTGATTTTTGGGTTTATCGTGAACAGTGTTTTAAATAACACTTGTTCTTTAACCCGATAATTAATGGAATGTGATTTTGGGTTTATCGTGAACCGTGTTTTAAATGACACTGATTCTTTAACCCAGTCAAAGATTAAAACTAAGTGGAGTTTTAATGAATCTTTAATTAGATTGAAATGATCGAAAATGGAGTATCACCAGTTTTGCTCCAGGCGATAGTTAAATCTTTAATTAGATTTGAACGTGAAATGGTAATTGAATTTACCGATAACACCATGGTGTTAGATATGAAGTATAACCAGTTTTACTTCATGGGATGAATAGGTTGGGATTGGGAAATTAAAACAAATGATTACTTCGGTAAGGTTCGCTAATCCCGACTAATTTGAATTGATATTCAAAAGTAGATTAAAGCATAAATTCAAGAATTTATCTTTGATATAAATTAATGGGAACCTTTCCCTATGAAGGTGAAATTTAGAAACTAACTGTCGTTTAGCCAAGCAGAATGGTTTTCTGAATATTGATCTGATGTTGGTTTCGGCCTTCGGGGTTAATATTTGGGGAATTATTCTCTCGATTAATTTACGGTTAGTGACTAATGAATTGGAATGAGGCGTATGTTGTGTTTGTGTAACACTTTTATAAAATATACGCGAGTTATTCGGAAAGGCCGGGTTTATCCCATTCTGAATAACTGATACGACGATAAGTCGAAGATGAAGACGGTGGTCGAAGACCGGAAGTCTTCACGTCGTTTGGGTGATAACTGATGATCTTGATTGGGCTGTACACCCAAGAAGATGGAAACAGTTAGTGATCGTCCAGACGTACTTGGAGATCGATGGATATGCGGGGTACTAGGTGCCTCCGGTTTCGTTCAGACCCAGAACGGACTTGTAAATGGACTGTGTGTCTGACATTGGATTTTAGTCCGTGTGATTGATCTCTATTAAATATATATCTGTTTGGCGGCGGAGAATTTATTCTCTTGCTTAACTCCCTTCTCTGAGACGTACGAGCTCAGGGGTTATATATTGATGGATATCAATCGCATGGAGTGAATTGCCTGTGTGGCATGCCTAAGTGGCAAATGATCAAGGCTTCTGTTGAAAAGCAAAGTCTTGTGGTTGATGATCGAAGCACGGCCTTTGTGGCGTAGCTTTGTGTAACGTTGATTCGCGAGTATCACACCCGGTATGAATCAAAAACGGGAGACGGACCTCAGGGAGGGCATGCGTTTCTTTCTAGTTATGAGTGGCGTCAGTGCTTGAACTGGCTGACGAGTTTGACTCATGTGGATGTTACTTATTATTACTTGCTGAAAAGCGAGGCGCCTCGTGATATCGGTTTCGGCCGATGCTTCTGGTCGGCTGACGGGCCAGGCTTACGCCCCAAAGGGCGGGGAAACGCAGTGTTCAGGAATTTTAATCCACATCGGTGGACCGGCCCTGTCGCTCCGAGGGTCACTCGAGCTCTGATCCTGAGACACGGGCTAGAGCGTCTCGAATCGGTGAGGATCTTGCCCCTAGCCTCGGTTCATACCATAAATGATAACCCAACTTCCAATACGACGTCTTGCGATTTTGATTGTAAACTTATATATGGCGACATAGTGTTATGGGCCATTCATGCCGCCTATGATTGATACTTATGATTTGAAGTTGTTTTATACACTATGCACTTATTATAGTATCAAATGATTTGTTTTAAACGTATCAAGCATTCTTTGGCTGTTATAAGGGAAAACCCTATCCTCGACTGCGTTGCATTGTGTGATGGGACCTGGGTCTTATAACAGCTTCATTTTTCTTTATTTAGCATTGCGCTGTTTGTTTTATGCACTGGTATTCTTGGGAGGAAACCCGTTCCGTGTTATACGGCGTGGTCCCTTGATTTACCTAGCTTTAAAATATAAAGATTAACTGTTTTAGTTCTCACACCAGTCACATGATTGACCTGGAGTTTATTGTTTTAACCTAAACTCTGGGTGCCCTTATTTTGACACGGGCAGCTAGTAGTTTTGGTTTTGCAGATTTATATTCACAGGATCCTGGTTTACAGCTGGAACGATATCCGGAAAGCTTTGTATCCGTATATCTCCTTCTAGTTGTGTATTGTGTTATTTTCCGCTGCTATGTATTTAAATGTAATTTAAATCTCTGATATTTCTGTGTAATATTTATTCATACTCTGTATATTCTTGTAATCTGATGCATTGTTGTAATATACAATGAAATGTTCTTCTGTATGTGTTCTGTTGTGGCTTGTTCTCGAACTATCCGACGCTTTCCTTTACGGGGAAGTTACGGGTTTTCACATTAAGGTCTTTAATCACAATTATGGTTTATGCCCCCAAATCCACATTCATGTATTACATTCAATTTATGCCCAAATTTCCCAAAATGCCCCAATTTCAACATTTCCCACTCATTCCCAATTTCATGTGTTCGCATATTTCAACGACATGCCTAAGCTCGATGATAGTCTGGCTATAAAAATAAAAAGCGGAAAAGAAGAAGGGAAGAGGACAGAAATGAACATAATAAACAAGATATATAATGGCAGAAATAGGTACAGCAACTAATAAACATACAGTGACAAAGTTGGGCATAATGACAAGATAGGCATATAGGAACAGATATGATGAACATGTGATAGCAGAATTGATTCTAAGTTAATAGGGACATCGTAGAATTTTTAAATTCCGCTGCTATTTATTATCTATCTTGTAATGTTCTTGTTTCTGTTTACCTATAATGCTTCATAAAACTTAATGCATTCTCTTAATGAGTGACATTAATGGACTTGGGGTGTCATACTTGGTATCAAAGCTGAAGGTTACTAGATTAGATAAAAGATTTTGAAAATTGTTTTCAAAAAGGTTTTAAAAGAAAGCATTTTTAAGAGAAAATTCTGTTTTGAAAAACATATTCCCCAAAGCCATATGTAATATTTTTTGATTCTCTGTTTGAATCCCTTTTCCTTTTATTTTCAGCGTGTCTGGACAACCTAATATTCCTGAGGGCGTTATGATACCAGGCTGGTTCCGTAGGTATCTAAAGGCCACGGGGCATGCCGGTGGTCCGGCAGACGTTCCTCCCCCAACTGCACCCATTGTTTCTCATCCTCATCCTCTACGAGCAGATAATTTCTCTAAGATCCACAAAGATTTATGTGCTACGGGTGGATAGTCATTCCAAGGAACCAAAAGTTTCGTAGAGGCAAGGAATTGGCTCAAAGAGACGGAGGATTTGTTTGGAATTTTCGAAATGGACGATCGTAGGAAGATTCAGTTAGCCGCTTGGCTGTTGAAAGATGAGGCTTCATTTTGGTGGGAGGTGACGCAAGTAGGGCATCCAGTGGAGACTTGGGATGATTTTCGACAGAGGTTTGAAATGAAGCTTCTTTCTCAAGCTGAGAAAAGCATGCAAATGGAAAGGTTTTTGGCACTCAAGCAAGGAGGCATGACTATCAAAGAGTATGTTAACAAATTCAACCAACTAGAAAGATTTGGGTTAGAGCTACTGGATACCCCGCATAAGAAAGCTTTGCGATTTGCTAGAGGATTGAATGAACCCCTCCATGGGTTAGCTATGTCCCATATTCCGATGGAAGCAACTTTTGAAAGGCTTGTTGATATGGCATTGATGCATGAGCAAGATAAAGCTGAAAAGAAAGAAGGGAAGAGGACATAAATGAACATAATAAACAAGATTGACATATAATCGCAGAAATAGGTATAGCAACTAATAAACATACAGTGATGAAGTTGGGAATAATGACAAGATAGGCATATAGGAACGGATCTGATGAACATGTGATAGTAGAACTGATTCTAACATAATACGGACATCATAAACAAGCATGATGAGATCTAAACAATGAATTAGATCAACAAACAATGGCAGATCTGACACGATAAATAGGTATAGGCCTAGATCTAGTTCATAGTCATGTTAAAATAACTTAGATACACAGGTTATAGCAGATCTGATATGATTCAAATAGTTACAGGCTTAGATCCAAGTTATAGTCATATCAAGATTTACTTTAAAGTATTTATATCTAAAAATAATGTAGACTCACTGTGATTGGACCTAAGAAATAGAATTACAGATGTTGAATCACATATCTCTAAGGTTGAATGACTTGACTGTTGAAGGAGAAAAGGAATAATTTAATCTAGGCAGAGACAGCATCTAGTTCTCCATTGTTTTTTTTATGAATAAAACAATGCGAATGGGGTCTTATTTATAGCATAGGGTTCACGAATCTGGTCAGAAAACAAGTCCACATGCGTAGAAATGTACTTCGCCTGTATGGGGGGGTCGATACCCCCTTATGGTGTCGACCATTAACGGGTCCAGTTACCTCCCAAACATCCCGCTTCTGATTTTGAACTTATTTGAACGGTTTTGACTTGTTATGTGTGTTTATATATATATATATATATATATATATATATATATATATATATATATATATATATATTATGCGTATACAAACTTCAAATCTTAATATCTTCTTCATACGGTGTTTGTTTTACGCAAACCAGGTGTCTATTTTGACCTGAATTCCAAGATGAATGCAATGGCGCAGTCCGTTTCTCTTAATTCTGAATATTTATTTAATTATTCTTTAATTTATCATCTTTAGTGTTGTTAAATTATAGGGTGTTACAAAAATGTTAACAATATTTTTCGTCAACACTGGAATTAGATTTAAGGATGTGGACCGAGAGATCCAAAGGGGTTATTTAGTTCCTACGAGCTTGATTTAGTTCACCATTTCCTAGATATCAAGGCCATAAGCTCGAAGATTAGTTACTCTTCCCTCAAGTGGTGAGTATCACGCTTGTGAGACTTAACAACCAACAATTACCTTGGGATAAGGGTTCCCCAAGCACAACACAAGTTAGGAAGCTAAACAGCTTGTGGAAGGGTGTTTTGATAATTTGGGACTATGCACGATGCTTTATTGAAGAGTGATCATAATAAAATTGGAGAAGTAAGTGACAAGGAAAACCACGAAAATAATCTTAAGCATTGATTCTTACTTTACTGATCAACGATTTGATTACATAAGAGTTTCTAAGTAAAATTCCCAAATCGATTTAACAATTAAGGTTTACACTCTAAGAAAAGATTACAAGATTTGAGAATCAAAAAAGTTCCCTCAAATGAGACCCCTAGGGTTTTATTTATAGACAATTTGGGCCCCCTTTCGGTTGCGATCAGCATGAGCCCAATTATTGATGCTTTCGGCTTTGGCAACTATCCTTTAGCCTTGGTGTCAGCCGCGTTGGTAGCTTTCAGCACCAATATCTCAATTTTTACCTTCTGAGCATTGTTATTGGCTCTATCTTGCTTTTGGAGCATCAGTTTCGGGCTTTGGTTGCTGCTTCCTCCTAATGCATCGATACCAAGTCAATTGGTATGGATAGCTTCGACAGTTGCTTTCGGTCTTGACAATAAGCTTCGGTTTTGATAGAAATTCTTCAGAATATTGCTTTTATGCTTTTGTTCCTTATGAATTTGACACCTTCGTCTATTTCAATATCAACATTAAGTAAATTAGTGTGGACATCCCTACTTCTTACAGCTTCAATCAGCTTCAATGGCCCCTTGGATTTGATTTAGGCTTTGTGATAACATATTTTCGATATGTCTTTCGATGGTTTTGAAGTTTCTCCCTCGTGTCGGTAACGATACCAAGCGAATTGGTATCGATAGCCCTTTGCTTCATCCTTTCTTGGTTTTGAACTTTTCTTTCTTGGTTCTTGGTTTCGAGTGATAAGCTTTAGGTCATCCCTCGTTATCTGCTTTTGGAGTTGAATCCATGTTGATTGCTTTCATTGTTGGCACTACTTCGCCACTATCTCCTTTCGATCGGTACCAACCCTTTGCCACCTATGTTGGTACCGATAAAACACTGACAAAATCTTCTTTTGCTGCTTTCAATATCGGTTGTCTCAATGTTCTGGTGTCGGTTACCTGCTTTGCCGCTATCTCATTTCGTATCAGTACCAAGCCTCTACCTCCTATGTTGATACCGATAGGACACTGACCAAATCTTCTTCTTTTGCTTTCGATATCGGTTGTCTTAGTATTTTGGTGTCGGCTACCTGCTTCTGAAACACACTCTTGGTGCCAGTAGTGCTCTAATACCCCTTTACCTATGTCTGGTTTCAGCGTCGAATTTGGTAGTTACAGAGTTCATTAAGCTAGATGATACAGTCTCTACTGTTAGCGGTGTTGTCGCTATCATCCAAAATCAGGATACCATCGATCCTAAGAAAGATTAAGATGTCTAGAATAATGGAAATAAGTAGGGGAATCAGAAGTGGGGGAGTCAAAATAAAAGGAAAGGAATGAAGGAAAATAAGCATCTTCAGTTTTTCTAGACATAAGATTTCACTACTTTGAAAGAAACTCTAGAGATTATTTCCTAGCAATTAAAGACGAGGAAAGTTTCCCCAAACCAGCTCCAATAAAGGTAAAGGACAATCAAAAAAATTATAGATGATTTTTTTTGCTTTCATAATCAACTAGGAAACGACACCAATGAGTGCCATAATTTGAAGAACCGGGTAGAAGAGCTCATTAAACAGAACAAACTACAACAATAATCCAGAAAATTGGAAGTAGCCAACAAGTCTCCAATAACTCAAGGAAAGATCGTTCCTTCCAACCAAGCAGGTCCTAGCAATTGAGTCGGTGGACAGAGTAATGGAAAAGTTGCCATTAAAACCATATCTAGTGAGCCACATCCAGCACATGGGAGTTGGAGAGAGATAGAATGATATTCTAGTAGTTTGAAGCATGCTTTGAAGGTGGAAAACTGTCTAATCTTGGAGGATACGAGCCCAATTAAACAACAAAGAACGTTTAATGATGACATTGTCTTTATAGTAAAAGATTTCGAAGGCGTAAAAGCTTCGATGCTCGACCTTATGGTAGTAACAATAGGAACTGGGCGAGTGGCGGTAAAGGGAGTGCTTTTTGATTGTGGAGCATCAGTGAGCATCCTTTTCAAAAAGACTTTCAATCAGATTAAATTGTCTATGATAGATGTGTCTGCTTGTCAAATAAAAATCCAAGGATTCTCATATGAACCCAAACAACCAATTAGAACTATTGATTTTCCTGTTGAACTTGAAGAAGGGGAAAGGAGAGTCATTTGATCCAAACCTTTGTTGTTATGGATGAAATTTCTACTTGTAATGCATTCCTAATAGACTGACCCTAATGGATTTTAAGATCTCCTTTTTTCCATGTGTCTCGTAATGAAATTCCCCCCAAAAAGTCGTCAATTGCAAGCACACGTTCCATTGGCTTCATTATTTCTTCAACAGCAGGAACATTACTCTTTCGGAACTCGGGAAAGCCATCAACTTTAGCCCATGATTCGACTTCTAACGCTGGTTCAGGCTCAAATTCTTCGTCAGACCATGCTTGCAGGTAAATAGCACCACCAGGTTTTGTAAAAACTTTCAACATTAGCGCATGATCTCGCTTACTGTAAGAAGGGCATGATACTAGAAAAGAGTTATTGTGTATTACCCGTATAGGCCACTAATTATGATTCAGAGTCATCTTAAGAACGTCATGCACAGCTTCAAAATTCCAATGTCCCTTAAAAACAGTGGCAGTGATGTATAGAGACGAGTCCTCCATTGATATATTTTTTGAACTTTTGAAGGTTGGGGTTTAGGGGATACGGAGATGATGATGTTTTGAAGGTTGAAAGGATGTGCGAGGGACCCAATGGATGGTGTCAGGTAAATATGTGAACTGGAAATGCTTGCACAGAAGACGAAGCGTACTCAATTCTGAGGTGGCACGAGTGACCAAAGGTGAATGGTCAACTGTCATAATTGTATGCATAAGGTTTATAAGTTAATTAGATGGCCAAATGCAAATATGCACACAGCACATATGCACTTATCAAATAACTTGTAAATTAAAATTGCAGGATCTGAAATGACGAGGAGAGATATAGTCAGCAAGTGGAGGACCTGAAATGACATAGAGAGATACAGTTTCTGGTTCATGGCATTGCTACTTTGTAGAATGCACACTGATCGTATTTGTTGGCACTTGTATTGAAGGTGGTATGTGTTGGCACTTATGCTACTTTTAAATTTTGTATTTGATCATATGTGTTATATTTGAAGAATTGGTATGGTATGTGATGATGAATGTTTTGGAAGGTTAGAATGTGATGATGAATGTAACGGATGTGTTTCTTCTATGTACAAAACTGGTATTGCAAAATTTATAATTAAAGCATTGTATTTGCCTTCTTTTACTCTTTCATTTGCTTTTTCCTGATGTTTTATTTCAAGATAATGGTGTTGCATTTCATAATACAGTGGTGTTGCATTACATAAAATAGTAGTAATTCCACATGGTACGTAGATGCCACAGTTGACATGGCATGTGATACGTGTGCAGCTGATGTGGAGAGCTGACGTGTCGTGAGACACGTAGGCAGCTAACATGAAAAGCTGACGTGGCCCTGCTATCGTGATCTGGTAGCCAGGATCTAACTAATTTTCAAGCAACGCTGAATACTGTTGTATTATGTGCAAATAGTGTTGCATTACGTCTATAATGCATCACTTTCTTTCCGTGGCAGTAGATGTGCTAAAGCGTTGCCTTAGAGGGCTAAGGCAACGACCGCAGGTGCCACGCCCTTTCGGTGTTGCCTATTTGAAAAAAGGGGGAAATGCAACACTTTTTTGATCTAAGACCACATAAAACTTGTGTCAAATATGTCAACTTTTGTAGTAGTGTTTACTACTGCATCAGTGTTTGAGTGAGCGAGGAAATGTATACATCATTATTTGACAAATTTTGCCATATCCTCCTTTTAAAATGTTTACTTTTGTAGTTTTTTTTTTCAAGTAAAAGATGTCACTGATGGTTGGTTTCTTGGAATCCTACAATTTGATTTGGGTTTAGCATCATTTCCATCCATTTCTGGCTGTAAGGTAATTTAGACCTATAACCCACTAAAGAAATAGTATTGTGGTGCCTGGGTAGTCTGGTTCCATTGAATGAGTAAGAGTTTAAAAATCAACCATGCCAAATTGAAACAAAGTATCAGGTTGTACAGATTATAAAATATCCCGTATGACTAAGGTAGAACTATCAATAAGATGAAAATATAGTAGTAATATACTCAGTACAAGCTGTAGCTTAATAAAGCATCGTAATGAAGGCTATGGCACACCAGGTAGTTTCATGTAGGAAAAAATAGTAGAACCAACTAGCTTAAGTGAATGTAAATAGAACATGCTGCATAAAGTTACATGTAAGTGAAATGTAAAAAAATGAACTTAAATTGCAGGAAGAGGTCAAACAGACAAACAAAAGCTAATCGTGCTACAGGTATCAATTTCTAACAAAATAAGAATACATTATAATGTTATTATGACATAGATGTAGCTGCTCAATACATTTTAGGAAAAGCATACAAATATATTGCTTACTATGTTTGTCCGTTTGACCAACCAAGTCCCCAAAGCTGAACAGTGAAGATTTTTGAGCCATCTATGTTGTGCTAGCTTGAACTACAACTGCTCGATCGGATCATAATCATCCCATTAAAAGACTATAACACTGATCACAGTTGCTTGCATCATTTTCCTTCTCACGAATGCCGACTATGATGATATGAAAATTTAAATACAGTTTCTTATTGAAAATAGGATTGTAAAAATTAGGCAATTACACCCAATGCACAATCCAATTTCCAAAATAAAAACGATGGCAATAGAAATTAGAACACCAAGAAAATACAATAGAAATGAGATAAAATATAACTTATTGGTTGATATAAACGCATGTGCATTTGGAGCAAGACAAATTTGTAGACAGGTTGTAATATAAGTTTAGACTGTACAAAATCGGGAAATAATCACTTATCCTAGTAACCCAATATTTTATTCAAATTTTATCCATGCCACATGTGTAATATCAAAGAAAAAATGATAGGTCTATTTGCAAACATGTAGTATAAGTGCATGTTGTATTTGTGGGTATGCTAGAGACACATTTTGATGAAGCTTTACATAAGCTGTAATACTCTATATGTATATGTAGCTTGTCTTACTCCAAAATTAGTATATTTTAATCAATCAATCTCACCTAAAAATCTTTTACATTATGTAATGGAAGTAATGATAAAGTAAAAGGTGCCTGGATGCACAAATTTTTCCTTATTAGAATTCACTCCAATGCATTATTTCAATACTAAAACAAACCTTATATTTACATCCATGAGAAGACAATCACGGTTTTCTTTGCCATGTTCTACTTCTTAATCAGGTTTCAAGAAAATATCTTTTATTATAGTTCTATTTTTAGAGCCATTGATAATAATACTAATTTTACTAATTAATTTATATCTTTTTAGTTCATCCAGCGGCTCTGCTGCAAGAGCGAACAAAACTGTAACGACCCACATTCTACACATCAGAGGGTCATAGAATATTTATTTCCTTTTTGTATGAGGTCGTACGGTCGTCTAACTTTGGGGACCGACTATTGGGGTCATTTTCCATGTTCACAATTTTAGCCGATTTTTAAATGATTGTTTTACCCTTAGCAAATCTTGTTTCGCCTATAGCTTTTGATTGGAAAGGATTTTTGACATGATACCACTTCCACTGGATCCATATGATGGTTTACCTTTCCGTAGAGTGGTCACATGTGTCAAACGGACTTACCGTTTGGGAGATATGGCTGAAATATGCTTTGGAAGGTGAAAAACAGCTTAACCGGGGCTAATTATGGTGATTAACAGGTAGGCCCATAACTCATTTCGGGATTAGGGTTATGGGCAGGCTGAAATCAGTTAGGAAACGATTTTGTTTCATTTTCTCAGCCGCCTAAAACATTTCTCTATCCATGGCCTCCACCTTCTAAATCACTCCCAAATCCCTCTCTAATCGTGTATTAGCTTAATTTACATCAAATCAAGGTGAATCAACACCAAATCAGAGTTGGAGCTACTGTGTTGCGAAGGAATTCGCCCCAAAACAGTACAAAAGTTCAGATCTATAATTCATTTGTGGCTAAGGTGAGTGATTTGCATTGTTTTTCACTAATTAGGGGTGATTAGTGATAATTAGTGAAATTATGGCTCAGAAAAATCTGGAAAACTTTTTGTAAAGTTTTGAAATATTATTTTAGGGCTCTGATAAAAATTTGGGTTGATTTGGATAAGTTTTGCTAATCCTATCATTAGTTATGGTTAAACATGATTAAAGGGAAAACACGGGTTTTGGGTATGTTTGATCTATATTGACATGTTAAATTGTTATTTTGGTGTTTATGGTCGATTCTCTATGCTGCTATTACTGTTTGGAATGTTTTGTGATTGCTTAGTGAAGTTAGAATGGTTGAAAATGTTGTCGTATGGCGTAAATAGCTTGCTGGAAAAATTGCAGGAATTTGGACCGGATCGGATCGCCCTCCCCACTCGTGAAGTGTGTGTCACGACCCGACCCGACGTGTGAATCCCAAACCGACCCGACCAGGAGCTCACGAACTGCTCGCGTCTGAAGCCCTGACCCGAACCGCCTTTCACGAACCGATGATGGAGGCCCGACCCGAACCGGAGCATTGCCACGAGCCCAAACCGGAGTATCATCACGACCCGAACAGGAGCTTCGTCACGAACCAGACCAGGGAGCCTCCCACGAGCAGACATGATGACCACGAGCTGGAGTATCACGGACCGACCTGGAATATGCATGACCGAACCGAATCGAGGGCGAAAAGAAGGACCGAACCGATCCGAAGAAGACCAAAACCTGAGATGCAAAGGTAGTCCAAATAGGAAGTTGTTACTCAGGATCCAGACGGGAACCAATGGGTTAACTTCATGAGTTGGACTTTGCTGCGGGACGTATGCTAAAGGGTTATCGAGGTCTATAGCTTTGATTCACCATTGAGAGACGAATATTGGCAATGGATCAGTGCAGTGGGGTTGTTATGACTCCATAGGGCAAAGTGATCGTAGCAAGGCTATGAGTCAGTGCAGTGGAGTTGCTATGACTTCATGGGGCAGAGTGGACATAGCAAAGTGTTAGTGGTTACGGATCAGTGCAGTGGAGCCATCATGACTCCATGGGGAAGAGTGATCGTAACAAAGAATTGAGTGATCAAAGCAGTGGATATCGTATACTTTATGCACTGAGTGAGAGATATGAGGATGATTGCTATGTTTGATGTCTGCTATCACCATGACATGCACACCCTCTCCCTATTATTTTCACACCATGTGTTAGTGTTACCTTAGAGTATTGTACATCCTGTTGTGCTAACTCTTTGGTTCCAGGTCCAGGTTCATGTATGGTTATGTATACCTGTTATTGTTCTGTTTTTGCTGCTTCTTATCGCTCATACCAGACTTTTGTCTGACCTAGAGTTTTATGTCTCTTCTTATTACTCTGGGTGCTACTAAACGAGCATACTAGAGACAGGTTAGCAGGTTATGCACAAGTAGCTGTCCGGAGACGGACAGGAGGCTTACACGTATTATTTCCATATGCTCTCCCTGTGTTGTTGCTGGTCACTACTTTGGGCATTAGTAGTGTACCTTCCTATTTTTCTTTAGAGACAGTTCTAGAAGTTGTAATAATGATGGTTTGGATCATAAGCTGTATTTGAATTTTTCGCTGCTATGATGATTTAGCAGCTTATGCATTGTCTCACCTGTTTTATATCAAGTTATGTTATTATTGTATTTTGTTCCATGCGCTATAAGATGTACTACAGGTTCCTTGTTGATTCATCACCTTCTTTCTTTTCTTTTGACGACCGTCCCATGCTGGTTGGACATAAGCACATCGCGTTTCATTGGAAATGTCGGCTGGTGCGGAGCGGACCGTCACATTTGGTATATCAGAGCTCTAGGTTGCGTAGTTAACCTAGGGAAAGACACCAGGGAGAGGTAGTACGTATATGAGAGCGCGTATTTGTTATATTTTGGGTTTTCAAAAGGTATATATATACTATTAGTATATCTAAGGATAGAGTTGCACTGCACTGGCACCACTGAAGAGACGGTTAATCGTTTTCTCCTTATAGATTGAACGATGAGCCGATATATGAGGAATACTGGTTCAGGAGCCAATAATAGGAATGCTCTTGATATGAGGACGATGTTCACTGACTTCATGAGAGGGATGCTTAGGGATGTTCATAGGGCAGCTCCAAATGCTGCAAATCGTGGTGGTGTAGTGGTGCAGGCGCCTAGGGCCGATTTCGCCAAGCTCTATAAGGACTACACTAGTCTTGGTGGGAAGCCGTTCCACGGAACGGAATCGGCTACAGAAGTTCAGGATTTGCTTGATAGTTGTGAGCATATCTTCGAGGATCTGGGAATCGAAGATGCAATGAAGAGAAAGCTAGCATCCCGCCAGCTGCAAGGACGGGCTATGAATTGGTCGAACGCTATTAAGACAGCTACTCCTGAGGATCAAGTTACTTGGGATCAGTTTAAGGCCTGATTCAGTGATAAGTTTATCCCAGCTGCTCAGAAATCAGAATTGTTTAGGAAGTTCTTGGAGCTTAAGAAGAATGGTAAGGCAGTCTCGGAGTATATTGCTGAGTTCGATACTTTATCGAAATATGGATTATCCCTCATTGACACTCCCGATAAGTAGAATGAGAAGTTCATAACAGGCTTAGATCAGTACTTGGGGGAAAGGCTTATAAACCATATTGATGAGACTTTTGAATCGATTGTTGGGAAAACATTGGGATCAGAGAGCCTTTATTCTAAGCCCAAGACTGAAGTCGTTGTTGCATCTGTAGAGGGGCCAAAGCCGCAGGCAAGCGGTGGAGCAAGAATAATTCTCAGAATAGAAGGAAGTAGAGTCAAACCAAGGATGGTCAGAAAAAGAATAAGAAAGATGTTGAGTACTTTAGTTGTGGCAAGAAAGGTCACTATGCCAAATAATGTCGAGCAAAGCCAGCGGACAAGAAGTGCTTCAACTGCGGCCAAATCGGACATCACAAGGATAAGTGTCCACAACCTCCTAAAGAGATGCAGATTGTGAAAGCTTATGCTATCAATGTTGTTCCATCTTCGTCGAATGCCCCAACTGCGGCATAGAAAGGAAAGAATGTCGTCATTCAAGGTATGCTTTCTGTTTATGATGTTCCTGTTCGAGTATTGTATGATACTGGGGCTCCCCGTTCCTTCATATCTAGTGACCTGGTAGATAGGTTGGGATTGGAACCCGAGATAGTCGATAGACCTTTAGTAGTGACGAACTCGATTGGTGGTTCGACTAGCCCTGGCATAATTTGTCGTAATGTGGTCTTATCGAGTCATGGATGCATGTTTGTTTGTGATTGCTATGTTTTGGGCTTTACTGGGTTTGGCATTATTTTGGGAGTCGATTGGATCCAAAGATATGGAGTAGTGGTAGACTATGAGGGCTTTTTGGTGACAGTTAGAGCGGACGATGGGTGGAGGGTAGTGTTTGGTGGCCTACCTAGTGATGGGGTGATGGCTAGTTTTCTAAATTCCCTCAACACTGTGCATGATGAGTTGTCAGATGTGCCCAATGTTGGCCAGTATCTGGATGTCGATGAGGAAGTGACTGGACTTCCACCACACCGAGAGATTGAGTTCCGTATTGATTTAGTGAAAGATGCCAAACCCATAGTAATACCACTTCGTCGTATGGCGCCAAGGGAGCAGCGAGACCTGGGGTGCAAGTAAGCGATCTTTTGAAGAAGGGATTTATCCGAAGAAGTGTCTCCGAGTGGGGAGCACCAGTTGTATTTGCCACTAATGCAGATGGTTCCCTTTGTTTATGTGTGGACTATCGCGAGTTGAATAAAGTGACTAGGAAGAATAAGTATCCTCTTCTGCGGATAGATGATTTGTTTGGTCAACTGGAGGGAGCAAGAGTGTTCTCCCAATTGGACCTCGCGACAGGATTTCATTAGCTCCGAGTAGCAGCTAAGAGTATTCCTAAAACGACATTTCGGACGCTGTCTGGATTCTACGAGTGGTTGGTCATGCCATTCGGGTTGACCAATGCATCAACATATTTTGTGGATCTTATGAATAGAGTATTCCGAGATCAATTGAATAAGTTTATTCTTGTGTTCGTGGATGATATTTTTTTTTATTCAAGGATAGAGGAAGAACACAAGGAACATTTGAGAGTAGTGATGGAGATGTTGAGAAAACACCAATTGAAAGCGAAGTTTTCTAAGTGTCACTTTTGGAGGAGGGAAGTGAAATTCTTGGGCCATGTTTTTTCAGAGAATGGTATTGCCGTGGACTCTGCGAAGGTGGCTACGGTACAAGATTGGTTTATGCCCAAGAATGCAATACACGTAAGAAGTTTCTTGGGATTAGCTGGATATTATCGTAATTTATCCAAGACTTCTCTAAGATAGCGGCACCATTAACTCAGTTGACCAAGAAGAATCAAGCTTTCGTTTGGGACGAAAGGTGTAAAAATGCATTCAAGAGTATAAAGGAAAAGTTGACACGTTCGCCAGTGTTAGTCATTCCTAAAGGGAATAAAGAGATGATAGTATACACAGATGCATGTGGTACCGGACTAGGTGTTGTATTGATGCAAGGAGGAAGAGTCATAGCTTACGCTAGTCGGCAACTGAAACCGCATGAGAAAAGATATCATACCCATGATTTGGAATTGGCAGCGATCATATTCGCGTTGAAGATGTGGAGACACTATCTCTTGGGAGAAAAATTCGAGTTGTTTACTGATCATAAGTCATTAAAGTATCTCTTCTCTCAGAAGGATCTAAATCTCCAACAGCAAAGATGGTTAGAATTCTTGGCTTCATATGATTTCGATATCGCATATACACCAGTAAAGGGGAATGCGGTAGCCGATGCATTGAGTAGGAGACATGCCAGTTTAGGGGCTATGTTTCTAGAATGGAAGCAACTGGAGTATATCGCTGGGTATGATTTCAGACCAAAGTGCGAATTGGATCCAGAAATGCTAGCAAGTTTGACGATCAGACCCACTTTGTTTGAGCGGATTGGTTCCAGTCAGAGGGACGATCCTAATCTATTAGAAATCATCTCCAAGTTAGAAATGGGAATCAACAAGGAGATGAACAAGTATGGGCTTGATCGAGATGGATGGCTTAGAAAGAATGCGAGACTAGTTGTGCCCAATGTTAATGGACTGAGAGTTGAAGTGCTTAGAGAATGTCATCACTCAAAACTGACTATACATCCCGGTGGTAACAAAATGTATCGAGACATGAAGCAGACCTACTACTGGGAAGGGATGAAAAGAGACGTTGGGAAGTTTATATCCAAATGCATGAATTGCCAGCTAGTTAAAGCCGAGCAAAAGAAGCCTAGTGGTTTGTTGCAACCATTAGAAATCCCAAAATGGAAATGGGAATAAGTCTCAATGGATTTCATTGATGAGTTACCAAGGACTATATCGGGCCATGATAGTAGTTGGGTGTTCGTGGACCGACTGACCAAGAGTGCAAGGTTTATACCTGTCAAGTCGAATAGAACGGCAGCTAAGTTAGCGGTACTGTATATGAAGTGGGTAGTGAGATTTCATGGAATACCCAAAGGCATTGTGAGCGACCGAGATCCGTTGTTTACTAGTGGATTTTGGAAGAGCTTACAAGAGGCTATAGAGTCAGAATTACATCTCAGTACCGCGTACCATCCTCAAACTGACTGTCAAACGGAGAGGGTGAATCGAGTATTAGAAGATCTCTTGAGAGCTTACATATTAGATTTTCGAGGGTCATGGGATGACCATTTACATCTGGTTGAATTCGCATATAATAATAGTTATCAGTCCAGTATTGGTATGGCTCCATTTGAAGCTTTGTACGGAAGACCATGCAACTCACCATCACGTTGGTTGGAAACCAGTGAGAAATTCGTGCTTGGGCCAGATGTAATGAGAGAAACTTCAGACAAGATCAAGGTTATCCAACAGCAAATGAAGGCTGCCCAAGATAGGCAGAAGAGTTATGTTGATAAGAGGCGAAGAGATTTAAAATTCTCCGCTGGCGACTTGGTGTTTGTCAAGATTTCTCCGTTAAAGAGCATGATTCGATTTGGTAGGAGAGGCAAGTTAACACCAAGATTTGTTGGTCCATTCCCAGTTCTCGAACAAGTTGGGAACTTAGCATATAAAGTTGAATTACCTGACAAGATGTCGGGGGTTCACAATGTATTTCATGTTTTCCAGTTAAGGAAGTTCGTGCACGACCCGGACATGACTATTTCACCGGATCAGTTGGATGACATCGAAGTAGAACCCGATGCAGTTTGGAACCGCAGGCCGATCCGTATTGTCGAGTACGACATGAAGCAACTTTGAAGGAAGGCAGTGAAACTGGTCAAGGCTCGGTGGGGCGAGAATGAGAATGAATGTACTTGGGAAACAGAGGAGAGCATAAGAAAGACGTATCCAGAACTCTTTGCCTGGTAAGATTTTCACGACTATTTAGTTATCTCCTTGTTAGTAAACCGCATGCTAGGACAGATTGTTATGTTTCTATGTATGTTTGATTGTTGCAAATGATTGATAGGCATGTGAGACCCATTGTTGTTTCTTAGTTAAGGAATTTCGGAGGTGAAATTTCTTAAGGGGGGAGGATGTAACGACCCGCATTCTACGCATCGGAGGATCGTAGAATATTTATTTCATTTTCGTATGAGGTCGTACGGTCGTGTAACTTTGGGGAACAACTATTGGGGTCATATTCCATGTTCACGATTTTTGTCTATTTTTAAATGACTGTTTTACCCCTGGTGAATCTTGTTTCGCCTATAACTTTTGATTGTTAAGGAGTTTTGACCTGAAACCCCTTCCATTGGATTCAGATGATGGTTTAGCTTTCCGTAGAGTGGTCACAAGTGTCAACCGGACTTACCGTTTGGGAGATATGGCAGAAATAAGATTTGGAAGGTGAGAAACAGCTTAACCAGGCCTAATTAGGGTGATTAGCAGCTAGGCCCATAACCCAAATCGGGATTAGAGTTATGGGGAGACTGAAATCAGTTAGGAAACGAATTTATTTCATTTTCTCAGCCGCCTAAAACATTTCTCTAACCCTAGCCATGGCCTCCACCTTCCAAATCACTCCCAAATCACTCTTTAATCGCGTATTAGCTTAATTTACATCAAATAAAGGCGAATCAACACCAAATCAGAGTTGGAGCTCCTATGTTGCATAGGAATTCGACCCAAAACAGTAGAAAAGTTCATATCTATAATTCATTTGTGGCTAAGGTGAGTGATTTGCATTGTTTTTCACTAATTACTGCTAATTAGGGGTGATTAATGATAATTAGAGAAATTATGGCTCAGAAAAATCAAGAAAAAAATTGTAAAATTCTAAAATATTATTTTAGGGCTCTGACAAAAATTTGGGTTGTTTTGGATAAGTTTTGCTAATCCTATCATTGGTTATGGTTACACATATTTAAGGGGAAAACACGGGTTTTGGGTATGTTTGATCTATGTTGACATGTTAAATTGTTATTTTGGTGTTTATGGTCGATTCTCTATGTTGCTATTAATGTTTGGAATGTTTTGTGATTACTTAGTGAAGTTAGAATGGTCGAAAACGCCGTCATATGGCGTAAATAGCCTGCTGGAAAAGTTGTAGGAATTTGGACCGGATCGGATCGGATCGCCCTCCCCACTCGTGAAGTGTGTGTCACGACCCGACCCGGCGTGTGAATCCCAAACCAACCCGACCAGGAGCTCACGAACTGCTCGCGCTTGAAGCCCCGACCCGAACCGCCTTTCAAGAACCGATGATGGAGGCCCGACCCGAACCGAAGCACTGCCACGAGCCCGAACCGAAGTATCATCACGACCCGAACTGGAGCTTCGTCACGAACCGACGAGAAGACATGACGACCACAAGCTAGAGTATTATCATGGACCGACCTGCAATATGCATGATCGAACCGAATCGAGGGCGAAAAGAAGGACTGGACTGGTCTGAAGAAGACCAAAACCCAAGATGCAAAGGTAGTCCAAATGGGAAGTTGTTACTCGGGATCCAGACGGGAACCAATGGGTTAACTTCATGAGTTGGACTTGGCTGCGGGACGTGTGCTAAGGGGTTATCGAGGTTTATAGCTTTGATTAACCACTGAGAGATGGATATTGGTTATGGATCAGTGCAGTGGGGTTGTTTTGACTCTATGGGGCAAAGTGATCGTAGCAAGGCTATGAGCTAGAGAAATGGAGTTGTTATGACTCCATGGGGCAGGGTGGACATAGAAAAGTGTTAGTGGTTACGGATCAGTGCAGTGGAGTCGTCATGACTCCATGGGGCAGAGTGATCGTAGCAAAGAATTGGGTGATCAAAGCGGTGGATATCGTATACTCTACGCACTGAGTGAGAAATGTAAGGATGATTGATATGTTTGCTATCACCATGACATGCACACCCCTCCCCATTATTTTTACACCATGTGTTAGTGCCACCTTAGAGTATTGTACATCCTGTTGTGCTAACTCTTTGGTTGCAGGTCCAGGTTAAGGTATGGTTATGTATACCTGTTATTGTTTTGTTTTTGTTGCTTATCGCCCATACCAGACTTTTGTCTGACCCAGAGTTTTATGTCTCTTCTTATTACTCCGAGTGCTCCTAAACGAGCAGAGTAGAGACATGTTAGCTGGTTATGCATGAGTAGCTGTTCGGAGACGAGCAGGAGGCTTACACATATTATTTTCATATGTTCTCCCTGTGTTGTTGTTGGTCACTACTTTGGACATTAGTAGTGTACCTTCCTATTTTTCTTTAGAGACAGTTTTAGAAGTTGTAATAATGATGGTTTGGATCAGAAGTTGAATTTGAATTTTCCGCTGCTATGATGATTTAGTTTTCAGCTTATGCACTGTCTTACCTGTTTTATATCAAGTTATCTTTTATTATATTTTGTTCCATGCATTGTAAGATGTACTACAGGTTCCTTGTTGATTCATCACCTTCTTTCTTTTCTTTTGACGACGGTCCCGTTCTGGTTGGACATAGGCACATCGCATTTCATTGGAAATGTCGGCTGGT
This sequence comes from Allium sativum, assembly GCA_030737875.1. Lineage (NCBI taxonomy): Eukaryota > Viridiplantae > Streptophyta > Magnoliopsida > Asparagales > Amaryllidaceae > Allium > Allium sativum. The sequence goes on along the minus strand of CM060918.1, from coordinate 879,052,679 downwards.
GCAGGGCGGGCCGTCACAAAAACCATTCACAGGACAAAAGGCTTGAGGAGGATGTCAAATTGGTTTTGTGGTTGAAAATTTACGATATGCCGAGGATGCTAGTATCAAACGGCAACCTAAGGCATAGCTCACTCAGTGATGGAATGAATGCATGCAATGGAATAATGACAGAATCGGAGAGTAATTTATGAAGGAAACAACAACGTATGTGCATGCATAAGGCAGTCAGAACAAAGAGAAAGCATGCAATTAAAGGAAATTGATTGGAATAATTTTCAAGATGCTGCATATCCAAATTTGAAGCACTTTATGGCATACTAAGCATATGAAGTTTTCCTGCCTATATGTTTTGCTGTGTAGCAGTACTAGGTTCACAATAATTTGCAAGATGCTACATATTGAAGCACTTTGTAGCATATTGAGCATTTGAAGTTTTCTTGCCTGTATGTTTTGCTGTGTAGCAGTACTAGGTGTAAACTTGATGTATGGCTACTATGAAAAAAATAACTGATGGGTACTGTAGTTTTTGGTTTATGGATTTGTGTAAACCATGACATGTACAATATTTTGATGTTTAAATTGTTTTAAAAAATTATATGGAGGCAATGTGATGACACCAAGAGCGGAAAAGTTTCCTAATACAAACAATATTATTTGACATTGTATTCTCTAAAAATTATGTTTGCATATAACTAAACATTATGTAGTTTTATTTGCCGTTGTGTTCTAAAAATTATAGCTTATGCTACGTTTTTATGTTAGATACTTTGTGATATTTGGTATGAAACATATAGGTTTAATGTTGTTCTAAATGTTTGTTGTGTTGTTATTATCAATATTATTTAGTATGTGTTTGATACAGTTGTTTACGGTTGTAATGAAATATTGATACTATAATGAAATTTGTAAGATTGTGTATGTGATGGGCTATTTAGGATGATTGAACACTAGAGTTGCATGGTCTCACAGTTATAACCATTATTACATATGATGTTAAATATATTTTGTCACATTTTTTTAATCATTAGTAAATTTAGCTTTATAACGATTATAACCATTAGAATATTTGTCAATATAACATTTTTAAAAGTGAATAAATTTAATGTTATTACGGTTTTTATTTCAATTTTATTAAATACGAATAGCATTTTTAAGAGATTTATTTAAATAAATTAGTTTAATAATTTGGGATTTATTTATTATATGTTACTTTTACATTTTTTAATTTCGATTAATTATTCACTGATATGATGATATGTTTTGAGCTTATATCTATTTCGTTTTTCTTTTCATTTTTTCAATCCATTAGTGGTTTAGAGTTGCAAAATAACTAAACATTAAGATAAAATTAATCCTACTTGGTATATAATAGAAATATATGTATGTGTTTGTGACTGATTCGAATTAATACATTGAGAATCAATACTTGATAATATATTCTTAGTCTCAAGTTGATTTACATTTAAATTTAGTTTAATTGAATTTCTACTTTATTAGTTATTCCCATTTTCTTTTAAAGTACCCCATAATTTTTTAAATCGCAAATGCTATAAGGCCCGAAAGACTTGTACGAATTTCTGCCAGAAATAGATCTAACGTCTTGTATAGTGTGGAAGCACAAAGACAACAACCCCCTGTGAATTACGCCAACCCTCTCAGACTCGTACCCTGTAATTTCGGGCTTCATATCACTGTTCTTTTTAAATAAAATCTAATTTGAAATATGTCTTAATAAATAATTTTTACTTCACATTGAACATCTTAACGGTCGGTTTTCCCACTGTTGTACAGTAATACTTGTAAAATAGGAGGAATGCTGGCACAAGGAGTAAAGAACATGTAAGCAGCAGAGAATGTGTCACTGATGTTTGAGTTTCACTTTACAAAGAATAATGGCTCTCGTATCCTTTGACATTGTTGACCATCTCATAGATTATATCATTTAGAAGGGGGAAGTCCGATATAGTGGTTGGTCTTTTTGATTTTTGTTTTCAGTGGAGCTGGTCAAATAGTGGAGAACTTTCGCCCTTAATGAAGATAGATCCACCTCATGAGCTAAGATTTCCATACAAGTTAAGTGTAGGAATTAGGCATAAGCTTAATGGAAGCGATATCTAAGCGCCCCAAGTATCTTATAGTCATGAAAGCAAAATTAGGGATGTTTTGGAAAACGAAAAATTTTCATTATCATATCATTACCAACCAATCATAACATTTTCTAAAATCAACATATCAGAATTTACCATTTTCTACGGTAAATTATCAGTAGCGGTTCTTCAATACCAGCGGTAATGCTAATTTTATCCATCAATTTAAAAAAATGCATATTCATTTGATATGCTTTATTATATGCATTTAAAACCAAATAAATAACTAAATTTAATTCAATAATCATGTGAAATAATTTCAAATACACTTGTTTTCTTTTTATTTATGTCTTTTTTATTAAGGAACACTACAAATAGTATAATGAAGATACATTATGGTGTAGAAAACATGTCAAGGTACAAGCTTTTATGGATAAACCATAATTTACTATTACCAGTGGAACGATTAACAAATTATTAGTATACCAATCATTAGGTAATGGTAAGAAATTTTAGCTTACAAGTAAATATACTATGGTGGTGTTTTAACAAAATGGAAACGGTAACCATTATCATAACAGCCCTAGGCAAGATATCTTACCGTAGGGTCATAATCATTTTCATATGATCTAGCGAGATTAGCTTCAAATCCTGAAATACCAAATTGATTTAGAATCGAATTCACATCTTTTTGGGTATTGATGTAAGATTACTTAGAAAATTGATCTCGTGTTTTGCTTGTTGAGGGAGAATTCTTTGCGCTAAAACTAAACTTCATGATCGACATTTACTTACTTCCATTTATCTGCCAGGTGACATTATTCCAAATTCTAAATAGTTTTTACATGATAAAGTGAACAAAGTTAGCTTGTCTAGAGCGTAAGATCGTCATAAATCAAAAGTATTTTGAAGTAGCACATATGAAATTTAGAAATTTTATATAGCCAATATCAAAAGTCATGCAATGGAAGGAATATTCTAGTGCTAAACACATGTCGCTTAGCAAAAATAGATCTTGAGTTTCGACCCTTATAAAGTCGACATTGGTTGAAGATATCGATTATTAAATTAAGTGGAGTGTTGACACCAACTCCATCCCTGTATGGAAAATTGTAAGAACTGGCATGAGGCACTGACACTCAAGTGTTGATATGAAATATTGATCCATCTAAAATTTAGGTATTGGCATTCACTAGCTCTCCAATATTCACTAAAATAAATTATATATAAAATAATTATTGATTCAAAAATTCATTTTTTTATTAAAAATTGTTACATCATATATAAAGCTTACACAAATTATTCTAGATTTTTTCATGAATATATTACACTTTCAATAATTTATTCAATTATGGGGCGAAATGTATTTTATTCTATAAAAAATATATATTACTTCAAATAAATTTGAGAACTTTTCATAACATGTGCATTGTGATCCTAAGTTTTCATAAATTTTAAAATTTGTGTTTTTGTCGTTTGTATATTTTATGTTAACAATTATAGCCAAACTATTATTTAATTCATTAATAATATACAGTAAAATATTACTTTAATTTTTCCTGTAAACGTATTCTAGATTTGAACTGGAATTAATTTTAAATACTATATGCATATATGGATATAAACTTATTTTGTATTTCTAAACATATATTATACCATGGAATTAATATTTCATTATGTTTATTTATAAATATGTAAATATATATGTGTGTGTATACACACATATTCAAATAGATCGCGTACATTAAAAGTTAAATAAATATATATTATATGTGTGAATGTGTTCACTTATCCACATATTTATGTCTATTACGTTAGAAATTACTAATGTTATATCTACATATTTATGTCTATTACGTTAGAAATTACTAATTATAACATTATATGTCTTAAGATATTTGAATATATATAAACACATTTATACATACATATATGAATACATTTTATATTGTTTTGTACCATATCTTATGATACAATTGTGTACACATACACACACACACACACACACACATATATATATATATATATATATATATATATATATATATATATTATAACTTTTATATATGAACATATTTGGATAATATACAACACATACAAAATGAGCTAGTGTGTGTGTGTGTTGCAATGTAGATCGCCGCATCCATATATGGACACATTATACCCTTCACGTGTTATTATGTTACACATGCACACATACACACATATATACATATACATACATATATATATATATATATATATATATATGATACATGTATATAAAATAAACCTAACCAAATAAACTTCATATTACAAAAAATTTGAATCTAAATGAAAAATAATATTTTATTTAAAAATAAATTTAGAAATGTTCTAAATAAATTAGATTTCGTAGGCCCATTGAATATCCAATAGGGTAAAAAAATTGAAATTCATCCATAACTTCTATTGCGGAGTGCCCTACTTCCAACACTGTCTATTGTATGCAAACGAAACATCCAAAGGCATTCTAGTGCTCTACTCAATGATGCAAAGGTATTGGTCATGTTCTACTGAATTTCGACTCAGAATGAAGAAGTTATGACACAAAAACATATGTAGCTAAAGTGATTGTATGTTGAACTTTCAATGGATAGGTTAGATGTTCATTCTTAACATGTCCATTGTTTTTATGGAACACGAGAAACAATCCAGTAGAAAACCTAGTTGTTTACTGCCTAACATCTACTCTAAAACAGACAGCCAAAACCCAACAGAGAACCAGGTTTGAATCCTATACCGTAAGTTATATTAAAAAGTTATCTATATTATTAGCATGGCCTTCCTATATTTTCACTCCTTTAAACACCCAAGCTTCTAACAGCAATGGTAAATTATTTTAAAGGGGTCAAGCTACAACGGTGATGATAGATAAATTAGAGAAAGCAAAAAATAGACTAAAAGGATTAACCTAACAGTATCAGTTGAACATCACAGATGACGAGAGTTTCCAAACAGATTTCCTTCCATATATATATATATGTGTGTGTGTGTGTGTGTGTGTGTGTGTGTGTGTGTGTGTGTGTGTGTGTGTGTGTGCTAAAAGGAATAGCCTAACAGTATCAGTTGAACACCATAGATGGATAGGAGTTACCATACATATTTCCTTCCGTAAACACACACACACACACATACACACACACACACACACACACACACACACACACATATATATATATATATATATATATATATATATATATATACATATATGTATCTTTTTATTTAGCAACTGATCATTGTATTTTGTATCCTAAGAATTGTACAAAAAATCTATTGAATGATAATTATTAGACAGAGGATGTAGACGCATTCAGGTCCAACAACTGTAAATAATTGTGCTCTTCACTTTAGTATAATTTACTTCCTCCATAACCTGTGTGTAATATGTTATCTGAAACCAACCATCATACAAATGTAACATCTACGTAATATATCTCATATTCACAAGTCTATACTATATATATTGGAGGTGTACGTTCATTTTTTAAGAAAAAAAACTATAGTATTCATCACTAAACATTAATTTATCACTGTGACGACCGCCCCATACCTCCTGCACCGAACTAAGGAAAAGGTGAGCCGTATGATGTGTCAGGATGATACGGAACGATCATCAGGGAAGAATAACTCAAAATAAACATGTCGTATAACTCTTAGCGCATAAATAACATATAATAGAAAATATACAACATGATATAATAGTATAGCATAACAGAATAGAAACTCAAATCACATAACATTTGAGAGTCATCAATACAAAACCACTGTGAAAATGAGTAATCCGTACATCAAACCTCACTACATATCTTTCAGAATCAATAAAGTCTCAACAAACAACAAAAATAACAAAACTATCAATACAATAGGTAGTAATAGTACGTCAGCCTCCCCTCGTCATCGCATAACATCATGGGCACCAATACCTGCTACCTGCTATCTCAATCTGCTCACCATCAACGTTAATGAGTCGCCCAAGGTAATAAGAGGGAAACATAAAGCCTTGAGTCAGACAACAGTCTTAGTGGGTGATAAAATAACTAACAACAGGTACATTGGATGATGTATGAGTATAGACAGTTTAATCATCTAATATGTCCAGCAGCACAAGGATTAGCACAGGATAATCATCTATCATATGTCACTCCAGAATAGGAAAGGACATCCCCCAATATCACTTCTCTTCTATGAACTACGTTGATAACCTACCCAAAGAAAATAGAGAAGAAAGCACATAATCAATCATAGCATCCATAGCAACCTGTATCCTAGCTATCACCGACTAAAGCCTTGAATCCATTGATAATCGAACTTGCTTTCATCGATCAAAAGGGATAATGGCAACCCCAGTTCTAGCCAAGGTTTTAAATCTCGGATATCGATTGTGTTTCATCTCGGGAATTCTATAAACTTAATCTCGTATCGAGGAAGACCTCGGACGAGATGAGTCTAATTCGGGAGTTTGTCTCGGATTTCCATCTCGGGTCTGAAAGTTCATATTGGAACAATCTTGGCCTCAGGGGAACAATCTCAGCCTCAGTGTACATGATATGTTAAAAAAAGATATTTTTACAAAATGATTTTTGTGAATGCTATTAAAAACATAGTAACTTAAACTTGAATTGCAAAATAACTTTATTATTCTTTATTTTGCGAAAGACCATTCATATTCTAAATCGTAATATGCTTCAAACAAAAATATTGTTAGATATAAAACATTAAAAGGATCCAAAACTTTAAAAAATCAGCATAAATTAACCATAAAATACATAATTTTATAGGTAACATGTATGTTAAAAAGACAAATATGAAAATCATAAGCATTATAGAATATATATGAACATACAATATGGTCATTTAACATGCAAAATATAAAATAACAAAATATTATCATAGTTGGATTTGAGTTTTTTTTATAATTATTGTTCTAGTTCAGGCATATATTTAAATTTTAACCAAAAAAACTAAGATCTCGCATGATATTCTAGTGTTCCGTCTCGATCGATATATCGTTCGATATTGAAATATCTCAGGCGATATATTTGGAAGGAGATTTAGAGTGATATTTGTTGTTTTGTTTCGTAAAGAGCCAAAAATGAGATCTCGGGGGATATTTGCGAGATTTAAAACATCGGTTCTAGACATACTACCATACATCCTACCTATATACCTATATATGTTTGCCTCAATCATCTAAGACAACTAGATCACTCCTGTCTGAGCTCGATCCAGGGTACATGATCCTACCTGATCTTAATGGGCGTCCCCATGATAACCCTGCTTTGAGTTCGATAGAACCTCCGGTAATCAACGATTCCTAGGCACTTCAAATCTGTCGAGCCTTCCTTCTCGGCTATTTCTTTCATGGTCCAAGCTACCTCTCGAATAAATTCCATTATCATCCTTGATTAGCTCCTACCTGAGCCAATCCATCAACATACTGAATCATATATCATCCCACGACCAGTATCACATCAATACAGCTCAGATCACTCCTACTTGAGTTCACAATCAAAGCACTATCCATCTTTGAGTTGCACGTCAACCACCAAAGTCCATTCATCACCAAACTTCATCAGCAACCTCTAGAAGGCACACAATACAGCTTCCCAAACTGGAGCCCTAACCGCCTTCATATGATGGATCGGTACCAGTCCATCAATCATGGACCGGTCCAGTCCATACATTTAGCCAAAAATAACCAAGTGTTTACATTTCTGTGATCTTGTCCCACGTTCATCCTACCGGTCCAATATCAAAGCATATCATCCATCCAGTAAAAGCCTTTGTCAATCCATCATAACACTAAAAAATATCTCAAAAATATGCATATAGCCTCGATTTACCACCACGAAGCCATACTGTAAAAATCGTCCCCATCGACGTAGCCTGCATGGATCGGTACGGCCATCGAGCATAGACCGGTGCCAGTCCATGTACTTAGCGAGAATTGACATGAAATTTCCCGTGTCGCCTCTCTTCGTCATCCAGATATCCTCCACCAAGTTTCATCTGAATTCTATCATCTAATCCTCCGATTTGCTCTGTTCTTCAATCCTAAAATCCACGACAACCCATTCTAACAAACAACTCAATCAATGTAATTAATTCAATCAAAACAAACATTAATCCATATGATACTGATCATATAAACATGAATATATCACAATTATGGCATAAACATATCATAAACATGAGATTTAACATGATTCAGATCTAAGCATATGTAAGAACATAATTAAACTAACAAATTGTCGGTTCATATGATTAAATTAGGAATATAAAATATATGATTGGATTTAAGGTGAATTTAACATAAAACTTATGAATATGATCTAATTTACCCATATAATCCGTAGTTTCTGTGTGAGAGATATCTATCACTCGCCAATTTCTAGATCCAAAACTATCGATGAAATCAGATCTGGACGGCAATATAAAATCCTCAAAAATTGATGCAGTTGCGATGATCTAATCTTCCTTGATGATGTCTTGCCTCTAGTTGCAATCTATAATGAATTAGAGCGAATAGGATGAGGAATTAGGATTTAGGTTGATCAGGAGAATCACAAGCGCCCAACTAATGTTTGAAAGAAGGAAAAAACCCTAATTCTCTCTGCAAACCCCTTATTTATAGCTAAAGTTCATTAGCCTAATGGGATTGACTAATCATCATATTAGTAGCTAATTAGTCTGCCTAATAGAAACTTAAAGTTAAAACAACGATTCCTCCCAAACCGCTGAACCAAATCCTTCAAATTACCGTCCAAACAGTAAACTAAAGGGAAAATGGTCATACCTAAATTCGGTAAAAATTACGGACATGTCTTACACCCCATTGATTAAGATATGAAAATCCAAGAATGATCCAACCATTAAGGAATAAAATATAATTATTCTACGATCCTTCGATATGTAAAATACGGGTCGTTACATTCTCCCTACCTTTAGAAATTTCGCTCCCGAAATTCCAAGCAAACAAGATATTTCGCATGCCTACCTTCCACAGTATCCAACCTACCATCCAATCTAACATCTAACAATCCATGCAATCAAAATCCTATCCTAGCATGCAGAACTCTAATAGTACAAGACACAATGGTACAAGTATGATACGATATATAGGACATACCACTCAGAGAGCTCCAGATGGATACACTTTATACTCTCTTATGTTTCTCAGGTACAATCGTCATCGTCCTCGCCCCATTGTACCTTGACTATTTTAACAACCTTCTTCCTAAGTTGTTTCATGTCACTTCCTATGACACAAAGCGGCTTACGAGGCCTAGAAACTTCAGGCTCAACCTCGAACTGATCAAGAGATACCAGAACATTCGAGTTGGGCACAAACTTCTGTAGAAATGACCATGAAACACATTGTGCACACTCACTATCTTCTCAGGTAAATCCACTGTATAAATGAGCTTCCCAAAACATTCCATAATCGAAAACGACCCAACAAACATTGGTACTAACTTTCCTTTACTTCAGAAACAAACTACATTACTTAGAGGCGAAATCTTGACAAACACCAAATCTCCAACTGAGAACTCTATGTCTATTCGTCGCTCCTTGGCATAACTCTTCTAACAAACTTGGGCTGCCTTCATTCGTTGTCGAATGATCTTAGTGTTATCCATCATTTCTCTTATCATCTCAGACCCAAGTATCAATTTCTCTCCAGTCTCTAACCAATAAGATGGAGAGTTACGTGGTCTGTCGTACAATGCCTCATACGGTGTCGTTCCAATACTCGACTGGTAGATGTTGTTATAAGAAAACTCGGCCAAATGTAGATGGTATTCCCATGATCCTTCAAAATCTAATACACATGCTCTAAGAAGATCTTTCAATACTTGATTAACCCTCTCGGTTTGACCATCTATATGTGGATGATAAGCCGTACTCATACCTAGCTCGATTCCCAATGTCTCTTGCAAACTCTTTCAGAATCCACGATGATTAACGAATCTCATTCACTAATGATACTCTTCGGAATCCCATAGAATTAAACTATCCACTTAAGATATAACTTAGCCAACTTCAATGCAGTCCTAGTCAATCTAACAGAAATAAACCTTGAGCTTTTGGTCAAGCGATCTACGACAACCCAGATACTTTCATTTCCTTCCTTTGTCCTAGGCAATCCATCAATAAAATCCATCGACGATTGCTTTCATTTCCACGTAGGAACTTATAATGGTTGTAACAATCACTTGGCTTCATCTGTTTAGCCTTAACCAACTGACAGTTCATACATTTCGAGACAAATTTCCCGACATCTCTTCTCATACCTTCCCAGTAGCAAACTCGCTTCATATCTCAATACATCTTATTACCGCCAGGATGAATCGTCAATCTAGAGTGATGACATTCTCTTGAAACCTCGTCCCTTAATCCACTTAAATCAGGAACAACTAGTCGTCCATTCTTACAAAGCGAACCATCTCGATTAACTTCAATATCCTTAGTTTCCTTGGATTTTAGTACTTTCATCTTTGATATCCGTACAATTTTCATAAGCATGTCTTCTTGCTTCTGACTTTTGCCAATCCATTCAATGAGAGTCGATCTAATCGATAAGCTAGCTAACATCTTGGGCTCTAACTCACAATGAGATCTAAAATCAAATCCGGCCAAATACTCGAGATGCTTCCATTCCGAAAACATGGCTCTCAAACTCGCATGTCTTCGACTCAATGCGTCTGCCACCGCGTTATCTTTTCTTGGAATATAACTATTCCAAAATCATATGACACCAAAAACTCTTACCATCCCTGCTGCCAAAGATTCAAAACTTTTTGGGAGAAAAGGTACTTCAACGATTTATGATCTGTAAACCACTCAAACCTAACTTCCAACAAATAACGCCTCCAAATCTTCAAAGCAAACACTATCGCCGCTAACTCCAAATAGTGAATCGGGTAATTCCTTTCGTGCGGCCTCAGTTGTCCACTTGCATAAGCCATAACTCTATTCTTCTGCATTAGCACTGCTCCAAGTCCAGTGCCACATGCATCGATGTATACCACCATCTCTTCATTCCCACTTGGAACGGTCAACACCGAAGAACTTATCTGACACTCTTTCGTCCCTGCCGAAAAGGTGGAGGCGAAAGCCTCTATTGAAGGAGTTAACTTTTAAAACGTTGAAGTATCAATACCAAAGCTCCTCCAAAAGATGAGAGGGAGATGTCTGAATACTTCTTATACGATGCATAGATGATATTCCAAGTATCCAACACTACCGAAAAGTGGCTTCCGAGATTATCGGAACGTTGCTTTCGGAAAACCATGGTATTGATAGTAAATACTGCCAATATTGATTTATTTCCCTATAAAGTACTATTTTATACTTGCTCCACAATATTTGCCGAATTCTCATTGGCTTATAAATTAAAATACTGATAGTCTTTTACAGTGCTTTCGTACCAGCTGTGAACAAAATACTTATACATATACTTTAGTCATTTTAATCAACATTGTAACATTTCCTAAGGAATTTATACTTAGAAAATTCATAACTAATTTATACATCCATGAAAAATTATGAAATTCAAAACTCATCTCTAAAATCATATAATAAACATCATACTAAAAATCCATGCCAATAGTTGATTTCTAACTATAGGTTTTACCCTAAACCTAACCATTTCATGTATATAACAAACCATATGAACATGTCAACATAGCTAAATGATTTTCCACCAACTATAATGATCATGAAAAACCATCATCATAAAACACAATTTTCGGCTATTTTCCCAGTGACTGAGATACAAGGATAGGAGAATTATTCACCTTGATTAGTTGAGATTTTGAGATTTGTTGGCAAAGTTTCCCAGCTCTAAATCCTAGCATTTTCTCTTCTCTTCTTCCTAGCTTTAACGGTCGACCACCTTAGTGTTCTTTAAATTTTTGAGCAAATGAAACAAAATGTGGTATTGTATGAGTAGATATAGAAACCCGAAAGTTTACACTTTTGTCCCTCTCATATTCCCTTCCATATGCAATATTTCATTTGTTTCTAAGATCAACCTACTAGTTAATCCATTAAACCCAAATTGCATTTCCTCCGCTTTTTACATTATTCCCATTTAAATTCATGATAATGTTATTAAACTTAGGGGTATTACAAATAAAGTAAGAGAACTAAAGATAATTTTATACAAAACGATTGAAATTTTTAAGCTAAATGGACTCAAACTAAATATAAGATTTGCAATTTTTATAAATATGCATGTTGTATTGTAATTTTTTTATCAATATACATATTGTATACAATACATGAATTGCAATTTTTAAGACCTATTGTACCAAATTATAAATATTCATTAAACTCATATTGAAAGTTCAAAAGTTTTATGTCGTTTAATTAAATAAAATTTATGGATTTAATTATAAACTAACATGATGAAATTTAAAAGAATTTTATAAATAGTTGTAAAAATTATTAAATGCTGAATGTCAAATGACAGTGGAAAACATGGTAGAATATTGATTGGAACACTTTTAAATTATTGGATTTGAAAATAAATTATCGACCGAATATTAAAAAAGAAAAGAAAAAAAGGTTAGATGCTCGTTGAATCAATGACACTATAAAATTCACCCATTTAACTATTACTCAAGATAAAATGAGAAAATAAATCATAAAATTTGGATTGTAAGAGAGAAATCAATCTCTACTAACCAAACAAAGAAAAAAAACCAGCAAAAACACCAAAGCACTTGGAACCCGAAAGTTTGAAAGTAAGACCCAAATAATAATTAAAAAAAAGAAATATTATACAAAAGATCACAATGCTACAGCAATAAACGCAACTTACAAGTTCAAAATATTAGAATCCAGAAGTCTGAAAATTAGACAAGAAAAAAACTACAGAAACTAAATATTATACAAAATATTAGAATGTTACAGCAATAAACGCAACTTACAAGCTCAAAATATTACAGTATATTCACCAAAATTACATTTGAGATCTTGCATTACCACACACATTATACATAACCCTCTACAAACTTGATTAGGGAATAAGTTAACTACTGTACGAGTTTGGTAGGAAATACGTAAGCCATCTGCCAAGTGCCTCAGATCCTCTGAATCACTGCCACCTCTATAATATTTCAGATAACACCAATAAAAGTACAAGCTTTTGGGGGTATGAATCAATGGTATAGGAAATAAATTGGAGATGGGAAGATGGAAGAAAGAAATCAAATAATCCTGAAAATCCATTAAAAAATGTCAGCTTTAAGGTACTTTCTGTCCATTTTCGTTTATCTTCAGCTAAACAATGATGGGAGCAATTTTGGAGAAACCATAGCAGCCACAGATTGAAACTGCAATTATGATCAGTAGTTGGGTCAAATTTTGTCTAAAACTTTGCAATTAAAAAAATGTCAGCTTCAATTATATTTTGCAACTACGGACTGAAGCAAAAAATGGCCTCAGTATGCAAAGGGAAAAAAACCATATACATGCAGATGACATTGTAACTGAATGAATTTGGAAAGAGTATTAAGAATAATCTAAAAACTATAACTTAACTAAAAATACGACTCAAATTTGAAAGTTATCGAAAACAATAATTTATTTGACTGATTTAGCAACTTTAAGCATTGGGGGAAAAGACAAGAAGAATGATGATGCTGATGAAGAATCTCATTCAACTAGAACAGTCACAAAATGACAATCAAATATTGAACTACACATAATATTTCATCAACAGGGAGGTAAAATGGTATACCTTTGGTTGCTTGTACTTCTCACGAATCACATTAAGAGGGCAATTGTTTGTATTCATTTGCAACTCCTGCAATGCAATAGCTGTCGGCTTAAGGTCAGAGGCCGTGTAAGAAGTATAATGTACCAGAGACTCATTCTGCAAAATACATCCAAAAATGCAGACAGACTAAATGAAAAAGGATCAAAACTAAAATATACAAACAAATTATATGAAACATCGGCATTACTACTACTACTAATGATAATAATAAAGGTATGCTAAAAGATGTACGCAGTTAAAACATACCCATGGGTGAACAGACTGGTCCAATGTCCATCTAGCTAGGAAAACAGAAGCAGCACTAATAATGGAAGGCATAAATTTTAAAAAGTTGTACTCGATCAAAGTCAGTTCAGCTAAATAATTTGCAAGGTGACTCAGAGCTGGAGGAGGAACCTGTATTTCAATAGAAGGCAAATTAATATTTAGCCAATAAACGAGGATATTTTATTGTATACTTACAAGACCTTCTTAATGCACACCTTGTATGATGCATTTGCAACACGAATAAATCTCCTGCAGGTGATAATTGATAACAGAAACTCATTAGAAATAAATTTTCATAATACTGTTAGGAACAAGAACAATACAAGCTTTTGTATTTTACCTAAGAAATGTTTTAGTTGTGGGAACAGATAGTCGAAAACGCAAAAGTCTCAGCACGTGAATTTCCATTTTGATTACCTGGTATTCAATAACAGTCAAATCACAGATGGTTTTCTTCAACAGAAAAACACATTAGCAATCCAATCAAAAATATTGACCAAGAATTCCCCAAAAAGGAATATATATTTTCGGCTATAAAAAATAGGTATTGTTCTTAGCCCCTGATATCTCAATATTATTCACAGGCCATCCGAGGGACGAGCATTATCTTTTGTAAATATTAATGAGATGCATAAGGAATTTGTTAATTTTTAAAATTCAGCAACTGGCATGTAAATTAACAAATATAATTAACTATAATTATTTTGTAAATTTAAATTTCATGCTAAATTTGGATGATCCAAATATTTGTTGAGGAGAAAAAATATAAATTAATTGGTTCAATCAAACAATTAATTTGGCTTGCATATGGGAAGACATGATCTGGATGTTTTGAAAGGAAACTAATTGATTAGTCAATTAATTAACTAGTTAATATGAAGAAATAAATTATTAGGTATGGAGAATCAATCAATAAAAGAAAATAGATTAAAATCGAGATTACGCCATCTATTTGTATTAAAATCAAATCATGAGTTTGAAAATATAGATGGATAATCTAGAAATTATATTTCTTCATCTCCAAGTAAACCTTCATTATCAAGTCTATTTACATGTAGAAGTTTTATCTTCATATGTATATAAGAGTGTGAGAGCATCCATCATTATCCTTCTCTCTTTTGTACTCTTTTCTGCATTGGAACAAAGAAGTTGTTGGGTCTCCGTGAACAAAGAATATTCATATCCGAACCATATCAAACCTTTCGTGTTTTTTGTTTCTGCAAATATTTATGCGAGCCTGCATAATTGATTTTCTTTTTTAAGTTTCATTGGTATCTAAATAGACAATACTAAATCATGATCAAATAATAACGCTTCTACTTAAATTAACATAAATTTCACTACAGTTTGGTATCAGAATCAGTGTTATTATCCTTATTTGAATATTAATGGCTACTTATAGTAAGTCTGTTGGTAGATCTGGTGTTAATTATGGAATAACACATTTTGATGGAAATGGAAAATTTTGGTAATTGAAAGATGAAGACGGAGGCTGTATTAAAGAAGAACAAACTTATAAAGTTGTTTCTGCACTTGAGAAATCGAAACATATGGATGCAGCTGATTTGAAAGAGACAGAAGATGAAGCTCTTACAACAATTCAGTTGAGCCTTTCAAATAAAATTCTTAGAGAATTCTCTCAGAAAATGACAAGGAACGAATTACAGGACGCATTATCAGATGCATATCAAAACAAGTCTGTCACTAATAGGTTGTTCTTCAACAACTCTACTCGTCCAAGATGAAGCCTGGAGCCGATCTCATGAATCATGTATGTAACACCCCCGTGTATTCTATAACTGTGGAATTAACAAATTAAAGTATAATTAATTTGAAATCAAAGAACTAAGGGAAACGGGATACGTCATTGCGTTCGTCTCGGAAAAATACGCGAAATAGAGTCCGAGTTTTCGAAAAACGGAGTCCGTATGAAGAAGATATAGCCTCCGGAAGTTTCTGAGTCAAGTCTAAAATTAAAAATCGGGCCCAATTGGCCAGGGCGGGAAAAGTCCCGCCTAAGACACCCAGGTCGACTGGGCTGTCGACCTGGTCTAGCCAGGTCGACAGAGCTGTCGACAGGGCTGTCAACAGGGCTGTCGACCTGGTCCAGACCCAGGTCGAACCCAGTCCACCCTGGCTGGCCTAGTCTATATTGGTCGATTTCCAGAAGCATGCTTTGTCATTAGGGCTAGGTGGCAGGCTCTAATTGGTCTCTCTTTCGAATGAATGGCTACGATCAATCCAAGCAACATCGATGGTCCTAATCAGTTCATAAACTCTATAAAAATGACCCTAGACTCTACCTAGGTTTCTTACAATTCTCTAGCCTCTATTGCTCTCTTCTTCTAATAAAAAAATAAAAATGGCGTCGCTGCTCTGCTGGAATTAAAACTAGAAGATAATCAACATCAGCCTAAGCAACTCAATTCAAACTAGAGATTAAAGTTTCTGCAAAGATTCTACAACAAGTTAAAGTTCTTTCTTTAATCCAATCAAGGCAAGTACAGTTATTTTCCGCTATAAACGTTAATTATAATTTTGATATGTTCTTAATTCTGAATCTGAGATTGTATATATATTCTCTTCTGTCAGATTTGTTTTTCTGTGATTGTTCTGTATCCCTTTTCTTCTTTTCTGTTTTTATAGCCAGGCTACCACGAGCCTGTGCCTAATCTCATAAGAGATGAACGTATGAACGCAAATTTTGGGATAAATAATGAATGATGCGAAATTTGACAAGACTAAATTGAATGTATGACTTTAGGTCTGAGGCATAAAATATATGGGACATATGCATAAATTTGACTATGAACATATAATTTATGCATGTTGTATGCATAGTTATGTTGTAATTTAGAACTGTAATTAATGAGCATATGTTGTAAACTAGATTTGGATCTATGCATATTCTATGATAGAAGAAAAGAGGAACCATTGTAAGATTACATATGATTTGAGACTTTGGACAAAATGCATATAAAAGTCAAGATCTGATTTTTAGAAGATATGATTTAAAGATTTATATTGTTGGGTATAGTTGCATAATGATTCATGACTCAAAAAGAAGAAGATATGGAAACTTAGGTGTAAAGATTTACATTAATTAGGATATCTATTATTGTGATTACACCTAAATAGGGATTTTTGGATATATGGCATGCATTGAAATTAATGGTTATATTTGGTATAATTTATATGTGAATCTGCTGTAAGATGCTAGTTTAACAAAAATTGGAACATATGTTATATGGCAAATTATGTCCATATTCTGCGCTTATGCAAACATGGAGTATATGTTGTGAATCATGACAATTATGTAGGCATATGAATTTAGGCCAATTTATGATTGAGCAAGGCATGTAAATAGAACTTTTAGAAATATTAAATTTGCTAAATCTGCTAATTTGTCAAGTTGCCTAAACTACTAGTTTTGTTATATTGCCTAGACTGCTAATTAGATTGAAATGCCTAATTTGTCGGTTGAAATGCTTAACCTGTTATATGCCAAAATCTGCTAGGTTGCTAAATCTGTTAAATCCGTTAAGTCATATAAAATCTGTTATCTGCTATGTTGATATAATCATCCTGTTATTGATATAATCTGAATTGGCATATTTATTGGGAGTGCGCATAAACGGTAAATTATTAATTAATTGGCCGCAAAGATAAACATGGCTAACTCGAGGTTAGAATGAGTTTGCGGCGTAAATCTGCCCGGAACCGCCCGGCACATCCAGTGGCCGCAAACAATAGGTTCTAATGTGAGAAGTTAGTCATAACATGCGTAAGACACGAGGTTAGGTCTGGCTTGTGGCAGAAGTCTGCCCGGAACCGCCCGGCATATCCAGCGGCCACAAGCTACCGACCTAATGTGAGAGGTCTGTGCATTAATAATTAATTAATGCAAAAATCTAAGATAAGAATGACGTCTAAAACGTATTGGGGAAAATAGGGTTAAACCAAAGGGATTAATAGATGTAGTAAAACCCGTCCATGAATCTGTAGGCCCAATACAAAGTTAGACAAATCTGAAAAATCTGTACATCTGACCTATTAGTCTGAAAACTTGTTAACTTAATTTGTGAATTAGTAAATCTGAATTTTGTATGTCTGAACTTGTAAACAAGTTAATCTGAAATCTGTTAGTCTGGGGACACAAGGTTAGGAGGGGAATTACTTGTGTCATCTGTTGTTTGGAACCCATATTAGTCAGTAACCCTTTCTGGTATCAAAACTTTGACCCAACAGTAGGTAGGGTCCGGGCACGCTTACTGAACTAATTATAAGTGGTTCATTCTGATAATGGCGAGGGGTGTTGATGGTGCGTTCCAACTGGGTCATGTGCGTGCATGGATCCCGGTCTGCCTCTGAGGATGTAAGACGCCGTGACATCTGTAAATAGGTCTGTGCCAATTGGTTGTCACTTTAGGGAGTGATACACCCTACTGTGGGGCCGACACAGGATATTTATGTATTAGGGAGCCGATCGCTTGGGGTAGGATTTTAGGGTACGCTTAGTTCTGTCTGTTTCTGTTGGTACCGTCTGTTTCTGTTGGGTGGTAACACCTGTCTGTTTCTGTGTGGTACCGTCTGTTCGGGTGGTAAAGGCCCATTACTAGTGTACACCTAATTCCACATTCTGTCTCCATAGGGATAAATCTGTTTCTTCTTCTGTCTGTTTCTGATCGGGTAGTAAAGGCCCATTATTAGCATTCTGTTTCTGTTAAAGTATTCTGTACCCGTTCCTGCTTCAATTTAGACATTAGGGTGACACCTAATTCTACTATACTAGTATTAGTGCAGAGAAGTGTAAAACAATAGTTTATATCATTCTGTTTTTCTGTTATATCTGCTACACCTGTTATAGTTATCTCACATCCAGTTTTATGTTCATATCATATTATTATTATCTGTTCATATGCTGAAAGTCACTGGACTTGCCAGACTTTTTGTCTGACCCTTGTTGTTTCGCCTCCTTTCTTCCGTTCCCCCCCCCCCCCTCCCCCCAGGTTATCCAAGGAGGGAAATACTTTAGCTTGATCCGGATTTCTCTTTGCTTGAAGTGCTTAAAGTATGGCTTAGCTCTGTATAGCTTCCGTTCAATGGGGATTATGATTTTAAACTATGCATTTTGAAGGCTTTTGTACAAGACTGATATTTTGTACTTGAATTCTGAAATTGAAAGGATGTAACCATATTAATTTCTGTTTCCGCTGTAATAAAGTTAAAATTTTTCAAGTACTGTTTTATCTGTCTTGTAAGTTTCTGTTCTGTTTACTAAAATGCTCCACCAAAGTTAAGGGCATTCCCTTTGTGAGTGACCTTAACGGAGGTGGGGTGTTACACTTGGTATCAGAGCTGAAGGTTACCAGATTGGGTAAAGTTTTTGAAAACTGTTTTCAAAAAGGTTTTGAAAGGAAGTATTTTCAAAAATAAAGCTTATTTTGAAAAACATGATCCCCAAGAGCCATATTTCTTTCTTTCAGTCCTTTTTGTATTGAACCTTTCCTTTTTCGTTCCAGCATGTCTGAAGCATCTGAGATACCAGAGGGTGTTCATGTACCCGGTTGGTTTCGTCAATATCTTGAGGCTAGGACCGCCGCTGCAGGTCCAGCAAATGATCCCCCTCCTCCACCCCCTCCTCGTGCAATTGCTTTCTCAAAGATCTGTAGAGATTTTAGGGCCATAGGTGGGAAGGATTTCAAAGGAACTGAATCATTCGTAGAAGCAAGGAATTGGCTCAAAGAAACTGAGGATCTATTCGTTATCTTCGAGGTGGACGATAGGCAGAAGGTACAGTTGGCAGTATGGCTGCTCAAAGACGAAGCTTCCTACTGGTGGGAAGTCACTAACGCCGAGAGGCCGGTTGAGACATGGATGGATTTCAGAACAAGGTTTGAGACAAAATTCCTCTCGCAAGCTGAACGAAGTTTACAATTGGGAAAGTTCTTGTCTCTTAAGCAAGGAAGTATGACGGTCAAGGAATACGTCAACCAGTTCAACCAACTAGCAAGATTCGGATTGGATTTAGTCAACACTCAGCATAAAAAGGCTCTCCGCTTTATTAAAGGATTGAATGAGTCACTGCACAGCCTAGCCATGACCCATGTACCCATGGGAGCAACTTACGAGAAATTGGTGGATATGGCACTACTGCACGAGGAAGACAAGGGCCCGAAAGAGACAAAGAAGGAAGAACCACAGAATAAGAAAGCGGGGCCCAAAAAGGAAACACAAAAGAAGGATGAGAAGCCTGAAGATAAGAAGGGGAAAAAGTGCTTTACTTGTGGGAGCTCAACTCATCTGAACAAGGATTGCAGAAAAAGGAAGGGCGCTTGCTTCAACTGTGGGGAGATGGGACACTTCACTAGGGACTGCCCGAAGAGACGAGGACAAGGAGGGCAGGCGAACACTCTTGAGGCTAGTGGCTAGGATAGAAATAGGAAAATTTCTATAGTAGGTTTAATTTCTTTATCTGATTGTGACTTTTTCTGATTTTGGTATTTTGATTTTGTAATCGATACTCTGCACTTTAATGCTAGTATTATTTCTGAATTCCGCTATAGACTCAGACCCATAAGGGTTATGGATCATCTGTTTGAGACTGGGGTTTGAGGGATATCTGTGTTAGGCGTCAAGTATGACGCATACATTCTGAGTTTTCGTGGGGTGTCAATTTGATATTGGTTTCGGTCTTTGGGGCCGATACTTAGGACCCATGTCTAATGGGAACCAAATTTTCGTTCTATCTGTACTCGCTTCCATCATTCGACTGTATCCTATCGATCGAATATTTGAACTTTAGGTAGAAACTAATGGGTGTAAACATGTGTTTGAGACATGTTATGTTTGATGGTTGCAAGTGGATGCAAGTGGTTGCTAGTGGTTGCCCGTGGATGCATATACACACACTAGGCACTAGATCGGCTCGAAAACACTCTCATACTGCATATGGATGGGTGAGCATTTTTCAATTCTTGTGGATGCAAATTGGTTGATTCAGCACATGGATGTTGCATTTGAGTGAATGGTTGTGCACTCATATAGAAATAATATATATCATCAGAATTCTATTGCATACATGTTGGACTCATGGCACTGACATAATTCGCATTAAGGAGGTCAACTGAATCAGTAGACCGCCTGATCTTTGCATTAGATAAGGAACATATACACGCACTTTTGCATATGTTCATACAACATTACAAGTTTTCTAAGGACAATGGATGCTTGTGGATGATGGTTGAGTAGATGGGTGATTGGATGGTAGGACACATTCTTCTTAACTTGAAGATTTCGGGGACGAAATCCTTTTAAGTGGGGGAGAATGTAACACCCCGTGTATTCTATAACTGTGGAATTAACAAATTAAAGTATAATTAATTTGAAATCAAAGAACTAAGGGAAACGGGATACGCCATTGCGTTCGTCTCGGAAAAATACGCGAAATAGAGTCCGAGTTTTCGAAAAACAGAGTCCGTATGAAGAAGATATAGCCTCCGGAAGTTTCTGAATCAAGTCTAAAATTAAAAATCGGGCCCAATTGGCCAGGGCGGGAAAAGTCCCGCCTAAGACACCCAGGTCGACTGGGCTGTCGACCTGGTCTAGCCAGGTCGACAGGGCTGTCGACAGGGCTGTCAACAGGGCTGTCGACCTGGTCCAGACCCAGGTCGAACCCAGTCCACCCTGGCTGGCCTAGTCTATATTGGTCGATTTCCAGAAGCATGCTTTGTCATTAGGGCAAGGTGGCAGGCTCTAATTGGTCTCTCTTTCGAATGAATGGCTACGATCAATCCAAGCAACATCGATGGTCCTAATCAGTTCATAAACTCTATAAAAATGACCTTAGACTCTACCTAGGTTTCTTACAATTCTCTAGCCTCTATTGCTCTCTTCTTCTAATAAAAAAATAAAAATGGCGTCGCTGCTCTGCTGGAATTAAAACTAGAAGATAATCAACATCAGCCTAAGCAACTCAATTCAAACTAGAGATTAAAGTTTCTGCAAAGATTCTACAACAAGTTAAAGTTCTTTCTTTAATCCAATCAAGGCAAGTACAGTTATTTTCCGCTATAAACGTTAATTATAATTTTGATATGTTCTTAATTCTGAATCTGAGATTGTATATATATTCTCTTCTGTCAGATTTGTTTTTCTGTGATTGTTCTGTATCCCTTTTCTTCTTTTCTGTTTTTATAGCCAGGCTACCACGAGCCTGTGCCTAATCTCATAAGAGATGAACGTATGAACGCAAATTTTGGGATAAATAATGAATGATGCGAAATTTGATAAGACTAAATTGAATGTATGACTTTAGGTCTGAGGCATAAAATATATGGGACATATGCATAAATTTGACTATGAACATATAATTTATGCATGTTGTATGCATAGTTATATTGTAATTTAGAACTGTAATTAATGAGCATATGTTGTAAACTAGATTTGGATCTATGCATATTCTATGATAGAAGAAAAGAGGAACCATTGTAAGATTACATATGATTTGAGACTTTGGACAAAATGCATATAAAAGTCAAGATCTGATTTTTAGAAGATATGATTTAAAGATTTATATTGTTGGGTATAGTTGCATAATGATTCATGACTCAAAAAGAAGAAGATATGGAAACTTAGGTGTAAAGATTTACATTAATTAGGATATCTATTATTGTGATTACACCTAAATAGGGATTTTTGGATATATGGCATGCATTGAAATTAATGGTTATATTTGGTATAATTTATATGTGAATCTGCTGTAAGATGCTAGTTTAACAAAAATTGGAACATATGTTATATGGCAAATTATGTCCATATTCTGCGCTTATGCAAACATGGAGTATATGTTGTGAATCATGACAATTATGTAGGCATATGAATTTAGGCCAATTTATGATTGGGCAAGGCATGTAAATAGAACTTTTAGAAATATTAAATTTGCTAAATCTGCTAATTTGTCAAGTTGCCTAAACTACTAGTTTTGTTATATTGCCTAGACTGCTAATTAGATTGAAATGCCTAATTTGTCGGTTGAAATGTTTAACCTGTTATATGCCAAAATCTGCTAGGTTGCTAAATCTGTTAAATCCGTTAAGTCATATAAAATCTGTTATCTGCTATGTTGATATAATCATCCTGTTATTGATATAATCTGAATTGGCATATTTATTGGGAGTGCGCATAAACGGTAAATTATTAATTAATTGGCCGCAAAGATAAACATGACTAACTCGAAGTTAGAATGAGTTTGCGGCGTAAATCTGCCCGGAACCGCCCGGCACATCCAGTGGCCGCAAACAATAGGTTCTAATGTGAGAAGTTAGTCATAACATGCGTAAGACACGAGGTTAGGTCTGGCTTGTGGCAGAAGTCTGCCCGGAACCGCCCGGCATATCTAGCGGCCACAAGCTACCGACCTAATGTGAGAGGTCTGTGCATTAATAATTAATTAATGCAAAAATCTAAGATAAGAATGACGTCTAAAACGTATTGGGGAAAATAGGGTTAAACCAAAGGGATTAATAGATGTAGTAAAACCCGTCCATGAATCTGTAGGCCCAATACAAAGTTAGACAAATCTGAAAAATCTGTACATCTGACCTGTTAGTCTGAAAACTTGTTAACTTAATTTGTGAATTAGTAAATCTGAATTCTGTATGTCTGAACTTGTAAACAAGTTAATCTGAAATCTGTTAGTCTGGGGACACAAGGTTAGGAGGGGAATTACTTGTGTCATCTGTTGTTTGGGACCCATATTAGTCAGTAACCCTTTCTGGTATCAAAACTTTGACCCAACAGTAGGTAGGGTCCGGGCACGCTTACTGAACTAATTATAAGTGGTTCATTCTGATAATGGCGAGGGGTGTTGATGGTGCGTTCCAACCGGGTCATGTGCGTGCATGGATCCCGGTCTGCCTCTGAGGATGTAAGACGCCGTGACATCTGTAAATAGGTCTGTGTCAATTGGTTGTCACTTTAGGGAGTGATACACCCTACTGTGGGGCCGACACGGGATATTTATGTATTAGGGAGCCGATCGCTTGGGGTAGGGTTTTAGGGTACGCTTAGTTCTGTCTGTTTCTGTTGGTACCGTCTGTTTCTGTTGGGTGGTAACACCTGTCTGTTTCTGTGTGGTACCGTCTGTTCGGGTGGTAAAGGCCCATTACTAGTGTACACCTAATTCCACATTCTGTCTCCATAGGGATAAATCTGTTTCTTCTTCTGTCTGTTTCTGATCGGGTAGTAAAGGCCCATTATTAGCATTCTGTTTCTGTTAAAGTATTTTGTACCCGTTCCTGCTTCAATTTAGACATTAGGGTGACACCTAATTCTACTATACTAGTATTAGTGCAGAGAAGTGTAAAACAATAGTTTATATCATTCTGTTTTTCTGTTATATCTGCTACACCTGTTATAGTTATCTCACATCCAGTTTTATGTTCATATCATATTATTATTATCTGTTCATATGCTGAAAGTCACTGGACTTGCCAGACTTTTTGTCTGACCCTTGTTGTTTCGCCTCCTTTCTTCCGTTCCCCCCCCCCCCCCCCCAGGTTATCCAAGGAGGGAAATACTTTAGCTTGATCCGGATTTCTCTTTGCTTGAAGTGCTTAAAGTATGGCTTGGCTCTGTATAGCTTCCGTTCCATGGGGATTATGATTTTAAACTATGCATTTTGAAGGCTTTTGTACAAGACTGATATTTTGTACTTGAATTCTAAAATTGAAAGGATGTAACCATATTAATTTCTGTTTCCGCTGTAATAAAGTTAAAATTTTTCAAGTACTGTTTTATCTGTCTTGTAAGTTTCTGTTCTGTTTACTAAAATGCTCCACCAAAGTTAAGGGCATTCCCTTTGTGAGTGACCTTAACGGAGGTGGGGTGTTACAATGTACATGTTTTGACCACTTTGATTATGAACTTGAAGACAACAGAAGTTGATATTACTGATGAGGCTCAAACTATGATCCTTTAATGTTCCTTACCTAAGAAGTATACTGCATTTGTTAATTCCATGATTTATGGTCATAGTAAAATTAGCATGTCTGATGTAAAAGCCGGTCTTCATAATGAAGTATTACGATATAAATTGACGAGAATTAGATTGGATAGTGATACCGAAGGTTTATCTATTCAGAGAGGTAGAGGCCAAAGCAGGTTGAAGAAAGATGGAGGACGGAATTCTTCAGGGTCTCGATCTAAGGGGTCTAAGAAGTTGACTTGTCACTATTGTAAGAAATCGGGGCACTTCATATGACAATGTCCCAAGCTTGAAGGTAGAAAAAAGATCCAAAACAAGCCTCAATTTCCACAATAGAGAAATCAGATACAGAAAGCAATCTCGATGCATTTACAGCTTCTAGCTCTTCTAGGAAGAAAAACTTACGGTTGATTAATTCTAACGCATCCTATCATATGACACCTGATAGGAATTGCTTTTCCACTTATCGTGAAACTGATGGAGAAGTTATGATGGATAATGATACTTCTTACCATATGATTGGTGTTGATATTGTGATGATTAGGATGTTTGACGGTGTAATTTGTACAATTACTGATGACAATTACCTAATTTTGAGGAGGAACTTAATTTCTATTGGAGCACTGAGTAGACTTGACATGAAGATTGTAGTGGAAGGAGGGAAAATGAAGATAGCAAATGATTCTATAACTATTATGGAGGCATGAAAGCAGGAAATCTTTATCTATTAAAGAGAACTACTGTAGTTCGTGAATCAGCTTCGATTATATTTGTTGATTCGGATTCATCCAAATTATGATACTTACGGATGGATCATATCGGTGAGCGCAACATTGATGAGTTAAGAAAACAAAGATTGATTGATGGAGTTCATCATTCAAAACTTGGTTTTGTGAAGAGTGCGTCCTCAGAAAATATTCGAAGATTTCTTTTGGCATAAGAGAGCATAAAGCAAAAGTTGTTCTAGAGTATATTCATACAGATGTCTGGGGTCCCTTCCCTTACCAGTATTTGAGTGAAGCCAAGTATTTCGTCTATAGATGATTTCTCTCGAAAAATATGCGTATATTTTCTTCAGTTAAAGAGTGAAACCTTTGCCAGGTTTCATAAGTGGAAATCTATGGTAGAGAAGCAGTCGAGGAAGAAATTGAAAGTTCTTCGTTCAGATAACGACGACGAATTTGTATCATATAAGTTCATCGATTAATGTGAGTCTAAAGGCATTAAGAGGCACTACACCATACCAGGCTACCACCAGTCTAATGGAGTTACAGAAAGGATGAATTGGACATTATTGGAGAGAAGGAGATGCATCAGACTGACCGCTAAATTGAAGAGATTTTGGGCTAAAACTTTACCTATGACAGCTTTCCTCATCAACCACACATTTTTTATTGTCATAGATATGAAGATTCCTGAAGAAATATGAAAAGAAGAGTCACTTAGTCAGCTATTCATTTCTCTCAATGTTTGACTGTCCACTTTATATGCACGAGAGTAAAAGTAAGTTGTAACCTAGAGCTCGCAGTGTATCTTTCTAGGTTAGAGGAGATGAGTAAAGGGATATAGATTGTGGTGTCATATGAACAAGAAGATCGTTATGAGCAAACATGTAATTTTTTATGAGAATACTATGTTGAAGATGGAGCCTTCCACATCGGATGACAATGAGAGGACATGTGAAGAATACCAGACATAAAGCAAGTCATCTGTTGACTCTTTCCATAGACATTCAAATGGTGTTTCTGATGACATCGTGATTGATAAGGATAATACCAATTTTGGCATAGAGGATCAAACTCAAGGTGGAGCTCAGTCGGAACCTAGGCCTATCAGACAAAGAAGAAAGCCTAAGTAGTTTGATGAGTTTATTGAATTGTGCATTGAAGATGTTACCTTTGATTATATGACAACATATGCTTTAAATGTTGTCTATGATGAGCCATGTGATTATAGAGAAGTTATTGCATCAGTTAACAACTTCAATTGGTTAGCTACTATAGAGAAGGAGATTGAATTATTGCAGAGAAATCATACTTGGATTTAATGCCTCTTCCAATCAACAAAAGAACTATTGGATGCAAGTGAATTTATAAAATGGAACAATATGACAAAAATGGTAATCTCGGATACAAGGCAAGATTTGTTGCAAAAAGGTATGTTCAGAAGAACAGGATAGAAAATTATGATATCTTTGCTCCAGTGGTTAGGCATATTTCTATTAGTAGTCTCTTAGCATTAGTTGTTCATTATGATATGAAAGTAGAGCAACTAGATGTCAAAACTGCATTCTTCCATGGTGATCTGGATGCAAAAATTTATTTTAAAGCAACCAGAAGAGTTCATTGACAGTAGCAGACCAGATTATGTTTGCAAACCAACAAATATGTATATGAACTGAAGCGGTCTCCTAGGCTATTGTACAAGAGGTTTGATAAGTTTATGATTTCACAGGGATACTCCAGAAGTTTCAAAGACCAGTGTATTTATTTTAGAAGATGTGATGATGATATGATTTATTTGTAGTTATATGTTGGATATGTTAGGATTGTCTCACATGGTCTTAAGGAGGAATGATGGTTTGGATACAATAGTCCCACATCACGGAATATATTGAAGGAAATGTGTACAAGTATGAGCTGGTAGGCATGTAACATTAGGGATTTCTTTTGTTCTATGGGAGTTGTGTGCCATAGGATTACCTCGCATGTTATTAAGGAGGAATGATAGTTTGGATACAACAGTCCCACATCACGGAATATATTGAAGGAATTGTGTACAAATATGAGCTGGTAAACACGTAACATCAGTGATTCCTTTTGTTATATGGGAGTTGTGTGTCAGCTCATATGCATGCAAGGAAGGGGGGTTTTGTTTCAACCGTCGTTACATAATAGGATATGTTGATTGCATCTTGGAATATGTTCAGAATTAAGGAGTTGAAAGCAGAGCTCAGTAGAGAGTTTGACATGAAGGATTTTGGAAAGGCAAAAAGAATATTTAATACGGAGATAAGCAGTGATAGGAAGCGAAGAGAGTTAAGGCTCACTCAGGCGCAATACATCGAGAAAGTTCTTGCTCGATTTGGAATGAAGAGAGTCAAACTGATTGGTACTCCATTAAGCTCACATTTTAAGTTCTTGATAGGCTTATATATACGACTGATATGCTTATCCTAGTGTTGTTGATAGTCTTATATATGTGACGGTGTGCACAAGACAAGATTTGGTCCATATAGTGGATGTTGTGAGTCGATATATGTCTAACTCATGCAAAGATCATTGACAAGCAGTAAAGTTGATTCTAAGATATCTTCGATCCATTTCTTTGATGGGCTTGTTATATGATCGAGTAGATGGTGACATCTCTCTTAAGGGATACTGTGATTCTGATTATGTTGGGGATAGAAATGCTAGAAAGTCAGTGTCGAGCTATGTTTTTACACTTGGCAAAGGCTCGATTTCATAGAGATCAAAGCTATATTTTTAATGGTTTGGAGTATTTAATAAAACCAAAGGAAAATACAATGCTTTATCATGTGCAAAGAACATGCCTAGAGATCTCGACGGTTCCCATACATGAATAGGCAGATTTAGCCGTTTTCAATTTCAAATTTATTGAGTTATATTAAGTATGAAGGGGATGGTTGCTCGCAAAGAGCATGCTTAGGGATCTCATCGTTCCCGTTCATGGATAGGCAGACTTAGCCGTCCTAAGCTAGGAAACTAAAGAAATTTATTAACTAAGAGATGGATATTTTAAAGTTGACTACAGAGCATGCATAAAGATTAAGTCTAAGCCCGTACATGGTTAAGCCGACATAACCATCCAAAGCCAAAAAACTAAAAATACAACATCTAGGAGGACGAAGCCCTGACAACCAAAGCTCGAAAGCCAAAATCCTAACAACCAAATAACAAAAATCCCAAAAGCCAGAAATCTAGATAACCATATCCAAAAGTTAAAAGACCAGAATGCCAAAATCCAAGAGCTAGAAAAACCAAAATCCAAAGTGTGAAAGCCGAAGAACTAAAAAGCTAGAAACCAAACGATCGAAAACCAACTTCCTAAATCCGCAAATCCAGAGAAATCCACATCAATCAATGATCAATCCTCCCGAGCCACGCCCTAGCTCGTTCCTATTCTGAGCCAAAGCAAGCATTTGTGCATGTTCCGATAGTGCAGCGCGATTCCTAACATATTGTGTTAGCTCGTCGCGTCTGACACGTTCCTCGATCATATTTCGGAGATGCCTGCAGTCGTTTGTGTTATGGTCATCAAGCTCATGAAACAAACAACGTCTTCCAAAATCTCTTTCCTTCTAAGTGCGCTCCCACCTTAGAGGTTTTCTGAATGGAGCAGTCGGGTGAACATCCAAGTAAATTTCCTTCAGAGTATGAGTAAGTTTCGCATATGAAGGGAACTAGGGTTCCCTCTACTGCTGAGTATTTCGATTGTTGTCAAATGGGACTTTTCCTTTTCCAGAGTCGGACGATCCTTCGCCATTCACTATAATAACCTTGATAGCTTCCTTATCGGTCCAACATCATCTTATCATAGAAACATATCTGCTTCAAAGTAAAACTCGTCAAGATCTCTTGGTGGAACTCGTTGCAGCGAGATCTTGAAATCCGTCTTATCCAAAACACCAGAAACAACCATAAGAACCATGGACGGATCTGGTCGGTCGACCGACGCTACACCGCATTAAACCTGTTAACTCCAAAAATGGCGACAACACCTGATTAATTGCGAAAGCACCACCCTGTGATGGGGAAACAGAATAAAGCAGTAAAAGTAAATGAAAACAAGAAATAGAAAGCAGGGAAAAGAGAAGACAATTTTATAGTGGTTCAGCATGAGATCGAGCCTACATCCACTTTGAACAATATTATTATAATCTTTGTCATGTCAGATACAATATAGTATATATGATTACAAATATCCACAAAATAGAGAATAATAAACAATCACTGGTACTATTGGTTATCGGAGTATCACGATAACCAGCCTAGGTGACCTAGATTTGCTATCTCTGGATAACAGGCTTTGCTGTAGAAGGAGAATAATGGTTGCTAGAGATGAAGATATGACGTTGCGGAACTTTGGCTGAGCAAGGAAATCAATCTCCCTTCATGTTGGAGCTTAAGGGGTATTTATAGGTGTTATGGAGGAAGTTGGGCCAGATCCATCAACATGGAGCCTTCCACTAGCATGCTGACCCATCCCTAAATTCACATGGCAAAATATGTTAAATACATGGATCAGTACCGGTCCATGATGGATCGGTACCGGTCCATGGAGTTAGCATTTTTTGTGCTTCGGGTCTTAAGATCGTGATCCCCATGCCTTCATTAGCTTTCGGATGTACTTTGGTATTATTTGGTCTTGGTCTGATGTTGCATCAATTTTTACTTCTTGCCGTCTCAACGCTTCAGTCCATTGAGTGGTGATACTCAGACAGATTAGATTGACTTGGAATCTCATATGTAGCCTCATGATGATGCCACAGAGAAACTAGGATGAGTTGCGAACTCATTAAGGCAAACCCCATGGGTCGGTAACGATCCATCATGGACCGGTACCGCTCCATGGACTTAACTGTTTTGAGTCCTAAACTCTTGGCAATGCTCTATCTTGCTGTTTTGAGTCCCACCCCTCACATTAAATTCCAATCAGCATCATCAAACAATTTCACAAAATTTTTCCAATTAGATTACAAAAGGTAAGATTTCACAAGAGTAATTTCTTCATTAGGATTTTTGAAAATAATGTGGATTGATGTATATACCAGAAGGTTCATGGGAATAACATTTGATTTTTAATACATTAATGATATTTTACTTGTAACCAATGATACCAATCCATCACAAACTTACAATAGGTAAAAAATTCCTTTCCAAAAAATTTGATATGAGAGATATGGCTGAGGCATCTATGTATTGACATTAAAATCAACAAAGACAGACCTCGAGGTATTTTGGCGTTGTCTTGGAAACACATAACAGTGAAGTTTGAGTAATCTAAACGAAGGATGATTCACAAGTGTTGCCCTCGTTCTGAATAATGATAAGGCCATTGGACCAAGGGTCGAAGGATGATTTTGAAAGTGAACAAATGATGAAACATTACATGCTTCTACTACAGGAAGCCTTATGTATGTTCTTATTTGTACAAGGCCCGACAAAGCAATTGCCATTGCGATATTAGGATGAAATCACCAGGGCTTAAACCACTGGAAAGCTGCAAACAAAGTAATAAAGTACATTCAAAAATCAAGAAATAGTTTATGTATAGATGGAAAAATAATCCAAATGTGGTTCGAGACTCAGATTCTATCTTTGTTGGTTGCGTTGAGTCATGAAAACCAACATGTGCAAACATCTTTTCTAACAATGTTGTATCATCCAGATGTGTCAAATAGGTTTTGATGGATGCTTCTGCAATGGAGGCCAAGTTTGTTGTTTGGAGGCTACTACTAAACAGTGTATAGCTTGACAGTTTTGATTATAGATTTTATCTATATGCCAATAAGAGTATATTGTGATAATTCAAAAGATAATTTATGGCTAAGAACAACAAAAATGAAAGTCGAAGTAAAGACATTGTCATTGAACATTTAGTCATAAGAGAGTGTGCTAAAGACAAGGTAGTGGTTAATGAGCACTTTAGTTCTGAGTAGACGATCCTTCATACTTGATCCTTTGACTGAAAGCATGCCAACACTGAAATTCAAGGATCGTCAAATACATACAGTGGTTGATTCCATCGTACGGTTTTAGCACTGCAAATAGTGTTATTCAATGAAACTCTAAACTCTTATATAATGCAACATTTTCTCATATTCATGGCATAGTCAATGTTGCCAAAAATCTCAAATCTTACGATTCAATTTGCATTTTGATTAGAACCCAGATAATACTGCAGTCGTGAAAAATCATTCAATCCATATGGGTATATTCAATATACTTATTTGGATCATAGTTCCAATTATATTATTTTCTAAACACAATAAAAAAGAAGATTAAAAAAAAAAAAAAAAACGAGTTTTAGATGTGGACGTAGTGGTTCAAATATCAAAATCAGTTTCAAAGAGTGTAGAAAGCTTTAAATAATGATTCTTTGAATCGCATTCTGAAAACCTTGTTGTTATTGCATACTTACAGCATAATAGGAGCACTGATCATAAAAAGCATTGTCTCCCTTGGTTTATTCACTTATTCAGGAAAAGCTATTTTTATAGTTGGTCCTCCCATCAAACCGTGATTACAATACCAATATTCGTGGTTTTTAAATAAATGAGCAATAACTGATTTTCCACTGCAATTAATGACAATTTGTTTTTTATTTTTTTAATTCCCACAAGGATATGTAGTTTGCAAAGATTGAACTGTCAACCTTAGAGCGTCGTAGGTCCTAACGAACTGCACTACCTCTGCGGCTACAACTAACGATTTTTAACAACAAGAACAATTGGACCATTAACATGTTCCCTAAAAACAAATAGAATTCGGATGAATGGTTGCATTCTTCCACTTAGTCCATATGTTTGATTTAATTTCAGAACTTAATCTCATCAATTATCTATTTTAATAATTAAATACTCTAATAATGAAAATAGTTCCTCAACTCACCGAGCCATAAAAAAGTGAGTGAAACTGTGAAAGTTATTTGTGGATCAATTGCAGGAGGTACGTTTATCTAACATTACCAGATGTTGATCCTTGTTTAGTCTTAGTTTACATCGGGATAAAATTTATGCTGACACGCAGAAGGACATTACAGAGAAACTAAAATGAAAACGAAACCACAGGATCAGCCATGGAAAATATGTTGTTAGATGATACTATATAATGCATGTAAATTATACCTCAGCTTTGGTATACGTGCTGTCAGTAATTGAGCAGAACTCATCAATAGGAGTAACACAAATCTCTTCATACTTTCTGCATAAAATCCTTCAAAAGTATTAGGATATAATATATTTACGCAAAAAAAAAAAAAAAAAAAAAAAAAAAAAAAAAAAAAAAAAATCTTTTAAATGAGTAATACGTTAGTAATTACTTATAGAGAAAACTGGATGGACGAAAAAAATATTGGTAATAAAATAAAATAAACAGCTCTGACCGAATTAACACGACAAAAATCAGCAAATACCAAGGGTTTGGTCATATCCAAATAAATCACAAGCGGTACTTACGAGGCGATTAACATGCATGTAATGCCAAGCAGTTGCAACCTCTGACGCTCTATGTAATTTTCAGAGAGATATCGGTCAATCAAATTAACAGCGAGATAAAGTGTATCTGGGACAAGTCTGTATTCATCAGAAACCTGAAACCAGAAAGTAACAACTAAATATGATTGCCCCAAAAAACCTGTAGATGAATGTTATTATATGACATGGATTATGTATCTGAAATGCAGAGGAATGAGTAAACAAGTATAAACTTAAACATAGCTTAGATATTTAAATGGAAAACACAAATCTGATGTGATTTTTGTCCTCGGCTCTGAAACTTAAAACTAGAGTACCGGGACAGGAAAAGGCAAATGGCAAACCACAGGATTTACATACCTCAACAAGCCAGTCAATTAGAATACCCCTCATGCTCTGATTTACATCTTTCTGCACCGTTTCCATGAAGTCTGAATCAGGTGTGCTGAATTGCTGGTAATTTGGAATAGTATTTTAGGTAACCATATTCAGACCAATTAAAAAATAATACCCCATTCAGTTAACTCGTCTAATTTGATGTCTTTCTAAAAAAAAAAATGTGATCAAGTAGTACACTGAATGTTGCAGAAAAATTAATATACATCTCAGGAAGCTATACTTGGCACGTAAACTTAATAATCAATAATCATACTTAAAAAAACAAAAACAAACAAACAAACAAAATGTGCTGGAAAATAAATTTTCTCTTTACCACAAGTATAAATAAATAAGAGCAGCAGGAAAGATAAATGGAATATTTAGTTCAAGGGCCAGACCTCAGCAGCACAGTGGAAACTATTGATTTCATGGGAATAAGAGCTGCACAACAAGGGGTTTGTATGTTCGGAATCAATATCTACAATGTCCGTATCAGATAAATTTCCATGACCATCGTTAACTGCATAACAAGAAAGGATTATTAAAAAAAGAGTTAAAAATGGACAACGCTGTTATAAGGAGTCGAGAACAGAATTAAGAAACAGAAAATTTGACTACGTTTACCAACAACTAACCACACAGTCATACTGCTGAAGCAAGTCTACAATGACAGGTTATCATACTAAAGCTTACACATTTCAATCCATATCCTTTGTTTTTTTCGAGTTATTAATAGTAATAGTCAAACTACATCTTAGTTAGTTAGACATTTTATTTTCTAAAAAAAAAAACGTATTTATAGGGAATTATGTTGCACACCACTTCTTGCACGACCATTGGATTCACATTTTGTTCTATCGTTGTGTTCTTCGTTTTGAATGGTGAGATCTCGAAAATATTTTTGGTCTGATGGTAGATGTTCATCGACATGGTTTTCAGAAAACGATTCAGTTTCGATGTAAATGCCAGAGACATAATCACTGTTCTTCCCATTGATATGCCCCGAACATGATTTTGGCATGGAAATACAAGGCCTTAACTTCAGCAACACCTTATCCTATATATTAGCCAACAGGAAAACTGATCAAACACCGGACAAGCAAAGAAAGGAAAACGAACAATTTTTTGAGATATTGTAGCATAATAAGAATGACTCGCTAATTTAGGATGATGCATGTGCCATGTGCCAAAACAAGA
Organism: Allium sativum; assembly: GCA_030737875.1. Lineage (NCBI taxonomy): Eukaryota > Viridiplantae > Streptophyta > Magnoliopsida > Asparagales > Amaryllidaceae > Allium > Allium sativum. Next base: position 879,017,733 of record CM060918.1, on the reverse strand, counting down.
GTCTAATATGAAAACAAAAAAGGGGAAAACCCCACTGCACAAGCTATTATGTTACAAAGTAGCATTGACTTGAAGTAAACAGGAAAAAGCCCTAACTCAAAACCCTTAACTGAGAGCAACAAATAGGTTAACCTTGACAATTTGGCTAACCGCATCTAGCAAGGCTTAAAGTGGAGGCCTAAATTATGGGTGCAAGGGATATAGCAGCATTGGTTCTACACTTATACAATGCACTTCAGACACATGCACAAGCGCATGCACGTGTGCGCACACATAAAAGAAGCAGATGGTGCATATTTTCATTTCAAGTTTTATCTGACTACTGGGATAAGATACTTGGTGGTTCGATCAGTTGACGAGTTTCTTGTACCACAAAAGCAAAAAATGAACTATTAAGAACCTGTAACTTTGTTACACTGATGTATCCAGTAGATAAATCAGAGCAGATGTTTCTGACATCCTTCAGCACTTTTCTCTTCTTGTACTGGGGTGCTACACTTGGAGCACTACAATTGTCCTTATCTCTCTTTGTTTTGCCAAGCTGTGTTGATCTTTTATTAACCCCAACAAGAGGAAGCTTCATATAGAGCATCTCATTTGCATTGCAAGCAACGGCTCTAGCTCGAGTAATTCGGCCAATAGGCATCAACTTGATAGCACACACTCCATTTTCTTTCTTCATCGAACAAAGGAATTTCAGACGACCTGCCGAACACTACCAAGTCAACAATAAATTAAAATGTTAAAGGCGAAAAGAATAAATGCCCAATAATTTATATCACACAGCGAACAAGGAGCTTAGAAAGGATGAGGAAATATAATTACACAAACAAAAAGGGTAATTGTAAGAGTAAGCCAAAGAATTGAAAGCCCTAGATTAGGAAAAATTACAGTATCTAATCTTAATATCGAACATTCTATTCTATGCACAGAAACCAAGATGCTACACCAAAAAATGTCTTTTCCTTATCATTTTATAGTAGGTTTGTTTTCAGGACCGCTTCTGGCACGGTGTAGGCACTGAACATCAAATTTTGAAGGGCATCATTATTATTTTTCCATTGTATTTATATGTTGGTATATCTTAAAAATTGAACTCAAACTTCAAGCCTGACTATTTAATATTATCCATTTACTCCTCTCAAAATATAACAACAGGGAAGGGGGACTACTTATAAAAATTAATCTAGCATTAATATAAAAGGTTATATTCACTTTTTTGTATTGAGTCCCTGCCACCCCCCCCCCCCCCCCCAACCCAAAAAAAAAAAAAAAAAAAAAAAAAAAAAAAAAAAAACAATTTGATTCCTACAGTTTTATTCGCTGGATTGAGCAGAATTAAACCATATAAATTATCGTTTAGAAAACTGCATTGGACATCATAATTGTCAGTACTCTATTTTTTGTTTAAAAAAAAATTAAAAAAACCCACTTAGGGGCTGTTCGCTGCATGAATATCAAGCCTTTATGTATATTCAAGCCCATTTGGTTTTATCTCAATTGTGTCTATAATTTACATACTTTTATTTATTTATTTATATATATATATATATATATATATATATACATATATATATATACCAAACTACTTATAATGTTTTGGCAATGTGAGACTAATATTACAAGTTTTCCAAAAGGTTGTCATTCATATAAGAAACATGAATTAAAATTAAACGCATAAATTATTTCAAAACGAATAAATTAACAAATAAATACCCCGCTCAAATACCCCGTTCGCAGCAAAAAAACGCATTCCTAATGCATTCCTCATTCACTAACGTGGCACGCTCAAATGTCACGCTCGAATACCTCGTTACCGTTTGCCGCAAACGCACCCTTAGTATGACTGTATGCGTTAGCCAAGTTAATACAACAGATATTTAGTGTTTGAATGATAAAGGCGTACATTCATATACATAAATGTACATGCACATAGATATGTATGTATGTTCATGTGTGTGTGTATGTGGCAACACTACTGAAGAAAGACTCGCAACTATTACCATGTCTCGATCTCGCATTGCTAATTATATGTTTACATTGCAATATGTTCCCGTAAAACTAAATAGGAACTCTCGGTTTGTTTGTTGCTTTTAATCACTGCAAAAATCATGTGCAATGACTCTAACCTAGTCAGATTATTACTATAAAAGTTGATGAACTGATTACCTCTAAAATCAATTATTATATTGTTAATTATACCTCAATATTGTTAACAAGCTGACACGATGTACATTCTCCTTCATTTCTAAAAATACTTCAACAAAAAGGTCACTAGTAAGCACGAGCAAGGTCAAAAATCAATAGGACATGTATTCTTTATTAAAAACACTATAGCCCAATGATGTAAATAACAACATTATAACAAATATTGGTCATCAATTCCAAACTGACATCCAGAAAACATAGCTGATTTTATTTGTTGGACATACAGAAAGTAGTAGAAATCAAAGAATAACTAATATGCATCAATCTCCATCCTAAAATTACTACAGCTTAGTTTGCATCATCGTACATGTGCCGAGTAAGACAGGTAAATTCAAGTCAGCTGTTAAATAATACACAGAACCATTTCGGCTCAATTTACAGAAGCTATCGACAATGAAACCAATTTCATGTTTATAATAATCAGCTAGGTCAAATTTTTCTGGGAAGAATAATTTATATGCCTACGCCGAAAGTTCTGTCAACCAGCAACCAATACATATTGTTTTACAATTAGTTTACCTATACTATGATTTGTTTTTACACGTTTTCTAAAACATGTAGGGAAACTACTTATAAGCAACTTATAAATACTTACTACAATGCATATGCTTGCCAACAAATTATAAAGAGATGAATTAAGTTGCTAAGAAGTTAACAAATCATAAACAACAAAAACTTGTGTCTTATTTCAGCTTTTACAGCTAATTTTCATTACAATTTTGATTTATCTACTAAACACTTCTACATTTTAATATCCACTTAATACATTGTAAAAGATACTACTCAAATGTACCTTTTTAATATAAATTTGAAGCTATTTTTAATTAATTATTATATAAGTTGTTCTCAGTTGACCTTGTAAGTGCGGATGAATCCAGAAACAGAGGTTTCTTATTTATTCATTATCCACCAATTGATGATGAGTGTTATGTTAACATCAGAAAAGAAAGCACCAAGCATTTCTTCTAACTTGTATTAATGTAAACAAAATATAAATTTTATGGGAAAATAAGACATAATTTTGCATTTTACATCTGTACTAAAAAAAATAGACTAAGGATTTCATTTTAAATCTTAACTAGATGAAATTTCCCCCACATTGTCCAAAATTATAAACAAAGGAATCACGATTTCTGAAAAAAAAAAAAAAAAAAATCAAAGTACGAAATAAAAATAACAAAATAACTAAGAGCCTGTTTGGGTATAACTTACAAGTCAAAATTTTGACTTATAAGTATCCCATCAAAATAGTGTTTGCCAACTACTTTCTTCTTCTTCTTTATTTATTTATTTATATTTTTGGTTCTCTGGTTCTTTGATTTTTGTTTTTGTTTTTTGCGACTTACAAGTTGAAATTTCAACTAAAATCATAAGCAACTAACTGTTGCTTAAGACTTACAAGCAACTTTTGAGAGAAGCAGCTTACAAGCGATTTGGCAACAAGTAGTTGCCAAACGGGACCTAAGTGTTTAACTTTATACTTCGCGAGAACTGGCTATAATCTCTCTGCATAGAACCAAATAAATAGAATGGTATCGTATTGCATTTCAAACAAAGTCGAGTAAAAAGATGATACGACCCCCTACACGAGATCGTATCAAAGAACTGACCTGACACCGTTGCATCAATCGGAGATCCAACGGCGACGACGCTGGCGGCAGCTAAAGGAAGAAAAAGTGGGTAGGCAAAGAGGAAGGAAGAGACTAACTAAGCCTAGTGAGCTAAGACAGACGCGCCTCTTAATATAAATCCAAAGAGTGATTTAACGACGTTAACATTGCCGTTAGCCGGTTTTTACTAATCATTTGGTCTTCTTTCTTTTCTCTTTTTAATCGGGATCTTGGTAATGAATTTTTTAATCCAAGATCGGATCCGTGATCCGACTGAATGGGATACTTCAGTTCTTTGCAATCTCTATTTTCTACCAAATATATGAACTTTAGGCTTATCGTTCAAATTGTTGGGACTTCATGGTTTAAGAGGGAGCATATTTTATCTTCCTCCACGACATTCAATCAATATTTTCTACGTTTGTATAACTAAAATATAAAAAGACTTCAAATCATATGGCCATTATTTATGAAGTCATTTTAATAACGCCCCAAAAAATGTCATATTAGCAACTAATAAAAACATCATGGATCAGTTTGCTCTAAACAACACAAAGTTGATTGTTTTTTTTTGTTTTTTTTTTTTTTTTTTTTTTCTTTTTGAGAAAATGTTGCTCCAATAAAAAAGCTTAATTGGAAAAAAATATGAAGAAATTGCCCTGAAACAGAATTGGAAAATGTTGCCCCAGCAAAAGGTTTCGATGAGGAATCTTTTTTGGGGAAGTTGTATTGAAACAGACTAAACAGTTGAGCTCCAGATGACCACGCACAAGTACTACCACCACACCAATTACATTTCTTGAACATTTAGTACAATAGTCACTGTGACACTCCACCTCGAGACGGACCATAATAAAGAGTATTAACGAGTAATGTCGTCTATTAGAGCAGAAAATAGAGCTGATTAGGAGCGACCATCCGTAATTTCGTATTAGACGAGTATTGAGTATGTCGATTAGGTGTATAAAATTTTCTTTTCTTTTCTCAGGTGGATCGACATACTTAATATCTCTAATAGAAAACCACGATGGTTAAGGATCGTTTTAGAACAATATACAAGACATCACAGATCACAGAGCAATTACACATTAATACAATCACAAAAATAAAACATGTACATGTGCTACGTGTCAAATAATATACAACATAATGAATACAATGGTGTACAATTGAACAAATATACAACAACTCAAATACACGAATAAACATTAGAATGAGTCTTCAAAAGATAGTCCAAATTATACCAATTACCAGCAACCCACGAATCAACATTAGGCTGAACCTGAAATAACTCGGTCTGAAATGAACATTTAAACACACAGGTCAGTCTAGTTTACAAGTTAGTTATAACAACACAGGATATGAAATGATATAAATAAAATTCATTTCATCACTAAAAGGAATTGGATAACTCAAGATAACAATCGACTCATGAGACACTAAAGGCTAAGCGACCTATAAAATCCCAAGAACCACATGATTTACTTACAAGAAGGGGGTTAAATTTAACTTCTTCATCTAGGTGTTATGCAATAAGCTAAGCACCAGATACATTAACAACAAGGAAGACCCCCGAGACAACACTTAAACTCGTCTCACGAGTTTAAGTAACACATAAGAAATTCACCATTTAAAATAACTCCAATATAACTCAGAATTATAAAATAGGATCCAAATCATCATTATCCATTAATTCAACAAAACAACATAAATAGGATCTAAATCCTCATAAATCATCAGAACCTCATATAACTCGGATAAGTTAAATACCATCAAAAAGGAGCCTCATGCTCCAATATAGAAATCAGGTAATGAATGAATGGATTCTCAATCCAAATAACCATCTCATTGTATGATTGTAAAGATCAAGTCTCAAATCATAAACAACATTAAAATATAGACCCATCACAAATAAATAGCACGTGCTCTCACAAAAGAATATAGCTCCTCAAGCTATGATATATATTGATCCCCGAGCAATAGCCAAGTACTTATACATTTTCAAATTAGGCGTCCACCACTGCGATCCCCAACCGAGTGTATCTTGACTCCCCGAGTCAAGTGAATACGTATATAGGACTCCCCAAGTCATAGCTTCATTGAAGCGAGTACTGACTCATCTCAATACATAATGCGTCATCAACCCTCAATCAGTAACCCAAACAGTGGTAATTATGTGTCACATACCACACGTTCTCACTGTTTGGTATACAAGTCGCTTATCAAGTTCGCACTAGAAAACTCAGAAAATCATCATCTACAAATCTTCGACTTCAATCAGACTATACTGGAAGTAACTGATTTCGTATACCATTGTGTCTCAAACCATGGGGTTTACGATGTCGTTTAACATGCAATATGTTATCTCGAAGAGTGCAGAAAGGTGTGATCTTTATATAAGACAATACTTGTTTTTTAAAACAAGTTTTAAAAAAAACGAAAATCGATTGTCCTCTTTCCTTAAAACCATATATTGTAAAATATGTTTTATTCTATTGTTTTGAGGCCATTTATAATCAAAACTGAAATCATGAAAATCATTCAGCTTTAAAACTATATTGAAAATGTTTGTTTGTTTATTTATTGAAAATTAGTTTTAAAATGAGCACATATACATCTCAGAAAAACCTGTGAAAATAACACACGGAAATCAACTCGGAATTTCACCAAACTCAGACTATAAATTGGCGATAATCTAGGCTTCTACACTATAAAAGTAAGACAAAACAAAATGTAGCGACCCGAAATCCCCCAATCTCCAAAGAGACGGAAAAGGCTGGATTGAGTTGAAAACACGACAAATCAAAACGCAAACAGTAGAACACTTCATTATTGTTACAACAATTTATATCAGAGTAAAAGAATATAACAGAGTATGAATAAATAATATGCATCAGAAAAATATCAGTGATTAAAATTACATTAGCAACGGAAAAATAGTACATAATACAACTAAAAGAAATACACGGATACAGAGCTTTCCGAATATAGCTCCAAATGTTAATCCAGGATCCTGGAAAACAAATATCTGCAAAAACCAAAACTACTAGCTGCCCGTGTGGAAAATATGAGCACCCAGAGTTTAGGTTAAAACAATAAACTCCAGTCAGTCATGGGGCTGGTATGAGAACTAAAAACAGTTATTAAACTTTACTTTAAAATAACGTAAATCACGGGACCATGCCGTATGTCACAGAACGAGTTTACCCCCATGAATACCAGTACATAAACAACAACCAATAATATATATATGGATCTACAATGCATCAACCAACATGCAATTTTCTAATCTACCCATTTAGGCTTAACCTCAAACATAGATTTTCCAAGTCCAATTATCTTTACAGAAATTATTCCTTTGGACTTTATTCCCGATTTCTTATTTCAAATCATTTGAAATACATGTCTAGCTTTATATCAAAGTAGATTTCACTTCCGGATCACAAACCAAAAACATTTGGAAATATGAATTCCAAAACATAACAATGCAAACAAACAAGTATGCAACCAAATATCGCGCTCCCCGTCGACAATGCAAAGGGCATGTACCTGAGCAACTAGATATATATATATATATATATATATATATATGTGCACCTCCCACTATGGAGCAGACTACACTGACGATGCTCCATTCCACACTTTGGGGAACTACACCGCCATCTCACCCATACTTTTAGTCGCTGGGTTACCCGAATCTTTAGCCATATACTAAATCATTTCATATCTCAAAGTAGGGAAAATCATTTTACAATATAATAATCACAAGTACTTTCCAAAATATAGTACTTTACATTAGCAATTCACACATATGATCAGTCTCTATTAATCACATAACCTTTGAGCTCGTGTGTCTCAAAGACGGGTGTTAAGTAAGAGAATGAATTCTCCGCCACCAAACAGATACATCATCAATAGCAACTAATCGGTTACGTGTTGAACTACAATGTAAAGCCATAATACATTTCGAAATCATTTCGACAACATCGGGTTTAGCCCAAGAAATCCTTTCTGTTTTATAAAACATTTTTATAAAACATTCCCTGTCCAAAATCTGAAATAACACTTCTTTTCACTTAAGAAAATCATCATTTCAAAATCATTCATTAAATTTGAAATGAACTACATCGCTAACACCACATAGTCAAATCATGAAATGTTTCACTAGGTGTTCACATACAAATAATTCTACCCAACCCAATGCTAAATGTAAAAGCATATTTGCTCATAAACAGGTCGAGCACAAACCAAACAATCAATCACAATCAATATCAACAACCAAGAATATTTGGTTTATACCACATCTCATGTTTTGGTAAATTTAATCACCATCTATTCATTCCAATCTAACTAAAGTTTTATTAAAACTCTACTTAGTTTTAATCTTCAAAAATCATTACTTAATGATTATTCAACTTTCTGGAAATTTATCCTGCCTTTAACTGGGTTAAAGAATCAATGTCTTTTAAAACAAAATTCACGATAAACCCAAATTCCTCTTCCATCAAAATGGAATCTTCACGGAAATCATAACAGTATATAATTGATATAAATTTCTATATCAAACTAATACTATAAATGGAATAACGGCAAAGCCTTTTAAATTTTCCATATATAGTAACGATCTTCCTTTACAGAAGCTCATCTCAATTATCACTAAATCGAATCCCATTCAATTCCAATTTAATATATTAAATTGGAAAACTTTCCTTTGGAAAATTCCATTAATCTTATTTAAATGATTATAATTTTCAAATCATATCTTCATTGTTAATTGTGTTAAAGAACGACTGTTATTTAAAACATTGTTCACTATAAACCCCAAAACCCAATTTGGTATTAAATATAAGACTCTGAATAGAAATAATATCGACTTATATTCAACACCAAATTCTGAAACTAACGGATATCGTATTGGAATAACGATATCAATATCTTCCAAATTCCTCAACAACATCCATATAATTATGGAATTCCATATCGAAATATTTCGGATATTATTTCCATTCAAATCCAGTCCAATTCATACGTTGGAAAATTCTAGTTATACTAAAACCATTTCTCAATCCAATTTATTATTTCTAAAAATAATTGGATTATTATTCTGGTTAATTACTAGTTCATTTCGATAAAAATATATTTTTTATCTTTCCAATCTTGGAATTTTTCATCCAAAATCTTTCCAAATCATTTATTATGATTTTACACAATTTTTCCATATTTTTAATAATTTTATTAAGGCCCTTACAGTCGGTTTCCAATAATGGCCATTGAACTACATCCATAGCGATCTTTTCCAAAACTGATTTGGACATATCTTAAAATCTAACCATTAGATTTCAAATCTCTTACATTCATTGGAAAGCTCTTTTTAATACGAACCCAACGGTTCTAGTTTTACAAGAATCTGACAGTCGGATCTCCCATAATGTCAATTTGAAGTCAATGGTCGAAATTCGCGAACGGTCGCTGTGCGGCGCGTCCTATTCAAGCCATTAAATATATATAATATATATATATATATATATATCGTCGATTTCAATCCAAAACGTATTTTATAAATCATTTATAAATACGTTTTAAAACGATTTCAACTTCATTTCCAATTTTAAATCAAAATTGAATATTCCATATCATGTCAATTTTATACAGTGCATATATATGTTAAAAATTATATTTTTAACAACCTAGGAATTATTCCGTTACATGAACTTTTTATATATTTCATACATACGTTAAAAATTATATTTTTAACGAACAAATAGTTATTCCATTACTGGACCATTTTATGCATCACATATATATGTTAAAAAAAATATTCTTAACGAACAAATATTTATTCCATTTCATGACCATTTTACATAATGCATATATATAATTTATACAACGTATATATATGATTTATACAACGCATATATATTTTTCACATCGCATATATATATATATATATTATACACATCATATATATATATAGACATATTTCATTCACATCGCATATATTTTTTTTTTTTATTCACATCTCATATATATATATATATATATATATATATATATATTTTATTCACATCGCATATATATTTTTTATTCACATCGCATATATATATTTTATTCACATCACATATATATATTTTTTTCACATCGCGCATATATATATATCTATATATATATTGTTCACATCTCATATATATATTTTATTCACATCGCATATATATATATATATATATATATATATTATTCACATCTCATATATATTTTGTTCACATCGCATATATATATATTTTATTCACATTGCATATATATATTTTATTCACATTTCATATATATTTTATACAACGCATATATATATTATTTACTCCATTTCACAACACAATAAGTCAATTAAATCGTCCATAGTCAGTGGACGAGGGAGGTGAGCTAACAGGCACCATATACAATTTATAATAATTAAAACTGATAAAAATAAAGACTGGCAGTTCATATATGCAATTATAAAATAAATAACTATACAAAAATTATAGTAAGAAGTCTTCACTTTGGGTTCCACTCCGCCATTCTTTATTGGAAGATTTTTTTTTTAACAAAATTAAACAGGCATTTAATTTTGTCAAAAATTCCAAATGCCTCCTTTTCCGTTATGGTCAGTTCCATTGTGTAGTGTTTTTCTTCACGACCCCAACGCAACTGAAACCATTCCATTCCGACCTCGTATGAGAAAGATATCGCATTTTAAACATTAAATTACATAATTATATAAATTAATTAAATTAAAACCTTAATTACCTTTCTCTAATTACCTCCCTCCCCCCCGTAACCTCGTCGCTACCCAAAAACCCAACCCTCGTTCAAAACTCCTCCTCGTCACATGCACACCGGAGCCAGAGACTCCGATCGCCTGACACCATTCGTACCGCCTTGGAATGCTACTCCATCGCCTGCTATATCTCGAAACTCGAGCCCCCCTAGTGCCGGGAAATCCACTCCAAATACCACGACTTCCAACACCAAAATAGAGAAACCCGCATCCCTAATTTTGATCATCACCGGTCAATACGTTCATCTCTCCGAGCTGAACAAAATCTCATTTAGGAATTTCATGAAATAATGGATCGACTTCGAGAAAAAGGGAAGGAATGATTTAAAGATTCCTGTCATTAATCATTTGGAGGCGCGGGTCTCAGAAGGTTGACCATGCAGAAGATAAAAAAGGGTTTTGACCATTTTTTGACCAATCTATATTATATATATACTATTTTAAATTCCAAAAAGTGAGACTTTGCATTCGAACTCCAAATCGAACCCAATGACTGTCGTCCCTAGCTAATTACCCCTATTCCGGACACAATGAGATATGTTTCATAAGCCAATTCGGCTGTTTCAGTCAGTTTTTCTTCAAAATTAAAATATAAATCGATATATATTGAATTTAAACGTACATTTTAATTTACCGGGTCCACATACAGACTCCAAAAATTACAGAAAAATAAATCTAGCTATAATTTGATGATACGATCCTAACAAAGCTAATTTCATCGAATTTGGAGACCATTTGAAAAATGGTCATCTTCTAGTCGATTAAATTCAAACTAAATTGACCAAACGCGTTTAAATTCACCACGCTCATATATTAATTCCAAAAATTATAAAAATTGGAATCTAGCAATAATTTAACATTCTGGATCCAAAAAAAGTGGTTTTGTCAAAAACGGAGGTCGTTTGCAAAATGGCTATTTTAAAAGGGATATATATTATATTAAAGTATATATAAATTCCATAGCGACTATTTTAAATTTTAAACTGGGCATAACTTACAATTTATAAAGTGAAATCTCAATTTTTCACATTCATTAGAAAGATATAATTAAACAGATTCAAATTTTTCTTGTTTCGTCCAATTTTGACTTATATTGAATTCTGTATATTAAATTGAAATTTAAAATTGAATTTTTAAACTACCACGCCATTTCAGGCTCGATTTATAATTAAAATAATTTTATTCGTTCTAACTTCAATTAAATAAATTTTTAGTCGTTATTATTTAAAATAAATCATTTTAAATATTCAAAATCCATTAAAATAGCTAGAATAAAATTTTAAATTGGTTCTGAAATTCTGGGTTGTTACAATCTCCCCCACTTAAAATCTTTTCGTCCTTGAAAAGGAACGGAGCCGAAAGTTGTTTAACTAACCAACTCAACTTTCATTCTAACTTTCATTCTTCAACTTTTCAGTTTCCAAAAATTTTACAATTTCTCAAAAATTTGGCTACACCTTAAATTTTCGAAAAATTTCACCATAACCTCCTTTGTACGGGTTGATATTTAAAACCGCAACTTGCCTCATAGGGCCCTCATCAATTCAAAAGAAAAAGAAAAAGCCAAGAGGCTTGCCAATCGGCTCATAAAATCATCAAACCCTAATAAATACAGTAAATATGAGCGTATTCGTCGGGCGCACAATTTTATTCCTCTTCTTAGCTTCCATGTTATGACCTGTTCATGCATATATATGTACATGTATGTAATTCTAACAAATTTTCAATTCAGTTCAATATTAAATTTGATTTGGCTTAATTTACCTTACATTTTCTTATTGGTTTTATTATTCCAATATTTTAATTAGTTGAACTAATAATCACCCATAACAACCAGCAATCAATTAGTTGATTATCTTTTCAATCATATATCAAAAAACACAAATTTTCGTTTTTTTATTATAATTATTTCTGATTCACCAATTTTTATTGTTTTTTAATACATATACTAAAAAAATCCAATTTTTAGTGCCAAATCCCAACAATAAATCCTATCTAAGTTTTGGTTCTCACACCAGTCAATTGGAAACATATAAATATCCCTCTTTTGAAACTCGAACATAAATACTGATGATGTCCGGACATCACCAGAATTATCCCCAAGCGACTAGAGTGTGATTCTATATCTATCCAGTATATTTGAGGCTTCGAATACACAATAATTACGCGTATATTCAAAATCTTCATATACTCGATTGGCTAAATTCAATCTAAAATAAATATTCAAATACGTATAACTAGATTAAATTTTCAAAACTAAATATGTTTTTAATAAATAATACTCTTCTAACCACTTCTAGGATACTACTGATCCTATCTCTAAAGCGTCATTCTTATTGGATATTACTAGTCCAATCTCTGATGAATTCTTTCGTTCGGTTCTAATGTGTCTTATTCTCGAGCTCTGATACCAAGCTGTAGCGACCCGAAATCCCCCAATCTCCGAAGAGACGGAAAAGGCCGGATTGAATTGAGAACACGATAAATCGGAATGCAAACAGTAGAACACTTCATTGTTGTTACAACAATTTACATCAGAGTACAAGATTATAACAGAGAATGAATAAATAATATACATCAGAAAAATATCAGAGATTAAAATTACATTAGCAGCGGAAAAATAGTACATAACACAACTGAAAGAAATACACGGATACAGAGCTTTCGAATATATCTCTAGCTGTTAATCCAGGATCATGGAAAAGAAATATCTGCAAAAACTGAAACTAGTAGCTGCCCGTATGGAAAATATGGGCACCCAGAGTTTAGGTTAAAACAATAAACTCCACATCAGTCATGAGGCTGGTGTGAGAACTAAAAACAGTTATCAAACTTTACTTTAAAATAAGGTAAATCACGGGACCACGCTGTATGTCGCGGAACGGGTTTACCCCCATGAATACCAGTACATAAACAAAAACCAATAACATACATGTGGATCTACAATGCATCAACCAACATGCAATTTTCCAATCAACCCGTTTAGGCATAACCCCAAACATAGATTTTCCAAATCCATACAGACATTATTCCTTTGGACTTTATTCCCGATTTCTTATTTCAAACCATTTGAAATACATGTCTAGCTTTATATCAAAGTAGATTTCACTTCGGGATCACAAACCAAAAACATTTGGAAATATTAATTCCAAAACATAACAACGCATATAAACAAGTATGCAACCAAATATCGCGCTCCCCGTCAACAAGGAAAAGGGCATTTACCTAAGTAACTCGATATATATATATATATATATATATATATATATATATATATGTGTGTGTGTGTGTGTGTGTGTGTGTATATATATATATATGCACCTCCCACTATGGAGCAGGCTACACTGACGATGCTCCATTCCACACTCTGGGGAACTACACCGCCATCTCACCCATACTTTTAGTCCCTGGGTTACCCGAATCTTTAGCCACATACTAAATCATTTCATATCCTGAAGTAGGGAAAATCATTCCACAACATAATAATCACAAGTACTTTCCAAAATATAGTACTTTACATTAGCAATTCGCACATATGATCAGTCACTATTAATCACAAAACCTTTGAGCTTGTACGTCTCAAATAAGGGTGTTAAGCAAGATAATAAATTCTCCGCCACCAAACAAATACATCATCAATAGCAACTAATCGGTTACGTGCTGAACTACAATGTAAAACCATAATACATTTCGAAATCATTTCGACAACATCGGGTTTAGCCCTCGAAATCCTTTTTGTTTCATAAAACATTTTTATAAAACATTCCCTGTCCAAAATCAGGAATAACACTTCTTTACACTTAAGAAAATCATCATTTCAAAATCATTCATTAAATTTGAAATGAACTACATCGCTAACACCTTATAGTCAAATCGTGAAGTGTTTCATTAGGTGTTCGCATACAAATAATTCTACCCAACCCAATGCTAAATGTAAAAGCATATTTGCTCATAAACTGGTCGAGCACAATCCAAACAATCAATCAATCATAATCAATATCAACAACCAAGAATATTTGGTTTATACACATCTCATATTTTGGTAAATTTAATCACCATCTATTCATTCCAATCTAATTAAAGATTTATTAAAACTCTACTTAATTTTAATCTTCAAAAATCATTACTTAATGATTATTCAACTTTCTGGAAATTAATTTTTCCTTTGACTGGGTTAAAGAATCAATGTCTTTTAAAACAAAATTCACGATAAACCCAAAATCCTCTTCCATCAAAATGGAATCTTCACGGAAATCATAACAGTATATAATTGATATAAATTTCCGTATCAAACTAATAGTATAAATGGAATAATGGCAAAACCTTTTAAATTCCATATATAGTAACGTGCTTCCTTTACAGAATCTCATCTCGATTATCACTAAATCGAATCTTATTCAATTCCAATTTAATATATTAAATTGGAAAAGTTTTATTGGAAAATTCCATTAATCTTATTTAAACGATTATAATTTCCAAATCATATCTTCACTGTTAATTGGTTTAAAGAACGACTGTTATTTAAAACATTGTTGACTATAAACCCCAAACCCCAATTTGATATTAAACATAAGGCTTTGAATAGAAATAATATCGACTTATATTCAACACCAAATTCTGAAACTAACGGATATCGTATTGGAATAACGATATCGATATCTTCCAAATTCCTCCACAATATCCATATAATCACGGAATTCAGTATCGAAATATTCCGAAGATTATTTCCATTCAAATCCATTCCAATTCATAGGTTGGAACATTTTGGTTATATTAAAACTATTTTTCAGTCCAATTTATTATTTCTAAAAATAATTGGATTATTATTCTAGTTAATTACTAGTTCATTTTGATAAAAATATATTTTTATCTTTCCAATCTTGGAATTTTTCATCCAAAATCTTTCTAAATCATTAATTATGATTTTACACAATTTTTTCATATTTTTATTAATTTTATTAAGGCCCTTAAAGTTGGTTTCCAATAACAGCCATCGAACTACATCCATAGCGACCATTTCCAAAACCGAATTGGACATACCTTAAAATCTGACCGTTAGATTTCAAATCACTTATATTCATTGGAAAGCTCTTTCCGATACGAACCCAACGGTTCGAGTTTTAGGAGAATCCGACGGTCGGATCTCCCATAATGTCAATTTGAAGTCAATGGTCGAAATTCGTGAACGGTCGTTGCGCGGCGCGTTCTATTCAAGCCATTAAATATTTATAATATATATATCGTCGATTTCAATCCAAAACGTATTTTATAAATCGTTTATAAATATGTTTTAAAACAATTTCAACTTCATTTTAAATTTTAAATCAAAATTGAATATTCCATATCATGTCAATTTTATATAGTGCATATATATGTTAAAATTATATTTTTAACAATCTAATAATTACTACGTTATATGACCATTTTATATATTTCATATATACGTTAAAAATTACATTTTTAACGAACATATATTTATTCCATTACTGGACCATTTTATACATCACGTATGTATGTTAAAAAAATTATTCTTAACGAACAAATATTTATTCCATTTCATGACCATTTTTATAATGCATATATATAATTTATACAACGTATATATATATATATGATTTATACAACGCATACATATTGTTCACATCGCATATATATATTTTATTCACATCGCATATATATATATATATTATACACATCGTGTGTGTATATATATATATTTCATTCACATCGCATATATATATATATATATATATATTTTATTCACATTTTATATATATATATATTTTATTCGCATCACTTATATATTTTTTATTCACATCGCATACATATATTTTATTCACATCTCATATATATATTTTATTCACATTGCATATATATATTTTATTCACATCGCGTATATATATTTTATTCACATCGCATATATATATATATATATATATTATTCACATCGCATATATATTGCATATATATATTTTATTCACATCTAATATATATTTCATACAACGCATATATATTTTATTTACTCCATTTCACAACACAATACAGTCAATTAAATCGTCCATGGTCTGTTGGCTAGGGAGATGAGCTAACAGGCACCGTATACAACTTATAAAATTAAAACTATTAAAAAGAAATACTGGCAGTTCATATATGCAGTTATAAAATAAATAATTGTACAAAAAATTATAGTGAGAAATTCTCACATTGGATTCCACTCTGCCATTCTTTATTGGAAGATTTTTTTTAACAAAATTAAACAAGCATTTAATTTTGTCAAAAATTCCAAATGCCTCCTTTTCCGTTTTGGTCAATTCCATTGTGTAGTGTTTTTCTCCACGATCCCAACGCAACTGAAATCGTTCCATTCCGACCTCGTATGAGAGAGATATTGCATTTTAAACATTAAATTACATAATTATATAAATTGATTAAATTAAAAACCTTAATTACCTTTCTCTAATAGCCTCCCTCTCCCCATAACCTCGTCGCTACCCAGAAACCCAACCCTCATTCAAAACTCCTCCTCGTTGCACGCACACCGGAGCTCGAGACCCCAATCGCCTGACACCATTCGAACTGCCCTGGAATGCTCCTCCATCGTCTGTCATATCCCAAAACTCGAGCTCCCCTAATGCCGGGAAATCCGCTCCAAACACCACGACTTCCAGCGCCAAAATCGAGAAACCCACAGACCTAATTTCGATCACCACTGGTCAATACATTCATCTTTCCGATCTGAACAAAATCTCATTTAGGGATTTCATGAAATAATGGATCGATTTCGAGAAAAAGGGGAGGAATGATTTGAAGATTCCTGCCGTTAATAATTTGGAGGCGTGAGTCTCAGAAGGTTGACTACGCAGAAGATAAAAAAAGGGTTTTGACCGTTTTTTGACCAACCTATGTTATATATATATATTTATTATTTTAAATTCCAAAAAGTGAGGCTTTGCATTCGAACTCCAAATCGAACCCAACAACTTTCGTCCTTAGCTAATTACCCCTATCCCGAACACAATGGGATATGTTTCGTAAGCCAATTCGACTGTTTCAGTCAAATTTTCTTCAAAATTAAAATATAAATCTATATATTGAATTTAAACGTACATTTTAATTTACCGGGTCCACATACTGATTCCAAAAATTACAAAAAAATCTATCTAGCTATAATTTGACGATACGGTCCTAACAAAACTAATTTCATCGAATTTGGAGACCGTTTGAAAAATGGTAATTTTCCAGTCAATTAAATTCAAATTGAATTGACCAAACGTGTTTAAATTCACCATGCTAACATATAAATTCCAAAAATTATGAAAATTGGAATCTAACAATAATTTGACATTCCGGATCCAACAAAAGTGGTTTCATTGAAAATGGAGGTCATTTGCAAAATGGCTATTTTTAAAGGGCTATATATTATATTTAAATATATATAAATTCCATAGCGACTATTTTAAATTTTAAATTGGACATAACTTACAATTTATAAAGTGAAATCTTAATTTTTCACATTCGTTAGAAAGATATAATCAAACAGATTCAAATATTTCTTGTTTCGTCCAATTCTGACTTATATTGAATTATGTATATTAAATTGAAATTCAAAATCGAATTTTCAAACTATCGCACCGTTTCAGGCTCGTTTTATAATTAAAATAAATTTATTTGTTCTAACTTTGATCAAATAAATTTTTAGTCGTTATTATTTAAAATAAATCATTTTAAATATTCAAAATCCATTAAAATAGCTAAAATAAATATTTTAAATTGGTTCTGAAATTTTGGGTTGTTACATAAAACATAAGAATCATGGTCGAAAACTAGATCAAGAAAAGCATGAAAACACTTTAGGGAAGTCGCCTAAGTTAGCACTGAGGCATGAAATGTACCCAGAAAACTACTCTTGTTATAACTTTGTGATAAGTTTTGAATGACCAAACAATCTCTGATTGGTATAAAATTTGACATGAACAAAACCTATCATCTCGAAAAAGAATCACTCAATTCCGATATGGTATGAAAAATATATGTTGCCTCAAACTTGGACTCAGGCCTGAATTCTAGCCAGGTCCAAAATCTTCTCTTGGTCAACTTTGCGACCCAGTTTAAACAAACAAACGACATCAGAATGGTCTAAAATTCTACATGCATGGAGACAAACTTTCAATCTTTACAACACAAAAAGGATAATCCAAATAGGACCATTATCGAAGGAGATATAGTGCCGTAAAGTTGAACATGTGCGTTGTTATAACACAGCTGGATACATAGAAAATAAACGTGCAATGCCCTCTTTAGGTGTTAACCCTAGTGTCAACCTCCTACATGCATGAGGTTGACCTCCAAGCCGACCTCTTGTGCCTAGGGGTCGACCTCTAGGTCGACCCCTCTTTGGGATTTAGAGCATATACACTCGAGAAAGCTACAGGTTTAAATCACGATGCACCCTCTACTTCCAAGCCAAATTCTGGCAGCCTAACGGTGTCAGATTAAGCTGAAATTAGACATGCATGTACAAGAATATTCTACTACAACATGCAAAAGATTTACCAAAAAAAGCTTAAAGACCGGAAAGTTATGACAGCCCAATGACAGGGTTTGGCTGTGATTTCAGCTCAGAACAATTTAAGCAACATAAGGTAGAAACTTACATATTTTATCATAGGAAAACTATAGATGAACATAGATAACTTGTAAACTGGAAAAGTGTGAGTGCACACTCACCTTGCTTGGATTAGAGGTTATTTCACATGATTTAAGCTTACAAAGAGGTGGCTAGATGCTCCTAAAACCTATAGAAAAGGAAGACATCAACATGCAAAGCCTCTAAGATATTTACAGTAACTTGCAACTATTGATTCCAAAGATGATAGCCTAAAATGGGCTGAGATTACAACACATCTTGAAAGGGAGAAACTTTTCTCTCTTTTTAATTTAATTTTAGATAGAGGGGAGTGGTTTTGGGAGGAAATAGAGAAGGATGGCATGAATTTCACAAGTTGAAGCTTCAGGAAGGAGGACAAGGTTTTCTGAGAGGGAGAAAATGAAAGTATGTAATTTTTTACCTTTTGGCTCCTTCCAGAGAACTCTAAGGCGTTGGGTTTAAGATCCAGTAACCCAATATGTTAAAGTGTTACAAACTGTGACGGCATGGAATTTCGCTCGGTCCGAACCAGTCGCTAAACCGATCCAGGCCGCTCGAAACGCCCTATCGTTTGAGAACACGACAAATTAGAATGCATACAGAAGAACGTTTCACTATATATTACAACAGTGCATCAGATTACAAGAATATACAGAGTATGAATAAATATTACACAGAAATATCAGAGATTTAAATTACATTTAAATACATAGCAGCGGAAAATAATACAATACACAACTAGAAGAGATATACGGATACAAAGCTTTCCGGATATCGTTCCAGCTGTAAACCAGGATCCTGTGAATATAAATCTGCAAAACCAAAACTACTAGCTGCCCGTGTCAAAATAAGGGCACCCAGAGTTTAGGTTAAAACAATAAACTCCAGGTCAGTCATGTGACTGGTGTGAGAACTAAAACAGCTATTAATCTTTATTTTAAATCATTAGGTAAATCAAGGGACCACGCCGTATAACACGGAACGGGTTTCCTCCCAAGAATACCAGTGCATAAAACAAACAGCGCAATGCTAAATAAAGAAAAATGAAGCCGTTATAAGACCCAGGTCCCATCACACAATGCAACGCAGTCGAGGATAGGGTTTTCCCTTATAACAGCCAAAGAATGCTTGATACGTTTTAAAGCAAATCATTTGATACTATTATAAGTGTATAAAACAACTTCAAATCATAAGTATCAATCATAGGCGGCATAAGCGCCCCATCCCACTATGTCGCCATATATAGGGTTACAATTAAAACCGCAAATGTCACGTATTTGGAAATTGGATTTCCATCTATGAACCGAGGCAAAAGATAGTCCTCAACCGATTTCAGACAATCTAGCCCATGTCTAGGCAAGTACTCAGTCAAGCCTTGGAGCGACAGGGCCGGTCCACCGATGTGGATTAAAATTCCTGAACACTACGTTTCCCCACCCTATGGGGTGTAAGTCTGGTCCGTCAGCCGACCAGAATGCATCGGCCGAAACCGATATAACCGAGGCGCCTCGCAACAACAACAACCACATAAGTCAAACTCGTCAGGGCGTGTAAAACCACTGACGCCACTTCTAGCTAGAAAGAAACGTAAGTCCTCCCTGAGGTCCGTCTCCCGTTTTTGGTTCATACCGGGTGTGAAACACGCGAGGTAAACGTTACACAAAGCTACGCCACAAAGGCCGTGCTTTGATCATCACCACAAGACTTTGCTTTTCAACAGAAGCCTTGATCATTTGCATCTTAGCATGCCACACAGGCAAGCCATCCTATGCAACCGATATCAGTCACACAGAATGAAATCCGATGTCAGACACACAGTCCATTTACAAGTCCGTTCTGGGTCTGAACGAAACCGGAGGCACCTAGTACCCCGCATATCCATCGATCTCCAAGCACGTCTGGACGATCACTAACTGTTTCCATCTTCTTGGGTGTACAGCCCAATCAAGATCATCAGTTATCACCCAAACGACGTGAAGACTTCCGGTCTTCGACCATCGTCTTCATCTTCGACTTATCGTCGTATCAGTTATTCAGAATGGGATAAACCCGGTCTTTCCGAATAACTCGCGTATATTTTAAATAAGTGTTACACAAACACAACATACGCCTCATTCCAATTCATTAGTCACTAACCGTAAATTAATCAAGAGAATAATTCCCCAAATATTAACCCCGAAGGCCGAAACCAACATCAGATCAATATCCAGAAAACCATTCTGCTTGGCTAACCGACAGTTAGTTTCTAAATTTCACGTTCAAATCTAATTAAAGATTTAACTATCGCCTGGAGCAAAACTGGTGATACTCCATTCTCGATCTTTTCAATCTAATTAAAGATTCATTAAAACTCCACTTAGTTTTAATCATTATCTGGGTTAAAGAATCAGTGTCATTTAAAACACGATTCACGATAAACCCAAAATCTCATTCCATTAATTATCGGGTTAAAGAACAAGTGTTATTTAAAAACACTGTTCACGATAAACCCAAAAATCAATACCAATTCAATTCCAATTAAATATCATTTAATTGGTACACTTCATTAAATCTAAATAAAAAGATTTAATCTTTTCTCAACTGGGTTCAAGAACAGTGTTAGTGAAGACACCATTCACGACAAACCCAAATCACATTCAATTAATTATCGGGTTAAAGAACAAGTGTTATTTAAAACACTGTTCACGATAAACCCAAAAATCAATACCAATTCAATTCCAATTAAATATCATTTAATTGGTACACTTCATTAAATCTAAATAAAAAGATTTAATCTTTTCTCAACTGGGTTCAAGAACAGTGTTAGTGAAGACACCATTCACGACAAACCCAAATCCCATTTGATATTCAATATAAGGCTCTGAATAGAAAATATATCGGCTTATATTCAATATCAAATTCTACGATTAACAAATGTCGTATTGGAAATAACGATATAAATATATATCTTTCAAATTTCCGTAACAACATCCGTATAATCACAAATTCCAACATCGAAATATTCCGAAGACAATTTCGATTCAAATCCACTCCAATGCAATCATTGGAAATTTTGGTTATTTTCTAAACCCTTTTCAAATTCAATTCATTTATTTAAAAATAAATAGAATTATAATTCTAGTTCAAAACTAGTTCATTTCGATAAAAATCTATTTTTATCTTTTCAAATAGGGAGTTTTTCATCCCAATTCTTTCTAAATCATTTCTTATGATTTTACACAAATTATTACTATTTTTAATAATTTTATCAAGGCCCGTACAGTCGATTTCCATCAACGGCCATCGAACTGCACTTACAGCGACCTTTTTCGAATTTGATTTGGACATAATTCCAAATCCAACCGTTAGATTTCAAATTTCTAACCTTCATTAGAAAGCTCTTTTCGATACGAACCCAACGGTTCCGGTTTTAGGAGAATCCGACGGTCGGATCTCCCGTAATGTCCGTTTGAAATAAATGGTCGAAATTCGCGAACTGCCGCGGCGCGGCGCGTTCTATTCAGGCCATTATATTATATATATAATATATATAATATATATTTCGTCGATTTCTATTTAAAACGAATTATATAAGTAGTTTTGAATTCGTTTCAAAATCTATTTCAACTTCCATTTCAATTCAAAGCAAAATTGAATTCTTCTTTATAGATTCGTTTCAAAATTCATTTCTATTCAATTCAAATTTCAATTCAATTTGAATTCGCTTTCAATTCACTTTCAATTCAATTCGAATTCGTTTTCAATTCAATTCATTTCGAAATCGTTTTCAATTCAATTCATTTCGAAATCGTTTTCAATTCAATTCATTTCGAAATCGTTTTCAATTCAATTCATTTCGAAATCGTTTTCAATTCAATTCATTTCGAAATCGTTTTCAATTCAATTCATTTCGAAATCGTTTTCAATTATATTCATTTCAAAATATTCGATTTCGAAATCACTTTTCAATATTCATTTTAAAATGAATAAAATCGATATAAATATCGTTCACGTCAAAATGGCGTCAATCTAATCCTCACGGCTTCACATATTTCTATTTTCAAATATTCTATTTCAAATATTTCTATTTCAAATATTTCTATTTCAAATATTTCTTTTTTTTTCGAAACTGGAATGAGGCCCAATCAATTACCATATAATGTTAATTATATGGGTTTTCTACAACACATGTATATATCAACAACGATGAATAATCAACTATCAACCAAAGTGCACTACACTGTATAAGCATCAAATATAGACATTTAACGCTTATAGCAGCTTGTCAATCAATCGATCGACATATTTAATCAATCAGGATGAGTGAACTTCAAATTTCATCCTAACACCCGTGTGGGGTTTCAAACAATCAAACACATATTTTATTTGTGCAGTTAGGCGATGTGTAAAATTTATCGACCCAATCAACGTCATTCAAATAGGTGTACATAAACAAACCGTCTGGTTTGTAAATGAATATTTATTTATTCACATTCACGTTAAAAATTATATTTTTAACGATAACACATTTTATTTTAACATATGAATTTCTATTCAGTTCATTCGTTAAATAAAATGCTATTTTTATTTTTCTAACTTATTTTAGAAAATTTCGGCGGCATAACGGCACGATACTAGAAACGGGACAAGGCCTAGCCTTATCCCCGGTCTAGTGAAGGCCCACGCCATTCACACATCAATCAAATCAATTCGTTATGCAAACCACAAACTTTGGAGTAAGGGTCTAACCTAGCCTTACTCCTTCGCCTTATAACGGCGCACGTCTAATCCTAACCAATTTATCGATTCGATTTTTCACACCACAAACCACATTCAAACCAATATCGCAATCAATCACCAAACAGTCAAACAAACAAGTCCATGGTCTGTGGACGATTGTGTCGGGTGCTACTAAGCACCGTCTGCATCCTAGTATATATATATAACTAGAAATAAAATAGAAAGGTGAGAAATTCTCACTTATAGCTATCCTAGCTCCACGGCTCTTCATCTGCAGAAGTCTTCCTCGTTATCGCCTCTTCGTCATCTTCGTTGCCCGTAGTCACTATATATATAAAAATCGATTTTTTTTACTTCAAAGTTCAATATATAAAAATCGAATTTTTACTTCAAAGTTCAATATATAAAAATCGAATTTTTACTTCAAAGTTCAATATATAAAAATCGAATTTTTAGTTCAAAGTTCAATATATAAAAATCGAATTTTTATTTCTAAGTTCAATATATAAAAATCGAATTTTTATTTCTAAGTTCAATATATAAAAATCGAATTTTTATTTCAAAGTTCAATATATAAAAATCGAATTTTTATTTCAAAGTTCAATATATAAAAATCGAATTTTTATTTCAAAGTTCAATATATAAAAATCGAATTTTTAATCGAAGTTCAACATACAAAAATTCTATTTTTAATCGAAGTTCAACATACAAAAATTCTATTTTTAATCGAAGTTCAACATACAAAAATTCTATTTTTAATCGAAGTTCAACATACAAAAATTCTATTTTTAATCGCTTCTTTCATATAAAGAAAATCCATATTTTATTTACTAAAAATCAAATCTTGTTGCTGTTGAAAATCACATCTTTTTCTGTTTTAAAAAATCAATCTTTTTCAGTTTTTTTTAAACTATATAAAAATCAGTTTTTCTTTTGTTAAAAATCAGTTTTAAAATTTTATAAAATCAGTTTTACTTTGTAAATAAAAAAAACAGTTTTACTATGTAAATAAAAAAAAAACAGTTTTAACATACATAATAAAAAATCAGTTTTTTTCAGTTTTTTTTTTTTCATTTTTCTTAAACAAAGCAAAATAAAAATAAAATAAATAAATTAAAAATTACCTGGGGGCGCTTGGGGAATAGGGGTGGCCGGAGGCAGTCGCTGGGGGGGGGGGGGGGGGGGCGGTTGTGGGTTTCGCGGCGCCTGGCGCCTGGAGGGGGGGGGTCGGGCTTGAGGGTCCGAAGGGAAAGGAGGAGCAGGAAGGAGGGCGGCCAGGCGGAGAGGGGGCGAGGTGGGCGGAGCTCGCCTGATCGGCGGCGGAGCGATGAAGAGGGGGAGGGGCTCCTCGATTCCGATCTGCGGTTTTTTTTTTTTTCTTTTGATTTGTGAATCGAATGTAACGGGGGGGGGGGGGGGGGCAGAGATAAAAAGGGGGGGAAAGATAATATTTTTTTTTTATTATTAATTTATTTATTTTATCCTAAAGAGTTGACTTTCAATTACGACCTCGAAACGAGGCCCACCGCCTGTCGTCCATAGCGTTTTACCCCCATTCCGAACCCAATGGGATATGTATCGCAAGCTGATTCGATTGTTACAATCAGTTTCCGTTGAATTTACATTTAAATCCTTATATTGAATTTTAAACGTACTTTTCAATTTACCGGGGTCACATACTAACTAGAAAAATTCCAGAAAAATATTTTCTAGCTTCGTATTGACGATACGGTCCTAACAAAACTAATTTCGTCGAATTCCGAGACCGTTAGAAAAATGGCCAATTTCCAGTCGATTAAAATCAACTGAAATGGTCAAAACGCGTTTTCTTTTGCCACGCTCACATATTGATTCGAAAAATTATGAAATTTGAAACCTAGCAATAACTTAACATCACGGACCCAACAAAACTGGTTTCGTCGAAATCCGAGGTCGTTTGCAAAATGTCCATTTTTAAGGGCCTTATATATATAAAAATATATATAAATTCCACAGCGACTATTTCTAATTTTAAACTGGACATATCTTATCATTCCTAAGATGAAATCTCAATTTGTTAACTTCGTTACAAAGATATAGTCATACAGATTCAAATATTTCTTGTTTCGTTCAATTCTGATTTATATTGAATTCTGTATATTCATTTGAAATTAGAAATCGAATTTTCGAACTACCGCGCCATTTTCTATTCCTTTTATAATTATATATAATTATTTATATTCTAACGACGACGTATATAATATATACGTTCGAATTCTATTCAAAATAAATTTCACGTCGATATTATTTAAAAATAATTCATTTTAAATAATCAAAACTCGCTATAATTGCCAAAATAAAAATTTTAAACTGGCCCAGATTTTCGGGTTGTTACACAAACTAAGGTGTTACAAATTGTTTGGGTTAGGCTACAAACTAACACACACAAATTTACACCATTTTTAACACACACAAAAAATATATCAAATTGTGCTTAAATTTGTGAACACAAATGCATATACTACAATTAACCTCAAAATACTCTATACCAAGATTTAAATATCAAGTTAAACATGTCATGCAAGTAAAAAAAGGAACGGGCTTCCTTCTCTGCCATGGCGACTGGATTCCGCCTTCACCTTCTTTTTCAGATCTGATTCCGTCCTTTTTGTTTTTCCTCTCTATTTTTCTCTTACTCATCTTGTTTTTTCAACCCATCTCCTCTCTCCATCCTTAACCCCTTAACCTTGGCTTTCACCATCCTTGATTAGGAGCCCTACCTGCCAGATCTAAACTTGAGCCTACCTACACCTTCTAACCCTGTTGTCTTTGATTATTAGCTTAGTTTCCCCATTAATCCTCCTTTTAGGTAGCCACCTCTCTGAGTTTCCCTTTTTCGTGCTTCCCTGGTTCGAGAACCTCTTTTCATTCTCCAGTATCACTAGCAATGTTCTCCTTTTCTTTCTTGTATGTGGCTTCTCCTTGAGGTTGCTTACTCTACAAACCGGCCAGTTACTCATGAATGTGTTGGTGGTTGTCGATTCCCTTATTAGCTACCATTAAAGGCTACTTCCTCTGTCGTTCAACCTGTCGCCTGTGGCTTGCTGTTTGAAGCATGCCTCTCCGTATGATATGCATTGGGTTTTGATAATTTGCTTGGTGATGGTTGGTATTGATTGAGGTTTCTTGTTGTTGGATGTGTTACAAATGAAGGCGTAACTCTTGGTGTGTGGTTTCTGCCTTCGAGTGTTATTCCGAGTGGTGATGTAGTTAATTATCTATTTCTTAGCAATTTATTTAACTGATTGTTTAGAGTTCACGACATAGAAGATCTCAACATAATTCTGTACATCTATGCTTTTTAGTGTTTACTTTTAAAAGGCAAGCATGAAAAAAAAAATATTACTCAACACAAATTACAATATATACAACAACTTAGAAAAGACTGACTATCCATATAACTTCTAATTGCTGTATCCATATTTCTATCCTATTAACAGATAACAATCACCAATCATTGTATAACCGTGTTCAGAGGTTTACTAACTATAATAGGATCCTGAGATTATGAACAATATGAAGCTCCAAAACCAATCATCAATAGCTTGAATTCATCCACTAACAAACTATCATTACTCAAGCAAACCAGAGATCATCAACACCAAGGCATAACTTCCCAAAGTAATAACTCCAGAATGAACTATGAAGCAACCATAATCACCTTCAATAACTCGACATAACCAAATCAAAAAGGATTAATTTCGAGTGTGCCTCTTGTTAGCTTTAGTGTTGTTCAAAGGCAACACATCCTCCATACCATAATCGATTCCATTGTATAAATTATCCCAAAATTTGCCTTTAAGCTTGTTAATTTTTTTAGACGAAGGAATAGAACTTGTCGAAACTACTGTAGAAAGAAGAGATGGTTTAATAATAGGGAACATTAATCCCGCACCTGTTACTGGATTTTATGTCATTGCAGATTTACTTGCAGGTGGCAAAATTACATGTGGAGGTGGAGATAGCTTTGCATAAGGAGATGCACCAGAGGGACCTTTCTTATTACAATCAGATGATGAAGCAGTTGCATTAGCAGCTGCTTCATTAGAAAACAACGAATTTAATCCAAAATCCCCTCCTGGCTCCATGACATCACTACCAGCAGTTTCTTTTGAGGCTGGATTACCAACAGATTTATCTTTAGCCAAATTCAGTTTACCACTTGCCATACTAGATTCATCAATTGATTTGTCATTTTCCATATTCAAGCTAACAGTAGTTGACGAATCAAATTGAGCCTTCAGTCTACCACTATCCATATTTAATTCACCAATTGATTTGCCATTTCCTAGTGCATTCAATTCGTTTTTACCATCGCCCTAAAAAGAAGTTGATGAATCCAGACTAGTAGAAGTTTTATCATTCATAGTAGTATCCTTAGCAGAACTCGAAGCACCCTTATCACCATCAACTGCCTTCTCAACTATAGTGTTTTTCTTTTTCCATGACATCTTCTTTTTGGATATTACTCTGGTCTAGCCCTTCTCACCAAAAACAACATGATTTTTTATTTATATCTTGCTTGTTCATCATTCCATAATACACATACTTATCCTCATACTGGCCATCATTCTGCATATCACTAATAACATCCTCGATACTGCCTTTATCATATTCAACTAAACAATGACAAAACATTTACAATTAACACAAATGTTTGGCCGCCAGTCATATAAGAGTTTAACTATAGGACAATCACTCAATTTAGGCAATTCTATGATATCAAGCAATTCCACATCAGGGGAGATCTCCGCTAATGCCTTAGCGTATCTAAAATGCTTTAATTTTTCAGTACTATAATTGAAGCAGATTAACCTACCAACATGACACGCTGGCCAGTTAATTCCAACCAACGTACAAAGAATTAAAGGAATATTGGAAAATTGAATTCATATCAGAACCTTTTTAACCTGCCTTAGCGAGCTGCGAATTGTTGGATCCCGTTCTAATATAATGAACATGCGATCCCTTATAAAGATTGGATCTGATTGGAGTACCTTAGCTCTATCAAGATCATTAGTAAATTGGAAATGGAAGTTGACTTCATCTGACTTAACACTAAATTCCCCCAACAATTTCCATCGCAATTTCAAAAAATTAACTACAACATGATAAGAAAGCGTACTGTCTAAAAAGAACCCTATCAGATAATTACTCCAATAATTGAGACCCTCTTTCCTAACCAAATCTGGTAATTCCTTTTAAGGTCCATTCTTCCCTATTTCAAAATGAATCGGCTTGTAATGCCCAACATTTCTTGGCAAGGATCAAAACATAGAAGCATAATCAGACTTTATAGTGGATTGCCCAGTCTTCGGTGGAATCACGTCTAGAATTGAATCTGATGCGATCTGATTGGGATCAACACCAGATTGATTAGCTTCTGAGACATTACCCTGAGAAGAGGAAGAAGGAGGAGGAGGAGTGAAGGGACGAAGAGGAGGGAAAGAAGAAGAATTGAAGAGATAATCGCTAAGAGTCTCCATCAAATAGAAGTCGCCTTTTTAGTGTTTACTGGTAAGGCATGGTGCGGTATAGTGTAGCATGTTTCACATCTATAGCCTACTGGTGTTGTTACTTATGCCGGTGATAGTCGCAAAGTTGTGCCTTCAATCCTCTAATCACATTATCTTTGTAGTTGTTTTCTTGTAGCAAGTATGGACTTAGTGCAATGTTGATTACAAGTATTCTGAGTTATTCAAGGACTGCAAGCAGCCTATAATATCATAAGTAATGTATTGAATGTGTAGTATTGTGAATCAATTTGTATTTTCTTTCTAGCTAATTTATGTAACTCATCTCACCCTACTTGTGATTGATAATAGTTTAAAATGTAGTTAGGGCAATCATGTATGTAGCAGGTAGGCGATCTACATATCTCATGTTATACTTTGTACTCATTACTTGTCTTAATGAAAATGTGGCACAGTCCACTATAAAAATCGGCTGGGTTTGCCCAAAAAAAAATGAAATTAAACATAACACACTAATATGAACATGTTTATCAAATAATTATTTTACCCTTTTAAAACACCTTTTTATTTTCAAACAATGTGAACATCCTTATTGATTTAACAATTTGAATCAATGAACTATAATAAAATATTTTAATCATCGAATATTGATTCTAAATCAATATTTATATTTTTCAAATTAACAACAATCCACTTAAAACACCAATATTGAAACACCCCACCTCCGTTAAGGTCACTCACAAAGGGAATGCATTAACTTTGGTGTAAAAGACATAGATAATTTACAAGACAGGCATATAAACAGCGGAAAACTGAAATTATTTCATAAATAGCATGGTTCAGTCAAAATATTACAAGCATTGTGTCAAAACCCAACTTCTAAATTATTACAATAAAACATCTGTCTTGATTTAAATCTCCAAGTACATAAAGAAGCATAAAACAGTAGTAAAGCAACATAAAACCCCAATAAAAGTGTAACCACAACCATAGCCTAAGAAGAGAGAATCCAAGCAATATATCCACTCTCTTCAAGATGGAAAAGGTCTGCACTAAGCTGAAGTATTCCCTCCCTGTGGACCGGGGAGGTGACGGAAGAAAAGAAGGCAAAAGAAAATGGGTCCGACATAAGTCTGGTAAGTCCAGTGATTATTCAGCATGTAAACAGGTAAAAGGATCATGATATGAATAAACTGAATATAGGACATTACCATAGAAATAAGATAACATAAGGTAAGACAAGATAAACTGAATATACTATCGCACTCATTTCCATTTCTATGCACCTACAAACAAATGTTTCAACTACCATCATGTGTTCATAACAAAGTGATCCCTTTCCCGATCGGCTTCTACTAGCATGCATTTCTTACTTGTGTCATTCGGCCCCGCTTGATTGTAGATAACTGTGCTGGTCCCAACGGGTGTATCAATTCCTATGGTGGGAACGCGACACAAATTCTAGATGCACAATGTATATTACTGATGCCCAGTGCCTGCTTTATCCACTCCGGAGTACGTGCACGCCCATACTCCACCGGAAACTACACTGCTCCACCACCCGCCGCTATTTTGACCGCTTATAATCATCCCAGTAATCGTGCCCCACCCTGCCTAGTTCAGGGTACCGTGATACGTCTATGTGTGTTACTGCTGAAATAGGTCCCCGTTACTAGGGTTTCCTAATCAACATGTTATAACGGTTAAGTGTTCTCAAATTTACCTAACCTCACCCATCTGTTTTATTAACATGTTGTATTGGTTAAGTGTTGCCTTAATTAACTTAACCCTACCATTCTTAGCATGTTTGTTCATTAGCTTTAATTCATTCATTAAAGCACCAACATCTCACATTAGATCTATATTGTTGCGGTCGCTGGATGTGCCGGGCGGTTCCGGGCAGCCTTACACCGCAACTCAATCTAACCTCGGATTTTTGGGCTTAATGCGCTAACCTCCCACATTAGATCTATATTGTTGCGGTAGCTCGATGTGGCGGGCGGTTCCGGACAGTCTTACACCGCAACTCAGTCTAACCTCGGGTTAGGCATGTTCATATTTAGCCAATTTACATATTTGTCAT
The DNA here is from genome assembly GCA_030737875.1 of Allium sativum. Classification (NCBI taxonomy): domain Eukaryota; kingdom Viridiplantae; phylum Streptophyta; class Magnoliopsida; order Asparagales; family Amaryllidaceae; genus Allium; species Allium sativum. Next base: position 878,986,142 of record CM060918.1, on the reverse strand, counting down.
ATGTGTCCAAATCTATGTGTCAAAATTTTCACAAGTCTAGCCAATACAAGTTTATGCCACATTCCCATGCTATGCCAAAAATTTACTCAATTAAATTATACTCAATTTTCCCTGCATTATAATCGCACGTACAACGAGATTCAATCTAAGTTCCGAATGAACTTAGTATTCACAAAAGCAAGTAAAAAGGGGAAAAATAGAGAAGGAGCATAAGAATTGACATAAGAAAAAATAGGCATGTAAAGATGCACCTAATTCAAGAATCATGTTTCAATGTTGTACATTAACAATATGTGTAGACAAGCTAAGCAATTTACACCATAGGTGTAAAGATTAGATAGAATTGGACTTAAGAGAATAACTAATTTTTATGTACAACATGATAAGTCCTACTATATCAATCACAATTGTCTCATAGGCATAGGATCTACAACATGATAGGTTCCATCATATAAATCACAACAGTCTCATAGGCATGATAGGTTCCATTATATCAGTCCAACCAGTCTCATAGGCATGATAGGTTTTATTATGTCAGTCCAACATTCTCATAGGCATGATAGGTTCTATTATGTCAGTCCAACAGTCTCATAGGAATGACAGGTTTTATTATGTCAGTCCAACAGTCTCATAGGCATGATAGGTGTCATTACATCAATCACAGTAGTCTCATAAGCATAAGCAATTCAGATTTGACAAAAGGATAGGCACGAATCAGAATTAGGCATCGTTCTAGATCTGATTATTACAGTCATGATTTCTATTAGATGTTTAAATCTAAATAATAACTAAACTTACAGAAAAAGGACGAATATTGTATTCTGGGATCTGATTTCTGAATTTGTTTAGCTATCCTTTGATGTAGACGTTTGATTCTCTAGTTTGGATTTTGTTCGGAGCTTTCTAAATTGATTTCTAATTTGGAGAAGATGAAGGAGGCTAGGCTAGCTTGGGGATAGACAGCATGATCGCTTCATTGTGAGGTCTAGGGTAGAGTTTTGGGGTGATTTTATAGAAGTCTAGGATTAATTCTAGCCTTTAGATTAGTCAAGGAGAAATCAGAGCCATCAAACCAAAGAGATGTGTCATCCAGCAAACCATTGAAACACCCCACCTCCGTTAAGGTCACTCACAAAGGGAATTCCTTAACTTCGGTGGAGCGTTTTAGGTAAAAGATGCAGATAAATTACAAGACAGACAAATAAAACAGCCGAAAATAAAGTCATTTTATAAACAATGTGGTTCAATCAAACTTTTACAACAATTGTCTCAATCATACTTAAAAGTAATACATGGAACTTCTGTCTTGTTTCAAAAACTTCCAAGTATAAAAGAAGCATAAAAATAACAATGATATTCCCAATAAAGCATGAACCAGCCATAGCAGTGGAAAAGAGAGTCCAAAGCAATACATCGACTATCTTCGAGCTTGGAAAGAAGACTGAGATAAGTGGTAATATTTCCTCCCAATGAACCTTAAGGGGGGGAGGGACGGAAGAAAGGAGGCGAAAAAACTAGGTCAGACATAAGTCTGGTAAGTCCAGTGACTCTCAGCATGTAAATAGGCAAAAGCATCATGACATGAATAAACTGAATATAAGACATTACCGTGAGAACAAGGATAACAAGATAACATACGATTAGCATAGATATGATAAGGCAAGATAAACTGAATGCACATCTACTCTTTCTCTGCTTCGCTACTACCATGTTATTCTGATTTCTATATCTCTGCACCACCTAACTAGTGTCCCATCTAGTAATTTGTATAAAATGATCATATGATAATGTGATACCAATCCCCGCAATTTGTGGTAGCCTTCAGGTGTACATCTATTGTGAGGATTCCACCTCAATCTGCCTAATTGACATGGATATGTTAGATGTACCCTTACTACCCTATCGATCGGCTCTTTACTCGTATTAATTTTCCTTGTGTCTGTGTCAATCGGCCCTCTCTTGCGTGTAGATACCCTATGATGGTCCCACCATAAGTGTATCAGTCCCTATGATAACAACCTGACACGATTCAAGATGCACAGTGTATAACTACTGGTACCCAGTGCCTGCTTTTTCCACTCCGGAATATGTGCATGCCCGTAATCCGTCGGAACCTACACTGACGTACCCCCTGCCGCTACTTTGATCGCTTATAATTAGCCCAGTAATCGTGCCCAACCCTGCCTAGTTTCAGGGTACCTTGATACATCTATGTGGGTTACTGCTGAAATGGGTCCCCGATACTAGGGTTTCCTACTGGTTAAGTTTTGTGGGCCTATATACACGGATATTACCCACCAACCCGTTATGTACTTAACCCTCCCACTGATTCAAGCATGTTTATTTAATGGTTAAGTTTGTGGGCCTATATATACTAATATTACCCACCAACCCGATATGTACTTAACCCTTCCACACATTATGTCATATTGGTTAAGTGTTGTCCATTAATGTTAACTTAACCCACCCACTCATCATGTCATGTTGGTTAAGTGTTTCTTATTAACCCTTCTCACTCGTCATGTTGGATTGGTTAAGTGTTTCCTATAAACTTAACCCCGTTCATTCATCATGTTATATTGGTTAAGTATTTCCTATTAACTTAACCCCATTTGTTCATCAAGTTACATTGGTTAAGTGTTTATTATCTACCTAACCCTACGCGTTCATCATGCTGTATTGGTTAAGTGTCATCAATCAATTCAAGTTAACTTAACCCACCCACTTGTTGTGTTACATTGGTTAAGTGTTGCCTTCTTGTGTTAACGTAACCCTTCCCATTTCATCATGTTATATTAGTTAAGTGTTGCTCTCTTGTTTTAACTTAACCCTTCCAAGCATCATGTTATATTGGTTAAGTGTTGCTCTCTTGTTTTAACTTAACCTTACCCATTCATCTTGTCATACTGGTTAAGTGTTTCTTATTAACTTAACCCTACACACCTATTTAATTAACATGTTGTATTGGTTAAGTGTTGCCTAAATTAACTTAACCCTACCATTCAGTTATTAGCATGTCTTGCTTATTAGCGTTAATTCATTCATTAATGCCTTAACCTCTCACATTAGAAATGTTGTTTGCGGTTGCTCGATGTGTCGGGCGGTTCCGGGCAGACTTCTACCACAAACTCATTCTAACCTCCGGTTTTTGGGCTAAATGCGCTTACCTCTCACATTAGATCTGTGGCGTTGCAGCTACTGGATGTGCCGGGCGGTTCCGGGCGGTTTTACACCGCAACTCAATCTAACCTCGGGTTAGGCATGTTTATCTTTTTATCATATTTTCCATACATGTCTAAGTCTAAATTTTATATGCTAATTATCCCAAATTCACAAAACTAGTCATGTTCCAATCCTCAAGTTATACCCCCAACAAGGTTGATTGCAAGTTACGAATTCAAATTCAAGTTATTACTCAAAATAGGTTACACCCAGTTTTCCCAAATCTGCATTAATAGTCATGCCCTCAAAAATCACAATATAACGCATGCCCTAAGGTTTAGTCATATTGAACCGTACAAAATACTCTCCAAAAACCCCCAATCATGATTCATAGTATAAACTATGCCAAATTATAGCTTTTAATTACAGTGCGTGCCAATTACCCAAAATCCCAATTTAGGCGTATTCACATTTAACAGTTATCCCTATCTTACTATAGGTTGTCATGCCTAAGCCATACATCACTATACACAATAATATCCTTCTTCCAAGTCATAAACTATCATATATAATATGCCCCAATTTTAGGTCTTAAACCACAACATGTACTATGCCTTACATGTTTACAGTTCAATTCACGCCCCAAATCCCAAGTCATTTGTCCAATATACTTTATGCCTCAAGTCTCAAGTCATATGTTCGATACACTTTATGTTTTAAACACAACATATGTTATGTCCTCAAATCAATTACAAATCAGTTATGCCCATTTTATACATAATTTAATACTTTTCCTAATTTAGCGCTGGCCATATCCAAATCATATATTATGCCCAATTTAATCTCTTATGAGATTTTGCTCAAGCTCGCAGTAGTCTGGCTATAAAAACAAAAGGGAAGAAGGAAAGAAGAGATAAAGAATGGACATAATAATATCAATGAGATAGATCCAATGGATATAGAAAGATAGATATAAATAGGCATAATCTCATATTTAGATTTATTACAATGTCAGAATCACAATTAAATTTTACTTCTGAAAGTAACATGAACTTACAAATTGCAGAACGGTCTTGAATTATGGGATCTGATTTCTGAATTTGATTAGTTATTCCTTTGATGTAGACTTTGGTTGTTAACTTGAAAACTCTAATTTAGATTTGATTTGTAGCTTCTAACTTGCTTTCTAGTTGGAGAAGAATGGTGGCTATGCTAGGTTGATCATGGACAGCATGGCGGCTCCTTGGAATGAAATTGTGTGGTTTAGGGTTGAGGGTTGTGGGTTGTTTATATAGAAGTTTAGATTTATGTGAGCCGTTAGATCAACCTAAGAGCAATCAGGACCATCCCGATAAGATAGAGTTATCCAGAAACTGCCACCTATGCCCTAGTCACTCAGCAACCAGTCAGAAATCGTCACTGTTTGGATCTGGGTGCAGGAGTCAACCCCTAGGGGGGTCGACACCTATGTCGACTCCCCCATATGGGGGTCGACACCTATGTCAACTCCCCTTGGGGGGTCGACCCCAGAGCGGGAATTTTCCCGCTCAGCCTATTCTGCTTGAATTTCGAATTTTGAGCTTGGTTTGGGATATTTAATTATTATTTATAATTTCTATTTAAACTTGAAATCTTCTGAACTCCATAACTTCTTCATACGGAGTTCGACTCATGCAAACTCAGACTCTATCTCAAGCAGAATTTCGAGATGAATGCAATGGCGTAACCCGTTTCCCTTAATTCTCACTTTTAAAATTAAGTATTCTTTAATTCGTTATTTTAACAAACATAGAAAATACAGAGTGTTACATTCTCCCCTCCTTTAAAGGATTTCGTCCATGAAATCTTCAAGTCAAGAAGAATGTATATCCAACCATCCAATCGTCCATCTACTCAACCATCAAACATCGACATCCATTATCCTTAAAAATATTTATAATTATTGCATGATTGTATGCATAGTTTGTGTATATGTCCTTATCTAATGCAAAATCAGGCGGTCCACTCATTCAGTTGACCTCCTTAATGCAAATTATGTCAGTGTCATAAGTCCGTTATGTATGCAATTATTCCTAATCATTCTTTCTACATGAATGCACAATCATTCATACAAATGTAACGTCCATATGATAACACATCAAGTTTCAATCCATATAAAAAAAATCACTCATCATATGCAATATGAAAGTGACTGAGCCGATCTAGTGCCTAATGTGTTTATATGCATCCACGAGAAACCATTAGCAAACACTTGCAACCACTTGCATCCACCAAACATAACATGTCTCAAACACATGTTTACATCCATTGGCTTCTATCTAAGGATCGAGGATAGGACCGAGAGGATATACTTAAAAGATAAAGACTAGTATGCAAATAAACTTTACAGAAAAAGAGGAATCAAGGATATACCCTCAAAAAGGGTATGATGCGAGTATCTAGTCTTCAGTCTTCTAAGTCGCATTTTCTTGAGCTTCATTCCATATTGATCTGTCTGTCTTAACTTCACGATTGTGTAGCTTCTTAGTTTCTGTTTCCAGAATATGCGTTGGAACTTATTTCACTGTCGCCTCTCGTTCCACTTTTTCTTCTTCTAGTATACTTGTTACTATAACTTCTGCCGTGTCATGCTAACATTTCCTCAAAAGGTCTTCTGGAATCCTATTCACCCTTTCTATCAAAGGATGATAAGTGGTGCTTAAACATAACTGTGTACTCATGGCTTCTTGCAAGCTTATTTATTAAGGTGAAGTTCCTATTTAATTCAAAAGCATAGGTCTTACTCTTAGCGATGCCGACTACTAACTTAACCGAAGGGTTTAAAATTAAGTTTTGATATGTATTCTGAACTTTTCCTTTTCACATAAAGAGGACGTGGAGTCAACTTTTTTTTTCTTCTTAAGGCATCCACTACGACCTTAACCTTCCTTCTTACATCAAAATGGCGCCTGGTCCCGTGCCGCATGAATCAGTGTACATTGTAAACCTTTTACTACCGTGAGGTAAAAGTCAAAACTGGGGCCGTTGTAAGAGTCCTCTTCGATTGTTGGAAAGCGATATCATGACCAACATCCTGAGCAAAGGTTTGATTCTTCTTCGTCAATCTTGTAAGTGGGTCTAATACCTTCGCAAAGTCCTTAACGAACTTCTTATATTAGCCCGCTAGTCCAAGAAAGCTTCTTAATTCTGTTGCATTCCTTGGGACCTTCCAGTCTTGCACCGCAACTACTTTTGCGGGATCTACTACTATCCCTTCTTTGGGCGCCACATGTCCTAGAAACCGTACTTCTTCTCAAAAATGACATTTTTTTTTGAGAACTTCGCCTTAAGTTGATGCGCTTGGAGGGTATCCGAGACTTCCCTTAAATGCAAAGCATGTTCTTCCTAATTTTTAGAGAAAAACAAAATGTCATCTATGCACAAACGAAGTGAACCATCCGCCTTTGTAACAAAAATGACTGGAGCACCCCCTTCAGAAATACTTCACCTTATGAACCCTTTTTCAAGTAACTCTTTTACTTGTTTACTGAGCCTTTCCTTTCCCTTGGATTCATGTGTCATACAAGAAATGCAACTGGCTTTGCATTGTCCACTAGATATATGCGGAAGTCTGTCTCGCGTTTTAGGGGACAAACCCCTAACCTAATCAAAAACATCTGCGTACTCATGGACTACTCCAACGAATCGCAAATCGTCGATAGATGCATCAAGTGATTCTAGGTAGCTAAGACAAACTGATCCTTAGGATCGCACGAAATCTCGAGGGTATTCCCGAAGCAAGTCGAAAGTCTAACTACCCTCCTTTCACAATTACTAGCTAACCAATCCATGCCTAGAATCAACCCATAGCCCATGAAACCAAAAACATAAGCATTACACTTAGACTCAATACTTAATATAGCTATTCTCAAATCCTCACAAACCAAAAATAAATGAGCCGAACCACCAATTGGATTTGAGAAAATAATGGGATCTTCTACTATACAAGTACTAAGGTGCAGAGACTCAACTACGGAAGCAGATATAAACGAATGTGAAGCGCTAAAATCAAAAAGAGTACTAACAGGATGATCAAAAAGAAAAACTAAACTTTTTCAACAGAAACTCTACTACGTCTCTCTCAGGTACGCTGGCGGTGGGAGCATGCACCTGCCCTCCGGAAAATCCTGTCCTTTGTTCTTGCCCTTGTCCTTAATTATATGACCCGTTATACCATAATAACGACACTTACTCCTGGCTTGGATTTTTCTATTCTTTCCTCCTTCGTGAACCAAGTCCATATCCATAAGTTTCTCATCCTTGGGTTGTGTTCCTTAGCCAGACTCCCTTATTCTCATCTTTGCCATTTTTGTGTAACTTGTTGACAAGTCTCTTGAAAGCTACCTCCATCCCACGGAAAACCCTACAAAGCTTGAAAGAAAATTAGCCGCAGGTGAAACTACAGTGACTATAAACGAAAGTTGGGCACTTATCCACTCTTTGACAGGTGTCGTAGTCTCATCAAGCCTACGGAACCATGTCGCGATGAGGTTACCTCCTAGAAAGCCAGGAGCCCTGGAGACTCAGTAAAGAAGGAAAACAAGGATTCATACAGAGGATCAAAAGATAATGCATATGGCTTTGGGGAATATGCCTTTAAAACAAAACTTTTCTTTAGAAAATGCTTCTTTTAAATCCATTTTGAAAGTAATTTTTCAAATCTTTTATCTGATCCGCTAACCTTCAGCTTTGATACCAAGTGAAACACCCCATCTCCGTTAAGGTCACTCAAAAAGGGAATACCTTAACTTCGGTGGAGCGTTTTAGGTAAAAGATGCAGATAAATTACAAGACAAACAAATAAAACAGCGGAAAATAAAGTCATTTTATAAACAATGTGGTTCTTTCAAACTTTTACAACAATTGTCTTAATCATACTTAAAAGTAATACATAGAACTTCTGTCTTGATTCAAAAACTTCCAAGTATAAAAGTAGCATAAAAATCACAATGATATTCCCCAATAAAGCATGAACCAGCCATAGCAGTGGAAGAGAGAGTCCAAAGCAATACATCGACTATCTTCGAGCTTGGAAAGAAGACTGAGCTAAGTGGTAATATTTCCTCCCTGTGAACCTTGGGGGGGGAGGGGGGGGGACGGAAGAAAGGAGGCGAAACAAACTAGGTCAGTCATAAGTCTGGTAAGTCCAGTGACTTTCAGCATGTAAATAGGCAAAAGCATCATGACATAAATAAACTGAATATAAGACAATACTGTGAGAACAAGGATAACAAGATAACATACGATTAGCATAGATATGATAAGGCAAGATAGACTGAATGCACTTCTACTCTTTCTCTGCTTCACTACTACCCTGTTATTCTGATTTCTATATCTCTGCACCACCTAACTAGTGTCCCAACTGGTAATTTGTATAAAATGATCATATGATAATGTGATCCCAATCCCCGCAATTTGTGGTAGCCTTCAAGTGTACAACTATTGTGAGGATTCCACCTCAATCTGCCTAATTGACATGGATATGTTAGATGTACCCTTACTACCCTATCGATCGGCTCTTTACTCGTATTAATTTTCCTTGTGTCTGTGTCAATCGGCCCTCTCTTGCGTGTAGATACCCTATGATGGTCCCACCATAAGTGTATCAGTCCCTATGATACCAACCTGACACGATTCAAGATGCACAGTGTATAACTACTGGTACCCAGTGCCTGCTTTTTCCACTCCGGAATATGTGCATGCCCGTAATCCGTCGGAACCTACACTGACGTACCCCCCTGCCGCTACTTTGATCGCTTATAATTAGCCCAGTAATCGTGCCCAACCCTGCCTAGTTTCAGGGTACCTTGATACATCTATGTGGGTTATTGCTGAAATGGGTCCCCGATACTAGGGTTTCCTACTGGTTAAGTTTTGTGGGCCTATATACATGGATATTACCCACCAACCCATTATGTACTTAACCCTCCCACTGATTCAAGCATGTTTATTTAATGGTTAAGTTTGTGGGCCTATATATACTAATATTACCCACCAACCCGATATGTACTTAACCCTTCCACACATTATGTCATATTGGTTACGTGTTGTCCATTAATGTTAACTTAACCCACCCACTCATCATGTCATGTTAGTTAAGTGTCTCTTATTAACCCTTCTCACTCATCATGTTAGATTGGTTAAGTGTTTCCTATTATCTTAACCCCGTTCATTCATCATGTTATATTGGTTAAGTATTTCTCATTAACTTAACCCCATTTGTTCATCAAGTTACATTGGTTAAGTGTTTCTTATTTACTTAACCCCACGCGTTCATCATGCTGTATTGGTTAAGTGTCATCAATCAATTCAAGTTAACTTCACTCGCCCACTTGTCGTGTTACATTGGTTAAGTGTTGCCTTCTTGTGTTAACTTAACCCTTCCCATTTCATCATGTTATATTGGTTAAGTGTTTCTCTCTTGTTTTAACTTAACCCTTCCACACATCATGTTATATTGGTTAAGTGTTGCTCTCTTGTTTTAACTTAACCCTACCCATTCATCTTGTCATACTGGTTAAGTGTTTCTTATTAACTTAACCCTACTCACCTGTTTGATTAACATGCTGTATTGGTTAAGTGTTGCCTAAATTAACTTAACCCTACCATTTAGTTATTAGCATGTCTTGCTTATTAGCATTAATTCATTCATTAACGCCTTAACCTCTAACATTAGAACTGTTGTTTGCGGTTGCTGAATGTGCCGTGTGGTTCCGGGAAGACTTCTACTGCAAACTCATTCTAACCTCGGGTTTTTGGGCTAAATGCGCTAACCTCTCACATTAGATCTTTGTTGTTGCGGTTACTGGATGTGCCGGGCGGTTCCGGGCAGTTTTATACCGCAACTCAATCTAACCTCGGGTTAGGCATGTTTATCTTTTTAGCATATTTTCCACACATGTCTAAGTCTAAATTTTATATGCTAATTATCCAAAATTTACAAAACTAGTCATGTTCCAATCCTCAAGTTATACCTCTAACAAGGTTAATTGCATGTTAAAAATTAAAATTCAAGTTATTACTCAAAATAGGTTACACCCAATTTTCCCAAATTTGCATTAATAATCATGCCCCCAAAAATCACAATATAATGCATGCCCTAAGGTTTATTCATATTGCACCGTACAAAATACTCTCCAAAAAACCCCAATCATGATTCACGGTATAAACTATGCCAATTTATAGCTTTTAATTACAGTGCATGCCAATTACCCAAAATCCCAATTTAGGCATATTCACATTTAACAGTTATCCCTATCTTACTATAGGTTGTCATGCCTAAGGCATACATCACTATACACAATAATCTCCTTCTTCCAAGTCATAAACTATCATATATAATATGCCCCAATTTTAGGTCTTAAACCACAACATGTACTATGCCTTACAAGTGTACAGTTCAATTTACGCCCCAAATCCCAAGTCATATGTTTAATATACTTTATGCCTCAAATCTCAAGTCATATGTTCAATACACTTTATGTTTTAAACACAACATGTGTTATGTCCTCAAATCAGTTACAAATCAGTTATGCCCATTTTATACATAATTTAATACTTTTCCCAATTTAGCGCTGGCCATATCCAAATCATATATTATGCCCAATTTTTTCCAACGTACGTTCATCTCTTATGAGATTTTGCTCAGGCTCGCAGTAGCCTGGCTATAAAAACAAAAGGGAAGAAGGAAAGAAGTGATAAAGAATGGACATGATAATATCAATGAGATAGATCCAATGGATATAGAAAGACAGATAGAAATAAGCATAATCTTAGATTCAGACTTATTAGAATGTCAAAATCACAATTAAATTTTACTTCTGAAAGTAACATGAACTTACAAATTACAGAACGGTCTTGAATTCTGGGATCTGATTTCTGAATTTGATTAGCTATTCCTTTGATGTAGACTGTGGTTGTTAACTTGAAAATTCTAATTTAGATTTGATTCGTAGCTTCTAACTTGCTTTCTAGTTGGAGAAGAATGGTGGCTATGCTAGGTTGATCATGGACAACATGGCGGCTCCTTGGAATGAAATTGTGTAGTTTAGGGTTGAGGGTTGGGGTTGTTTATATAGAAGTTTAGATTTATGTGAGCTGTTAGATCAACCTAAGAGCAATCAAGACCATCCAGACAAGATAGAGTTATCCAGAAACCGCCACTTATGCCCTAGTGATTCAGCAACAAGTCAGAAATCGTCACCATTTGGATCTGGGTGTTGGAGTCGACCCCTACAGGTGGGGAGGGTCAACACCTATGTCGACTCCCCTTGGGAGGGGGGGTGGTTCGACCCCTGAGCAGGAATTTTCCCGCTCAGCCTATTCTGCTTGAATTTCGAATTTTGAACTTGGTTTGGGATTTTTAATTATTATTTATAATTTCTGTTTGAACTTGAAATCTTCTGAACTCCATAACTTCTTCATACAGAGTCCGATTCGCGTAAACTCGGACTCTATCTCAAGCAAAATTTCGAGATAAACGCAATGGAATAACCCGTTTCCCTTAATTCTCCCTTTTAAAATTGAGTATTCTTTAATTTGTTATTTTAATAAACATAGGAAATACAAAGTGTTACAAACATAGCACGACACATAAGCCCTAATACCTCAGAAATTAGTCATCGGCCAATCAGGGAAGGCCATATTAGCTCAGGGTTATAAAAATTCATCACTGGGTCTGGATCTCAAAAGGGGTCGACTTCCTACAGGGGGGTCGACACCTATGTCGACACCCCTATAGGGGGGTCGATACCTATGCCGACTCCCCATGGGGGGGTCGATACCCCTGAGCGGGAAATTTCCCGCCCAGCTGTTTTGACTGAATTTTTGAATTTTAAACTGTTTTTTGACTTTTAATTTAATTTCTGTTTATACTTGAAATCTTCTGAACTTCATAACTTCTTCATACGGAGTCTGATTCACATGAACTCGGACTCTATCTTAAGTAGAATTCCAAGACGAATGCAATGGCGTAACCCGTTTCCCTTAATTTTTCTTTTAAAAATTAAGTGTTCATAGATTTGTTAATTTAATATTCATAGAACATACGGTGTGTTACACTCTCCCCTCCTTAAAGGATTTCATCCCCAAAATCTCTAAGTTAAGAAGAATGTATCCTAATATCCAACATCCATCTTTTCAACCATCAATCACAGGCACCCATTGTCCTTAAAAAGATTTCTAATGGTTTCATGATCATATGCAGAGTGTGTGTATATGTCCTTATCTAATGCAAAATCAGGCGGTCTACTGGCTCAGTTAACCTCCTTGATGCGAATCATGTTGTTGCTATGAGTCCATCTTGTATGCAATTATTCCTAATCGTATTTTGTAACTTCTACATGATTGCATAATCATTCATACAAATGCAATGTCCATATGATAACACATCAAGTTTCAATCCATATATAAATACATATATGCATATGCAACATTAAAGTGACTGAGCCGATTTAGTACCTAGTGTGTGTGTGTATATGCATCCACAAGCAACCACTAGCAGCCACTTGCAACCATCAACCATAACATGTTTTCAAATACATGTTTACATCCATTGGTTTCTACCTAAGGATTAAGAATAGGACCGAGGAGATATACTTAAAAGATAAATGCAAGCATGCATAAACTTATGGAAAAAGAGATCAAGGATGTACCCTAAAAAGGATAAGGGTAGGCTGCGCGTATCTTGTCCTCAGTCTCCCACGTCGCGTCTTCCTCAGCATCACTCCATTGTACTTTAACTAGCTTGACCTCACGATTGCGTACTTTTTAACTTCTATGCCCAAGATACGAGTTGGAACTCTTCTCACCATTGCTTCTCGTTCCACTTCTATTTCCTCTAGTATGTTAGGCTCCACAACTTCCGCAGACTCATGTAAGCACTTTCATAGATGAGAGACATGAAAGACATTATGAACTCTAGCCAATTTTTCGGGCAGCTCTACTTTATAAGCCATCTTCCCAATCCTCTCAATGATAGGAAATGGTCCTACAAATCTTGGAGCCAATTTTCCTACGGAACCAAAGAAAACGACATTCTTCAAAGGAGATACTTTAAGAAAAACTCTGTCTCCAACCTCAAACTCAAGGTCGGTCCTTCTTTTATTAGCGTAGGACTTCTGTCTATCTTGGGGGTCTTCATTCGTCTTCGTATCAAGTCTACCTTCTCTGAAGTTTTTCTGATCATGTCAGGCCCAAGTACGAGCTTGTCTGTAGACTCCCACCAACAAGTTGGTGATCGGCACGCTCTTCCATACAAGGCCTTAAAGGGTGCCATGCCTATGGTGGCTTAGTAGCTATTGATGTAGGCGAACTCCACCAAAGGAAGGTGATCCTCCCATGTTCCCCCAAAATCAAGAATGCACAATCTCAAGAGATTTTCTAATACTCTGTTCACCCTTTCCGTCTGACCATCGGTTTGAGGGTGATAGGCAGTGCTTAAGCATAGTTGTGTGCCTACAGCCTCTTGCAAACTTTTCCAAATCTCGCTCATAAAGATAGGATCTCGATCACTTACTATGCTAGAGGGTATTCCATGCAATCGAACTACCTCTTTAAGATAAATGGATGCTAACGATGAGACAGTCCTCCTACTTTTAACAAGTATAAAATGAGTGCTTTTAGTGAGCATGTCCACTATTACCTAAATACTGGTATTGCCTCTTCTTGACCTAGGAAACCCATCAATAAAGTCCATCGAAACGCTATCTCATTTCCACTGTGGAACCTCTAGAGGATGATGCAGACCACCAGGCTTCTTCTGCTCTGCCTTGACTTGCTGGCATATCAAGCATTTGGAGACAAACTCAGCTACATCCTTCTTCATGCCATTCCAGAAGAAAACCCTTTTTATGTCTTCATACATCTTGTCCCCACCTGGGTGTATGGTCAACTTAGAATGGTGTGCTTCTTTGAGAACTGTTTTCACCAAATCCCTTGCTTGTCGGACGCATAGTCTTCCATCCCGTCTCAACCAACCCTTGTCATCGATGGAGTATCTATTGAGGTGACTAGAAGTCTCACCTCTAATTAGCTTATCCATCACACCAACTAGCTGAGGGTCTTCACGTTGCGCGGCTCCTATTGAGTCCAAAAAAGTAGGTCGCAACTCTAGCGATGCTAACAAACCAGGTACAAATTCAAAGGAGGGTCTAAAGTCAAAGTTTGCTATGTTCTCCAAGCTTTGCCTTTCTACAAAGAGAAGACTTAAGGTCAACTTTTTCCTACTTAAGGCGTCTGCTACCACATTGCCCTTGCCAGGGGTATAAGTAGTCTCAAAATAGTATGAAGCAAGAAATTCCATCCACCTTTGTTGTTTTAAATCAAGATCTTTTTGTGAGAAAGGTTACTTTAACGATTTATGGTCAGTAAACAGTTTAAACCTTTCTCCTAGTAGGTAATGACTCCAAGACTTAGGAGCGAAAACGATGGCAGCTAGTTCTAAATCATGAGTTGGGTAGTTCTTCTCATGTACCTTCAACTGCCTTCCTCCATAACAAACTACTCTGCCTTCTTGCATCAAGACAGCGCCCAATCCTGTACTGCATGCATCTGTGTACACTGTAAACATTTTACTCCCATCAAGCAATGTCAGAACCGGGGCTGTTGTCAGAGCCCTTTTTAGTCGTTGGAAAGCAACATCACAATCCAAATCCCAGGAAAAAGTTAGGTTCTTCTTTATCAATCTAGTAAGTGGGGCTGAGATATTCGCAAAGTCGTTAATGAACTTTCTATAAAAGCCCGCTAGCCCGAGAAAACTTCATACTTTGGTTGCATTCTGTGGGATCTTCCAATCTTGCACCGCAACTACTTTTGCGGGATACACAGCTATCCCTTCTTTGTACACCACATGTCCAAGAAACCTTACTTCATCTCTCCAAAAATGACATTTGGAGAATTTTTCTTTCAACTGATGTGCACAAAGAGTATCCATGACTTCCCTTAAATGCAAAGCATGTTCTTCCTCACTTTTTGAGAAAATCAAAATGTCGTCCATGAAGACCACTACAAATTTATTAAGGAACTCTCTGAACACCTTACTCATCAGGTCTACGAAATAGGCAGGTGCGTTTGTCAAGCCGAAAGGCATGACAAGCCATTCGAAGAAACCGTCCGGGGTCCTGAACGCGGTCTTATCTATGCTGTCTTAAACCACTCTTAGTTGATGAAATCCGGTGTCCAGATCTAGTTGGGAGAAAACCGAGGCACCTACGAGTTGGTCGAACAAGTCGTCTATTATAGGAAGTGGGTGCCTATTCTTCTTAGCCAGCTTGTTTAGCTCCCTATAGTCCATGAACAAGCGAAGTGAACGATTTGCTTTGGTAGCAAACACCACTGGAGCACCCCATTCAGAAATACTCCACCTTATGAACCCCTTTTCAAGCAACTCTTTAACTTGCTTGTTGAGCTCTTTCCTTTCCCTTGGAGCCATGTGTCTAACGGATAAAGCAACAGGTTTTGCATTATCAACAAGGTATATGCGGAAGTTTATCTCTCGCTTCAGAGGTAAACCCTTCACCTCTTCAAAGACATCCGAGTATTCACGGTCCACTATAACAGATTGCAAGTTTTCAACAGACGCATCAAGAGATTCTAGGTAACTAAGCATAACAGAATTCATGGGATTACAAGAGATTTCGAGAGTGTTACCGAGGTGAGTCATAAGTCTAACCACTCTCCTTTCACAATCGAGGATGGCACCATTACTAGACAACCAATCTATGCCTAGAATAAAATTATAGCCCCTTATGCCCAAAACATAAGCATTACATCTAAACCCAATGCTTAGTATAGAAATTTCCAAATCCAAACAAATCATTGGTATATAAGACGAACCCCCATTTGGATTTGAAATAACCGTGGGATCATCTACTATACTGGTATCTAGGTGTAGAGATCCAACTAAAGCAGTAGATATAAAAGGGTGCTATGCGCCAAAATCAAAAAGAGTACGAACTGGATGATCAGAAAGATAAACTAAAGTCTCAACAGAAATATTTCTCCTCTTTATTGCGGAGGTGGCATGAGAGCATGAATCTGCCCTTCAGAAGTAGATCCAGTCCTCTGCCCTTGCACTTGCCTTTTTGGGCAATCCTTAGCCATATGTCCTGTCTCGCCGCATTGAAAGCAACCACCCACCTTCCTCTTCTTCTTCCTGCAGTCTTTAATTAGTATGCCACGAAATTTACACTTCCTCTTGTCACGGGGTTTGTTGTTCTTCCCGCCTTTCTTGGAATCCGTCTTCTTATTCTACGATCGCTCCACTTTCTTGTCTAGAGGTTCTTCCACCTTTTCCTCTTTTTTGCCATCCTTGTATTCCTCCTGTAACAGTGCCATGTCCACCAGTTTCTCAAAAGTCGCGCCTATAGGTATATAGGACATAGCTAGGCTGTGTAGTGACTTATTCAATCCTTTCACGAAACGGAGAGCCTTTTAATGTGGAGTGTTTACTAACTCTAGTCCGAATCTAGCCAGCTGGTTGAATTGGTTGACGTGTTCCTTAACCAATAGGCTTCCCTGTTTGAGTGCTAAGACTTCTCCATCTGTAGGCTTCGTTCAGCTTGGGAGAGGAACTTCATTTCAAATTTCCTTCTGAAATCCTCCCAAGTCTCAACTAGTCTCTCAACATTAGTGACTTCCCACTAGTAAGAGGCTTCGTCCTTAAGTAACAATACAGCCAATTGTATCTTCTGCCTATCGTCCACTTCGAAGATATCAAACAAATCTTCTGTTTCCTTGAGCCAGTTTCTTGCTTCCATAAATGACTCAGTCCCATTAAAGTTCTTTCCACCCATAGCTCGAAAGTCTCTACATATCTTCGAGAAAGCATTCACACGCGGAGGAGGAGGAGGAACGGCTGTAGCTTGGAGAGGAGGAACGTCTGCTGGGCCTGCGTCATTAGCCCTAGCCTCTAGATACCTTCTGAACTAGCCAGGTATCGGTACGCCCTCGAAAAGATTAAGATCCCCAGACATGATAAAACGAAAAGAAAAGGTTCAAAACAAAGGATAGAAAGATAGTGCATATGGCTTTTGGGATTATGCCTTTAAAATAAAACAACACTTTTCTTGAAAATGCTTCTTTAAATTTCTTTTTTTGAAAAATAGTATTCAAAAACTTTTTATCTGATCTAGTAAACCATCGCTTTGATACAAGTGAAACACACCGCCTCCGTTAAGGTCACTCACAAAAGGAATACATTAACTTTGGTGAAACATTTTAGGTAAAAGACACAGATAATTTACAAAACAAAGATATAAACAGCGGAAAACTAAAATCATTTCATAAATAGCGTGGTTTAGTCAAAACATTACAAGCACTATGTCAAAACCCAACTTCTAAATTATTACAATAAAACATCTGTCTTGATTTAAAACTCCAAGTGCATAAAGAAGCATAAAACAGTAGTGAAACAGCATAAATCCCCAATAAAAGTGTAACCACAACCATATCCCAAGAAGAGAGAATCCAAACAATACATCTACTCTCTTCAAGCTGGAAAAGGTCTGCACTAAGCTGAAGTATTCCCTCCCTGCGGACCGGGGAGGGGGGAACGGAAGAAAAGGAGGCAAAAGAAAATGGGTTAGACATAAGTCTGGTAAGTCCAGTGATTATTCAGCATGTAAATAGGTAAAAGGATCATGACATGAATAAACTGAATATAGGACAATACAATAGAAATAAGATAACATAAGGTAAGACAAGATAAACTGAATATACTATCGCACTCATTTCCATTTCTCTGCACCTACTAACGAATGTTTCAACTACTATCATGTGTTCATAACAAAGTGATCCCTTTACGGATCGGCTTCTACTTGCATGCATTTCTTACTTGTGTCATTCGCCCCTGCTTGATTGTAGATACCTGTGCTGGTCCCACCATAAGGTGTATCAATTCCTATGATGGTAACCCGACACAAATTCTAGATGCACGGTGTATACTACTGATGCCCAGTGCCTGCTTTATCCACTCCGGAGTATGTGCACGCCCATACTTCGCCGGAAACTACACTGCTGCACCACCCGCCGCTATTTTGACCGCTTATAATTATCAGTCTAGTAACCGTGCCCCAACCTGCCTAGTTCAGAGTACCGTGATACATCTATGTGGGTTACTGCTGAAATGGGTCCCCGTTACTAGGGTTTCCTAATCAACATGTTATAACGGTTAAGTGTTCTCAAATTTACCTAACCTCACCCATCTGTTTTATTAACATGTTGTGTTGGTTAAGTGTTGCCTTAATTAACTTAACCCTACCATTCTAGCATGTTTGTTCATTAGCTTTAATTCATTCATTAAAGCACCAACATCTCACATTAGATTATATTGTTGCGGTCGCTGGATGTGCCAGGCGGCTCCGGGCAGCCATACACCGCAACTCAATCTAACCTCGCATTTTGGGCTTAATGCGCTAACCTCTCACATTAGATCTATATTGTTGCGGTAGCTAGATGTGTCGGACGGTTCCGGGCAGTCTTACACCGCAACTCAATCTAATCTCGAGTTAGCCATGTTCATCTTTAGCCAATTTACATATTTGTCATATGTGTCCAAATCTATGTGTCAAATTTTTCACAAGTCTAGCCAATACAAGTTTATGCCACATTCCCATGCTATGCCCAAAATTTACTCAATTAAATTATACCCAATTTTCCCCGTGTTACAATCGCACGTACAACGAGATTCAATTTAAGTTCCGAATGAACTTAGTGTTCACAAAAGCAAGTAAAAAGGTGAAAAATAGAGAAGGAGCATAAGAATTGACATAAGGAATAATAGGCATGTAAAGATGTACCCAATTCAAGAACCATGTTTCAATGTTGTACATTAACAATATGTGTAGACAAGCTAAGCAATTTGCACCATAGATATAAAAATTATATAGAATTGGACTTAAGAGAATCACTAATTTTTATGTACAGCACGATAAGTCCTACTATATCAATCACAATAGTCTCATAGGCATAGGATGTACAACATGATAGGTTCCATCATATAAATCACAACAGTCTCATAGGCATGATAGGTTCTATTATGTCAGTCCAACAGTCTCATAGGCATGATAGGTTTTATTATGTCAGTCCAACAGTCTCATAGGCATGATAGGTTCTCTTATGTCAGTCCAACAGTCTCATAGGCATGATAGGTTTTATTATGTCAGTCCAACAGTCTCATAGGCGTGATAGGTGTCATTACATCAATCACAATAGTCTTATAGGCATAAGCAATTCAGATTTGACAAAAGGATAGACACGAATCAGAATTAGGCATTGTTCTAGATCTGATTATTACAGTCATGATTTCTATTAGATGTTAAAATCTAAATAATAACTAAACTTACAGAAAAAGGACAGATCTTGTATTATGGGATCTGATTTCTGAATTTGTTTAGCTATTCTTTGATGTAGACATTTGATTCTCTAGTTTGAATTTTATTCGGAGCTTTCTAACTTGATTTCTAATTTGGAGAAGATGAAGGAGGCTAGGCTAGCTTGGGGATGGACAGCATGACGGCTTCATTGTGAGGTCTATGGTTGAGGTTTGGGGTGATTATATAGAAGTCTAGGATTAATTCTAGCCTTTAGATTAGTTTAGGAGAAATCAGAGCCATCAAACCAAAGAGATGTGTCATCTAGCCAACCATAGCACGACACATAAGCCCTACTACCTCAGAAATTAGTCATCATCCAATCAGGGAAGGCCACATAAGCTCAAGGTTATAAAAATTCGTCACTTGGTCTGGATCTCAAAAGGGGTCGACTCCCTATAGGGGGGTCGACACCTATGTCGACACCCCTATAGGGGGTTGACACCCTGAGCGGTAAATTTCCCGCCCAGCTGTTTTGACTGAATTTTCGAATTTTAAACTGTTTTCTGACTTTTAATTTAATTTCTGTTTATACTTGAAATCTTCTGAACTCCATAACTTCTTCGTACGGAGTCCGATTCACGCAAACTCGAACTCTATCTCAAGCAGAATTCTGAGACGAAAGCAATGGCGTAACCCGTTTCCCTTAGTTGTTCTTCTAAAAATTAAGTGTTCATTGGTTTATTAATTTAATATTCATAGATTATACGGGGTGTTACAAATATTGACGTTGATATTATTAATAAACATAATTACATCTTAATAGCAAAGTTTACCTCCTTCTTTGATAAATTAAATCCATTTACTCTAACAAATATTTTACAACTAGAAATATTGATTCACAATCAAAACTTATATTTTATATTAATTAACAACTAATTAAATACCAATGTTGATGTTAACATTATTATCATTATTATAACAGCCACAAATTTATTTATCAACAATAATTAACAAATCCAACACTATTTATTACATTAAATCTTCCATCATAGTTTAAAACACAATTTTTCATTAATATTGAAAATATGTTTTTTGCTCACTACGCCATAGATTGCATACGGCAACCCCAAGAAGTGATGCAAGAATTGCAAAATATTGTTGCTATAGGCCAAAAATAATCTCTGGCAACCCTTTTTTGGGGTTGCCTTTTACCGCGTTGCCTTAGAGACAAAGGCAATGTCTTTCCTATCCTAAGGTAACATTGCTATAGATGTTGCTACAAGTACTAAATTTACATAAAATGTGGGGCCCACTAAATTCTAAATCCCGGGATTACAGAATCCTGTTGTTCCTCTAAATTTTGTAGTCGGGTTCACGGAATCCTGTTGTGGGGCCCACATGCATTAATTTATGGCAACACTATATCATAGCTACGACAACATTTAACATTACATACTTCAACATTATATCATAGCTATTGCATCATTATATAACATACTGCAACATAACAGCAATTAACATTACGCACTGAAATTAATAAACAACTTGTCATTAATATTGAAAATATGGTTTTTGCTCACTACGCCATAGATTGCATAAGGCAACCCCAACAAGTGATGCACGAAGTGCAAAATATTGTTGCTATAGGCCAAAAATGATCTCCGGCAACACTTTTTTGAGGTTGCCTTTTGCCGCGTTGCCTTAGAGTCAAAGGCAACGTCTTTGCTATCCTAAGGTAACATTGCTACAGATGTTGCTACAAGTACTAAATTTACAAAAATGTGGTGCCCACTAAATTCTGAATCCTGGGATCATGGAATCCTGTTGTTCCCCTAAATTCTATAGCCGGGTTCACGGAATCCTGTTGTGGGGCCTACATGCATTAATTTATGGCAACACTATATCATAGCTACGACAACATTTAACATTACATACTTAAACATTATATCATAGCTATTGCATCATTATATAACATACTGCAACATAACAGCAATTAACATTACACATTGAAATTAATAAACAACTTTTCATTTCAAATTAATAGCCAGTAACACAAATACTATTTAGTCAACTACAAAATAACAAAAAATAGCCAATAAATTCAGTTTTGCAGAGTACTTACAAACACAACCGGTACTAAATTCATGTTTACATCAAACTAAAACAGTTTCAAATTAATAAAGTGCGAGCCTCCAGTGCATTCAGTACCTCTACTGCCTCCTTCACCTGCAAAATAAAGCAATTTCAAAAGTCATGCATTTCAGCAAAAGTCTTTAGTACAACTAATGCATTTCAGCACAACCAAAGTCATGCATGCCTCGGCTACAAACTGATGCAATGCCTCGTTTACATTGCAACACAAAATGGAAGAAATGCATGCCTCAATTGCATTTCAGCACAAACTACGGCCATAGTATAATTGACTTGCACTTCAGCACAAAGACATTTCAGCACAAACTATGGCCAGAGTTGCTTTTCAGCACAGAATTGCATTTCACAATCTATGGCTGAGTTGCAAATTGATGCAATGACTCAGTTTGTTCAAAGCACAAATGCTATCAAGGAATGTAATAGTATGCCTGAGGCACTAAAAATTTAGACATGCCGCGATTCGTTCAAGTACAAACTCAACCATTGCATCAATTACAAACTGATACGATCATTGCTGATTGAAGAGAAAATAAAATTCTTAAAATTATGTAGTTCATTACTGAAGCATCAGTCTTGTACATGATCAGTTACATACCAGCAATGAACTACAGAATTGTAAGAATTAGACTGATGCTTCAGCAAGCGGAAATTGTAAGAATTCTGAAGCATACTACCAGCCAACCATAAAAATAAGCAAAAATACATACCAGCGGTGTGTGTCTGCATACGATCTCCGATTTGCACAAGTTTTAAGGGCCTTGGACTACAAAAACATGAAATTAAGAAGCCATGTTTTTCACTTTTCTAGGTGGAAGGCGTATTCGTCTTATTGGGACATCATCTCTACACCAACGAACATCAAAATCTTGATTTCCCATTCCATAAGCAGGCTGGATATCATTCATATCTTCATTTTCATATTTTCTTTCGAGTTCACACCAGTCTTTCGACAATTTCTTGATAACATATTGGCACATCTTATCAATTGGATCTTCTATATAAAATACCTATTTTACTTGTGAAGCCATAACATAAGGATCAGATTTCTAGCACAATCGATTAAAATTGACATGAATCAGCCAATATAAATCTTTCTCTTCTTGGTACCAACAACACTTAAATAAAACCACACTAAATTCTCCCCAATAATCTAGTTCTAATATTTCTTCAATTGATCCATAGTAATTAACTTCACCAACCAATGGATTTTGATATTTCAAACTTGCAAAGCTAGTAGTTAAGGCTGTCAAAAATACACCACTGTTTTGTGTTGTACATTTGGCATCTCTGAACCTTGTATAAAATCAGTATCCATTGATAACATATCCAGTAAACCGCTTAGCTGTTGGAAGAGGCCGTATTGTAAGTAGTTGTACTTCTTTTGAAATGCCCTCCTTTTTCCCAACCTCTTCCTTTAACCACTTCCAAAATTCTTCAGTGTATTCTCTCTCTTTTTTATATTTTTTGATGATGCATGACCATCAATTAAAGCTCAATGTTCCCTAGAATAAAGACTAGGTTAATAAAAGACAGAAACAAATTTGGCTGGATCTATTACTAAAGCTGAAATTGACCATACCGAAAACAATTTTGTATGAATGAGAACATAGCTTAAGTACAAATTATGCTTGAAATCCCTGAAAGTGCTGAAACATGGAATTTACAACTAACACTACGTGAGGCTAGAATCAATAACATGTTTATAGATTGTTTAAAAGAAATGATTTTGCTGGCAAAAGGATGACATCAAAAATAGTTTTTTTAATAGTTTACATCATTTTACAAGCTACGCGAAGAATATTATTACTGATGTTAACCAAACTTGTCCACTTTTCTAATTAAATAAACCATTGTAAATTTTAATTGCATAAAATTCCATTTGCCAGGTTCAAAAAGGAAAATATTATTTGTTATGAAAAAAGGAACAAAGTAATTAATAAAGGATTCATAAACATAGGAATAATACTTCAATACTTACTAAAATAAAAATATTTACCCAAGTAAACTCTCTATTTCCTTGTTACCACAATTGAATAGAGTATAATGGTGACGTTCCTTCCATTGAGAATTTTTAAGATGAATAGTTTTTCCATATTTGTTTCTTCTTATGCCAGTAGGATATTCCAGATTTTGTGGACATGTTTCAAATTGCATTTTTCCTGCTCCATCGCCACCTAAGAACCATGAACAGAATATCAAACATTCCTCTGCAAGATAACCTTCAGCAATGGACACCTCGGGTTTACTTTTGCTGCAAACATATGATTTCAGTTCACAAAGATAACCCTCAATAGGAAACATGCAATGAACATGTGCAGGTTCACCATATTCAAGTTCCTTGTATAAATGAACTAGCAAGTGCACCATTGTATCGAAGAAAACATTTGGGAATATCATCTCAAATTGACAAAGAATTTCCACAATTTCCTTTTGTAGCCTCTTGAGATCAGGCAAATCGATACTTTTACTCCAAATACTTATTAGAAATGCACCTAATCTTATCATAGGTATTGCAACTTCAGGTTTTACAGATTTCTTCACGGCAAACTGCATTAAGTAGTGGAGAAGAAAATGAGCATCATGGCTCTTATACCCTTCAATTTTCCTCTCTTTCTTGTTTACATACTGGCTGTATTAGCTGCACAACCATAAGGTAGTTTAGCATTCTCTAACACCGAGCAAAATAGTTCTTTCCTTGTTCGTCATTTCAAATATGGCATCCCTCATCTCAAGGTAATTCCCATCAGCTGACAGAACCGGATGAAGGACCTCCCTGATGCCTATCTCTTGTAAATCATACCAAGCATTTAAATGGTCTTTCGACTTCCCATCAATATTTAGTAAAGTACTAAGTATGTTATCACAAATGTTTTTCTCTATGTGCATAACATCAAGGTTATGTCGACATACATTTTGACTCCAATATGGTAAATTAAAAAATATTGACATTTTTTTAAAAGGAGATCCATTTTTATGCTTCTTGACCTCTTTCTTCCCAAAAATATTTTCATAACCAACCAACAATTCTTCGATGTCAGTCCCGGATAAAATACCAGTAGGTGTTCCCATTTTAGTTTCACCATTGAACCTTTTCTTATCAAACCTCCACTTGTGTCCAGGGTCTAAAAATTTCCTATGATTCATGTAGCAAATTTTTCTACTATGTTTCAAGTAAGTTGAAGAAGTCTCGAAATGGCATACGGGACAAGCTAAATAACCCTTCATGCTCCAGCCGGATAACATTGCATAGCCCGGAAAGTCGCTGATCGTCCATAACACACTTGCACGTAATGTGAAATCATCACCGGTGAAGGCATCATAAGTTTGTATGCCAAGATCCCATAATTCTTTCAATTCTGCGATAAGAGGCTGCATGTAGACATCAATGTAATTGTTAGAAGACTCTGGACCAGGGATAAGGGTTGAAAGTATCATATTTTATGTTTTCATGCATAACCAAGGTGGAAGGTTATAATTTACCAATACGATCAACCATGTGTTGTGTAGTCATTGTACGAAAAGACTGAATCCATCAGGTGCTACTCCTAACCTGGTATTTCTGTTTTCTAATGAAAAATGAGGATAATTGGCATCTATAATCTTCCATACCTCGCCATCAGCTGGATGTCGAAGTCTGCCATCATTTTTTCATCCTACTGCATGCCATAACATAAGTTCTGCGTACTCCTTCGACATGAACATCCTTTGCAACCTTGGTTTTAGTGGAAAATAACACATCACTTTTGCTGGTACTTTGTGAATCTGCTTCTCCGAATCTTTGTCAGTAGCCACCTTCTCTTCCGGTATTACCCACCATGAAAAACCACAACTTTTGCAGTTATTTTCCTTTTCATTTTCTGCCCAATATAGCATGCAGTCATTTGGACATGCATGTATTCTTTGGTGATTGAGGCCTAAATCTTTAATGATATTTTGGTAGCATTGAAAGATAAAGGGATGTGGGCTTCTGGAAAAGCTTCTTTCGTCACCTCTAATAAATCGTTGAATGCAGACTCGGTGATTCTATGTAGGCATTTTAAAGAATAAAGCCTGAAAATGAAACTTAATCGTGAAAATTTATTACACCCAGGATATAATGGTTGTTTTCCCTCTTCAACACATTGATGAAATTTTCTAGCATCGACATCTATTCCATTTGACTCATCAGAAGATCCATCTTCATTTTTCTACATATTTCCACAAGTACGTTGCAACATCTCAATGAGATTATCTCCAAAATTTATTCCTGCTTCACAGTCCGTATTGTTATCGCTCCTTTCACGATCTAAATAGGAAACTTCACAAATCCATTTCATGTACCATTCAGATGGACCATTCCAAATCAGACAGTTGTAGACTACTTCTTGACAATGCCACTTGCGATTATGACAATTTTTGCAAGGGCATGTAATTTCATCACCTACCACAAATCTAGAAAAAGTATTTCGAATAAAAAATTTCACTCCACTGATGCTCCCTTCACTGAACTTAGGAATTTTTGCCTATAGTTTTTCCTCGTCGTTCATTGAGTGATACCTTAAAGCAGTAAATTAGGCACAAGTAAAGCAGTACATTACGCAACACAACAATCAAATCAGAAAAAATTGAAATATACATTGAGTGATACCTGAAGCAGCAGATTAAATCGAAGCCCTAACTGAAATCTGAAACCTAAACGAACCCCAATTGAAGACCTAATTGAAACATCGAAGCCCTAATTGAAATTGAACTCGAACCTTTCCTACTCGAACCCTAATTAAACTTGTAAACTTGAACTTTTAGCCCTAATTGAACCTGAGAGTGAGTTTGTGAGAGGTTGAGCAATGGAGAACATTGTTAAATTTCAATTCGATTGAAACTTTCAATACTTTTTTTAGTTTTCCCCACTTTGTTTTTGCTTCCTGCTGTAAACATTATTTCACGCGTGGATTGCTAATCTGGACTAAACATTTTTTCATGTGGATTGCTAACCTGGACCGTTGGATCATGTTGACGCAGATTGATAATTTTATTTACGAGGCTACTACCACACATGTTGATATATATGTTAACACGTTTAAGCGTGCGTTGCAATAGACAAAAAATAGCATATCAATGGCAACATTGTAGCTAGCAACACCATGCATTTTCGTTGTGATAGGCCATCTATGGCGTAGTGGCTTAAACATTGATTCCCAACCAATATTATATATTTTCAATATTCACATTAATCAAGAGGCTAAGACTTGTAAACACATATTAGAATAAATAAATTATTAAATTAGGAACGTATAATTTATTCCAACACACTAATTTGAAAACCCCAATTCCCTTATTTCTTTTTTAAAAGAATTATATGAGTTGGGCTCTCAAACTCTTATTTCATCCTTCACGGATTTAAAATACAGAGAACACACAATGGTCTGTTTAATTGAGGAACCCAAAAATCCAGATTGTTACAGACTCGCCCTTAAATGAATTGCGTCCCCGCAATTCAGTTAAGACAACACCAAAAATAAATTTTATTTTCCACTAGTTTAACTTCTATTTTTAGACTTAGAAAAGGTTTTTCTTACACAAAAGCCACAAAGTTTTTAAACTTTTGCACTTAAACAACGCCCAACTGACTTAAGTTTGAAAATTTTAGGCACTCGGTTCTTTCAAGGATCACATATTTATTCCAATCATCATGTCACAAAATTCAAAACATACAACCTTTCTTTTACAAAGATGACTATTTAGAATACAAACTCATCTCCATCAAATTTGTAATCAATAGAAACGTTGCTATGCCATCTCCTTTTATATAATTCTACAAACAATGGCTGCTAACTTGGTTGCATCAGCAAGTAGCCTCGCCATTCACAGTTTCACATCACCAATTTGATGGTTGCAGACACTTTTTAGCTCAATTTTTGGAGTGAGTATTCTAAATATCGCTTATGTTCAAAATGGATTTATATTTAAAAACCTTTAAATTAATAAAACACTCTCATTTAATCATCTTAGAACTTTAATAACACAAAATTTTCCCTAAATAATTTTATAATCCAATTCGAATAGTGTTAGACCAATCACTCATCCGGTTATTTAGGTTGCGGTGTGTTGTATATAACAATACAATTTTTGTTTGATGATAACAGACATATATATATATATATAATTTATAGATGTGTTTGTAATTGTACTATTCTACTACATCACATACATAAATAAATATTTATAGTTGAATAGAAACTGCTGCATAAGAATTTAAATATTCAAGAAGTGTTCTATTTAAATATAATATTTTATTTCAACTTTTTGAATAGTACAAACTTCTACCTCCACTATTGTGCATTCCATTGAAATAATACATCCAATTTCATTTAATACAATTGGCTCCTCGCTACATTTCTCTCATTACACTCTGCTCACACAATCACTCAATTACATATACATTTCACTCTACTTTCTTTGACATACTTATCTTTAGTTTGCTTCTGAGTCACTCCAGTCACCTGCATACGTGTCACAATATCGTCTTCGCCTTGCCATTCAACTTTAATATCACTAACTAAGGTAGTGATTTAATAGCATTCTCATGAACTATTCATTTATGTATTTCCAATGTCTTTTTATTTAAACTACAAGTTACTACGCTCGAGTATCTCGTCAAGGTGTTTAAGAAATCCTTGCTTATATCATTGATCAGATGTATCGATCAAAATCCCTTAAGATTCCCCAACGGACAACCTAACACGAAATAAATTACTAGGTTTTTCAATTTACCCAAGGGTCGTTCTACTATTCACTATAGCAATTATATTTAAACTAGAACAACCCAACTCTACTCTTCATTACCATTTCACTTAATGGATATTTATGAGGTGCTAACTCTTAACAATTAATAATCAATATTTGGTATCCCTTAATCTCAATTATTAATTTATTAAATCGCGCACAGCCGAAATAATCCAGTTGGTTTCGTTGTGCAACTCTAATTCATTTAAGTTTAACACTATATTATCTTAACAAGAATCTCTTCTTAAGGATTAACTTAATTTTAATTCACCATCTCATCGCAACATTTTTAATTTAATACATCAATAATCACAAACACCAAAAGGATAGGAATGAATTTTTCTTAAAATTTTAAACCTAAGATTAAAGCACCCAGGAGGACAAGGGAGAAATCTTCCCTAAGATACGATACAACAGATAAGACACCACATAAGGAATACTACGTAATAAAATATATTCCTACTGTATTCCAGAAGCTTAGACTACACATAATCGATAGATAAAAATCTTGGGATAAGGATAACGATTAGAAAGATGTAGTAAACAGACATGTTATCCTTCCGCATTATAACACATGTACTCTTTTGGTTCTATTCTGTGTTTTATTGTATTTTGTTATGAACCTTTGCTCTGATACCAACTATGACAACCCACCCAGAGACTCACCTTAATAAAGAGCATTAACGAGTAATTTCGTCTATTAGAGAGAAAAATAAGCCTGGTTAGGGGTGATCATCTGTAATTTCATGTTAGACGAGTATTAAGTACATCGATTAGGTATACAAAATTTTCCTTTCTTTTCTCAGGTAGATCGACATACTTAATACCTCTAATAGGAAACCACAATGCTTAAGGATCATTTTAGAAAAATATAAAATACATCACAGATCATAGATCACATAACAGTTACACATTAATACAATCACAGAAATACAACATATACATGTGCTATGTTTCAAATAATATTAAAACATAATGAATACAACGGCGTACAACTGAACAATTATACAACAACTTGAATACATGAATAAACATTAGAATGGGTCTTCAAAAGATAGTCCAAGCTATACCAGCAACCTACGAATCAACGGTAGGATGAACCTGAAACAACTCGGTCTGACCCGAGCATTAACACACACAGGTCATTCAAGTTTACAAGTTAGTTATAAACTACACATGATATGAAATATATAAATAGAATTCCTTTCATCACCAAAAGGAATTGGATAACTCAAGATAACAATTGACTCATGAGATACTAAAGGCTAAGGAGTCTATAAAATCTCAAAAATCACATGATTTACATACAAGAAGGGGGTTTAACTTCTTTATCTTGTGTTATGCACCAAGCAATGCACAAGATACATCAACAACAAGGAAGACTCCCGAGACAACACTTGAAATCGTATCATGAGTTTAAGTAACACATAAGAAATTCTTCATTTAATATAACTCCAATATAGCACAAGGGCTATAAGAATCAACTTAGAATTATAAAATAGGATCCAAATCATCGTTATCCATCAATTCAACAAACCACATAAAAAGGATCCAAATCCTCATAAATCATCAGAACCTCATATAACTCGAATGAGTTAAATACCATAAAAAGGAGCATCACACTCCAATATAGAAATCACGTAATGTATAAATAGATTCTCAATCCAAATAATCATCTTACTATATGATTGTAAAGATCAAATCTCAAATCATAAACAACAGTAAAATATGGATCCATCACAAATAAATATGCACATGCACTCACTAAATAATATTGCTCCCCGAGCAATAGCCAAGTACTTATATGTCTTCAAATTAGGCACCCTCTACTTCGACTCCCGGTTGAGTGTATCTTGACTCCCAAAGTCAAATTAATATGTATACATGACTCCCTGAGTCATAACTTCCCCGAAGCGGGTACTGGCTTATCTTAACATAGAATGCATCCCTGACCCTCAGTTAGTAACCCAAATAGTGGTTACTATGTGTCATATACCATTCGTTCCCACTGTTTGGTTTACTAGCAGTTTGTCAACTTCGCACTAGAAAACTCAGAAAATCATCAAATCATCAAACCATCATCTATGAATCATTGAATTCAATCAGACTGTACTGGAAGTAACCAATTTCGTATACCGTCGTGTCCCATACCACTGGGTTTAAGATGTCATTTAACATTCAATACGTCATCTTGAAGAATGCAGAATGGTGTGATCTTTATATAAGAAAATACTTGTCTTTTAAAACAAGTTCATAAAACGATTTCGAAAATCGATTATCCTCTTTCCTAAAAACCATATATTGCAAAATAGGATTTATACTATTACTTTCAAGGAATTTATAATTAAAACTTAAATCATGAAAATCGTTTACCTCAAAACTATATTTAAAATTCTTGTTTGTTTATTTATCGAAAACTAGTTTCAAATGTGCACGTGTACACAAAATCTCAGAAAAACCCATGAAAACAACACATAGAAATTAACTCGGAATTTCATCAAACTAAGATTATAAATTGGTGATAATTTATGTTACTACATTTTAAAAGTAAGCCAAAATAAAACACAAGAATCACGGATGAAAACACTTAAGGGAAGCCACCTAAGTTAGCACTAAGACATGAAATGTACCCAGAAAACAACTCTGGTGGACTTTGAGATAATTTTGAATAACCAAACGATCTTCGATTGGTCTGTTTGACATGAACAAACTAGAACAACCTGTCTTTCATATAAAAAAGAATCGCTCAATTCTGACATGGTATGAAAAAGATATGATGCCTCAAACTTGGGCTCGGGCCTGAATTCTAGCCAAGTCCAAAATCTTCTCTGGGTCCAACTTTGCGACCTGGTTTGAATGACCATATAACCTCAGAAGGGTCTAAAATTTTGCAAGTAAAGTATGGAAACAAACTTTCAAGATT
The DNA here is from genome assembly GCA_030737875.1 of Allium sativum. Taxonomy (NCBI): domain Eukaryota; kingdom Viridiplantae; phylum Streptophyta; class Magnoliopsida; order Asparagales; family Amaryllidaceae; genus Allium; species Allium sativum. Next base: position 878,954,792 of record CM060918.1, on the reverse strand, counting down.
TAGAAAACAAAAGGAATCATCCAAAATCGGACCAATATCGAAGGAGATACATCGCCCTAAAGTTGAACTTGGGCACTGATATAACACGGTAGGACACACAGAAAATAAACGTGTATTGTCGGGTCGACCCTAGGGTCAGCCTCTTATAAGCATGAGGTCGACCTCCAAGTCTACCTCTTGTGCCTACAGGTCGACCTCTAGGTCAATCCCTCTTGGGGACTTAGCACAGATACTCTCAAGAAAGCTACAGGCTGAAATCACGACAAACCCTCTACTTCTAGGCCTTATTCCGCAGTCTAACGGCGTTAGATTGAATTAAAATTTGACATGCATGTTCAAAAAATGTTCTCAAACGACATGCCAAAATATTTACCCCAAAAATCTTAAAGATTAGAAAGTCAGGAAAACCCAAAGATAAGGTTTGTCTGTGATTTCAGCTCAAAACAATTCAAACAACAAAAGCTAGAAACTTATGTATTATATTATAGGAAAACTATATATGAACACATATAACTTCTAAACTAGAAAAGTGTGAGCGCACACTCACCTTTCATGGTTTAGAGGTAATTTCCCATAATTTAAGCTTGCAAAGAGTTGGTAAGATGCTCTTAAAACTCGTAGGAACAGAAGACAACAACATGTAAAGCCCATAAGGAATTTATAGTAACCTGCAACTATTGATTCCAGAGATGATTGCCCAAAATCGGCTCAGATTACATCACATCTTGAAGGGAGATACTTTTCTCTCTTTTGGTTTTAATTTTAGATAGAGGGGAGTGGTTTTTGGGAGCAAATAGAGGAGGATGGCCATGAATTTCTCAAGTTGAAGCTTCAGGAAGGAGTAAAGGGTTTTCTGGAAGGGAGAAAATGAAATTACGAATTTTTTCCTTTTGGCTCCTTCCAGGGAAATATAAGGTATTGAGATTAAGACCCATTAACCCAATATTTTGAAGTTTTACAAGTTAAAATATTACAAATTGATTAGGTTATGCTACAAATCAACATACACAAATTTACACCATTTTTGAAGCACAAAAAAATATATCAAATTGTGCTTAAATTTATGAACACAAATGCATACAATACAATTAACCTCAAAATAACCTAAACAAAATTTTAAATATCAAATTAAACATAACACACTAGTATGAACATGTTTGTCAAATAATTAATTTACCGCATTGAAAAGCCTTTTATTTACAAACAATGTTCATATCCCCATTAATTTAACAATTTGAATCAATTAACTACAATAAAATATTTTAATCATCGAATATTGATTCACATTCAATATTTATATTTTTTAAATTAACAAAAATCCACATAAAACACCAATATTGACATTGATATTATTAAGAAACACAATTACATCTTAATAACAAAGTTTACCTCTTTCTTTGATAAAACAAATCAATTTACTCAAATAAATATTTTACAACTACAAATATTGATTCATAATCAATATTTATATTTTATATCAATTAACAACCAATTATATACTAATGTTGTCGTTAATAATATTATTATTATACTATAAAAGCCACAAATTTATATATTAACAACAATTAACAAATCCAACATTATTTTATTACTTTAAATCTTCCATCATTGTTTAAAACACAATTTCTCATTAATATTGAAAACATACCTTTTCACTTAAATATTGATTACCAATCAATATTCTATATTTTCAATATTCACATTAATCAATAAGCTAAAATTTATAAACACATACTGGAATAAATAAATTATTAAATTAGGAACATATAATTTATTCCAACACACTAATTTGGAAACTCCATTCCCTTATTTCTTATTTTAAAACACTACACCAGTTAGGCTCTCAAACTCATATTTCATCTTTCGTAGATTTAACACACAGGAAACACATAATGATTAGGTTAACCTGGGAACCTAAAATTTTAGGTTGTTATACTTACAGTCATTCATCAATATAACTTTTGTCTCCTTGCTGCCCCTACCCGGGGTTTCAATAGGTGGCCGTTTTGCCAACCTACCTTGTAATCGGGATTGAGTACATGAAGATACGGTTGTGTTTACATTTTTGCTTTGTTTAATATATCATTGGAAACTTCAATAAAATGGCACGAATTGTTTTCGAATGTAATAAAAGTTTATGTGGACAAATTGTTTCATTAAATTTATAATAACAATTGTTAGCGCTAAAAATAACCAAGGCAGATCAAGAATAAAACTCGAGGTAAAAGAGTGTAAGAGCCAATGGCGCCCCGAAGGAAGTAGTGTTAGTTCTTCGGCAATATCCATTTGAAATATGGAAAATACGGAAAAAGGGATTTCCTTTAGACCAAGAAGTATCTTTCGATCTTAATTGAAAAGGCATTACCTCAAACCATTCTATTTTAACTGAAAAGTCATTAACTTCACACCTGTTGACCTTGCAAGAAAGAGCGAGGGGAGTAAGCGAAGGATAAAGCATTGGAAGAAACGGTGAAGGAGCTAAGAACCATAAGCAAGTGAATTTTTAACAAATTAGAGCCTTCGATCATATTAAAGAAGGCTCATCTTCTGCTAATAGAGGCACTAGCAAAACAAGCTCACCCGCCGAGGGTGTCGAAAAGAAAAATATTCCAAATTACGCAGCAGAGTTAAAGGAAAAGAGTAGAGGAGAAGCCCACCATAAGGGTTAAGTGACAAAGAAAGAGCACCTAGACCTAACAAGAAGATTAACCATAATAGAAAAGATGTTGATTCGAAGATAACTACTACTGTAAGATGAGAGGCTATAAACTTATGCCTTTCGCAACCATTTAGACCAAAACCGAAGGGGCATATCCCGAAGGTATTTATGAAGTAAGAAAGAAGATACCGGGAACACCTTCGTATGACGAGATCTTAAAAGCCGAAAGGAAGCCAATCCACACCTATAAATAGGACCCTAGGATACCAGGATAAAGGGATGGAGTTCATTTCCAAAATTTGTTATATCAAATTGCAGAGTGAAACCCTAATTTGTAATCAATTTGAGGAAAAGACTTCGCAATATCGAATATGTTCAGTAAAGAGGAAAAGCAAGGCAATTAAGGTAATCATGAGAAATCTAGTTCAGTCTTGCATATTGTTGCTATTACTCATTAACAAAGCAAGTTCAATGTGCGGATTATATGGGTAATTTGAATCTTGTGTATGCCCTTATTCATGACTACCATTAGGATCTTTAGACCATAGGGATAGTAACCAAGCTCAGTTTATTATCCAAAGTATTAACACAAAATTTGTGTGAGGATTTCTTATCTGACGACCAATTAGATTTATATGCTCATCTAGGTAATGATTATGTTCATGCACATCCAATTAAGTATCTGAGGAATTAAGGAAAATTCTATCATTTGATGATCATTTTAGAAATTCTATTTCTTCCAGAACCATTTCACATTCTTTGAATTCTTAGAGAGTCTAATCCAAAAGTACTGAGGTCATGTCCTCCATCAAAAAAATATCTACAGAATAGAATAAAACAAACAACCTTATCCTAACTAAACCCAAGGAGATTGCTTTAAAGCATTAGTAAAATTTTAAGGGAATATGCTATGAAAGGATGGATCCTCATTTATAAATCAAAGGGAAACTCATGGCTGGTTTTGTTCTCTATAGGGAATTTACTTGCGGTATCCTATAGATGTATTTCAGCAGGTATCCCAAAACATTAGCGGTTCTTAGGTTTAAGTTTGTTCTTTTCATAGATTTGCGGTTAGATCCCATATTTTGGGTGTTAACCATAAATTTGGCTAACATTTTTGGCGTTAGAAGAAGGGCCTAAATCTCCATCCCTATTTCATACTCTAAGTATTACTAAAATTTATCCTTAGAAGAAGGAAACTAATGGGAAATAAGCATAGAAGAACTCTTAATGGATTACAATGGATCCTGAAAGCCTCAAACAATGCTCGTATGAATCGAAAGACAAGGGTTACGGGTAGAATGAAAATCTCGACGAAGTAAGAAGACATACCTGAAGGACAAAGTATCAACACCATAAGGATATATTGACACTTCCACAGCCTGGTAAAAGGAAAGAGATTGAACTCCTATTTATTGTCAATATAAGGATAACCAAGAATAATTAAGAGAAATTTTAGTCCAACTTCAAAGGAAAACAAGGTGATAAACCTGATACGATAGTCCCCCAGCATGAATGGAAACTTAGCCAAATCGAAACAAGGATCTTCTGAGCCATTCCAAAAGGAAATATTTTATGTGGATATAAGGTTTCACAAGGAATAAATGTTGCAAATAAAAGCCCTGGGTATAATTAACCAAAAGAAAACAACATGTGATTTCAGGAAAGTAGAAATGTACTCATCTCAAGGGAAATTAACCTCACCTTTTAGTAATCAAAGTTACACTTTTATTTCGTTAGATAAAAACAACTATATAAATTTTCTCACAAGGCTCAATTTTTGAGGAAGAAATACTAAAGGATTATGAGGCCTTCGCCCAAAAATGCCAAGATACCACGACTAGACCCCAAAAAGATTCGTACCAGTATCAAGCAGGAAAGAATTAAAGCATCCCCAACATACTGTCTTTGCAATTCCCCTCCATAATAAAATCAAAAGGAAAAATATTTCATGAAATATGGACGATAGAAAGAAGAAAGGAAATTATAAGTTGATCCTTTAAGTAGAATAGGAAAACCTAATCCAATTATGGAATACAAGTTAACTACTTCAAGAGAGAATATCATTTTCCTGACAAATGAGGAACTTGACTACTGGCCAACAAGAAAGAAAGGAATAAAGTACGAATGGAATAAAAAAGGCAGTTATTGCTACTATTACCTAATGAATGGTCACGAAACTAACTAGTGCAAGGCACTTAAGAATAGTATAGATCACCTTGGTAGGTAAGGAAAATTAGGGGAATATCTCAAGGATTTAATACTATTTTTGGGGGAGAGTGTGACACCCCCACATCCCTTAATGTCGCCCATATGAGGATGCATTAATTTATGTGAAGCGCAATAGGTATAAAGAAATAATACAGAGGCTAAAATTCACAAGATAAAATATAAAATGCAGTGGAAAATTTTCAAAACATTTATTGTTATTAAACCAACATCACGGGATTACATTTTAAGATACCATAAAGTCATAATCATAAAACATCTGTCTCGCGGAAAGTAAGTCATCAGAGTACAAGTACAAAACTATAAATATCATATCCCTCATGAGTCATAATAATAGTCATAGAACAGAAATCGAAACAACACATCGAATAAGAAATAGCCCAAGTCCTAGCTGATTCAAAGAATCACAGTCACTGCTGCAATCCACGCCCTGAGAACCTGAGAGAGGGGAAGTAAGAGAGAGAAGGAAAAACAAAATAGGTCAGACATAAATCTTGCAAGTTCTAGTGATTTTTAGCATAAGCATAAGATAAAGAAGTATCAAGATGGATCGAAAGTACTAGATAGGAAAATACAGTAAAGTATAAAAGTATGAAATAAACGAGATAAGGTAAGATCATATAAGCTTCTCGTTCATATCTCAGAATAGAATTTCTGCACCAACTATCAGAATATTAGGATTAGGTTGTGCATAATTACCATCCAGTGATCGACTCCCTAACATACACGAATAGCCTGTGCCAGCCATGGTATTTGGGGATATCAATCCCGAATCCATCAACTTAAAAGACACAGCCCTATCCATTAGTGTTACAACATCTTATCTTCCCCAAATCAGACAGGCACCTGTTCAGATGTTTACAGATTATAGTAACATGTTTTACTTAATATACATCTAACTCTCATATTTTCCCATTATATGTTTACTTAATATAAAATTAAGTCCAACCTATTCAGTTTTACATGTTTGCATATTCTTCCTTTAATATTGCCGCAATTTTACAATCAATGGTTCTCAAATTCTAATATGCCAAAAACTCCTTTTTCTTGTTATTACATATTATTCCAGTTTATTCCAATTTTATGGAATTCAAGCGGAAAACATCTAGGCTCTCGTAGGCCTAGGCCAGCGTAAACAAAAAGGAAAAGGAGAAATAATCCAAACTCAGAAATGAACATACTGAATAAATAGGCATAATAAGACTGCAAATAAAACAATGATAGAAAGGGGATAACGAAGAAGGATGTACAAATAAACAAATAATAACTGAAAAGGGAATAGGTAATTGATAGTAATTAAAAGAAAAATAACATATAAGAATAAACTTATAAACACTGGTACTTCCAGATCCAATATATTTACTGTCAAAAATCCCTTTTTAAATTACAGATCTAAAAATAACGTAGAACTCATAGAGATTTGTAATAGATCTAGAAATGGCCTTTAAAATAGTAGTAGAAGAAGAATTATCCTTTCAATCTATATTTTGAAAGCACCCTACCCTTTTCTTAATTCTATTTCATAACATATCTTTGTGGAGGAAAAAGACACATCATGCTGAGTTAGCAAAAACATCCTTCCACACAAACCCGACCAAGTGCAGGCACAGACATGTTGTCAGGCCATAGATGGGTTGACCCACCTCCTACATGAGTCAACACTAGTGTCAACCAATGGGTAAGCCCATTTAGGGTATGGGTCGTCCTATTACCAATGCATTATTCCTGAATTATTTATTTATTTTAATTCAGACTTCTTTTAATCATAACTAGTTCATACTTAGTCTAATTTACGCAAACCAAAGTCTACCTGACTCTAAATTTTGAAACGAACACAACGGTAAAGTCCATTTTATCCAATTCTGAATTAATTTTATTAATCTTTTTCATATAATTGTTGTTTGTTAAATCTTGGAGTGTTACATTCTCCCCTCCTTGAAGGATTCTGTCCCTGAAATCTCCAAGTTAAGAAGAATGTTGTTAATGTTGTCAACCATTACCTACACCTATCTACTCATCCATCAACCACTGGCAACCATTGTCCTTAAAATTTCTAATTCTTTGTATGGACAAAGGTGTTGAGTATATGTTCCCAAGTTAATGCAAAAATCAGGCGGTCCACTGATTCAGTTGATCTTCTTAATGTTTGTGCCATGTATCCAATGCAAAAGTGCTTAATAATACAAATAAATTCTATATGTTTGCAACAATCATTCACCAAAATGCAACATCCAAGTAATGATTCAACCATTTTCGTCCATTGAAAATTAAAATGTGCACACATCCACATGCAATTTGTAAGCGCTCTTGTTTAGCTGATCCCTAATCTAGTGACTAGTGTGTGTGTGTATGCATCCACTAGAAAACACTTACATCTACTTGCAAGCATCAAACACAACATGTATCAAAACACATGTTTTCAAACATTACTATAATTCATAGGCTTCTACCTAAGAATTGAGATTCAAATGATAGGAAAAACAGATTCGAATTCAAAGGCTTAGAATGGAATTGAGAACGTACTCTAAAAGATAAAAGGGTATGAAGCGCGAATCTTATCTTCGAGTTCCTATGTCGCGTCGTCACGATCTTCTCCCCTTTGTACCTTCACCAATTTGATCTCCTTGTTGTTTATCTTCTTAAATTCGGATCAAAGTATACGGGTAGGAACTTTTCTGACTGATGCCTCCTTTTCAGCTTCAATATCCTCAACTGTACTTGTCTCTGCTACCTATGCGGAATCATGTAGACACTTCCTCAAGTGGGAAACATGGAACACATCGTGAACTCCTACTAGTCTCTCTGGTAGTCTAACTCTATAGGCCATCTGACCTATCCTCTTAGCTACGGAGAATGGCCCTACAAACCTTTGCACCAACTTCCCTATCGATCCAAAGTGAACAACATTTCTCAAAGGTGATACCTTAATAAAGACCATATCTCCTACCTCGAACTCTAAGTCAGTCCTCCTTTGATCAGCATATGACTTCTGCCCGTCCTGAGCTACTTTTATCCATCTACAAATTAGCGTATCTTCTCAGAAGTTTCTCTAACCAACTCAGGCCCAAGCAGATGTATGTCCGTAAACTCCGAGCAACATGTAGGTGATCTGCCGGGTTGTCCATAAAATGCCTCAAAGGGAGCCATACCAATGCTCGTCTGATAACTATTATTATAGGCAAACTATAACAATTGGAGATGCTCCTTATAAGTCCCTTCGAATTCTAGGATGTACAGTCTCTATGAATCCTTGAGAGCCCTATTGACCCTCTCAATCTGTCCATCCGTCTGAGGGTGATAGGTGGTGCTAAGCCGTAACTGTGCCCTTAGTGCCTCCGGCAAACTCCTCAATGGATTCACTTGTAAATATGGGGTCACGATCACAAAAAATACTGGAGGGTACTCCATGAAGTCGGATGATCTCTCTAAAGTATACCAGTGCTAACCAAGATGCAATCCTCTTGCTCTTGACTAGGATAAAGTGAGCGCTCTTAGTCAATCTGTCAACTTAACCCAAATACTGGTGTTGTACTTCCTCGATTTGGGCAAATCATAAATGAAATTCATAGAGATGCTCTCCCACTTCCACTATGGTATGTCTAGAGGCTGAAGCAATCCGCCAGATTTCCTCTGTTCAGCCTTCACTTGCAGGCAAGTAAAACATCGGGCCACATACTCTGCCATGTCTTTCTTCATACCAGTCCAATGAAAAACTCTCTTTATATCTCGGTGCATTTTTTCACTGCCCGGATGGATGGTCATCCGAGAGTGATGAGCCTCCGCTAGAACTGGTCTCAACAAATCACCAACTCTGGGAACACACAGCCTTTCATCTCGACGTAGCTACCCCTTCTCGTCCACAGAATATCTTTCAAGGTGGTTAAAAGTCTCTCCTCTATTGAATCTATTCAAGATGTCCACTAATTGCTAACCCTCGCGCTGAGTGGATTAAATGCACTAAGAATAGGTCACACCTCTAATGATGCCTACAAACAGGGTGTAAAATCCATAGATGGTCTAAAATCAAATGACGAGACAAACTCCAAGCTCTGCCACTCTACAAATAATTGACTTAAGCCCGTTCTTTTCCTACTCCATGCGTCTGCAACCACATTCCCTTTTCCTGGGATATATGCTATCTCAAAATCATAGAACGCAAGGAACTCCATCCAACGCTGCTATCGTAAATTGAGATCTTTCTGCGAGAACAAATACTTGAACGACTTGTGATCTATGTAAAGCTCGATCCTCTCGCCGAGTTAGTAGTGCTGCCAAGATCTGAGTGCAAACACTATCGCCTCCAAGTCGTGGGTGAGGTAATCTTCTCATGTACCCTCAATTGCCTGCTTCTGTACCAGACTACCCCACCTTTCTACATCAATACAACACTAAACCCGTGCCGCAAGCTTCTGTGTAAATGGTAAACATCTTGGTACCATCAAGAAGATTCGAGAATGGAGCTGATGTAAGAACCTTCTTTAATATCTGGAATGAAACCTCACAATCTATATCCCAAGTAAAAACAAAAGTTTTCTTCATCAGACGGGTAAGTGGAGCTGAGATCCGTGCAAAGTCCTTAATGAACTTTTTGTAGTAACCCGCCAATCACAAGAAACTCCTAACACTGTTGCATTCTTATAGGCTTTCCAATCTTGAACTGCGACAACCTTAGCGGGGTCCACCGCTATTCCATCCTTGGAGACAATATGCCCTAGGAATCTTTCTTCCTTTTGCCAGAAATGACACTTAGAAAATACCCTTTAGATGATGCGATATGAGAGAGCGTAGATCCTCTCTTAAGTGTATGGCATGCTCTTCCTCACTTCTCATGAACCAGAATATCATCTACAAAAACCACTATAAACATATTCTGGTACTCCCTAAATACCCGACTCATCAAATCCACAAAGTACGCGGGTGCATTGGTTAGCCTGAAAGGCATGATCAACCACTCAAAGAATTTATCGGAAGTCCTGAAAGTGGTCTTGTCTATACTGTCATCTGCTACCCTAAGTTGATGAAAACCGGTGGCTAGATCCAACTTTGAGAAAATCGAAGAGCCTACTAACTGGTCAAACAAGTCATCTGTCTGAGGGAGTGAGTGTCTATTCTTCTTGGTGAGCTTATTCAACTCCTTATAGTCCATGCATAGACAAAGAGAATTGTCTGCCTTGGTCGCAAAGATGACTGGTCCCCCCCCCCCACTTAGAAATACTCCGTCTAATGAATCCCTTCTAGGGTAACTCACCCATTTGCTTACTGAGCTCCCTCCTCTCTCTAGGATCCATGTTGCGCACTAGTAAGGAAACAACATTCACATTCTCCACCAGGTATATCCGAAAATCTATCTCTTGTCTGGGAGGCAATCCTCTCACCTCATCGAACATGTCTGGAAAGTCTCTAACTATGGGTAGTGAACTAAGATCGTCAACATAAGCATCAAAGGAATCTTAGAAACTGAGCATAATTGACCCTTGTGGGTCACATGATATCTCGAGAGTACTACCATGGCACGTCAAAAGCTTAATAAATTTCCTCTCACAAATAAGTTTGGCACCATATATGGCTAATAAATCCATTCCTTGAATAAGCCTGTAACCCATGAAGCCCAGAACATATGCGTTGCACTCAAACCTCTACATATCATAGACATGTGAGCCGCACCTTCTATGGGGTTTGAGACCAAAACTTGATCGAAAACTCTGCAAGTATCTAGGTGTAGACTATCAATAACAGAATTTGATATGAATGGATGAAAAGAACTAGAATCGAACAAGTTCCTAATAGAAGAGTCAAAAAGAGAAATCAAACCTTTTACAATGACTTTCCTACCTCAGTCTTGACTACCAGCCTCGAGTGCGTGAACTTGAGATCCAAATGATCATGCCTTCTGACCTTGCTTATTAGGGCACTACTTAGTGTAATGTCGAGTTTGTCTGCAACTGAAACAAGAATACTTAACCTTCATGCAGTCTCTGACAAAGTGCCCCATACTTCCACAACCATGGCACTTAACTTCTGTCTTAATTTGTGTCGTATTAGGTTTTCCTCCCTCATTTGTCACACCCTTCTTGGGCTACCACTTCTTTATCTTAGTCTTGGGCTTAGCCTCTTTAGTCTTAGCTTCTTGCTTGTCCTCTTTCTCATCCTCTTGCATCAAGGCAATATCAATTAATCTCTCAAAAGTAGCTTCCATAGGGATATGTGTCAACGCTTGTCCTTGGAGAGGTGATTCAACCCTCTCCCGAATATTAAAGCCTTCTTGTGAGGAATGTTTACTAAATCCAAGCTAAACCTTACCAATTGATTAAAGCTATTGACATATTCCTTTACCATCATACTTCCTTGCTTCAGACTTAAGAACTTCTCCATTTGCATTCTTTCCTCAGCTTGCGATAAGAAAGTCATCTCGAATCTATTCTTAAACTTATCCCAAGTGGCCACCATCTACCCTGCCTGAGTCACCTCCCACCAATATGATGCTTCGTCTTTCAATTGCCAAGCGGCCAATTGAATCTTCCTCCTATCATCTAGCTCCAACAATTCATACACATTCTCCACCTCCCTAAGCCAATTGCGAGCCTACATGTAACTCTCTATTCCCTTAAACGGCTTGCCGCCCATCACACAAAAATCCTTCGAAGCTTAGAGAAGTTAACTACCGAACTGGGTGGAACTACCACGGCTGCACTTGGGGGTGGGACATTTCCTTGTACTTTGGCAAGGGTCGTAGCCTCTATATATCTACAAAACCATGGTGAAATGGAAATTCCCTCGGGAAAATTAGGAGCCCCCGACATGCTGAAAAAGTAAAGAGACAAAGATTCAAAAAGAGATTGAAGGAATATTGTTATTTACTTGAGGGGGTATATTTTTCAAAAATAGATTTTACTTGAAAATCATTTTCTTTGAAAACATTTTTTCTAAAGCTTTTTATCTGATCTTGTAACCTAAGGCTTTAATAACAAAAGTGACACCGCACATCCCTCAATGTCACCCATATGAGAATGCTTTAAGTTCTATGAAGTGCAATAGGTGTGAAGTAATAATACAGAGGCTAAAATTCACAAGAAAGATTATAAAATGTAGCGGAAAATTTTCAAAACATTTATTAGTATTAAACCAACATCAAAGCATTAAAGTTTCAAATACCATAAAGTCATAACCATAATACATCTGTCTCGTGGAAAGTAAGTCTTCATAGTACAAGTACAAAACCATAAAAATCCTATCCCTCATGAGTCATAACAGTAGTTGTAACACCCCGTATTTCTGTTAGCACTAATGTAACGAATTAAAGAATATCTAATTTTAAATGTGAGAATTAAGGGAAATGGGTTGTGCCATTGTGTTCGTCTCGGAATTCTGGTTGAGATAGAGTCCGAGTTTGCGTGAATTAGGCTTCGTATGAGGAAGTTATGGCCCTCGAAAGTTAAGAGAAAAAAAAATTTGAGCAGGCCGACCAGGGAGGTCGACCTCCCAAGGGGGGAGGTCGACCATAGTGTCGACCTCGGTACTCCCAGGTCGACCTGGGAGTCGACCTCCCCCTTGGGAGGTCGAGCCTGGTTCGGCCAGGTTGCTGGATGGTGCGATTTTTGGGGCTGAGACGATTTTTGATGGTCCAGATCAGTTCTAGGGTTAATCCTAAGGCCTAAATAACTTCCTATACCTATATATACACCCTAAGACTCAAACCCTAAAATAAAATAAAAATTTAGAACCATGGCCACCATGTTGTCAATTTGCAACCTAGAATAGCCGCCACCAATTAAAGAGGAAGAAAAGCTAATCAACACAACTCAATTCAAGATTATAACAACAACAACAAATTGTCTTCTTCAAAGGAGAGCAAAATCAATTTCAGAACTTAGATTTCAGAACTCAAGACCTTCTTTGAGTTGTGAGTTCGATTTCTTTAATAAGATAATTAACGATTTAATTAGGCTGAGTTATGATTTGGATTATATGGTTATGTTGTGAATCATTGACGTTATGTTATTATCTATGTTGTAATTCTATGATGTTATTATCAGTGTTGTAAAGCTGTGATGTTATTATCTATGTTTTAAATCTATGTTAATTGTTGGTTATGTACAATCAATTCATAATGATGCTTCATATGCTAGCTTGGTTATGTTGTTGGAACTAATTCATATGTTAAATCATATGTATGTATTCAAGTTTAGATGTTAATTTAAGTATGAATCATATGCAAGTTAGTGAGAATCATATACAACCTTACATGTTTCATGACATCTATTTTATGTGTAAATTGGAACTAAAGTTAGGCTATGACATGTGTGAGTTAGATGCAAGTTTACACTATAGTTTATGTTGCATAAATCACATATGCAGGTATATATATATATATATGTTGGAGTATGAATCATGTAAAGTTTGTAACTATTGCCTATGCAAGTTTACACCTTATGATTAAATCTATGACATCCATAATTTATGCAAGTTTGTGACTATTTCCTATGCAAGTTTTAGATGAAAAACCTTATTCACACATGCAAGTTCACCCCTTATGTTTAGATCTAGTTTTTATTCTATGCATGTTGTGATGTTTTCTCTTTATTCCATAAGTTAAACTATTCGAGTCTAACGTATATTTTACGTTAAACGAAAAAACGTACAATGTAGGGGCAATGGGATAATATTAAAAGATTTAATATTTAGAATTGGCATAAATCTCTTAAATGGCATATAATTAATTTGTAATATTAATTGGTATAATTTTATATACCATAAATAGATGGACATAATTAAGGTGTTAATTATGGACATAGTTAAACTTGTAATTGATTGACAATTTGAATAGGGAAATTAACTCAAATTGGGGGTAATTAATTATGTGTAATAATAAACCGCCTAAGACACAAGGTTAGGCTCGTTTGTGGTGTAAGACTGCCCGGACCTACCCAGCAAATCCAGCTGCCACAAATGCCAGTCTAATGTGGGAGGTCTTAGGCATAAATTAAATGTGTAACAGTTGTAAAGACACGAGGTTAGGCTCGTTTGTGGTGTAAAACTGCCCGGACCCGCCCGGCAAATCCAGCTGCCACAAATGCCAGTCTAATGTGGCAGGTCTTTATAAGGTTACAGTCTTAATGAATTAAGAAACACTTAACCAGATAAACATGTAGTGGAACATGAGGGGGTTAAGTGGGTGCCTTGGGTGGTATGCGGAATTTAGAGGGTGTCTTGGGTGGCATTTGAAATACGATTAGATGCACTTAACCAAGATTGAAACATGTAAGAAGACATGAATAAGAATGTGGTTAAGTAGGGAAAACCTTAGAGGGGACCAAGCATAGGTGGAAAGCTTGTGTCATGCATGGGGGCCCTTTTCATACCGGTAACCCATTAAGTATCTTTGTGAGCTCGACCCAAGTCGAGGACGGTACACGCGTACTGGATTTGATTGCAAGAGGTCAAAACGGGTCAGAGGTGGCAACGCAAGTCCAACAGGTTCATATGCGTGTGTGGACCCGGGCTGGTAGGTAAGACGTTGCTCGTGTAGATATAAGCCGTGCATTTTTGGTTGTATCGGGTTGCCACTTTGGGGAGTGATACACCCCACTATCGGGCCAACACGGGTATCTACGAGTTAGGGAGCCGATCGAATGGGGGTAGTGGGTACACCTAGTGGAGATAGGGGCAGACGGCACCTATGGAGGTAGCTAGGGGTACACGAAACAACCATTAGCAGTATTAAGTTCTATAAGCGGGATCAACCTTTAGGGTGACTAGTAGTGGTGCAGTATAGTAATTATCTTAAAGTGATTAGGGGCGCCTTTAACGTTATCTTTGTTCATCTTATTTCCTTGTTTGCTCTGTCATACCCAATTGTTCACAGTCATTTCCTTATTTTCCAGCTTATGCCTTAGTCTAGTTACTTTGATAATTATATTGTTAAAGTTATCGCACTCGCCATACTTTATGTCTGACCCCCTTTTCTTTCCACCTCTTTTCTTCCTTTCCCCCCTCAGGTTTACAAGGAGGGAATACTACAACATAGTGCCGATTTCTTCTAGTTGCTTGAAGAGAGTAGATGTATCGCTTTGGACTCTCTCATCTTTATGGCTTTGCTTATGCTCTGTGGGGATTTATGCATTTATGTTATTTAAGTTTTTGCTTCTTTATGTACTTTGAAGTTTTTGAAAAAGATTATTGATCCTGTTGTAATGGTTTTGGAGACTACTTATGTAAACTCGTTTTGAGTTATGATGAAATAAAATAAGTTTTATCTTCTGCTGGGTTCTTTTATTTATTTATTCTTGTAGTTTATCTGTTCTATACAACAATAATGCTTCATGGACATTGATGCATTCCCTTTGTGAGTGACATTAATGGACATTGGGTGTTACACGTGGTATCAGAGCTATGTTTACAAGAACAGATAAAAAGTTTTGAAATGTTTTTTCAAAAGTATTATTTTCCTAGAAAGTATTTTCAAAAACTTGTTTTAAAGAAGCTATTTTTAAGGAAAGTTTACTTTAAAGAGCATAATCCCCGCAAGCCATACATCTCTCTTTCGCTTCCCTTGTTTTGAAACTCTTTCATTTTCTTTTCAGCATGTCTGGAGCATCTGAGATACCAGAGGGTGTTCATGTACCCGGTTGGTTTCGTCAATATCTCGTGGCTAGGGCCGCTGCCGCGGGACTGGCCAACATTCCTCCTCCTCCTCCTCCCCCAGCTCCAGTCATTCTTCCGCGTGGAGATACTTTCTCTAAGATATGTACAGATTTTCGTTCGATGGGTGGAAAATCTTTTGTTGGGATTGAAACGTTCATTGAAGCTAGAAATTGGTTGAAAGAAGTGGAAGATCTATTTGGCATTTTCGATTTGGAAGATTGTAAGAAGGTCCAATAGGCTGCTTGGTTGATGAAGGACGAAGCTTCGTTTTGGTGGGAGGTCACTAATGGGGAGCGTCCAGTTGATACATGGCCATATTTCAGGCGTAGGTTTGAGGCAAAGTTTCTCTCACGGGCTAAAGAGAATTTATATATGGAAAGATTTTTGGTGTTGAAGCAAGGGAATCTATCAGTGAAAGAATATGTCAACAAGTTCAATCAGTTAGCGAGATTTGGCTTGGACTTGGTGAATACAACCGAAAAGAACACCCTAAGATTTGTTAAGGGTTTGAACGAACCGCTACATAGGTTAGCTATGACCCACATCCCTATGGGGGCCACCTTTGAGAGGCTAGTTGACATGGCGCTTATGCATGAAGAGGAAAAGGGCGTCAATGCTAATAAGGCACCCGAGAAGAAAGGGGATCAAAAGGAACCGCAACAGCAACAACAAAATAAGAAGAGCGGGAAGAACAATAATGACAAAGGACAGAAGAAGTGCTTCAATTGTGGGACACCATGCCATCTGAGTAAAGACTATAGGAAAAAGAAGAAGACTGGCTGTTTCCACTGTGGAGAGGCAGGTCATCTAGTTAAGGACTGCCCAAGGAAACAGGGACAAGGGAAAAGAACTTCTGGAGGGCAGCTTCAGGCTCTCGTGGCACCGGAGCAGGCAAGGGAGCAGGTCCAGGCTCTCGCGGTCCCGCTGCTGCAAGAACGAGGTAGAAACATTTCCATTGAGAGTTTAGTTTTTCTAATTGATCATCCTATCCGTACTTTATTCAATTCTGGCGTATCACATTCGTTTATCTCTACATCATTAGTTGAAACACTGCATTTATATACTAGTCTTGTTGTGGATCCCATTGCAGTCTCAAATCCTATTGGTGGGTCGGCTCATTTATCCATGGTTTGTAGGGATTTGAGATTGTCTATCTTAGGCGTTGGTTTTGAATGTAATGCTTTTGTGCTTGGTTTCATGGGCTATGGATTGATTCTAGCAATGGATTGGCTAGCCAGATATGGTGCCATCCTAGATTGTGAAAGAAGGGTAGTAAAATTGTTGACTCGTAGCGGAAAGACCCTTGATATTTCTTGTGACCCTATAGGATCGGTGATGCTTTGTTATCTTGAGTCACTTGACGCATCCAATGATGATTTACATTCTGTTCGTATAGTCCGTGAATATGTTGATGTCTTCGATGAGGTGAGGGGTCTACCCCCAAAGCGTAGGATAGACTTTCGTATTTATCTTGTAGACAATGCAAAACCAGTATCTTTGCCAATACGCCACATGGATCCTCGTGAGAGGAGGGAACTCAATAAGCAAGTTGGGGAGTTGCTTGAGAAGGGGTTTATAAGACGTAGTATATCGGAGTGGGGTGCTCCAGTAGTATTTTCCACAAAGGCAGATAGGTCCCTTAGACTTTGTGTGGACTATAGAGAACTTAATAAACCAACTAAGAAGAATAGGCACCCATTGCCGAGGATTGTCGATCTCTTCGATCAGTTAGTTGGCGCCTCAGTGTTTTCGCAGTTGGTCTTAGCCACTGGTTTCCATCAGTTGAGAGTGGCTGAGGATAACATAGACAAGACTGCCTTTAGGACTCCAGACGGTTTCTATGAGTGGCTTGTAATGCCCTTCGGTTTGACAAACGCCCCCGCATACTTTGTTGACTTGATGAGTAGTGTGTTTAGGGAGTACCTTTATAAATTCGTGGTGGTCTTTGTGGATGACATCTTGATCTTTTCTAAGAGCGAGGAAGAGCACGCCCGACGTCTTAGAGAAGTGTTGGAGACCCTTCGAGCGCATAACCTTAAAGCTAAATTTTCTAAATGTCACTTTTGGAGGAAGGAAGTGTGATTCTTAGGGCACGTGGTTTCCAAAGAAGGGATAACTGTGGATCCCGCGAAGGTGGTGGCCATCCAAGATTGGAAGGTCCCTAAAAATGCTACCGAGGTGAGGAGTTTCTTGGGGTTGGTAGGCTATTATAGGAAGTTTATCAAGGACTTCGCAAAGATATCATCCCCATTAACATGTTTGACGAAGAAGAACCTAGGTTTCACATGGGACGAAGATTGTGATGATGCGTTCCAACGTTTAAAGAGAGCTTTGACCACAACCCCAGTCTTAGTGTTGCCAGATGGGAGTAAGCCATTTACTGTTTGTACTGATGCTTGTAGAACAGGACTAGGCGCAGTCTTGATGCAAGAGGGAAGGGTAATAGCCTATGGAGGAAGGCAGTTGAGAGTGCTTGAGAAAAATTACCCTACACATGTCCTAGAGTTGGCCGCTATTGTTTTCGCGCTTAAGTCTTGGCACCATTATCTTCTTGGTGAAAAATTCGAATTATTCACAGGCCACAAATCACTGAAATACTTGTTCTCTCAGAAGGACTTGAACTTATGGCAGCAAAGGTGGATGGAATTCTTAGCGTCCTACGATTTCGAGATAACATATACCCCCTGGCAAGGGTAATGTGGTGGCAGACGCCTTAAGTAAGAAAAGGTTGTCCTTGAGTCCATTTTTTGTTGAGCGGTGAAGCTTAGAGTTCAACTCTATGTTTGACTTTAGACTTTCCATTGACTTTGTACCCGGTTTGCAAGCATCCTTAGAGGTCAGACCTACGCTTTTGGGACGGATTGGTGAGGCACAGCGAGATGACCCACAGTTGGTTGAGTTAATAGATAAGCTCATAAGGGGGGAGTCATCGAGCCATCACAGTATGTATATCCTAGATGATAAGGGTTGGTTACGTAGCGACGGTAGACTTTGTGTACCACGGGACGAGAACTTGAGGAAGACCATTCTTGATGATGATGCACATCGCTCGAAGATGACCATTCATCCCGGCGGGGACAAGATGTACATGGACATGAGACGAGTTTACTTTTGGCCCGATATGAAGAAGGACGTGGCCGAGTTTGTCGCTAGATGCTTGGTGTGCCAACAAGTAAAAGCAGAGCAAAAGAAGCCCGGTGGGTTGCTTCACCCATTGGAGATTCCACAATGGAAGTGGGAGAGTGTCTCGATGGACTTTGTTTGTAACAACCCGCATTCTACGCATCGGAGGATCGTAGAATATTTATTTCTTTCCCATATGAAGTTGTATGGTCATGTAACTTTGGGAAACAACCATTAGAGTCATTTCCTATGTTCATGATTTTTGTCGATTTTTAATTGACCGTTTTGCCCCTAGCTGATCTTGTTTTGGCCATAACTTTTGACTGGAAAGGAATTTTGACCTGAAACCACTTCCATTAGATTCGTTTGATGGCTTACCTTACCGTAGAGTGGTCATAATAGCAAACAGACTCACCGTTTGGGAGATATGGCTGAAATAAGGTTTGGAAGGTGAAAAACTGCTTAACCGGGCCAAATAGGGTGATTAGTGAATGGGCCCAAAACCCATTTCGGGATTAGGGTTATGAGGAGGCTGAAACGAGTTAGAGATTCATTCCATTTCAGTTTTCTAGCCTCCACTTACCTCTTAGAAACCCTAAAAATGGCCTCCAACCTCTAAATCACTTTCCACTTGAAGATTGGGCTTAGCAACATCAAATCAAGAGAGATCAACACCAAATCAACATTAGAGCTGCCGTTTAGCATTGGGATTCGCACCAAATCAGAGATTTATTTCAGATCTAAGTCTTATTTGTGGCTAAGGTGAGTGATTTGCACAGTTCCTCACTAATTATGGCTAATTAAGGGTAATTAGTGTTAATTAGCGAATTTAAACGTGATAAAATTCTGGAAAAATATTTATAAATTCTTAAATGATGTTTTAGACCTCTGATATGAGTTTGGGTTAATTTGGTTAAGTTTTGCTAATCATATCATTAGTTTCACCTAAAAATGCTTAGGGAAAATATGGGGTTTTGGCTATGTTTGATCCATTTTAACCTATCATATTGTTGTTTTGTGTTTGTGGTTTATTATACATGTTGTTATGACTGTATGGTATGCTTTGTGATTGTTTAGAATAGTTAGAATGGTCGAAAACGCCGTCGAATGACGTAAACAACTCGCTGGACAAGGTGCATGAATTCGGATCGGATGGGGATTGAGGGTCGATCGGATCGCCCTATGGGATCGCGGGACATCACCACGAGTCAAGTCATCTCCTCCGAGCTGAACCGTCTGCGCAAGGTCCACGAACATCAACCGTGAACTTCCTCTCATACCTGGTCCGCTCGTGCTTCGCACCCCGATCCGACCAGAGGGAGACAACATCCACGACCCACTTGTACTTGAACGCTCCAACCCGGGTGCCCACCCACGAGTTGAAGGCACCACGAACCGATCTGAAGAGAGCACCCGATCCGAACCGTGGCAAGGTGGAGACCCCGACCCGATCCGCCAGGGGTGATGACGACCCGATCCGATCCAGTGAAGAAGGAGCATTCCGATCCGAATCGAATTGATGATTAGGGGGAGATCCGAACCGATCCGGTGGTGACCAATAACCCGAGATGCAAAGGTAGTCCAAATGGAAGTTAGAGCTCAGGATCCAGTTGGGAACCAATGAGTTCACTTCATGGTTGGGCTTTGCTGCGGGACGTGTTCTAAGGAGTTGTCAACGTTCATAACTTCGATTCACCATGAATGATAGGACTACGTTATCAGTGTAGTAGAGTCACTATGACTCGAGGGGCAAAGTGATCGTAGTAGGACTATGAGCCAGCGCAGATGGGGTGAAAAACTCCATGGGGCAAAGTGGACATAGTCAAGGATTAGTAAGGCTATGAGCCAGCGCAGATGGGGTGAACAACTCCATGGGGAAAAGTGGACAAAGCAAAGGATTAGTGGCTATGTATCAGTGCAGTGAAGTCATTTATGCCTTCATGGGGCAAGGTGATCATTGCAAGGTATTGAGGTGATCGAAGTGGTGGATATCATATGCTTTACGCACTTAAGTGAGAGATGTGAGGATGGTTGCTATGCTTGATTGTTGCCATCACTATGACATGCACACCCCCACCCCCGTACTATTCACACCATGTGTTAGTGACACCTTAGAGTATGTACAATATGTAGTGCTAACTCTTTGGTTGCAGGTCCAAGTTCAGGTATGGTTTAGTATACCTATTATTGTTCTGTTTAGCTGCTTATCGCTCATACCATACTTTTTGTCTGACCCAGAGTTTTATGTCTCTTCTTATTACTCTGGGTGCTCACACGAGCAGACTAGAGACAGGTTAGCTGGTGATGCGCGAGAAGCTGATTCGGAGGCGAGCAGGAGGCTTCCACGTATGATATATAGATATTCTCCCTGTGTCGTTGTTGGTCACTACTTTGGGCATTAGTAGTGTACCTTTCTTGTTTAGCTTTTTGAGACAGTTTTTAAAAGTTGTAATAATGTTGGCTTTGGATCATAAGCTGTACTTTCGATTTTCCGCTGCTATGATAGTTTGTTTTCAGCTTATGCACTGTCTCACCTGTTTTATGTCAAGTATGTTGTTATTATATTTTGTTCTATGTGATGTGAGACATTCTACAGGTTCCTTGTTGATTCTTCGTCATCTTTCTTCCTTTCCTTCTGATGATCCGTCCCGTGCTAACAGGACATGTGTACAGCGCACTTTTGGGGTAAATGTCGGTTGGTGTGGGGCGGGTTGTCACACTGTTGACGGCTTACTGAGATCGAGGAAGGGTAATACGGGGATTTGGGTTGTGGTAGACAGACTTACTAAGAGTGCCCATTTCATTCCAGTAAGGAGTAAAAGGACTGCTCCATGGTTAGCCTCCGTATACATTCGAGAGGTAGTTCGTTTTCACGGTGTTCCTTCTAGCATAGTGAGCGATCGCGATCCTATCTTTACTAACGAGTTTTGGAAGAGCTTGCAAGAGGCGGTAGGGACTCAGTTATGTTTGAGCACCGCATATCATCCTCAGACGGACGACCAGACCGAGAGGGTGAATCATATTCTAGAGGACCTTTTGAGGCTATGTGTTTTAGATTTTAGAGGTACATGGTAGAAGCGTCTTCCCTTGGTGGAGTTCGCGTATAATAATAGCTTTCAGTCTAGCATTGGCATGGCACCTTTCGAGGCTATCTATGGAAGGCCTTGTCGTTCACCTGCATGTTGGTGGGAATATATGGATAAGATCTTACTTGGGCCCGATATGATTAGAGAGACTTTGGAAAAGATCGATTTGATTCGAAGAAGGATGAAGACGGCGCAAGATAGGCAGAAATCATATGCGGACAAGAGGAGGACAGATCTTGAATTTGATATTGGGGACATGGTCTTTATCAAGGTGTCTCCATTACAGAATGTTGTTCGCTTTGGGTCCGTTGGGAAGTTAGCACCAAGGTTCGTAGGGCCGTTTCCTATTAAGGAGAGGATTGGACAGATGGCGTATAGAGTGGAGTTTCCCGAGAAACTTAGTGGCGTACACGATGTATTCCATGTATCACATTTGAGGAAGTGCCTGCACGAGACCATGGAAGTGGTAGAGCCGAGCTTGCTTAGAGAGGTGGAGATAGAGCATGATGCGACGATTCGACGAGCTCCTACATGCATTCTTGGGTCGAAGATTAAGAAGTTGAGGAATTGAGAGGTCAAGCTAGTCAAAGTGCAATAGGGAGATGATGAAAACGACGCTACTTGGGAGACGGAAGAGAAGATGCGTTCATTGTGCCCTTTTCTTTTCGAGGGTATGTCTTTCAATTTCTCCTTTATTGATTAGCTTGTACTTATTCTATCTTTAGTATGTCCTCTCGCTAGTACCTTTGACCTTTAGACAGGGTAGTCCTATGGTTAAAACATGTGTTTGAGACAAGTTATGTATGGTGGATGCATGTGGATGCAAGTGTTTGCTAGTGGTTGCTCGTGGATGCATATACACACACTTTAGGCACTAGATCGACTCAGTCACTTTCATATTGCATATAAATGGATGTATTTAGTAAAATGAATGTACATTGAATGTGTGTATCATATGGATGTTGCATTTAAATGAACGGTTGTGCACACATGTAGTAATGATATGTATAGGATTCTTTGCATACATGATGGATACATGGCACTATCATTATTTGCATTAATGACCTGGGAGTCGACCTCCCCCTTGGGGGTCGAACCTGGTTCGGCCAGGTTGCTGGATGGTGCGATTTTTAGGCCTGAGACGATTTTTGATGGTCCAGATCAGTTCTAGGGTTAATCCTAAGGCCTAAATAACTTCCTATACCTATATATACACCCTAAGACTCAAACCCTAAAATCAAATAAAAATTTAGAACCATGGCCACCATGTTGCCAACTTGCAACCTAGATTAGCCGCCACCAATTAGAGAGCAAGGAAAGCTAATCAACTCAATTCAATTCAAGATTATAACAACAACAACAAATTGTCTTCTTCAAAGGAGAGAAAAATCAATTTCAAAACTCAGATTTCAGAACTCAAGACCTTCTTTGAGTTGTGAGTTCGATTTCTTTAATAAGATAATTAACGATTTAATTAGGCTGAGTTATGATTTGGATTATATGGTTATGTTATGAATCATTGACCGTTATGTTATTATCTATATTGTAATTCTATGATGTTATTATCTATGTTGTAAAGCTGTGATGTTATTATCTATGTTGTAAATCTATGTTAATTGTTGGCTTATGTACAATCAATTCATAATGATGCTTCATATGCTAGCTTGGTTATGTTGTTGGAACTAATTCATATGTTAAATCATATGTGTGTACTCAAGTTTAGATGTTAATTTAAATATGAATCATATGCAAGTTAGTAAGAATCGTATACAACCTTACATGTTTCATGACATCTATTTTATGTGTAATTGGATCTAAAGTTAGGCTATGACATGTGTGAGTTAGATGCAAGTTTACACCATAGTTTATGTTGCATAAATCACATATGCAAGTGTGTGTGTGTATATATATGTTGGAGTATGAATCATGTAAAGTTTGTAACTATTGCCTATGCAAGTTTACACGTTATGATTAGATCTATGACATCCATAATTTATGTAAGTTTGTGACTATTTCCTATGCAAGTTTTAGATGAAAAAACTTATTCACACATGCAAGTTCACCCCTTATGTTTAGATCTAGTTTTTATTCTACGCATGTTGTGATGTTTTCTCTTTATTCCATAAGTTAGACTATTCGAGTCTAATGTATATTTTACGTTAAACGAAAAAACGTACAATGTGGGGCAATGGGATAATATTAAAAGATTTAATATTTAGAATTGGCATAAATGTCTTAAATGGCATATAATTAATTTGTAATGTTAGTTGGTATAATTTTATATACCATAAATAGATGGACATAATTAAGGTGTTAATTATGGACATAGTTAAACTTGTAATTGATTGACAATTTGAATAGGGAAATTAATTCAAATTGGGGGTAATTAATTATGTGTAATAATAAACCGCCTAAGACACGAGGTTAGGCTCGTTTGTGGTGTAGGACTGCCCGGACCCGCCCGACAAATCCAGCTGCCACAAATGCCAGTCTAATGTTGGAGGTCTTAGGCATAAATTAAATGTGTAACAGTTGTAAAGACACGAGGTTAGGCTCGTTTGTGGTGTAAGACTGCCGGACCCGCCCGACAAATCCAGCTGCCACAAATGCCAGTCTAATGTGGGAGGTCTTTATAAGGTTATGGTCTTAATGAATTAAGAAACACTTAACCAGATAAACATGTAGTGGAACATGAGGGGGTTAAGTGGGTGCCTTGGGTGGCATTTGAAATACGATTAGATGCACTTAACCAAGATTGAAACATGTAAGAAGACATGAATAAGAATGGGGTTAAGTGGGGAAAACCTTTGAGGGGACCAAGCATAGGTGGAAACCTTGTGTCATGCATGGGGGCCCTTTTCAAACCAGTAACCCGTTAAGTATCTTTGTGGGCTCTACCCAAGTCAAGGACGGGACACGCGTACTGGATTTGATTGTAAGAGGTCAAAACGGGTCAGCGGTGGCAACGCAAGTCCAATGGGTTCATATGCGTGTGTGGACCCGGGTTGGTAGGTAAGACATTGTTGCATCATTTAGATATAAGCTGTGCATTTTTCGTTGTATCGGGTTGCCACTTTGGGGAGTGATACACCCCACTGTGGGGCTAGCACGGGTATCTACGAGTTAGGGAGCCGATCGAATGGGGGTAGTGGGTACACCTAGTGGAGATAGGGGCAGACGACACCTATGGAGGTAGCTAGGGGTACACGAAACAACCATTAGCAGTATTAAGTTCTATAAGCGGGATCAACCTTTAGGGTGACTAGTAGTGGTGCAGTATAGTAATTATCTTAAAGTGATTAGGGGCGCCTTTAACGTTATCTTTATTCGTCTTATTTCCTTGTTTGCTCTATCATACCCAATTGTTCATAGTCATTTCCTTATTTTCCAGCTTATGCCTTAGTCTAGTTACTTTGATAATTATATTGTCAAAGTTATCGCACTCGCCAGACTTTATGTCTGACCCCCTTTTCTTTCCACCTTTTTCTTCCTTTCCCCCCCTCAGGTTTGCAAGGAGGGAATACTACAACATAGTGCCGATTTCTTCCAGTTGCTTGAAGAGAGTAGATGTATCGCTTTGGACTCTCTCATCTTTATGGCTTTGCTTATGCTCAGTGGGGATTTATGCATCTATGTTATTTTAGTATTTGCTTCTTTATGTACTTTGAAGTTTTTGAAAAAGACTATTGATCCTGTTGTAATGGTTTTGGAGACTACTTATGTAAACTCATTTTGAGTTATGATGAAATAAAATAAGTTTTATCTTCCATTGGTCCTTTTATTTATTTATTCTTGTAATTTATCCATTTTATACAACAATAACGCTTCATGGACATTGATGCATTCCCTTTGTGAGTGACATTAATGGACACGGGGTGTTACAGTAGTCTAAGAATAAAAATTGAAACAATACATCGAGTAAGAAATAATCCTAGTTGAGTCAAAGAATCACGGTCACTGCTGCAACCTACTGCCTTGAGAACTTGAGGAGAGGGAGGAAGAGAGAGAAGGAAAAAAAATTGGTCAAGTCTGGTGAGTTCCAGTGATTTTAAGAATAAGCATAAGATAAAGAAGTATCAAGACATGTCATTAGTACTGGATATGAAAGTACAGTAAAGTATAAAAGTACGAAATAAATGAGATATGGTAAGATCAGATAAGCTTCTCATTCATATCCCATAACAGAATTTCTGCACTAACTATCAGAATATAAGGATTAGGTTGTACCTAATTACTGCCCAATGATCGTCTCCCCTAACAAACAAAAATAGCCGGTGCCAGCCATGGTATTCGGGGATATCAATCATGAATCCATCAACTTAAAAGACACAACCTTATCCGTCAGTGTTACAACGTCTTATCTTCCTCAAATCAGACACGTACCTACTTAGATGTTTACAGATTATAGTAACATGTTTAACTTAATATACATCTGATTCTCATATTTCCCTATGACATGTTTACTTAATATAAAATTAAGTCCAACCTATTAGGATTTACATGTTTTCATATTCGTCCTTTATATTTATCCCAAATTTACAATTAATGTTTCTCAAATTCCAATAAGCACAAATCTCCTTTTTATTTTTATTATAAATTACTCCAATATTACGCAATTCAAATGGAAAAGGCCAAGGCTCTCGTTGGTCTAGGCTCGACGTAAACAAAAAGGAAAAAGAGAAATAGACCCAAACTCGGATATGACAAATTGAATAAATATGCATAATAGGACTGTAAATAAAACAATGACAGAAAGGGGGATTAGGAAGAAGGATGTACAGAAAAACAAATAATAACTGAAAAAGGAATAGGTAATTGATAGTAATTAAAAAACAATAACATATAAGAATAAACTTATAAACACTAATACTTCCAAATCCAATATATTTACTGTCAAAAATCCCTTTTTAGATTAAAGATCTAAAAATAACATAGAACTCATAGAGATTTGTAATAAATCTAGAAATGGCCTTTCAAATTGTAGTAGAAGAAGAATTATCCTTTCAATCTATATTTTGACAGCACCCTAACCCTTTTCATAAATTTATTTCAGAACATATAAGAAATATTTGGTATAGGAAAATAGTGAGGGTTGCTAGTCTATTTATATGTGTGCTAGGATAACATAAGCCATTGGATCTTAGGTTTTAGATCTAAGCCATCGAAGACACAACATGCTGAGTCACCAAAAAGAACCCTACACGCAAACCCGACCAGGTGCAGGCACATGCACGTTGCCTGGGCACGAGTGGGTCGACACACCTCCTACATGGGTCGACAAAGGGGACGACCCATGTACAGTCTGGGCTGCCCTATTATCGTTGCATTATTCCTGAATTAACTATTTAATTTTTTATTTTAATTCAAACATCTTTTAATCAAAATATCTTTAATCAAAATTTGTTCATACATAGTTCGATTTAAGCAAACCAAAAGTCTATCTGACTCGGAATTTCGAAACGAATGCAACAGCAAAGTCCATTTTATCCATTTCTGAATTTATTGTCGTTTTGTTATTCTCTATCATATAATATTGTTTGTTAAATTCTGGGGTGTTACAGGGAGTTCTAAAGAAAAAAACCTTTGTGAAGGATTAACAATATGTTTAACTAGTTGTAGCGGCCGGGAATTTCGCTCGATCCGAATCGGTCGTTAAACCGATCTAGACCGTTCGAAATCCCTGATCGTTTTGAGAACAGGACAAAATAGAACGCAGACGGAAGAACATTTCATTGTTATTACAACAATTCCATCAGATACAAGAATATATAGAGTATAATGAATAAATTACATTCGATACATATCAGATATTACAATAAATTACATAGCAACCGAAAATAATACAAAGCACAACTGAAGGTGATATACGGATACAGGGCTTTCCGGATATCATTCCAGCTGTAAATCAGGATCCTGTGAATATAAATCTGCAAAACCGAAACTACTAGCTGCCCGTGCGGAAAATAGGGGCACCCAGAGTTTAGGTTAAAACAATAAACTCCAGGTCAGTCATGTGACTGGTGTGAGAACTAAAACAGTTATTTTAAACTTTACTTTAAAAGAGAGTAATTCAAGGGACCACGTCGTATAACACGGAACGGGTTTCCTCCCAAGAATACCAGTGCATAGATAAACAACGCAATGCTTTTTCGGAAAATGAAGCTATTATAAGACCCAGGTCCCATCACACAATGCAACGCAAGCCGGAGGATAGGGTTTTCCCTTATAATAGCCAAATATGCTTGGTACGTTTAAAGCAAATCATTTGATACTATAATAAGTGTATAGTGTCAAAACAATTTCAATCATAAATATCAATCATAGGCGGCATAGCTACCATCTACTATGTCGCCAAACTAGTTCTACAATTAAAACCGAATTACACGTATTGGAAATTGGGTTTCCGTCATGAGTCGAGGCAAGGGGCAAGCTCCTCTCCGTGTTCGAGACACTCTAGCAAATGTCTCAGGACTACACACTCTGGGAAATCCTGGATCTTCAGGGCCGGTCCTCACTTACGTTAGAGGATTAATTATGCCTGAACACACGTTTCCCGGTCCTTACAGACCTAAAATCGAGGTGCCTCATCCAACAACCACATAGGTGAAAAGTATATAAATGTCAGGGCTGGTAAGTCACTGACACCACCAAAGCTAGAAAGAAACGTCGTGCTCTCCCTGCAGTCCGTATCCCGTTTTTGACTCATACCGAGGTGTGAGGCTCGCGAATTCATGCTATACACAAAGCTACGCCACGAAGGCCGTGCTTTGATCATCAACCACAAGACTTTGCTTTTCAACAGAAGCCTTGATCTATGCAACTCAGCGTGCCACACAGGCAATTCATGCCATGCGATTGATATTTATCGATATATAACCTCTAAGCTCGTATGTCTCAGAGAAGGGCGTTAAGCAAGAGAATAAATTCTCCGCCGCCGAACAGATATATATTTAACAGAAATCAATCAACACAGAATAAAATCCAATGTCAGACACACAATCCATTTACAAGTTCGTTCTGGGTCTGAACGAAACCGGAGGCACTTTCCTCGCATATCCATCCATCTCCAAGTACGTCTGGACGACCACCAACTATTTCCATCCTCTTGGGTGTACAGCCCAATCAGGATCATCAGTAATTATCCAAACGATGTGAAGACTTCCGGTCTTCAACCACCGTCTTCATCTTCGACATATCGTCGAATCGGTTATTCAGAATGGGTATAAACCCGGCCTTTCCAAACAACCCGCGTATATTAAAACGAATGTTACACAAACACAACATACGCCTCATTCCAATTCATATTCTCAGAGAAAGGTTCCCATTAATTTTATCCAAGATAAATTCTTTAAAATTTATCCTTTAATCTTCCTTTGGATGTCGTTTCAAACCAAATTATGGTTTTCTAAACTAGTCGAGATTAGCGAACCACACCGAAGTAATTATTTATTTTATTTCCCAATCCCAACCTATTCATCCCATGAAGCAAAACTGGTAATACTCCATATTTAACACCATGGTGTTATCGGTAAAATTAATTACCATTTCACGTTCAAATCTAATTAAAGATTTAACTATCGCTTTGGAGCAAAACTGGTGATACTCCATTTTCGCTCACTTTCTAAATTCGATAATTTAAATTATCAATTCACAATTCAATCTAATTGCAGATTCATTAAACTCCTTTTACTAGGTCAAAGAACTAATGTCATTCAAAACATAGTTCACGACAAACCCAAATCACATTCTGTTTATTATCGGGTTAACGAACAAGTGTCATTTAAAACACCCTTCACGATAAACCCACTAATCAATTCTATTTAAAACCCATTTCAAATCCAATTTATTTATTTAAAAATAAATGAGTTCTAATTTTAGTTCAAAACTAGTTCATTTCGATAAGAATCTATTTTTACCTTTTCAAATATGGAGTTTTTCATCTCAATTTTTCCCAAATCATTTCTTATGATTTTTCACAAATTATTACTATTTTTAATAATTTTATCAAGGCCCGTACAGTCGATTTCCATTAACGGCCATCGAACTGCACTTACAGCGACCTTTTCCAAATTTGATTTGGACGTATCTCCAAATCCAACCGTTAGATTTCAAAATTCCAATATTCGTTATAAAGCTCTTTTCGATACGAACCCAACGGTTCCGGTTTTAGGAGAATCCGACGGTCGGATCTCCCGTAATGTCCGTTCGAAGTTAATGGTCGAAATTCGCGAACTGCCGCGGCGCGTTCTATTCAGGCCATTATATTATATATATAATATATATTTCGTCGATTTCTATTTAAAATGAATTTTATAAATAGTTTGAATTCGTTTAAAAAACATTTTCAACTTCCATTTCAATTCAAATCAAAATTGAATTTTTCCTTATAAATTCGTTTTAAAATTCATTTCTATTCAATTCAAATTGAATTTATTTCAATTCGTTTTCAATTCAATTCGAATTCGTTTTATATTCAATTCATTTCGAATTCGTTTTCCTATCTAATTCAAATCAAATTCGTTTTCTATTCAATTCATTTCAAATTCATTTTCTATTCAAATCAAATCAAATTCATTTTCTATTCAAATCAAATCAAATTCATTTTCTATTCAAATCAAATCATATTCATTTTCTATTCAAATCAAATTCAATTCGAATATAATCGATATAAATATCATTCGCGTCAAAATAGCGCATCTCTAATCAACACGGCTTTATATATTTCAAAAATTCCGTTATTCTATTCAACAAATGAATATTTATTCTATTCAATACGTGAATCTATATTTGTGTTCAACACATGACTAATCTCAACGGATGAGTACTGTCAACACATGAACCTTTATTTTATAAGGATAAAGATGTAAATTTTATTGTTAAAAAATTTCGTTCAACACATGACTAATCTCAACGGATGAGTACTGTCAACACATGAACCTTTATTTTATAATGTTCTTTATTTTCTAAATTGGAATGAGGCCCAATCAATTACCATATAGCGTTAACTATATGGATTCCATACAACACATGTATATAATAGCAACGATACAAAAATCAACCATCATCCAAAGTGCACTACACTGTATAAGCATCAAATATAGATATCTAACGCTTATAACAGCCTGTCAATCAATCGATCGACATATTTAATCAATCAGGATGAGTGAACTTCAAATTTCATCCCAACACCCGTGTGGGGTTTCAAATCAACAAACACAGATTTTATTTGTGCAGTTGGGCGATGTGTAAAATTTATCGTCCCAATCATTGTCCTTCAAATAGGGGTACATAAACAAACCATCCGGTTTGTAAATGAATATTTATTTATTCACATTGACGTTAAAAATTATATTTTTAACGATAAAATATTTTGTTTTAACACATGAACTTTTATTCAGTTCATTTACAAAATAAAAATGATATTTTTATTTTTCTAACTTATTTTAGAAAATTTCGGCGGCATAACGGCACGATACTAGAAACGGGACGAGGCCTAGCCTTATCCCCGGTCTAGTGAAGGCCCACGCCATTCACACATCAATCAAATCCATTCCATTTCACCAAACAATTCAATTCAAACCAAATAATCTAACCAACTACACAACCAAACAATTAAACCAACAAGCCATCCATGGTCTGTGGATGACGGGTGTCGGGTGCTACTAAACACCGTCTGCATCCTAGTATATATATATAACTAGCAAAGAAATTGAAGAGTGAGAAGTTCTCACCAACTAGCTAATCCAATCATCTCGACTCTTCTTTTATAGAAATATTTGTTGTCCTCGCCTTTTTATCACCTTTGTTGCCCGTATTCTCTACATATGTAAAAATCGAATTTTTACTTTGCTATTCAATATATAAAAATCGAATTTTTACTATACTATTCAATATATAAAAATCTATGCTATTCAATATATAAAAATCGAATTTTTACTATGCTATTCAATATATAAAAATCGAATTTTTACTATGCTATTCAATATATAAAAATCAAATTTTTACTATGCTATTCAATATATAAAAATCGAATTTTTACTATGCTATTCAACATATAAAAATCGAATTTTTATAACCACGCTATATGGATAAAAATCCTATTTTCACACCACTCCTATATAGATAAAAATTATATTTTTACATCGCTACTATCTATATAAAGATCTCGCCTTTTCAAATATAAAGATCTTATTTTTACTTTATAAAACCAATGTTACTTTTAATTTTAAAACAAAGTATGTTTATATTTTCAAAACAAAGTCTTTTTATATTTTTAAAATCACTTCTATTTTATCACAATGTTATATATCTTAAAACTGATTTTATAAACTATAGGTTATTTAAAAGAAAATAAAGAAAAGGTTAGAACCTCTCTCTGGCGTTTTGGCTTGGACCGTAACCAGGACCGCACTCGGAAACTAGGGCTTCTTCCCATTGTCGCTTGGAGCTGTTTGAACCAGATTGGAGGGCATCAGGGGAGGGGGGCTTCATGTCGCAGACCATCAAACGAAGGGGGGGGGGGCTGCTTCAAATCGGCGGAGGGGGGAGGGGTGGGTGTCGGTCGCGGTGCTCTGAAAAAGGGGGGGTTCTAGACGGAAGGGGGGGCCTTCGATCGGTGGCGCATAGGGTTGGGGTTGGGGGGTGATGCGGTCGAGGCAGAGGAGGAAGAAGGTGAAGCAGCGGCGACGGCAGAACAGGAGGGGGGGGGATCCGCGGCAGAGGCGGCGCGTCGATCGACAGGGCTCTGCCCTTTTTTTTTTAATCTGTTATGAAATGAAGAAGAGGGGGGGGGGGGCAGAGGAAATAAAGGGGAGGAAGGAGGGATTTTATTTTTAATTTATTTAATTATTTAATTTGCAAAAAGTTGACTTTTACATACGACCTATAAACGAGGCCCACCGCCTGTCGTCCATAGCTAATTACCCCAATTCCGAACACAATGGGATATGTATCATAGGCTGATTCAGTCATTTCGATCAGTTTTCGTTAAAATCAACATATAACTCTATATATTGAATTTGAACGCGTATTTCAATTTACCGGGGTCACATACGAACTCTAAAAATTCCCGAAAAATATTTTCTAGCTTCGTATTGACGATACGGTCCTAACAAAACTAGTTTCATCGAATTCTGAGACCGTTGGAAAAATGGCCATTTTCCTGTCGATTAAAATCAACTGAAACTGGTCAAACGCGTTTTCCTTTGCCACGCTCATGTATTGATTCGAAAAATTATGAAATTTGGAATATAGCAATAATTTGATATCACGGATCCAACAAAAGTGGTTTCGTTGAAATCCGAGGTCGTTTGTAAAATTCCCATTTTTAAGGGCCTGAATTCCATACCGACTATTCAGGTTTTTCAACTGGACATATCTTTTGATCCCCGCTATGAAATTTTGATTTTTAGGATTCGTTGGAAAGATACCATCAATTAGATCCTATTGTTTTTGGTTTCGTTAAAATCCGGATTGTTTTGCACCCGGTACATTCAATTGTAGTTTGAAATCGAATTATCGAACTACCGCGCCATTTTCAATTCTATTTATAATTATAAATAATTATTTATATTCTAACGACGATGTATATAATATAAACGTCGAATTTCAATTCAAAATAAATTTCTCGTCGGTATTATTTAAAATAATCTATTTTAAATATTCAAAATTCGCTAAAATTGACAAAAATAAAATTTTTAAACTGGTTCAGAATTTCTGGGTTCTAACGACGGCGTATATAATATATACGTTCTAAATATATTCAAAATACATTTCTCGTCAATATTATTTAAAATAATCAATTTTAAATGTTCAAAATTCGCTAAAATTGCCAAAATAAAAATTTTAAACTAGCCCGCATTTCCGGGTTATTACACTAGTACAAAGAATAATAATTTCTACTTTTTGGGGAAGAGATACCCCAATTTCTATAATGGATCAGTTTAGAAATTCATGGATATATACCGTGTCCTTCCTCCGAAAGGGGGAAAGGGACTAACCTTAGGGCATAGTGCGCCTTACTCTAAGCCCCAAGATAAATCTATGGTGCCTCCTAGAGGCAGGAGGGTAAGCCGTAATCCGTGCCCAAGGTCCCGGATGATGCAGCAAAGCACTTAACCGTCCTCGAGGGTTAGGTTAACGCATCCTCTAAGGGAGGGACGGGTATCCTCGAAGACATGCGCTTGGCTCTGGAGGAAGCACGCTCTACCTATGATCGTTGTATGATCAAACCATGCCCCTACTTTTCCATAAGCACGCTTGTTTATGTTCTATCCTAAAGAAGGAATCAAAAACTCCGAAGTGTTGGAGAATGGAGTTTTGATGACAACAACCTTATTTCAATATTAATTGATTATAAAATGTAGACTAACACTTTTGCATAGAATATATATATACACACACACACACATATGCAGGATTTATATACAAGAAATATTACTAAAGATTGTATAGTTTAAAGATATAAGAGATTCAGAATTCATAGGTATTTTAAGACTCATAAGTATTCAAGATTTCAAGAGTTCAAGACTAATACAGTTATAGAGTCTAGATTATGTAAGACTCTAAATAGCACTCCAGGTTCAAATCCAAATTCTGTTTCTTCAATCCGCTCTATTTTATTCTCTATCCATTATATTCTTCTTTCTTATTTTAATCTTGTTTTCAAAACTCAAAGTTTTAGAAGTTTCATATATTTATATTTTTATACTTATACAGTTTTAAACTTTATAATTCTTTAAATATATTTATATAGTTTATATTTATGTTTTCATATGATTTCATACTTTACAATATTAATTTATACCACTAAATTTTAAATCAAGAATTTCCAGAATTATGTTTACATCAAAACACTTGAAAAATGATCAAAAATGAATTTTGAACTAAGGTTATGTCGACATATAAAAAACACTATGTCGATATATAACTGTCATTTTTCAATTTTGAAAGGAAGTGTCATTTAACTAATTGTGACGATTCTGAAGCGTTGTAACCTTTTCACACACTATAAAAGGGCTTGAATTCGAATTTTTAATCATCTCTTCTTCTCTAACTTCACTCTCTTCCATTACATCATTATTCTTAATCATTTTTATGATTTCTACACTTATACTTTGCCGAATTCAATTCTGTTTTGATCAAACTTCTTCTCTTCTCACTCTCTACTCATTACTCTTTGAATCAAGTGCTATTGAAGAGTTATAGGGTTGTTTGTAATTGTTTGGGTTGAGTAAAGGAATCGGTGGTATCTCTTGTAGCCGTGAAATCAAGGACGAGTAATCGGTGGTATCCCTTATAGCCATGAAATCAAGGACGGGCAAAACTTGATTAAGTATGTGTGAAACGGTGGTATCCCCTGTAGCCGTGAAATCAAGGAGGGTTGTAATTGGATATAGACATAGTAATGAAACTCTCTGCAATCCAGTGTTGCGTGGGACTGAACGTAGGAGCAATCCGAACTAGTATAAAATCCAGTGTGTTCTTTCCTTTTCTTCATTTTTATTTCTATTTATTTTGCATCTGTGTTTGATTCTGTGTCAGTGTTTGTTTCTGTAGTGTTTGATTCATATAATTTATAACATAAGTTTTAGATTTTTGTCAAATTCTCAAAAACACTATTCACCCCCCTCTAGTGTTTGTTTTGCCTTAACGGTCCTTTCCGCAATCCCTAACAATTGTTATCAGAGCAAGGTTTTTCAAAAAGTTCATAATTTAATTTTGAAAATATTAAATGGAAAATTTTGAAAACTAGTTTTAATTCATGTATTGAATCAAGTATTAGATGAGTCTGCATTTACTTTTATTGAAAACTCAAGTTACTATGATTTGATTTTTGAAATATGAAATTTTGAATTTTGAAATGTTTTAAATTTTGATCTATGGATCTATTACAAAACTATCATGATATTATTGTTTAAAATTGTAGTTAATTACTTGAAAAGTCACTTGATTATTTGAGGAGTCATTTATTTTTTGAAAAGTCAATTGACTATTTGAAAAGTTATTTAATTATTTGAAATTTTTTGTTGTTTTGCAGGAAAAGATGTGTTATATGGCTTTTGAAAATTCAAAAGTTGAAAAGATGGGTAAAGCGGTTGTTAGTGATTCAAATTCC
This sequence comes from Allium sativum, assembly GCA_030737875.1. NCBI lineage: Eukaryota > Viridiplantae > Streptophyta > Magnoliopsida > Asparagales > Amaryllidaceae > Allium > Allium sativum. Next base: position 878,918,938 of record CM060918.1, on the reverse strand, counting down.
AAAAGGTTGACCATTGAAAATTCAAATTCTAAAAAGGTAGCTGTTGGAAATTCAAATTCCAAATTGGTGTATTTGAGTGTTGAGAATTAAAATTCTGAAGGACAATTGAAGAAGAGTAATGACGATTAGTGAAAAGACATCAAGAGGAAGAAATGGGAATACACAACGTAAGTCAATAAAGAAATGGGTACCAGATAAGTAGAAACTTTTTGATTCTCATCTAAAAGTAGATTTAATACTGTAAATTTCTTTATTTCTTTCGGAATGCCGCTTATTTCAAGTAAATCCATCAAGAATTGATTAAGTAATGATCAAATGAAGTTTTGGTAAATAAAGAGAGAAGGAAACCAAAACCGTCGACAAAGATCTTCAAATTGCATCCACATATTAGGCTATTTTGTCCCAAATCGTTTTCCAGATCATTGTTCTCATTCTCGCGGTCGTTTTGATGGAAAGATCATCAAATTCTGATAAAAATTGAGTGAGATATGGCGATTCAAAGTTGACTACCCAGAACAGAAAAAATGTTACGGGATTTTTTGTTTCCTTCTTACTGTTTTGTCTAACTACCCCCCCCAATACCATCCAAATTCATCCACATACTGCTACTAGATCGTATTCCTTGAATTTCTCTTCGATTTTCTACTGATTTCGTCCAAATCCATTAAGAAACGAAGAAGTTATGGCTCTTGCAAGATATCGAAAATTGAAAATCGGGAAGAAGAAGAGAAATAGTTATGAAGAGACATGACTTTTGGGTCTTTATATAGTAGTTGAAGTGTCCATTCATTCAAAGTTCAAAATTCAAATTTTGGCGCCAAGTTGGTCGAACTACTAAATCTTCAATATCTTTCTCGTACGATCTTTAAATTCAGCAAATGAGTATACTACTCTAATCAGAAAAACGAGCCCGTCGCAATAAAGCAAATCTCATCGTCAAATTTTGAAAGATGTGAACGTACGATTCATAACAATGGAAGGACAACAAAATTGAGGATTACAAAAAGAGGTACGCCTTAATTAATTTTTAAATTTTTGGTTGAATGGATGTTTGTTTGCTTCGATTTGTTTGCTTTATTTTAAATTTTAAATTTAAACTTTAAATTACAAATTTGAAATTTATTTTAATTACAAATTTGAAATTTAAAATTCAAATTTGAAATTTAAAATTTAAAATTCAAATTTGAAATTTGAAATTTGAAAATAATTATAATAAATATAATAAATTTTGGATGTTTGCTAAGATTAATATTATTTCAGGAAATAGTTAAACATGAAATATAAATCGATGTTTTAAAACCAAAGTCACAAAACCATATTCTCTTTGAAATAATACATATATGTCAACATACATATATCTACATGTTGACATATCAGCGGATAGAATGAAATTCAAATTTTGAATTTAAAAGATTTGAATTTTCAAACTTCCCTCCATCTTTTCAATAAGAATATGCCAGTTCAAACTCTAGTTATTAACTTTTCTTATATCTAGTTTCAATATATATATATATATATATATATATATATATATATTAAAAGTATTTAAATTAATAAAATTTTACAGACATGTTAATATGATATACAAAGTTAATATAACTTTTTGATATTGTTATAAAATTTCAATTTATTCATCTTTTATATAGTATAAACATGCATAGTTTAACTTATATATTATTCATATAAATTCATAACAATTTTTGGTTACATTATCATAAATACTATTTGTAACTTAATAACATTTTTGATTTCTTTATTCTGGTAATATCTACATACATGATTTTATGTCTTAAGTATGTAGTTTAAATACAAGAAATTATAGTATTTTTGTTCAATTTTGCAACAACCCGGATTTTCAAACCTAATTTCAAATTTTTTTTCTAGCTATTTTAGTGGATTTTGAATATTTAAAATGGTTTATTTTAAATAATAACAATTTAAAATTTATTTAAATCGAAGTTAGAACGAATAAATTTATTTTAATTATAAAACAAGCCAGAAATGGCGCGGTAGTTTGAAAATTCGATTTCAAATGAATGTACATAATTCAAAACAAATTGGATTTCAGTAAAACCATACATATTTGAATCTATTTAATTATATCTTTCCAATAAATGTGAAAAATTTAGATTTCATAATATAAATTTAAAGTTATGTCCAGTTTAAAATTCAGAATAGTCGTTACGGAATTTATATATATTTTATATTATATATAGCCCTTAAAAATAGCCATTTTGCAAACGACCTCCATTTTCGATGAAACCACTTTTGTTGGATCCAGAATGTCAAATTATTGCTAGATTCCAATTTTAATAATTTTTGGAATTATAACGTGAGCGTGGTGAATTTAAACGTGTTTGGTAAATTCAATTTGAATTTAATCGACTGGAAAATGACCATTTTTCAAACTGCCTCCAAATTCGACGAAATTAGTTTTTTAGGACCGTATCGTCAAAACATAGCTATATTTATTTTTCTGGAATTTTTGGAGTCAGTATGCGGCCCCGGTAAATTAAAATGTACGTTGAAATCAATTTTGAACGTTATATTAATTTATGTTTCAATTTTAATGAAAAATGATCGTAACAGTCGAAATGGCATTCGTGACATATCACATTGTTCGGAATGAGGGTATTTAGCTGGGGGCGACAGTCTTTGGGTTTCATTTGGAGCTCGTATAGAAAAGCAACTATTTTTGGGAGAAAATTTGTAACGACCCGAAATTTTGGAACCAATTTTAAAATTTTATTTTCGAAATTTTAATGGATTTTAAATAGTTAAAATAATTTATTTTAAATAATAACGCTTAAAAATCTATTTAAATTGAAGTTAGAATGAATATATTTATTTATATTTTAAAAGGAGTTTGAAATAGCACGGTAGTTTGAAAATTTGAATTTGAAATTTGACTGACTGTACAGGATGCAAAATAAATAGTATTTTAGTGAAACCAAAAATATTTAAATCTATTCAAAAATATCTATTCAACGAATCTGAAAAATTGAAATTTCAAAGCGGGAATGAAAATTTATGTTCAGTTTAATATTTAGAATAGTTTCTATGAAATTTAATATAATATATAGCCCGTATAAATAGCCATTTTGCAAACGACCTCCATTTTCGGCGAAACAGGATCCGGAATGTCAAATTATTGCAGGATTCCGATTTTCATAAATTTTGGAATTAATATGTGAGCGTGGCAAAAGAAAATGTGTTTTGTTAATTTCAGTCAAATTGGATTGACCAGAAAATGGCCATTTTTCAAACGGTCTCCAAATTCAACAAAATTAGTTTTATTAGGACCGTATCGTCAAAACATTACTAGATATAATTTTTCTGTAATTTTTAGATTCAGCATGTGGCCCCGGTAAATTAAAAATGTATGATCAAATTAAATAATTAAATGATTTATATTTTAAAATAAAGAAAAGTGGGCTGAGATGATCAAAGGGCTGACGGGAGCTAGTCCAGTGTGTTCGCAATGGGGGTATTTGGCTAGGGACAACATTAGTTGGGCTAAATTTGGAGCGGGTTGGAATTAACGGGCTATTTTGGTAAATTAATGAACTAAATTAATATTATATTATAAATAGATCTAAACCTAAACCCTAGTTCTAAAATGACAGCCGCCACCATTGCTTTCTACGGTTGAAATGCTATGGTTTTAATCACCAAAATTCTCCTAACTGGATTCAAATTAGAATATCAATCCAAAAACAAAATCAAAGAGAATTTCGATCTCTTCAGAATCAAACGGTTATATGATCGAACCTAGGGTGTTGAGGCAGCCAGAATTTTGCCTCAAAGGCGCTGACTTTGGGGTGCTATCAGCGGCGGAGGCACCTATCCAGTGGGACGTGGTAGCCAGGCGCGATGTGGTGAGGTTGAGGTGATCGGAGTGAGGGGGTTTGATCAGAGTACGGTGCTTCGGGGGATGGTGCGATGGTGATAATCGAAGAGGAAGAATGGGTTCGTTAATTCCAGAAGGAGCGGGCCTGAAAACTGATTGGAGAAGATGGACTAAAATGTAATTAAATTAAATATTTAATTTTCTTAAATATGTAATTAATCTTTAAACTGTGATGTCTTTGTCAAACTGAAACGGAATCAGAAAATTTCAATTGCGTTGAAATCGTAGAATCGAACACTTCGCAATGGAATAGACCAGATCTGAAACGAAATGATCTAAAATTTAGAAGAATTCAAAACCCCAATGTGAGAATTCTATTTTATTTTTTCTTCTTAAATAATTAGAAATAATCCTGATTGTATTATCATCAATCGGTAGTTGATTTCTATTTGTTATGATTCGTGATTTGATCTGTGATGGATGTAGTATGTAGATCTGTTTATTTGGACTTATTGTGCTGTGACAAAATGGTTAAAAACATATGGATCATTTGATTGTAATAATATGAGTGAAACAAAAGTATATAATTTTTGTTTAGATGAAATTGTCATGTTAGAACCAATGGACAAAAAATTACCATTTTTGTCAAAATTTGAATGGTGAATTGGAATTGTCATCTTTGTTTAAATAAAATTTGTCAAAACAAAATTGCACCTTTTTGTTTAAATAAATAACATGAAATATATGATTTTGTCAAAAATAGATTTATAATAAAATCTCCATTTTCATTATTAACATGGTTTTTGTCAAAAGTTTGTCTTTATTATAATAATAAGATTATAATAAAAAGGTTAAGATAAAAGAGATTAAAATGATCACTTTTGTCAATTTGTTTAGTTGAAACCAAAATGATCACTTTTATCAATTTGTTTAGTTGAAACCAAAATGTTCATTTTTGTCAAATTAGAATTGTTGAACAAGAATGTTCATTTTTGTCAATGTTGAACTAGAGTTTTCAACAAAATTGAATTATACATTTGTGTCATTTTGTTGAACTGGAGTTTTCAACAAAATTGAATTATACATTTGTGTCATTTTGTTGAACTAGAGTTTCAACAAAATTGAATTATACATTTGTGTCATTTTCTTGAACTAGAGTTTTCAACAAAATTGAATTATACATTTTTGTCATTTTGTTGAACTAGAGTTTTCAATAAAATTGAATTATACATTTGTGTTATTTTGTTGAATCAAAATTTTCAACAAAAATAAAATATACATTTTTATGTCATTTTGTTGAACTAGAGTTTTCAACACAAACATGAAATATAAATTTTTATACATTTTGTTGAATTATAATTTTCAACAAAAAGGAAATATCAATTTTTATCATTTGTTGAATTAGTAAAAAAAAAATTTGTTCATGTTTTAAAATAAAAACATGATTACATTAAAAATTCACATTTTTAATATAATGTAAGAGAATAGAGAAATGTTCATGGTTTAAAATAAAAACATGTTTATATTAAAATTTCACATTTCTAAAGACTAAAGTAATGTAAGAAAAAACAAAAATATTCATTTTTGTCAAATGGTTTGGATGAAAACAAAAATATTCATTTTTGTCAAATAGGTTAGTTGAAACAAAACATTCACTTTTGTCAAATTATATTAGTTGAAACAAAACATTCACTTTTGTCAAATTAGATTAGTTGAAACAAAACACTTACTTTTGTCAAATTAGATTAGTTGAAACAAAACATTTACTTTTGTCAAATTAGATTAGTTGAAACAAAATAAGCACTTTTGTCAAAATAGATTAGTTGAATCAAAATATTCATTTTTGTCAAAATATATTAGTTGAAACAAAAATTACATTTTGTTAAAGATGATGGTTGAAAACAAAAAATTACATTTATGTTAATTAGATTTGAAATAAAACAAAATTCACATTTTTGTTAAATAAAAGAGTTAAAACACAAATAGCATATTTGTTAAATAGAGTTGTGTTACAATAAAAATATTCATTTTGTTAAATTAGAATTGTTAACAATATGAAATACCACTAATATTCTTTTTGTTAAATTGAAATTGTAAACAATATGAAATTGGCACTTTTTATTCATTTTGTTAAACTAGAATTGTTAACAAAATGAAATTATCACTGTTAATCATTTTGTTAAACAAGAATTGTCAACATAAATGTAATCATCACTTATATTCATTTTATTAAACTAGAATTGTTCACAAAAAATGAAACTATCACTTGTAATCAATTTGTTAAAATAGAATTGTCAACAAAAATGAAAAATATCATTTTAATCATTTTGTTGAAATGGAATTGTCAACAAAATGAATGAATCACTTTTTAATCATTTTGTTGAACTAGAATTGTCAACAAAAATGAATGTATCACTTTTTATATATTTTGTTGAAATAGAATTTGTATGCAAATTATAGAATCATTTTTATTGTTAATATACACATTAAAATTTGTGTATATATTAAAGTGACATTTTTATTGTTAATATAAACATTAGAATTTGTGTACATATTAAAATGACATTTTTATTGTCAATATACACATTAGAATTTGTGTATATATTAAAGAGACATTTCTATTGCAAATGTGCACATTAGAATCTGTATATAAATTAAATGGACAATTTTTATTGTCAGAATATATATTAGAGCTTGTATGCAAACAAAATTAAACATTTTTATGTGTGTCATGTCATACATTGAAACTATATAAAAATAAAAATATTTCTTTTTATTTGTTAAAGTATAAAATAGAAATTGCATACAAATAATGAAAATAAAAAAATTATCTTTTTATTTGTCATTAGCAAAGATGTCATGTAGATAAAATACATATTTATTTGACATTATGAACATTTAGATGTGATATGCCAATAAAACAGTCTTTTATTTGGCATGTTAAACATGTTAGTAGAATCGTCGAACGATTTATATTTGTATATAATGTTATATATGTATATATATAAATTAAAATTAAACGAACCGTGCGCGGTAGTTCGTGTTTCGGAATCGTAACTTTAAAGGATTATACCGAAAGATTCGACCGTCGGATTTTCCCAAATCTGGAACCTTTAGGACCGCTTTGGGAAGATCTTTCCAACGATATAAATTTTGTTAAAATCCAATGGTTAGATTTCGAGATATGTGTAAATCTAATTTTGATAAAAACATAGCCAAGGCCGCCTATTGACCTGAAGCGTCGTTAAATTAAATTGGGCTATTTTTATATAAATAAAAATAGCGATAAATCGTTATTAAATAATATTAACGATATGAAATGGTTTTGAATTATATATATATGCGAGAATTATTTGAAAAGACCAAGTCCAATCTCATTTCAAATAATCATACGACGATTTAAATCGAAGATATTAAAGACGGTGATTGAAGACCGGTGATCTTCACATCGAATGGACGACTACTGATGCCAGGCATTGGTTAGGTCCCAGTAAAGGGTTAAAAGTGGTAGTTTGTCCGGACATACTTGTTGATTGTCTGGATATGCGAGCACCTCTCTTTTGTATTGGACATACAGGACGAGGAATAAGGTGTCTCCGGTTTCGTTCAGACCCAGAACGGACTTGTAAATGGATGTGTGTCTGACATTGGATTTCATTCTATGTAAATTGATTTCTATTCAATATATATCTGTTTGGTAACGAAGAATTTATTCTCTTGCTTAACACCCTTCTCTGAGATGCACGCGCTCAGAGGTTATATATTGGTTGTTATCGATCGCATGGCGTTTATTGTCAATGTGGCATGCCAAGATGCAAATGATCGAGGCTTTTGTTGAAAAGCAGAGCCTTGTGGTTGATGATCAAAGCACGGCCTGTTTATGCATAGCTTTGTGTATAGCGTTACTTCGCGAGCCTCACACCTAGGTATGAGTCAAAAACAGGACAAGGGAACGCAGGGAGTGCACACATTTCTTTCTAGCTAGAAGTGGTATCAAGGTTTTACAAGCCCTGACATTTTACTTATGTGGATGAAGGATTACGAGGCCTCGGTTATATTGGTCGATAGTGACCAATTTATGGGTTCAATAGGACCGGGAAGCGTGTGTTTAGGAATTGCCAATCCACTAAAGTATTTGTGGACCGGCCCTGCAGGATCCAAGGGTTCGCTAGCGTCCGAATCCTGAGACATTGCTAGAGTGTCTTGAATCGGTAAGGAGATCATTCCCAGCCTTGACTCATGATGGAAATCCAACTTCCAAAATGATACTATGCAGTTTTGATTGTAGAACTAGTATAGCGACATAGTATATGGTAGTTATGCCGTCTATGATTAATACATTATGATTGAAAAATGTTTTTGAAACATACATACACTAATAATAATATCAAATCCGTTTTTATCGTATCAAGCATTTTTGACCATTATAAGGTAAAACTCTATCCTCCGGTTTGCGTTGGATTGTGTGATGGGACTTGAGTCTTATAATGGTTTCATTTTTCTAAAAAGCATTGCATTATTTAACGATTTTCTTTATTTATGCACTGGCAATCCAATGGAGTAAACTCGTTCCGCGTTAGCAGCGTGGTCATGTGATTTGCCTTAATATTAGATAAGTTAAGTAAGAATTCTCACACCAGTTCCATGACTGACCCGTGGTTTGTTTCACTTGCAAACTCGGGTGCCCCTCATTTTCCACACGGGCACTCGAGTAGCTTGTTTTGCAAGTATTCAATTTGAGCAGGATTCTGAATCGAAGCTTAAAGCTGTGTCCAAAGCAGTGATAGTCTTCCGCTGTGTTAATTTATATTTTTCCGCTGTGTAGTGTATTACATTTATTGTAAATTATCTTCCGCTGTATTTTATCGATGTACTCTGATATATTCTGTACTCTGATGTAACATTATTATGATGTAATAAAAGTCTTCTGTTACTTGTTCTGATGTGTTGTATGCCCAAAGTTAGCGTATTCGGGTTTTTGAACGGTCTTAGTCAATATTGCGATCAATTAGGTCCGGGCGAAATCCGGATCGTTACAAAATTATATATATACATATTAAAAAAAACTAATTTCATTTTCCCCCAAACCCAAAACTCTTCGTCCCCGATTCAGCCCCCTTCTCCCTGTCGCGCGCCGCTCCAGGCCGCTGGAGACGTCGCTGCCGCCCCCTCCCCTTCCTCCTCTTCTCTCTCCTTTCTTCCAATTAGAAGCTCCAATCCCTAATTCGACCAAGCCGCCGCCGTGGGTCCCCCTAGCACTGCCACCTCGTAGCTACACCACCCTGCCAGCACCCCACGCTGCCACCCCCCTCAGCCCCAGTCCGACAGTGGGTCCCCCTTTATTCAAAAAATTCACTTTTTGTATATTTTCATGTTTGCAAATAACACCCTAACATTCTTTAGCCCATAACTTCCAATCCGAGCGCTTCTGGCCAAAACTCCACAATAACAAAATTGAAGAGCACGATTTTCTATTTGAATTGGCTATATGGAAGTCATATTTTGGATTGCGGAGTCATTCAGAAAATACGTCCGAAGTCAGCTGTCCAAATACTGCCTTTTCGCGATTTCCGACGAAACGGATCATTTTCGGGAAAAATCCATTAAGCGAAAGTTGTCCGAAATGGCGCCTTTAAGCTAGAAAACAATGATGGAGTGGATCCTAATGGGAGAACACTTTCTTACTCAAATTATTTTGCAGTTAAATATATACTAGGTTGCAGACGGGGATTAGTAGCCCCTGACACTATTTATTGTACAAACTATAGTTGTTTGTTTGGATTGTATTGTGGAAATTTGGATTGTGGTTGTAAAATTGATTATATTATGGTGTATTGATTGGATTGATTATTGTATATGGAGCGATCCAGTATCAGGAGAGGGGTAATGCAAGACATTACTCCGGTTCTAATATCGTGTCGTTATAATGCCGAAATTTTCTGAAATAAATATTTATTCATTAAAAATATAATTTTTAATGTGTATATGAACTGTATAAAATATTCATGTGTTGAATAAAATGTTTGAACAATAAAAATATCATTTTTATTGGATGTATGGACTATATAAAATAGTCAAGTGTTGAAATAAATATTTTATTGTTAAAATATAATTTTTAATGTATATATGAACGACATAAAATTCTCCTGAAATGAAAATAAATATTCATTTACAAATTGGACGATTTTTTTATGTACACCCATTTAACTAACATGGATTGGGACGATAAATTTGACACATCGCCCAACTGCACAAATAATATTCAATATTTGTTGGTTAAAATCCCACACGGGTATTGGGATGATATTTGACGTACATTAATCCCAATTTTTTAGTTGTATGTCAAGCGTTAATTATTTATGTTTAATGCTTATGCAGTTGTGTAATACACTCTGGATGATGTTGATTGTTTATCATTATTGTTGTATGCATATGGTGTATAAAATCCATACAGATAAAATTTATGGTAACAGATTGGGTCTGATTCCAATTCAGAAAGAACGGATATTTTGAAATAGAAATATTTTAAAATAATGAATGTTTTAAAATAATATTCAGTAAAGGATAAAATGTGAATTTGATGTCCGATTTTGGATGGACACGAAAATATTGAAGTTTGTGAAGTCATGTTGATTAGATTTGCGCCATTTTAATGCGAACGATATTAATATCGATTTTATTCATTTTTATAATGGATATAGAAAAGGAAATGATTTCAAAATCTGTTATTTTAAAAAATATTATCATTTAAATATTATAATGATAAGGAGTATTCAATTTTGATTTAAAATTGAAGTTAAAGTGGGAATCGTTTTTAAAATGAATTTATAAAATACGTTTTGAACGAAATATATTATATATATATTATAGACTTGAATAGAATGCGCTGCGCCGCGACCATTCACGAATATCGACCTTTGACTTCGAATTGACATTATGGGAGATCCGACCATCGGATTCTCCAAAAACCGGAATCGTAGGGTTTGTATCGGAAAGAGCTTTCCAATGAATATAAGAGATTTGAAATCTAACGGTTGAATTTGGAATTATGTCCAAATCAAATTTGGAAAAGGTCGTTGTAAATGTAGTTCGATGACCCTTTACGGAAATCGACTGAAAGGGCCTCAATAAAATTATTAAAAATATTAATAATTTGTGTGAAATCATAATATATGATTTGGAAAGAATTCGGATGAAAAATTCCATGTTTGTAAAGATAAAAATATATTTTTATCAAAATGAACTAGTTATTAACTAGAAAGATAATCCAACGTTTTTAAATAAATAAATTGGATTTGTGAATAGTTTTAATCTAACCACAATTTTCCAATGTATGAATTGGAATGGATTTGAATAGAAATCATCTTCAGGATATTTCGACATTGGATTCCGTGACTATATGGATATGGTAGAGGAATTTGGAAGATAGATATATATCGTTATTCCCCATACGATATGTGTTGGTTTCAGAATTTGATATTGAATATAAGCGGATATAATTTCTATTCAGAGACTTATATTTAATATTAAATTGGATTTTGGGTATGTCGTGAATGGTGTCTTCACTTCAGTAACACTGTTCTTAAACCCCGTGTGAAAGGATTAAATCTTTGAATTATGATTATTAGAGTCTCTAGTTATATTTTGAAACTGGAATAAAATGGAATGTGAACTGGGTTTAATGTGAATTGTGTTTTTAACGACAATCGTTCTTTAACCCGATTGAAAATGAAATGTGATTTGGAATATATAAATCTTTCATTAAGATTAAACGGAAATTTTCCAAAGTAAAGTTTTCCAATTTAATATATTAAATTGGAATCAAATGGAATTCGATTTGGTAATAATTGAAGTAAGCTTCTGTTGGGGAAGACTGTTAATATATATGGAATTTAAAAGGCTTTGTCGTTATTCCATTTATATTATTAGTCGGATACGGAAATTTATATCGATTATATATATATTGATCTGTTTTCCGTGAAGATTCCATGGTTAATGGAATGTGATTTTGGGTGTATTGTGAACTGTGTTTTAAATGACATTGGTTCTTTAACCCAGTTAAAGACAGGATTACATGTCTAACAAAGTATTTTGAACCGTATTGTTGATCTCTGCTAAATATATATCTGTCTGGTGCCGGAGAATTTACTCTCTTGCTTAACACCATTCTCTAAGACGTACGAGCTTAGAGGTTATATATCGACAGAAATCAATGGTATGGTGTAGATTGCCAATGTGGCATGTTTGATTTCCCAAAGTTAATTAATCGTTGAATAATGATCAATGAGATTAAAAGTAAGTGAAATTTTAATGATTCTCCAATTAGATTAAAATGAGAAGGTGATAATTTAAATTATCAAATTTGGGAAAATGATCGGGAATGGAGTACCAACAGTTTTACTCCAAGCGATGGTTAAATCTTTAATTAGATTTGAACATGAAATGGTAATTAAATTTACCGATAACACCGTGGTGTTAGATATGGAGTATTACCAGTTTTTCTCCATGAGGTGAATTGGTTGGGATCGGGAAATTAAACAAATGATTACTTCGGTAAGGCTCGATAACTCCGACTAGTTGATAAGCCCTAATTTGGTTTTGGATTGATATCCTAAGGAAGATTAAAGAATAAATTTAAAAGAATTTATCTTTGATAAAATTAATGGGAACCTTTCCCTAATGATGTGAATATTTGAATAAAATAATATTCTGAATTGGAATGAGGCGTATGATGTGTTTTTATAGCACTTGATTATTGATTATAAAATACGCGAGTTATTCGGAAAGACCAGGTTTAACCGATTATGAATAATGAATACGACGACTAAAAGTCAATGATGAAGATGGTGGTTGAAGATCAAAGTTATTCACATCGTTTGGATGATTATTGATGTCTTGATTGGGTTGTACACCCAAGACAAGGTAATAAGTGGAGATCGTCCAGGCGTACTTGGAGATCGACCGGATATGCAAGGACCTCTCTCCTGTATTGGATATATGGGACGAGGAATAAGGTGTCTACGATTTCGTTCAGACCTAGAACGGACTTGTAAATGGATGTGTGTCTGATATTGGATTTCATTCTATGTTGATTGATTTTTATTAAATATATATCTGTTTGGTGGTGGAGAATTTATTCTCCTTCTTAACACCCTTCTTTGAGGTGTACGAGCTTAGAGGTCATATATTGATAGACATCAGTTGCATGGCATGAATTGTCAGTGTGACGTGCTAAGACGCAAATGATCTGGGCTTTTGTTGAAAAGAAAAGTCTTGTGGTTGATGATCAAAGCATGGCTTTAAATAACATAGCTTTGTGTATAACATTAATTTCGAGCTTCACACCCGTATGAGTCAAAAACGGGATCGTGACTGCAGGGAGTGCACGCGTTTCTTTTTAACTAGAAGTGGTGTCATGGTATGGAGCCCAGACATTTTTACTTGTGTGGATGATGGATTGCGATGTGCCTCGGTTTGAGTCCCTAGTGGCTCTAGATATTGGTCGCTACTCGCCAAGTGATAGGTCTGATAGGATCGACAAACGTACGTCTAGGAATAACCAATCCACTAAAGTATGTGTGGACCAGCCCTGAAGATCCAAGGGTTGCCCGTAGGTGTGATCCTGAGGCATTTCCTAGAGTGTCTCAAATCAGTGAGGAGCCATCCCTTGCCTTGACTCATGACGTAAATCCAATTTCCAATACGTGACATTTTGGTTTTTATTGCAGAACTAGTATGGCGACATAGTATATGGTAGTTATGCCGTCTATGATTGATACATTTATATTTGAATTGATTTTGACACTATACACTTATAGTAATATCAAAATGATTTGTTTTAAACGTACGAAGCACATTTGGCTATTATAAGGGAAAACTCTATCCTCCGGCTTGCGTTGCATTGTGTGATGGGACCTGAGTCTTATAATAGCTTCATTTTTCGAAAAGCATTGCGATGTTTATAAACTGTTTTATGCACTGGTATTCTTGGCAGAAAACCCTTTCCGTGTTATACGACTTGTTCCCTTGTTTTGCTTTATTTATAAAGTAAAGTTTTAAATAACTGTTTTAGTTCTCATACCAGTCCCATGACTGATCTGGAGTTTATTGTTTTAACCTAAACTTTGGGTGCCCCTATTTTTCGCATGGGTAGCTAGTAGTTTTGGGTTTTGCAGATTTCTATTTTACAGGATCCTAGTTTACAGCTGGAGCATTATGCGGAAAGCTTTGTATCCGTGTATCTCTTTCAGTTATGTTATGTATTATTTTTCCGCTGCTATGTGAAGTAATTTAATCTCTGATATTTTTCCACCGTAAATTATTATTCATACTTTGTTATGTTCTTGTACTCTGATGTAATTGTTATAATAGCAATGAAATATTCTATTGTTTGTGTCCTGATTTGTCGTGTTCTCAACTCAATCCGGGCTTTCCCTCACGGGGGAGTTTGGGTCGTTTCAAATGTGGTATTAGAGCTCTGGTTTACAGAGCTTGAGAACAAGACACATTAGAACTAAACGAAAGAATTAATTAGAGATTGGATTAGTAATATCCAATGAGAATGACTAGTTAAAGATGGGATCAGTAGTATGGTAGAATGAGTCTCAAAGAGTGTTATTTTTAAAATAAAAATGAAATCGAAATTTGTTTTGAAAATTTAAACTTTATTATATGTATTTGAATATTTTATTTGATATTTATTTGGACAATCGAGTATATGAAGATTTTGCATATATAGGTCATGAACGTATATTCGAAGTCTCAAATATACTTGAAAGATATAGAATCACAATCTAGTCGTCCGGAAATGATTCTAATGATTGATGCATCATCATCAGAGTTTATGCTCGAGTTTCGAAAGAGGAATGTCTATATGATTCCAATTGACTTGTGTGAGAACCAAAACTTAGTTAGTGTTTATTGTTGTGATTTGACACCAAAAATATGATTTTTGAATATATTAAAGTTATATATTTGAGAAGCTAATCAACTAATTGATTAATGACTGTGTTGTATGATTATTATTTTAACTAATAAGAGTATTGGTATAACAATTAATTTAACCAATATGTGAATGAGTGGCAAATTTAGCCGAATTGAATTAATATTGAATTGAAAATTGATCGCAGTTGCATACATGTACATATATATGTGTGAACAGGTCATATCATGGAAGGTAAGAAGAGGAATAAAATTGTATGTCCGACAAATAGGTACATGTTTAATACATTTCTTGGGTTTGATGATTTTATGAGCCGATTGGCTTTTTCTTTTTCTTTTGGATTGATGAGGGCCCTGTGAGGCAAGTTATGGTTTTAAATATCAACCCATACAAAGGAGGTTATGGCGAATTTTTTTGGAAATTTAAGGTGTTAGCCAAATTTTTGAAGAATTCAAAAATTCTTAGAAATTGAAAAGTTGAAGAATGAATGCCAGAATGAAAGTTGAGTTGGATAGTTAAACAACTTTCAGCTCCGTTCCTTTTCGAGGACGAAAAGTTTTTAACTGGGGGAGATTGTAACAACCGGATTTTCAGAATTAATTTAAAAAATTTATTTTAGCAATTTATTTTAAATAATAACGACTTAAAATTTATTTAAATCGATGTTAGAATGAATAAATTTATTTTAATTATAAAACGAGCCTGAAATGGCGCGGTAGTTTGAAAATTCGATTTCAAATTTCAAATGAATGTACAGAATTCAAAACAAATCGGATTTCAAAACAAATCGGATTTTGGTAAAATCAGAAATATTTGAATCTGTTTAATTATATCTTTCTAACGAAAGTCAAAAATCCAGATTTCATAATATAAATTGAAAGTTATGTCTAGTTCAAAATTCAGAATAGTCGCTATGGAATTTATATATATTTTATATAATATATAGCCCTTAAAATAGCCATTTTGTAAACGACCTCCGTTTACGATGAAACCACCTTTGTTGGATCCCGAATGTCAAATTATTTCTAGATTCCAATTTTCATATTTTTTGGAATTAATATGTGAGCGTGCGAATTTAAACGTGTTTGGTAAATTCAATTCGAATTTAGTCGACTGGAAAATGACCATTTTTCATATGGACTCCAAAATCAATGAAATTAGTTTTGTTAGGACTGTATCATCAAAACATAGATAGATTTATTTTTCTAGAATTTTTGAAGTCAGTATGTGGCCGCGGTAAATTAAAATGTACGTTGAAATCAATTTTGAACGTTATATTAATTTATATTTCAATTTTAATGAAAACTGATCGTAACATATGAATTGACTTGCAGGACATATCCCATTGTGCTCGAAATGGAGGAATTTAGCTAAAGGCGACAGTCGTTGGCTTTGATTTGGAGCTCGTATAGATAAGCAACTATTTTTGGGAGAAAATTATATATATATATATTAAAAAAAAAAAACATTTTCCCCCAAACCCAAAACCTTTCGCCCCCGATTCAGCCCCCTTCTCCCTGTCGCGCGCCGCTTCAGACCGCCAGAGGCGTCGCCGTCGCTCCCTGATGATCGGCGCCCCTCCCCTTCCTCCTCTTCTCTCTCCTCTCTTCCAATTAGAAGCTCCAATCCCTAATTCAACTAAGTCGCCTCCGTAGGGCCCCCTAGCGCTGCCACCTCGTCGCTTCACCACCCTGCCACAACCAGCACCCCCCCCCCCTCCGCCACCCCACTCAACCCCGGTCCGACCGTGGGTCCCCCTTTATTCAAAAATCCAATTTTTATATATTTTCATATTTGCAAATAACACCCTGACATTCTTTAGCCCATAACTTCCAATCCATGCGCTTCTGGCCAAAAATCCACAATACCAAAATCGAAGAGCACGATTTTCTCTTCGATTTGGCTATATAGATGTCATATTTTGGATTGCGGAGTTATTCAGAAAACGCATCCAAAGTCTGCTGTCCAAATACTGTGTTTTCGCGATTTCCGACGAAATGGATCATTTTTGGGAAAAGTTAATTAGGCGAAAGTTGTCCAAAATGGCACGTTTAAGCTAGAAAAAAAGACGATGTAAAGACTAGAGCTTGTTTGCAAATTATGAAACCAGAATAGCAATTCAGAGTGTTAGAAAACAACGGCGAAGTGGATTCCAATGTGAGAACACCTTCTCACTCAAATTATTTTACAATTAAATATATACTAGGTTGCAGACGGGGCTTAGTCGCCCCTGACACTATTTATTGTACAAACCACAGTTGTTTGTTTTTATTGTATTGTGGAAATTTGGATTGTGGTTGTAAAATTGATTGTATTGTGGTATATTGATTGGATTTATTATTGTGTATTGCGCGAGCTAGTATCAGAAGAGGGGTAATGCTAGACATTACTCCGGTTCTAATATCTTACCGTTATAATGCCGAAATTTTCTAAAATAAATATTTGTTCATTAAAAATATAATTTTTAATGTGTATATGAGCTGTATAAAATATTCATGTGTTGAATAAAATGTTTGAACAATAAAAATATCATTTTTATTGAATGTATGAACTATATAAAATAATCAAGTGTTGAAATAAATATTTTATCGTTAAACATATAATTTTTAACGTATATATGAATGACATAAAATTCTCCTAAAATGAAAATAAATATTCATTTACAAATCGGACGATTTGTTTATGTACACTCATTTAACTGACATGGATTGGGACGATAAATTTTACACATCGCCCAACTACACAAATAATATTCAATATTTGTTGGTTGAAAGCCCACACGGGTACTGGGATAATATTTGACGTACACTAATCCCAATTGTTTAGTTGTATGTTAATCGATTGGTTGACAGACTGTTGTAAGCATTAATTATTTATATTTAATGCTTATGCAGTTGTGTAATGCACTCTGGATGATGGTTGATTGTTTATCATTATTGTTGTATGCATGTGATGTATGAAATCCATATATATAAAATATATGGTAATTGATTGGGTCTGATTCCAATTCAAAAAGAACGGTATTTTGAAATAGAAATATTTTAAAATAATGAATATTTTAAAATAATATTTAGTAACGGATAAAATGTGAATTTGATGTCTGATTTTGGATGGACACGAAAATATTAAACTATGTGAAGCCGTGTTGATTAGATTTGCGCCATTTTAACGTGAACGATATTTACATCGATTTTATTTATTTTTATAATGAATATCGAGAAGGAAATGATTTCAAAATCTGATATTTTGAAAATATTATCATTTAAATATTATAATGATAAGGAGTATTCAATTTTGATTTAAAATTGAAGTGAAAGTGAGAATCATTTTTAAAACGAATATATAAAATATGTTTTGAACGAAATATAATATTATAGGCTTGAATAGAACGCGCTGCGCCGCGACCATTCACGAATTTCGACCATTGACTTCGAATTGACATTACGGGAGATTCGACTGTCAAATTCTCCTAAAACTAGAACTACTGGGTTTGTATCAAAAAGAGCTTTCCAATGAATATAAGAGATTTGAAATCTAACAGTTGATTTGGAATTATGTCCAAATCAAATTTGGAAAAGGTCGTTGTAAATGCAGTTCGATGACCGTTTATGGAAATCGACTGAAAAGGCCTTAATAAAATTATTAAAAATATTAATAATTTGTGTAAAATCAAAATAAATGATTTGGAAAGATTTCGAATGAAAATTTCCATGTTTGTAAAGATAATTTTTTTTATCAAAATGAACTAGTTATTAACTAGAAAGATAATCCAACATTTTTAAATAAATAAATTGGATTTGTGAATGGTTTTAATCCAACTAGAATTTTCCAAAGTATGAACTGAAATGGATTTGAATAGAAATCATCTTCGGGATATTTCGACATTGGATTCCGTGACTATACGAATATTGTGAAGGAATTTGGAAGATAGATACATATCGTTATTCCCCGTATGATATATGTTGGTTTCAGAATTTGATATTGAATATAAGCGGATATAACTTCTATTCAGAGCCTTATATTTAATATAAAATTGGATTTTGGGTTTGTCGTGAATGGTGTCTTCACTTTAGTAACACTATTCTTAAACCCCGTGTGAAAGGAATAAATCTTTGAATTAAGATTATTAGAGTTTCCAGTTATATTTAGAAATTGGAATAAAATGGAATGTGAATTGGGTTTATTGTGAACTGTGTTTTTAACGACATTCGTTCTTTAGCCTGATTGACAGATAAATGTGATTTGGAATATATAAATCTTTTATTAAGATTTATTGGAAATTTTCCAAAGTAAAGTTTTCCAATTTAATATATTAAATTAGAATTAAATGGAATTCGATTTGGTTATAATCGAAGTGAGCTTCTGTGGAGGAAGACTGTTAATATATATGAAATTTAAAAGGCTTTGTCATTATTCCATTTATATTATTAGTCGGATACAGAAATTTATATCGGTTATATATATATATATATATATATATATATATTGACCTGTTTTCCGTAAAGATTCCATGGTTAATGGAATGTGATTTTGGGTTTATCGTGAACTGTGTTTTAAATGACATTGGTTCTTTAACCCAGTTAAAGATAGGATTACATGTCTAACATTGTATTTCGAACCGTATTGTTGATCTCTGCTAAATATATATATCTGTTTGGTAGCGGAGAATTTATTCTCTTGCTTAACACCCTTCTCTGAGACGTAAGAGCTTAGAGGTTATATATCAACAAAAATCAATGGTACGGTGTAGATTGCCAATGTGGCATTTTTGATTTCCCAAAGTTAAATAATCATTGAGTAATGATTAATGAAATTAAAACAAAGTGAAATTTTAATGAATCTCTAATTAGATTTAAATGAGAAGGTGATAATTTAAATTATCAAATTTGGGAAAATGATCGGGAATGGAGTATCACCAGTTTTACTCCAGGCGATAGTTACATCTTTAATTAGATTTGAACGTGAAATGGTAATTAAATTTACCGATAACACCGTGGTGTTGGATATGGAGTATTACCAGTTTTTCTCCATGGGATGAATAGGTTGGGGTTGGGAAATTACACAAATGATTACTTCGGTAAGGCTCGATGACCCCGACTAGTTGATAAACCCTAATTTGGTTTTGGATTGATATCCAAAGGAAGATTAAAGAATAAATTTAAAAGAATTTATCTTTGATAAAATTAATGGGAACCTTTCCCTAATGATGTGAATATTTGAATAAAATAATATTCTGAATTGGAATGAGGCGTATGATGTGTTTTGATAGCACTTGATTATTGATAATAAAGTACGCGAGTTATTCGGAAAGACCGGGTTTAACGCATTCTTAATAATGAATACGACGACTAAAAGTTAACGATGAAGACAATGGTTGAAGACCGGAGTTCTTCATGTCATTTGGATGATTAATGATGTCATGATTGGGCTGTACACCCAAGACAAGGTAATAAGTGGTGATCATCCAGACATACTTGGAGATCGACCGGATATGCGAGGACCTCTCTCTTGTATTGGACATATGGGATAAGGAATATGGTGCCTTCGGCTTCGTTCAGACCCAGAACAGACTTGTAAATGGATGTGTGTCTAACATTGGATTTCATTCTGTGTTGAATGATTTTTATTAAATATATATCTGTTTGGTGGCGAAGAATTTATTCTCTCGCTTAACATCCTTCTCCGAGACGTACGACCTTAGAGGTTATATATTGATAGACATCAGTTGAATGGCGTGAATTGTCAGTGTGGCATGCTGAGATGCAAATGATCAGGGCTTTTGTTGAAAAGCAAAGCCTTCTAGTTGATGATCAAAGCACGGCTTTAAATAGCATAGCTTTGTGTATAGCATTAATTCGCGAGCCTCACACCTGGTATGAGTCAAAAACGAGATCGTGATTGCAGGGAGTGCATGCGTTTCTTTCTAGCTAGAAGTTGTATCATGGTATGGAGCCTAGACATTTTTACTTATGGGGATGATGGATTTCAAGGCGCCTCGGTTTGAGTCCCTAGTGGCTCTAGATATTGGTCGCTACTGGCCAAGTGATAGGTCCGGTAAACATATTGTTCATGTAAAACCAATCCACTAAAGTATGTATGGACTGGCCCTGAAGATCCAAGGGTTGCCCATAGATGTGATCCTGAGGCATTTGCTAGAGTGTCTCGAATCGGTGAGGAGCCATCCCTTACCTTGACTCATGACGGAAATCCATTTTCCAATACGTGACATTTCGGTTTTAATTGCAGAACTAGTATGGCGACATAGTATATGGTAGCTATGTCGTCTATGATTGATATATATATATATATATATATATTTGAAGTGATTTTGACACTATACACTTATAGTAATATCAAAATGATTTGTTTTAAACATACCAAGCATAAGGGAAAGCTCTATCCTCCGGCTTGCTTTTCATTGTGTGATGGGACCTGAGTCTTATAATAGCTTCATTTTTCGAAAAGCATTGCGCTGTTTATAAACTGTTTTATGCACTGGTATTCTTGGGAGAGAACCCGTTCCATGTTATACGATATGGTCCCTTGATTTGCTTTATTTCTAAATTAAAGTTTTTGATAACTGTTTTAGTTCTCACATTAGTCCCACGACTGACCCGGAGTTTAATGTTTTAACCTAAACTCTGGGTGCCCCTATTTTCCGCACATGTTGCTAGTAGTTTTGGGTTTTGCAGATTTCTATTTTACATGATCCTGGTTTACAACTGAAGCTATATGCGGAAAGCTTTGTATCCGTGTATCTCTTTCAGTGGTGTTATGTATTATTTTTCCACTGCTATGTAATGTAATTTAATCTCTGTTACTTTTTCACTGTAATTTATTATTCATACTCTGTTATGTTCTTGTACTCTGATGTAATTGTTATAATAGAAATGAAATGTTCTGTTGTTTGTGTCCTGATTTGTCGTGTTCTCAACTCAATCCGGGCTTTCCCTCACGGGCGAGTTTGGGTCGTTTCAAATTTATACACAGATTTCATAATTTTGTTATGACTATAGATTTTAAAAAAAGGTTTTAACATGTAAATGGTTCCTTAACAAATTAATATATTTTGATTTCTAAAAGTTTAAATTTAAAATTGATTTGTATCAAAAGATTGATTTATATATCTTATAATAAATTAAATCTTAAGTCCTTTTTAAAATTAGTTTATATATATATATACACAATTATAAATATATGTTTATATAAAAATAGTTTACTTTATATAATACAATTATATTTACTCTTTAAAAATATTCTAAATTTATTTAACTCCATATTTCTCATAGAATTATTTTGAATAATTTACTAATTATCATGAATATATTTCTAATAATCATCTATATTATCTCTTTCATAAGTATTATTAACCTAAGTCTAGAAATTAATATACATTATCTTTGTTTGATTCAAATAATTTATACGTTTATATACATAATAGTTAGATATTACTTTAAATATCCTTTATAACCATACATATCATCATTAAATCATTTTGCATATTATTACACATATTATTTCATATCATACCTCATTTATTACACATCAAAAATCATTCACATCACCAGCTACATTTCATTCAATGTATCACTTCATATAATTATGCATATGACATACTGCATTATAACCAACACACTACATTACATGTTAACTTTAACCCTACACATAACAAGTATATAGTATGAAAAGTTTTTATCTAGTTAGAAATATAGGATTATTAATCAAATACGTAACATATTTACTTTATCTTGATTAACTTAATTGATTTGTTTGGCATGGTTGACTTGATTGAATTGATTGTGTTGATTGAATTGATTAACTTGTCTGATTTGTTCGGCTTGATTTGATTGACTTATTTGAATTATTTAACATGGTTGAATTTCATTAGTGGTTAGTAGGTTTGTTAGAAATATACTTATGCATTTGTAGGAGCTCTATAGGTTTTAGGGTAAATAGAAGTTAAATGAAATGTTTGGTTTCATGTTTGAACTGATGTTTTATGACAATAAATAAATTGATTGATTGGATTTAATTGCTTTACTTGTATCATAATTTAAGGATGTTTTATCATAGTTAATTCTTAGTCTAGGTTAAGGTCTCATTATAGTTTTAAGGGAATTAGAGTTTAGGATAGGTTTAGTCTTGTATTAGATTAACGGGGAGTTTTAAAGTTTCTAAGGATTAGTTGAAGGTTCAGGAATGTTTTGGTTGATTTAATTGTGTAGATTGATTGATTGAATTTCTTATTTGTTTGAATTGCTTATTTGGATTGATTTGCTAATTTGAATTTATTATAAATATTGATTGGTTTGCTTAATTTATTATCCTTTTATTCAGTTTATTAGACAATTGTAGTCATAGATTTAGGGAGAGTTATGGAAATTTATAAGCATAAATTTAGGGGGAGTACTTTACTTTAGTATAATATATATAGATTTAGGATTAAGGGGGAATATTTTACTTTAGTATAAGTATTATTTAGATAGTAATAGGATTTAGGGGAGTAGTTTTAGAATTTCTTTTTGATAATGCCAAAGGGGGAGAAATTATAAAATATAGATATAGTAGAATTCATATAGACAGGGCGAGTATTTGAAGGGTCATCATCAACAGGTATATACAGGTATGATATTTTATAAACTAAGGTTGTCATCAACAAAAAGGGGGAGATTGTTGGAGAGTGGTGTTTCGATAACAACAAACTTATTTCAATATTAATTGATTATAAAATATATACTAACACTTTTGTATAGAATATATATATACACACACACAAACACACACATATGTAGGATTTATATACTAGAAATATTACCGACGACTGTACAGTTTAAAAATATTAGAGATGTAGAATTCAGAGATATTTCAAGACTCATGAGTATTCAAGATTTCAAGAGTTCTAGACTAATATGCTTATAGAGTCTAGATTATGCGAGACTCCAAATAGCACTCCAGGTTCAAATCCAAATTATGTTTCTTCAATCCTCTCTATTTTATTCTCTCTCTATTTTATTCTCTATCCTTTATATTATTCTTTCTTATTTTAATTTTGTTTTCAAAACTCAAAGTTTTATGAGTTTCATATATTTATATTTTTATACTTATATAGTTTTAAACTTTATAATTTTATAAATATATTTATATAGTTTATATTTATGTTTTCATACGATTTCCTACTTTAAAATATAAATTTATAACACTAGATTTTAAATCAAGAATTTCCAGAATTATATTTATATCAAAACACTTGAAAAATGCTCAAAAATGAATTTTGAACTAAGGTTATGTCGACATATTAAAAACACTATGTCGACATATAACTGTCATTTTTTCAATTTTGAAAGGAAGTGTCTTTTCACTAATTGTGATGGTTCTGAAGTATTGCAACCTTTCACACACTATAAAAAGGGCTTGAATTCGAATTATTAATCATCTCTTCTTCTCTAACTTCACTCTCTTCCATTACACCATTATTCTTAATCACTTTTATGATTTCTACACTTATACTCTATCGAATTCAGTTCTGTTTTGATCAAACTTCTTCTCTTCTCAATCTCTACTCATTACTCTCTGAATCAAGTGCTATTGAAGAGTTATAGGGTTGTTTGTAATTGTTTGGGTTGAGTAAAGGAATTGGTGGTATCCCTTGTAGCCGTGAAATCAAGGACGGTTAATTGGTGGTACCCCTTGTAGCCGTGAAATCAAGGACGGGCAAAACTTGATCAAGTGTGTGTGAAACGGTGGTATCCCTTGTAGCCATGAAACCAAGGAGGGTTGTAATTGGATATTGATATAGTAATAAAACTCTGCGCAATCCAGCACTGTGTGGGACTGGACGTAGGAGCAATCCGAATGAGTATAAAATCTGGTGTGTTCTTTCCTTTTCTGCATTTTAATTTCTGTTTATTTTGCATCTATGTTTGATTATGTGTCAGTGTTTGTTTCTGTAGTGTTCGATTCATATAGTTTATAACATAAGTTTTAGATTTTCGTTGAATTCTCAAAAACACTATTCACCCCCTCTAGTGTTTGTTTTGCCTTAACGATCCTTTCCGCAATCCCTAACCAGAAGGAGCACCAAAGCATGTCAAAGCTTCTGGTTTAGGAAATGCCTATGATGGCCAAAATAATAATTTAAAACCGACTCTTTGTTAACAAAACTGGAAGAGGACACTCCAATTTTTCCATAAAAGCCAAAATTGTTTTGTTAAAATCGAGGAAGGAGTCCCAGGACTTCTACAAATATTAATACTCGAATTGGGTTTCCTAAGCCAAAATGGACTTCGTCTTTTTCTAAAAAGTAATTTCTGGACTTGTGTTGACTTATTACCTAACCCTAGGTTTCCTAACCCGAAAGAGGCTACACTTAGAAACAATCTCTGGTCTTTTATTTCCTTGTTACCCGAATTTCGGTTTCTTATGTCGAAAGAGGCTCCGCTTATTTTAGAAACATTCTCTCGTCTTCTATTTCCTTATTACTCGAATTTGAGTTTCTTAAGACAAAAGAGGCTCCTTCTATTTTAGAAAATGATCTATGAACTCTTAGTATCATCCAAACGTTGGTTTGATAAGTTGAGAAAGGTTCCATCTGCTTCCAGAAAGCGATTTTTGGACTTCTATCACCCTATTTCCCGAATCCAAGTCTAGATTCACTTAAAGCTACTTAAGAGTTTGTACATTCTTAGAAAATAACTTTTGGGCTCTATTACGCTAGCACCTAAACCTGGATTTCAGTTTCCGAGCCACGTATGGTTTCGTATATTCAAGAACCTCCGTTATCTTATCATTTACACATTGATTAAGCTCTTGACACAGAAAGGGACCCAGCCTTTCTAATGTAAAAAAAGCTCCATCCATGAAATAATTCCTCTATTGGGACTCCGATATCGAAAAGGCATCAACTTTTCAATTGGCACTGAAGGCTTTGTTTCGAGATAATATCAAGGCGAAACTTTATCCAAAGAAGGGCTTTAACCCCATTCCACTTTCGGAAAAGGTGATACCAAATACCACCGTATAAATGCTCAGGTAGACGGTATCTATTTCCATTATCTACGAATAGATTATAAGTCTAAGCTAATGTTTTTATGTCTTCTAAATAATCGTAACCTCAAGCTTACCTTGATAACCAGAAAGGCAACGTTATGTAGGTAAAATTCTCAAACCATCCTTTAGAATTTATCAAAATCTTTGGAAACACATTGGAAATAAAAAATCAATAAATGGGAGGGAAATCTCCTATATCTTATTAACTCCCGAAAGGGACTTGGTAACCCTTTAGCACCCCATTCCATATAAGAACTAATTTTGCACTTAAGTTTCTTAACTTAATATGCTATAGACACGATGAATAGTCACCTTTTGAAACCCTTCAGAATAACTCTATAATTTAGAATTTACAACACCAACCTATTCCTTAATAAGCCCATTGTTTATAATTTTACGAAAGCAAGTGCCAAGTGCCAAAATTTAATCGTAAGATGGGACGAACTGATAGGAAATCAAGGGATTGAATTTAGAATACCACCCTTTTAGAAATAAATGAAATTGATAAAGATTTAACATTTCTCAAAATAAGCTTTAATCCGTCAATGACATTAGCATTCCTTGTAAAAGCGATACCCCTTGTTAAATTCACTTGAAGTTCGGCTTTTACTGAAACCTTGTTTGTTCCCAAAAAAATGTGTTCTTTTAACACTTTGATCGCAAGTCGGAGCATTTTTACTCCAAACCTTCTGAGAAACAAGAGAAATCTAGAAGGCGAAAAATAAATCCTAAGGGTATTGCTTCCCCCAAAAGATGCAACTCTTAAACTCTGGAGTGGTGAGCGGAGGCATATTCAAATGCTTTACTTCGATGAGGCTGTTAATGAAGACAAAAGAATTTGATAATAGGAAAAATATTTTGGATCAAAGAGATAGAATATTTCATAAAGTTATGACAAAACGAAAATTACACATTTCATAAGCCTCTTCAGACATGAAAGCCAGAATTCTTTAATTTTGCTCTCTAACATATATTAAAGGGCCAAGATAGGTTAAAGGCCTATTTAGGTTTATAAGAAGTTTTCATAAGAATCCCAAAGGAACAAACAATGGAACCTTTCCAAAGGCTCCTTACTTAAAGTACTAAATCCTGAACAAAAACCACAAATAGGGAAGTTTCTTAAAATTAAAATATTTTTGATTATATCATCAAAAATTACACCCTGTTTTATAACAGCATTATTATAAGGATTTGTGCAAATTACAATATAAAAAGATACATAATCAGACTTGATTTTTCTTATAAGATATGAATCCTCTAACAAACCGTTAAAGAAAGGCTAATCGTCCATTTCTCAGCTTTGCCTTAAAAGAAAATAACAAACTTCAAGTCACGACTATTAAAACTCCAAGAAATCCGATGAAACATCTTATGTATAAAGTTTATGAAAAAAAAGGGGACCGTGGCCCCTAAGATAACCAGATTAGAAAATTATGATACTTTTTCAATATTCTTAAGAATAACTAACTACAATACTGTAAGTTTATATGATAAGGAGGTCAAAGGTATGTCCAAAGAAAAATAGGCAAAACAACACTAATTGTTAAACAATGGTTATCTGAGTTGATGTTTGAGTGAAGCTTGACCAAAACTTGTTCCTTTAACATCATAAAGATGAGGCTTTGAGGATAAAATTAACCAAGGACCCTTTAGTAGCAGTATATACCCCCAAAATTTTCCACCTGTTGGAACATGAGGAGGGAATGTGGAAATAAGCTAACCACCTCCTTAATACCAAAAGAAAATTTATAGGATCGACTTCAAAACCTGGAATAGCAAGGCACCTAATAAGGAAGCTAAAAGTCGCAAATTTTGAAAAGAAAGATTCATTTGAAAGAGAAATCAAGAAAAATGGACTCTCCAACATTACTTCTTCGGCTAATCCAGTTTCAACAGTGAAGATTAACAAATAGAAATCACCATGAAAAATCATAACAAAAAGAGTAAAGGTCGCATTGTAAGAAAGAATTATCAGAAATCGCAAAAAACAATTTAGAGAAAGTATAAGTATGTGTCTCTAGTCTTAGCAACGCTATTTCCCACAAAATTTGGAAAGGAATTTGGCTCAGCTCGTGGAGACAAAGTCAGGATAATCCTCTCAAGGCTAGTTCTTTTTTCAATTGATAGGAAGCAACGACACTAAGAGGGAAAAAGGGAGTACCAAAAGTACATCCAACCAAAAATGAAGATCATATCCCCGAAGCTTGGTGGAACCGCTTAATGCAAATTCTGGTAAAGCACCTGGCCTCTATAGAAGCTTAAAAGGAGACTACCAAACTGGGGCTAAACCCATTACCGAATTTGCAGGAGACAGAAATGTCAAGGAGAAAGTAAATATTTTCAAAGAAACTAAAAGGACACCAGACAAAGAAAGATAAAAGGAATGGAGATAAAGAAGAGTAATGAAATAATTTATAGAGGAACATCTTCGATGTAAGATCATTGGATTGAACTCGAATGGCTGGATAGCAATATAAGAAAAGGCGGGAAAATAAAGAGGAAGAAATGCCAATTGGAGCAATTAATGATCATAGTCCGAAAAGAAGCTTGCAAATGAAAAGGAAAGAGAAAAATATGGCATGCACAGAAGAAGAGACAAAAGAAATGAATCGATATTGACTAAATCCCAACCACCTAGAGAGAAGTGTAGAAAAGTGGATATGATGAAATTATGACACATGCACAAGAATCTAAGCTAGATGACTTGAAAAGTCAAGAACACTCCTTTACTAGGGTGGAGGGTAAATGTTGGCACCAAAATGACTAAGGAAGAACAAGAATAAAAGTCGAAGTGAAGGCATGTGAGAGCCAATGGAACACCAAAGGAAGTTGTGTTAGGACTTCAACAATATCCTTTTGAAATGTGGGAAGGAAGGAAAAGGGAGTTTCCTTCAAACCCAGAAGCCACTTTTGGTCCTAATCGAAAGGAAATTAATCTCAAAGAAAGAAGACTCTTTTTATCTTAACGAGAAAGGCATTAACTTCAAACCTATTGACCCTACAAGAAAGAGCGAGGAAGTAAGCCAAGGGCAAAGCAATAAAAGAAATAGAGAAGGAGGTAAGAGCCATAAGCGTGTGAATTTGTAACAGATAAGAGCCTTCGATCATATTACGGAAGGCACATCTTCTACAAACAGAGGCACCTGCAAAATAAGCCCATCCCCCAAATCAAGAAAACAGCAGCGAAGAAGCCCATCGAAAAGGTAGAGTGAGAAAGAAAGATAACCCAGACCTAACAAAAAGATTAACCATAATAGAAAAGATGTTGATTCAAAGATAGCTGCTATTGTAAGTCGAGAACCCATATACACTTATGCCTCTCATAACCATTAGGATCGTAACTGAAAGGGAATATCCCGAAGGTACTGATAAAGTAGGAAAGTCGGTGTTAGGAATACCGACGTAGGACCCACAAGGGAACTTTTGAAGCGGTAACTAGACGAGACCCACGAAGCCGATGAGAAGCCAATCCGCAGCTATAAATTGGACCCAAGACACCAAGATAAGGGGATGGAGTTCATTTCCAAAATTTGTAATATCAAATTGTGGAGTGAAACCCTAATTTGTAAATCAATTTAGGATTTCTATTTTGTAATATCGAAAATATTCAATAAAGAAAAAAGCGAGGAAATTAAGGTAATCACGAGAAATCTTGTTCAGTTTTGCATGTTGTTATTATTATTCAATAACAACGCATGTTTAATGTGCAGATCATATGAGTAATTTGAATCTTGTTAATGCCCTTATTCATGACTACCATTAGGACCCTTAGACCATAGGGATAGTAGCCATCCCCAGTTTATTATCTATAGTGTTAACCTGAATTTGAGTTAGGATCTCTCATTAGACAACCTATTAGACTTATATATATTACCGTCTAGAATTATGATCATATTCATGCCATCTAATTAGCTCTATGAGGAATTAAGGGAAAAACTATCATTTGATGATCATTTTAGGGAATTTGTTTCCTCTAGAACCATTTTCACATTCTTTGGACTCTCAAAGACTCTAATACAAATGTGTTGAGGTCATGTCCTCCATCAAAAAGAGATCTACGTAATAGAATAAAGCAACTAACATTTATTGTAACAAAACCCAAAGAGGTTGCTTTAGATCACTAGTAAAATTTTAGGGGAATATGCTCTGAAAGGATGGATCCTCCATTTATAAATCAAAGGGAAACTCGTGGTTAGTTCATTCTCTATACGGAAATTACTTTTGGTATCCTATGGAGATATTTCAGCAGGTATCCTAAAACGTTAACGGTTCTTAGGTTTAAATTCGTTCTTTTCATAGATTGGGAATTCTGTAGTCGGATTTCATTTTTTTGTGTTAACCATAAATTTGGCTAACATTTTTGGTGCTAGAAGAAAGGCCTGAACCTCCATCCCTATTTCCTCCTCTAAGTATTACTAAAATTTATCCTTAAGAAGAAAGAAACCGATTAGGAATAAGCGTAGAAGAACTCTTAATGGATTGAAAATCTCGACGAAGTAAAAAAACATTCCAAAGGGAAAAAGTATCAACACAATAGGGAAATATGGACATCTCCACTGTCCAGTAAAGGGAAAGAGGTTGCGACTCCTTTTTATTGTCAATATAAGGATAACCAGGAAAAATTAAGTGAAAGTTTAAGTCATCCACAAAATTAAACACAACAAACTAGTATGAACATGTTTGTCAAATTATTAATTTACCCCATTAAAACACCTTTTAATTATAAACAATGTTCATATCCCCATTGATTTAACATTTTGAATCAATTAACTATAATAAAATATTTTAATCATCGAATATTGATTCGCAATCAATATTTATATTTTTTAAATTAACAACAATCCACTTGAAACACCAACATTAACGTTGATGTTATTGAGAAACATAATTACATCTTAATAACAAAGTTTACCTCCTTCTTTGTTAAAACAAATCAATTTACTCAAATAAATATTTTACAACCATAAATATTGATTCATAATCAGTATTTTTATTTTATATCAATTAACAACCAATTATATACTGATTTTGTTGTTAATAATAATATTATTATACTAAAAGCCTCAAATTTATTTATTAACAACAATTAACAAACCCAACACTATTTTTATTACTTTAAATCTTCCATCATAGTTTAAAACAAAATTTGTCATTAATATTGAAAACATACCTTTTCACTTAAATATTGATTCCCAATCAATATTCTGTATTTTCAATATTCACATTAATCAACAAGCTAAA
Organism: Allium sativum; assembly: GCA_030737875.1. NCBI lineage: Eukaryota > Viridiplantae > Streptophyta > Magnoliopsida > Asparagales > Amaryllidaceae > Allium > Allium sativum. Next base: position 878,887,859 of record CM060918.1, on the reverse strand, counting down.
ATTTATAAACACATACTGGAATAAATAAATTATTAAATTAGGAACATATAATTTATTCCAACAAACTAATTTGAAAACCCCATTCCCTTATTTCTTATTTTAAAACACTACACGAGTTAGGCTCTCAAACTCGTATTTCATCCTTCATAGATTTAACATACAGAAAACACATAATGATTTGTTTAACCCGGGAACCTAAAAATTTAGGTTGTTACACTTACAGTCATTCATCAATATAACTTCCTTCTCCTTGCTGCCCCTACCCAGGGTTTCCATAGGTGGTCGCTTTGCCAGCCTACCCTGTAATCGGGCTTGGGTACATGAAGATACGATTGTATTTACATTTTTGCTTTGTTTAATATATCATTGGAAACTTTTATAAAATGGCACGAATTGTTTTCGAATGTAATGAAAGTTTGTGCGGACAAATTGTTTCATTAAATTTAGAATAACAATTGTTAGCACCAAGAATAACCAAGGCAGATCAAGAATAAAAGTTGAGGTAAAAGAGTGTAAGAGCCGATGGTGCCCCGAAGGAAGTAGTGTTAGCTCTTCGGCAATATCCCTTTGAAATATGGGGAATAAGGAAAAAGGGATTTCCTATAGACCAAGAAGTCCCTTTCGATCTTATTCGAAAAGGCAATACCTCAAACCATTAGGTCTTAACCTAAAAGTCATTAACTTCACACCTGTTGACCTTGCAAGAAAGTGCGAGGGGAGTAAGCCAAGGACAAAGCATCGGAAGAAATGGATGAGCTAAGAACAATAAGCAAGTGAATATTTAACAGATTAGAGCCTTCGATCATATTACAGAAGGCTCATTTTCTTCAAATAGAGGCACTACCAAAACAAGCTCATCCGCCAAGGGTGTTGAAAAGAAATACATTCCAAATTACGCAGTAGAATTAAAGAAAATGGTAGAGGAGAAGCCCACCATAAGGGTTAAGTGACAAAGAAAGAGCACCTAGACCTAACAAGAATATTAACCATAATTGATAAGATGTTGATTCGAAGATAGCTGCTAATGTAAGCTGAGAGCCTATACACTTATGCCTCTCACAACCATCCAGATCATAACCGAAGGGGCATATCCCGAAGGTATTGATGAAGTAGGAAAGCAGATATCAGGAACACCTTCGTATGACAAGATCCTAAAAGCCGAAGGGAAGCCAATCCACACCTATAAATAGGACCCCAGGAGACCAAGATAAAGGGATGGAGTTCATTTCCAAAATTCGTTATATCAAATTGCGAGGTGAAACCTTAATTTTTAATTAATTTGAGGAAAAGACTTTGTAATATCGAGCATGTTCAGTAAAGAGGAAAAGCAAGGCAATTATGGCAATCATGAGAAATCTTGTTCAGTTTTGCATATTGTTGTTATTATTCACTTACAAATGCAGGTTAAATGTGCAGATTATATAGGTAATTTGAATCTTTTGTATGCCCTTTTTCATGACTACCATTAGGATCCTTAGACCATAGGGATAGTAACCAACCCCAGTTTATTATCCATAGTGTTAACCCAAAATTTGTGTGAGGATTTCTTATCTGATGACCTATTAGATTTATATGCTCATCTAGGGTTATGATTATATTCATGTCATCCAATTAGGTCTTTGAGGAATTAAGGAAAAATCTATCATTTGATGATCGTTTTAAGAATTATGTTTCTTCCATTTCTTAGAGTGTTTAATCCAAAAGTACAAAGGTCATGTCCTCCATCAAAAAAAAGATCTATGGAATAGAATAAAACAACCAATCTTATCCTAACAAAACCCAAGGAGATTGCTTCAGATCATTAGTAAAATTTTAAGGGAATGTGCTTCAAAAGCATGGATCCTCATTTATAAATCAAAGGGAAACTCATGGCTAGTTTTGTTCTCTACAGGGAATTTACTTTCGGTATCCTATAGAGGTATTTCATCTGGCATCCCGAAACGTTAGCGGTTCTTAGGTTTAAGTTCGTTCTTTCCATAGATTGGGAATTCTACGGTCAAATCCCATTTTTTGGATGTTAACCATAAATTTGGCTAACATTTTTGGCGTTAGAAGAAGGGCCTGAACCTTCGTCCCTATTTCCTCCTCTAAGTGTTACTAAAATTTATCCTTAAGAAAAAGGAAACTAATATGAAATAAGCGTAGAAGAACTCTTAATGGATTACAAAGGATCTAGAAAGCCACAAACAATGCTCTTATGAATCAAAAGACAAGGGTTATGAGTAGAATGAAAATCTCGACGAAGTAAGAAGACATCCTTAAAGGATAAAGTACCAACACAATAAGGATATACAGACACTTCCACTGCCTGATAAAAGGAAGGTGATTGAACTCCTATTTATTGTCAATATAAGGGTAACCAAGAATAATTAAGAGAAATTTTAAGTCCAACTTCAAAGGAAAACAAGGTGCTAAACCTGATACGATGATCCCCCAGCATAAGTGGAAACTCAGCCAAATCGGAACAAGGATATTCTAAGCCATTCCCAAAAGAAATATTTTTTGGGATTTAAGGTTTCACAAGGAACAAATGTTGCGAATAAAAGCCCTGGGTATAATTAGAAAAAGGAGAAACAAAATATTACTCCGGGAAAGTAGAGATGAACTCACCTCAAGGGGAAATTAACCTCACCTTTTAGTAATCAAAGCTATACTTTTATTCCATCAGATAAAAACAACTATACAAATTTCACACAAGGCTCAATTTTTGAGGAAGAAATACTAAAGGATTATGAGGCCTTTGCCCCAAAATGGCATGACACCATGGCTAGACCCCGAAAAGATTCGTACCAATATCAACCAGGAAAGAGTTAAAGCTTCCCCAACATACGCTCTTTGCAATATCCATAATAAAATCAAAAGGAAAAATATTTCACGAAAGTATGGGACCACAGCAAGAAGAAAGGATATTAGAAGTTGATCCTTTAAGTAGAATAGGAAAACCTAATCCAATCATGGAATACAAGTTAACTACTTCAAGAGAGAATATCTTTTTCTTGACAAATGAGGAACTTGACTACTGGCCAACAAGAAAGAAAGGAATATAGTACGAATGGAATAAAAAAGGCAGTACTGCTACTATCATCTAATGAATGGTGATGAAACTAAATAGTGCAAGGCACTTAAGAAAAGGATAGATCACCTATGTAGGTAAGGAAAATTAGTGAAATATCTAAAGGATTTAAAACTATTTTTTGGGGAGAGTGTGACACCCCACTTCCCTTAATTTCATCCATATGAGGATGAATTAAGTTCTGTGAAGTACAATAGGTATAAAGTGATAATATAGAGGCTAAAATTCATAAGATAAAATATAAAATGCAGCGGAAAATTTTCAAAACATTTATTGTTATTAAATCAACATCACGACATTACAGTTTCGAATGCCATAAAGTCATAACCATATAACATCTGTCTCGTGGAAAGTAAGTCATCAGAGTACAAGTACAAAACCATAAAAATCATATCCCTCGTGAGTCATAACAATAGTCATAGAACAGAAATCGAAACAATACATCAAGTAAGAAGTAGTCCGAGTCCTAGTTGAATCAAAGAATCACGGTCGTTGCTGCAATCCACCGCCCTGAGAACCTGAGGAAGGGGAAGTAAGAGAGAGAAGGAAAAATAAAATAGGTCAGACATAAATTTGACGAGTTCCAGTGATTTTTGGCACAAGCATAAGATAAAGAAGTATCAAGACGGGTCAATAGTACTAGATATGAAAATACAGTAAAGTATAAAAGTATGAAATAAATGAGATGAGGTAAGATCAAATAAGCTTCACATTCATATCCCAGAAAAGAATTTCTGCACCAACTATTAGAATATTAGGATTAGGTTGTACATAATTATCACCCAGTGATTGACTTCCCTAATAAACACGAATAGCCTGTGCCAGCCACAGTATTTAAGGATATCAATCTTGAATCCATTAACTTAAAAGACACAATCCTATCCGTCGGTGTTACAGCGTCTTATCTTTCCCAAATTAGACAGGAACCTACTCAGATGTTTACAGGTTATAGTAACATGTTTTACTTAATATACATCTAATTCTCATATTTTCCCATGACATGTTTACTTAAGATAAAATTAAGTCCAACCTATTCAGATTTACATGTTTGCATATTCTTCCTTTATTATTGCCCCAATTTTACAGTCAATGGTTCTCAAATTCCAATATGCCCAAATCTCCTTTTTATTGTTATTACATAGTGTTCCAATTTATTCTAATTTTACGCAATTCAAGCGGAAAAGACCTAGGCTCTCATAGGCCTAGGCCCAGCGTAAACAAAAAGGAAAAGGAGAAATAATCCAAACTCAGAAATGAACAAACTGAATAAATATGCATAATAAGACTATAAATAAAACAATGATAGAAATGGGATAAGGAAGAAGGATGTACATATAAACAAATAGTAATTGAAAAGGGAATAGGTAATTGACAGTAATTAAAAGAACAATAACATATAAGAATAAACTTATAAACACTAATACTTCCAGATCCAATATATTTACTATTAAAAAATCCCTTTTTAAATTACAGATCTAAAAATAACATAGAGCTCACAGAGATTTGTAATAGATCTAGAAATGGCCTTTAAAATAGTAGTAGTAGATGAATTATCCTTTCAATCTATATTTTGACAGCACCCTAACCCTTTTCCTAATTCTATTTCAGAACATATGTTAGTGGAGGAAGAAGATGAAGAAATATTGGTGTAAGAAAAAGATGAGTGTTGCTAGTCTATTTATAGGTATGCTGTGATAACATAGGCCATAAGATCTTAGGGTTTAAATCTAATCCAACAAAGGCACATCACGTTGAGTTGGCAAAAAGATACTTCTACACAAACCCGACCAGGTGCAGGCACAAGCAGGTTGCCTGGCCATGGATGGGTTGACCCACCTCCTACATGAGTCAACACTAGTGTTGACCCATGGATTGACCCATGTAGGGTCTGGGTCGCCCTATTACCACTGCATTATTCCTGAATTAATTATTTATTTTAATTCAAACTTCTTTTAATCATAGCTAGTTCATGTTTAGTCTGATTTAAGAAAACCAAAGTCTATCTGACTTGGAATTTCGAAACGAACACAACGGTAAAGTCCATTTATCCAGTTTTGAATTAATATTTGTTTTATTAATATTTTTCATATAATTATTGTTTGTTAAATTTTGGAGTGTTATATTCTCCCCTCTTAAAGGATTCCATCTTGGAAATCTCCAAGTTAAGAAGAATGTTGTTAATGTTATCAACCATTACCTACACTTATCTACTCATCCATCAACCACTGGCAACCATTGTCCTTAAAATTTCTAATTCTTTGCATGAACAAAGGTGTTGTGTATTTGTTCGTAAGTTAATGCAAAAATCAGGCGGTCCACTGTTTTAGTTGACCTTCTTAATCAATTCAATTTTGTGCCATGTATCCAATATTTATGCAAAAGAATCCTAATAATACATATAAATTCTATATTTGTGCAACAATCATTCACCAAAATGCAGCATCCAAGTAATGATTCAACCATTTCTGTCCATTGAAAATTAAAATGTGCACACATCCATATGCAATTTGTAAGCGCTCTTGTTTAGCCGATCCCTAATCTATTGCCGAGTGTGTGTGTATATGCATCCATTGCATCCACTAGCAAACACTTACATCTATTTGCAAGCAACAAACACAGCATGTCTCAAACACATGTTTTCAAACATTACTATCATTCATAGGCTTCTACCTAAGAATCTAGATTCAAATGATAAGAAAAACATATTTGAATTCCAAAGCATAGAATTGAATTAAGAACGTACTCTCAAAGATAAAATGGTATGAAGCGTGAATCTTGTCTTCGAGTTTCTATGTCGCATCGTCACGATCTTCTCCTCATTGTACCTTCACCAACTTGACCTCCTTGTTGTTTATCTTCTTAAATTCAGCTCAAAGTATACGGGTAGGAACTTTTCTGATTGATGCCTCCTTTTCAACTTCAATATCCTCAAGTGTACTTGTCTCTGCTACCTATGCGGAATCGGGAAACATGGAACACATCGTGAACTCCTGCTAGCCTCTCTAGTAGTCAACTCTATAAACCTTGGCGCCAACTTCCCTACCGAGCCAAAGTGAACAACATTTCTCAAAGGTGATACCTTGATAAAGACCATATCTCCTACCCCGGAATTCCTTTGATCAGCGTATGACTTCTGCCTTTCCCGTCTTCCTGAGCTACTTTCATCCGTCTACGAATCGGTATATCTTCTCAGAAGTTTCTCTAACCATCTCAGGCCTGAGTAGAAGTTTGTCTGTAGACTCCCACCAACATGTAGGTGATCTGCCGGGTTGTCCATAAAGTGCCTCGAAGGGAACCATACCAATGTTCGTCTAATAACTATTATTGTAGGCAAACTCTAACAACTGGAGACGCTCTTCGAAGTCCCTTTGAAGCCTAGGATATACAATCTCTATAAATCCTCCGGAACCCTATTGGCCCTCTCAATCTGTCCATCCGTTTGAGGGTGATAGGCGGTGCTAAGCCGTAACTGTGTCCTTAGTGCCTCCTGCAAACTCCTCCAAAACCTACTCGTAAAGATGGGGCCACAATCACTAACAATACTGGACGGTACCCTATGAAGTCGGATGATCTCTCTAAAGTATACCAATGATAACCAAGATGTCGTCCTCTTGCTCTTGACTGGGATAAAGTGAGCGCTTGTAGTCAATCTGTCAACTTAACCCAAATACTGTGTTGCACTTCACCGATTTGGGCGAACCATAAATGAAATTCATAGAGATGCTCTCCCACTTCCACTGTGGTATGTCTAGAGGCTGAAGCAATCTGCCAGATTTCCTCTGTTCAGCATTCACTTGCTGGCAATTCAAACATCGGGCTACATACTCTGCCACGTATTCCTACATACCAGTCCAATGAAAAACTCTCTTTATATCTCGGTGCATTTTGTCACCGCCTGGATGGATAGTCATCCGATAGTGATGAGCCTCCTCTAGAACTGATCTCAACAAAACACCAACTCTGGGAACACACAACCTTTCATCTCGACGTAGCCACCCCTTCTCGTCCATAGAATATCTTGCAAGGTGGCTAAATGTCTCTCTTCTACTGAGTCTATTCAAGATGTCCACTAATTGCTAATCCTCGCGTTGAGTGGATCCAATGCACTCTAAAAGAATAGGTCGCACCTCTAATGATGCCAACAAACAGGGTGTAAAATCCGTAGATGGTCTAAAATCAAATGACGAGAAAAACACCATGCTCTGCCACTCTATGAATAATGGACTTAAGTCCATCCTTTGCCTACTCCATGCGTCTGCAGCCACATTCCTTTTTCCGTGATATATATTATCTCAAAATCATAGAACACAAGGAACTTCATCCAATGCTGCAATCATAAATTGAGATCTTTCTGGGATAACAAATACTTGAGCGACTTGTGATTTATGTAAAGCTCGATCCTCTCACCGAGTAAGTAGTGCCGCTAAGACCTGAGTGCAAACACTATCGCCTCCAACTCCAGGCCGTGGGTGAGGTAATCTTCTCATGTACCCTCAATTGCCTGCTCCCGTAGCAGACTACCCTACCTACATCAACGCAACATATAAACCCGTGTCGCAAGCTTCTGTGTAAACGACAAACACCTTGGTACCATCCAGAAGATTCGGGAATGGAGTTGATGTAAGAGCCTTCTTTAATCTCTGGAATGCAACCTCGCAATCTATATCCCAAGTAAAAACCAAAGTTTTCTTCATAAGACGGATGAGTGGAGCTGAGATCCATGCAAAGTCATTGACAATTTTTTTGTAAAAACCCGCCAATCGCAAGAAACTCCTAACTCTATCGCATTCTTAGAGGCTTTCCAATATTGAAATGTGACAACATTAGCGGGGTCCACAGCTATTCCATCCTTAGAGAAAATATTCCCTAGGAACCTTACTTCCTTTCGCCAGAAATGACACTTAGAAAATAGCCTTTAGCTGATCCGATCTGAGGGAAAGGGGAACCTCTCTTAAGTGTATGGCATGCTCTTCCATGCTCCTCGAGAAAACTAGAATATCATCTATAAAAACCACTATAAACTTATTTAGGTACTCCCTAAATACTCGACTCATCAAATCCACAAAGTACACGGGTGCATTGGTCAGCACGTAAGGCATAACCAGTCACTCAAAGAATCCGTCGGAAGTCCTGAAAGCGGTCTTGTCTATACTATCATCTGCTACCCTAATTTGATGAAAGTTGGTGGCTAGATCCAACTGTGATAAAATAGAAGCGCCTACTAACTAGTCAAACAAGTCATCTGTCAGTAGGAGTGAGTGTCTATTCTTCTTGGTGAGCTTATTGAACTCCTTATAGTCCACGCATAGACAAAGAGAGTCGTCTTCCTTGGTCGCAAAGATGACGGGTGCCCTCCACTTAGAAATAATCCGTCTAATGAATCCCTTCTTAGATAACTCACCATTTGCTTACTAAGCTCCCTCCTCTCTCTAGGAGCCATGTGGCACACTGGTAAGGAAACAAGATTCGCATTCTCCACCAGGTATATCCGGAAATCTATCTCTTGTCTAGGAGGGAATCCTCTCACGTCATCTAACATGTTTGGAAAGTCTTTGACTACGGGTAGCAAACTAAGATCGTCAACAGAAGCATCAAGGGAATCTTAGAAACAGAGCATAATTGATCTGTGGGTCACATGAAATCTCGAGAGTTCTACCGCGGCACGTCAAAAGCTTAATAACTTTCTTCTCACAATCAAGGATGGCACCATACATGACTAGCAAATCCATTCCTAGAATAAGCCCGTAGCCCATAAATTCCACAACATATGCATTGCAGTCAAACTCGATGCCCATAACAGAAATTCTCAAACCTCTACATATCATAGACATGTGAGCCATACCACCTATGGGGTTTGAGACCACAACCGAATCAAAAACTCTGCAAGTATCTAGGTGAAGACTATCAACAACATAATTTGATATGAATAAATGAAAAGAACCAGAATCGAACAAAGTCCTAATAGAAGAGTCAAGAAGAGAAATCAAACCTTCTACGGTGACTTTCCTACCTTGGTCTTGACTACCAGCCTCGAGTGCGTGAACTTGAGATCCATATGATCATTCCTTCTGACCTTACTTATTAGGGCATTACTTAGTGTAATGTCCAACTTGTCTGCAACTGCAACAAGAATACTTAACCTTCATGCAGTCTCTGAAAAAGTGCCCCATACTTCCACAACCATGGCACTTAACTTCTGTCTTGATTTGTACCTTATTATGTTTTCCTCCCTTATTTGTCGCACCGTTCTTGGGTTACCACTTCTTCATCTTAGTCTTGGGCTTAGCCTCTTTAGTCTTAGCTTCTTGCTTGTCCTCTTTCTCATCCTCTTGCATCAAGGCAATATCCATTAATCTCTCAAAAGTAGCTTCCATAGGGATATGCGTCAATGCTAGTCCTTGGAGAGGTTGATTCAACCCTCTCGCGAATATTAAAGCCTTCTTGTGTGGAGTGTTTACTAAATCCAAGCCAAACCTTACCAATTGATTAAAGCTATTGACATATTCCTTTACTATCATACTTCCTTGCTTTAGACTTAAGAACTTCTCCATTTGCGTTCCTTCCTCAACTTGCGATAAGAAATTCATCTTGAATCTATTCTTAAACTTACCCCAAGTGGCCACCATCTACCCTGCCTGAGTCACCTCCCACCAATATGATGCTTCATCTTTCAACTGCCAAGCGACCAGTTGAATCTTCCTCCTATCATCTAGCTCCAACAATCCAAATACATTCTCCATCTCCCTAAACCAATTGCGAGCCTACATGTAACTCTTTGTTCCCTTAAACAGCTTGCCTCCCATCACACAAAAATCCTTACAAAGCTTAGAGAAGTTGACTACTGAATTGGGTGGAACTACCATGGTTGCACTTGGGGGTGGGACATTTCCTTGTACATTGGCAAGGGTCGTAGCCTCTATATATCTACGAAACCATGTCGAAATGGAAATTCCCTAGGGGAAATTAGGGGCCCTAGACATGCTGAAAAAGAGAAGGAACAAAGATTCAAAAAGAGACTGAAGGAATATTATAATTGACTTGAGGGGATATATTTTTCAAAAATAGGTTTTACTTGAAAATCATTTTCTTTGAAAACACTTTTTCCAAAACTTTTTCTCTAATCTAGTAACCTTAGGCTCTAATAACAAAAGTGACACCGCACATCCCTTAATGTCACTCATACGAGGATACATTAAGTTTTATGAAGCGCAATAGATATAAAGTAATAACACAGAGGCTAAAATTCACAAGATAGAGTATTAAATGCTGTAACACCCCGTATTTCTGTTAATACTAATATTCACAAATTAAAAGAATTAATATTGAGAATTTGCACGAAATAGCCTTAAAAAGTCATATAACAAATTTGAGATATGTGAATTGCCTTAAAAGGCGAAAAATGGAATTAAGACATTAATTGGAAATTTAATGTGTAGAAATGGTCATAAGTTAATTATGGATTAATTTGAATTCATGAATAGGTGCGTGTGTGTGTGTGTATATATATATATATATATATATATATATATATATATATATGGGCAGTTAATGTAAACATGAATAGAAGTTTATTAATTTGCTGAGTGTTTGCTGAGTCACTTCTGACTCATTGCTGAGTCAATAAGATAAACCCCATCTGGTCTGAATGGCTGCGGTTATTTCTAGGTTAAATCTAATGGCCTAAATGAATCCTAACATCTATAAATAAGTGGGTAGACTCTAACCCTAAATCACTTGAAAAATTGGAGAGCTACCGACATGCCGTTGCCATGGAGTTCAGCATAGCCGTCACAAACTAAAGAAGAAGAAGGCCTAATCTACAAACTAAATATACTCAAATCAAATCAAAAGCTCTCTCTCTTTCTATTTCTCTTCTTTAAAATTGTGAGTATGATGAATCTCACAATATTATTATAAAATAATTTGATTAAGTTATGAATGGATCACAAGAAAGTGATATGAATTGTTATGTATTTGTAAATTATGTTGTGGATCTCTTGTTATGCTATTATGTTATCATATATATGTTGTTATGTTGTAGTGATTATGTTGTAAATAATCCTATGCTATGTCATATGTGATTAATCATGCTATGTTATGTTGTAAATCATATCATGCTATGTTGTAAATCATATCATGCTATGTTGCAAATTATGATATGCTATGTTGTAAATCTTATATATGTTGTAGATATCATATTATCACATATGTTGAAATACTTATGTTATATGATAATGATGTCATGTTAAGTTGTGTTGAATCATACAAGTTGTAAAATCATGATGTAGGTATTTATGCGAATTGGATCATGTTTAAAGTTTATGTTTTTTTTTATAATAGATCTTGATTATGGGAATTTTCCTATTGGGTTAGGTGTACCCATATACATGAATCTACAAATTAATTGGATCTTGAATATGGGAATTTGCCTATTAAGTTAGGTGTACCCATATACATGAATCTATGATTAAATGAATTTTGATTTTTGGGAATTTGCCTATTGAGTTAGGTGTACCCATATAAAACCATATTGTTAATGATGTTGATTCACACATGTCCTATACAAGTTTATGAAATTTGATCAAAATCATATTATGTGAATTATGAATAAGTTGACACCCTTAGATCCATGACATGTATAACCTTATGCAAGTTGTAATGTATGCAAGTTTTACCCCTTGTTATGATTTATTTAGTCCCATATATATGTTGTTGTTGTGAATATTTTCTTTTATGCTATGAGTTAGACTAATCGGGTCTAGCATACATTTTGCGAATAAACGTTCAAACGTGGGGTAGGGGTAATATTAGGAAATTAATAAATTGGGGTGCAATTGATATGATTTTGCATGCCTTAAATGGATGTCCATAATTGAGTCAATTATGGACATTGTTAAATTTGGAATTAATTAATAATTCAAGTAGGGAATTATTAAAATTGGGGAAAGTGGATTATTAATAATAATCAATGCTTAGGACACGAGGTTGGACCCGTTTGTGACGTAAACCTGCCCGGACACGCCCGGCAAATCCAGTAGTCACAAATGTCGGCCCAATGTGAGAGGTCCTAGGCCCAAACTAAAGCATAACAGTTGTAAAGACACGAGGTTAGACTCTTTTATGGTGTAAGACTGCCCGGACCCGCCCGGCAAATCCAGCTGCCATAAATGCTAGTCTAATGTGAGAGGTCTTTATGAGGTTATGGCCTTAATGAATTAAGAAATACTTAGCCAGATAATCATGTAAGGTGGGACATGGGGGTTAAGTAGGTGCCTTGGGTGGCATGAGGAATCTAGTGGTTGCCTTAAGAGGCATTTGAAATACGATTAGACTTAACCAAATACACATGTAAATGAACATGACTAAGTGGGTTAAGTGGATGGACTAATGGGACAAGCTTAGGTGGAATGCTTGTGGGAAATAATGGGGGCCCATTTCAACCAGTATCCCAAAACGTTTCTTTGTGGGCTCGACCCAAGTCGAGGACGGGACACGCATACTGGGTTAGACTATAAGAGGCCAAAACAGGGAGCGGTGGCAACGCAAGTCCAACGGGTTTCATATGCGTGTGTGGACCCGGGCTGGTAGGTAAGACGTTGTTGCATCGTGTAGGTATAAGCCATGCATCTCCGTTATATCGGGTTGCCACTTTAGGGGAATGATACACCCCACTGTGGGGCCAGCACGGGTATCTACGAGTAGGGAGCCGATCGAAAAATGGAAAGTGGGGTACACCTAGTGGAGATAGGGGCAGGCGGCACCTATGTAGTCAGCTAGGAGTACGTAAAGCCATTAAGAAAGTTTCTAAGTGAAGCTAAGTGGAATCAATCTTTAGGGTGACTGGTGTGGTGCAGTATAGTGTTTATCCTTTAGTATTTAGGAGCGCCTATAACGTTTCCTTTAGCGATTGTCTATGTTCTTAATCTGCTCTTTCATAGACATTTCCTTGTTTTCCATCTTATGCCTTAGTCCAGTTATTTTGATAATAGTATTGTAGAATTATCATACTCACCAGACTTTATGTTTGACCCCCCCCCCTCTTTTTCATCTTTTTCTCCCTTCAGGTCCTCAGGTTGGGCCATGTTCCAGTGGAGTCTGATTGGATTGCTTATCTCTTGGAAAGCTTGGACTGTTGAAGTAAAGTCCAGCTTGTTATCTTTCTTTTTAATGGCTATTTATGTAATGGGATTATGTACTTGTTTTATCAAGATAGATATTGTACTTGACTTTGATTATGGTGTTATGATGTAATCAAACATGTTTTGACTTCTGCTGCAATTGAAATAAAGTTTTTAAATTTCCAAGTACTATTTTATATCTATCTTGTTGAAATTTTACTGTTCTATATTCACCTAAAACCTCCATAGAAGTTAATGCATTCCCTTTGTGAGTGACATTAATGGACGTGGGGTGTTACACGTGGTATCAGAGCATAAGGTTACCAGAACAGATAAAATTTTTAGAAAAATATTTTTCTAAAGTATTTTTGGAAGAAGTGCTTTCAAAAACATGTTATTTAGAGAAAGTTTTTATGAAAAACATAATCCCAAATAGCCATATCCTTATCTTTATCTTTCGAATTCTCCATTTTGAATCTTTCCTTTTTCGTTTCAGCATGGCTGAAGATCTTAATCTCCCAGAAGGTGTGACGGTTCCAGGGTGGTTTAGGAGATATTTGGAGGCTAGGGCCACCACTGCAGGCCCAGCAGATGTTCCTCCACCCCCAGTTGCACCCATTCTTCCTCCTCCTCCTCGTGTTGACACTTTTGCAAAGACGTGCAAGGAATTTAAGGCTATGGGAGGAAAAACTTTTCAAGGTACTGAGACGTTTGTGGAGGCCAGAGACTGGCTTAAGGAGACTGAGGAATTATTGGATATCTTTGAAGTGGAAGATGGGAGGAAAGTCCGTTTAGCTGCTTGGTTAATGAAGGGAGAGGCCTCTTTTTGGTGGGAGGTCACTAACGGGGAACGTCCAGTTGGTTCATGGGCGGATTTCAAACGAAGGTTTGAGGCAAAGTTTCTTTCAAGGGCAGAGGAGAATTTAAATATGGAAAAATTCCTGACATTAAAGTAAGGGAGCTTATCAGTGAAGGAGTATGTCAATAAATTTAATCAGTTAGCAAAGTTTGGCTTGGAGTTGGTGAACACGCCAGAGAAGAAAGCTTTGAGGTTCGTTAGAGGCTTGAATGAACCGTTGCAAGGGTTGGCTATGACCCACATCCCCATGGGAGCCACCTTTGAAAGGCTAGTAGAAATGGCACTTATGCATGAGGATAAGGCATTTGAAAAGAAAGGGGATCAGAAGAAACCACAATAGCAAAATAAGAAGGGTGGTAAAAACAATAATGGCAAAGGGAAGAAGAGATGCTTCAATTGTGGGACGCCTGGCCATCTCAGCAAAGATTGTAGAAAGAAAAAGAAGACTGGTTGTTTTCATTTTGGAGATGCGGGACATTTGGTGAAGGACTGCCCAAAAAAGGGGCAGAGGGCAGGGTCTACCTCGGGAGGACAGGTGCAGGCTCTTATGGCACCAGGGCAGGCAAGGGGGCAAGTTCAGGCTATTGCGGCCCCACCACTACAAGAAAGAGGTAGAACAATTTCTGTTGAAAGCTTAGTTTTTCTGTTTGATCATCCTGTCCGTACCTTATTCGATTCTGGCGCATCTCATTCGTTTATCTCTGCATCATTAGTTGAATTACTGCACTTGAACACCAGTTTAGTAGAGGATCCCTTGGTTGTTTCAAATCCAATTGGGGGTTCGGCTCATTTGACCATGATATGTTTGGATTTGAAAATCTCTATACTTAGCGTTGAATTTAGATGTGATGCTTATGTATTGGGCTTCACGGGCTATGGGCTAATTTTAGGAATGGATTGGTTATCTAGAAATGGGGCCATTCTTGATTGTGAAAGGAGAGTAGTTAGGCTTGTGACTCGCCTTGGTAATGCTCTCGACATCTTTTGTAGTCCCATAAATTCCGTTATGCTAAGTTATCTTGAATCGCTTGATGCGTCTGTAGAGAATCTGCGAACGGTAGAGGTGGTCCGGGAATATCCGGATGTGTTTGAGGAGGTGAAGGGCTTACCTCCAAAGCGGGAGATAGACTTTCGAATTTATCTTGTGGATAATGCTAAACCCGTATCTTTGCCAGTGCGCCACATGGCTCCTCGTGAAAGGAGGGAACTCAATAAGCAAGTGAAGGAGTTGCTTGAGAAGGGGTTCATAAGACGTAGTATATCAGAGTGGGGTGCTCCAGAAGTATTTGCTACAAAGGCGGATGGGTCCCTTAGACTTTGTGTGGACTATAGAGAACTAAACAAGCTTACTAAAAAGAACCGACACCCACTGCCGAGGATTGACGATCTCTTTGATCAGTTAGTTGGCGCCTCAGTGTTTTCGCAGTTGGACTTAGCCACTGGCTTTCATCAACTGAGAGTGGCTGAGGATAGTATAGATAAGACTTCTTTTAGGGCTCCTGACGGATTCTATGAATGGCTAGTGATGCCCTTTGGTTTGATAAACGCCCCCGCATATTTTGTTGATTTGATAAGTAGGGTGTTTAGGGAGTACCTTAACAAATTCGTGGTAGTCTTTGTGGATGACATCTTAGTCTTTTCTAAGAATGAAGAAGAGCATGCCCTATATCTTAGGGAAGTGTTGGAAACCCTTCGAGCGCATAACCTTAAGGCAAAATTTTCTAAGTGTCACTTCTGGAGGAAAGAAATACGGTTCTTAGGGCACGTGGTTTCCAAGGAAGGGATAGCAATGGATCCCGCAAAGGGGGTGGCCATCCAAGATTGGAAGGTCCCTAAAAATGTAACCGAAGTAAGAAGTTTCTTAGGGTTGGCTGGCTATTATAGGAAGTTTATCAAAGACTTCGCAAAAATATCAGCTCTATTAACACGGTTAACGAAGAAGAACCTGGTTTTTACGTGGGACGAAGATTGTGATGATGCGTTCCAACGTTTAAAGAGAGCCTTAACTTCAGCCCCAGTCTTAGTGCTGCCAGACGGGAATAAACCATTTACCGTCTATATTGATGCTTGTGGGACGGGACTTGGCGCGGTCCTCATGCAAGAGGGAAGAGTAATAGCCTATGGTGGAAGGCAGTTGAGGGTTCATGAAAAGAATTACCCTACGCATGACCTTGAGTTAGCCGCAATTGTTTTCGCGCTTAAGTCTTGGCGTCACTATCTTCTTGGTGAGAAATTCGAACTGTTCACTGACCACGAATCATTAAAATACTTATTCTCTCAGAAGGATTTGAATTTAAGGCAGCAACGGTGGATGGAATTCCTAGCCTCCTACGATTTTGAAATAGCATATACCCCGGGCAAGGGTAACGTGGTAGCAGACGCCTTAAGTAGGAAAAGGTTGTCCTTGAGTCCGTTGTTTGTTGAACGACGAAGCTTAGAATTCATCTCCATGTTTGACTTTAGACCCTCCGTTGACCTAGTACCTGGTTTGTTAGCATCCTTGGAGGTTAGACCTACACTTCTAGGATGAGTTGGTGAGGCACAGCAAGACGACCCCCAGTTGGTTGAGATAGTAGAAAAGCTCAAAGGAGGGGAGTCGTCTAGCCATCTTCGTAGGTATACCCTAGAAGATAAGGGTTGGTTACGAAGGGATAATAGACTTTGTGTACCACAAGACGAAGACTTAAGGAAGGCCATTCTTGATGATGCTCATCGCTCAAAGATGACCATTCATCCCGGCAGAGACAAGATGTACAAAGATATGAAGCGGGTTTTCTTTTGGGCCGGTATGAAAAAGGATGTGGCCGAGTACGTCGCTAGATGCTTGGTGTGCCAACGAGTAAAAGCGGAACAAAAGAAACCCGGTGGGTTGCTTCACCCATTGGAAGTTCCACTATGGAAATGGGAAAGCGTCTCAATGGATTTTGTGGATGGATTACCAAGATCAAGGAAGGGTAATACGGGGATTTGGGTTATAGTAGATAGACTTACTAAGAGCGCCCATTTTATTCCCGTGAAAAGTAAGAGGACTGCTCCGTGGTTGGCTTCTGTATACATTAAAGAGATAGTTCGTTTGCACGGTATTCCTTCTAGTATAGTAAGCGACCGTGATCCCATCTTCACTAGCGAATTTTGGAAGAGTTTACAAGAGGCGGTAGGGACTCAGCTATGTTTGAGCACCGCATATCATCCTCAGACGGACGGCCAGACCGAGAGAGTGAATCGTATTCTAGAGGATCTTTTAAGGCTTTGTATCCTAGACTTTGGGGGTACATGGGAAGAGCACCTTCCGTTGGTAGAATTCGCATATAATAATAGCTTTCAGTCTAGTATTGGCATGACACCTTTCGAAGCTCTTTATGGAAGGCCTTGCCGTTCGCCTACATGTTGGTGGGAATCTACCGATAAAATCCTACTTGGGCCCGATATGGTTAGGGAAACCTCAAAGAAGATTGATTTGATTCGAAGGAGGATGAAAGCAGCACAAGATAGGCAGAAACCGTATGCTGATAAGAGGAGGACAGATCTTGAGTTTGACATTGGGGACATGGTTTTTATCAAAGTGTCTCCGTTACGGAATGTTGTTCGCTTTGGGTCCGTTGGGAAATCAGCGCCAAGGTTTGTAGGGTCGTTTCCTATAAAAGACAGGATTGGGAAGATGGCGTATAGGGTGGAGTTGCCTGAGAAACTTAGTGGAGTACACGATGTATTCCATGTATCACATTTGAGGAAGTGTTTGCACAAGACCGCGGAGGTGGTAGAGTCGAGCTTGCTTAAAGAGGTGGAAATAGAGCGTGATGCAACAATTAGACGAGCTCCTACATGCATTCTTGGGTCGGAGATCAAAAAGTTGAGAAATCGAGAGGTCAGACTAGTTAAAGTGCAATGGGGAGATGATGAGAGCAACGCTACTTGGGAGACAGAAGGGAAGATGCGTTCGCTATACCCTTTTCTTTTTGAGGGTATGTCTTTTAATTTCTCCTTTATCGCTTAGCTTATCTTATCTTATCTTTAGTATGTCCTCTCATTAGTATCTTTAACCTTTAGTTAGGATAATCCTATGGTTGAAACATGTGTTTGAGACATGTTATGTATGATGGATGCAAAATGGATGCAAGTGGTTGCTAGTGGTTGCTCGTGGATGCATATATACACACACTTTGGGCACTAGATCGGCTCAGTCACTACATATTGCATATTGCATAAATGAATCTATTTAGTATAATGGATGTGTAATGGTTGTACCATCATATAGATGCTGCATTCGGTTGAATGGATGTGCACGCATATAGAAGTAGTTTGTAAGAAATTAGGATCTTTTGCATACATAATGGATGCATGGTACTATCATGAATTGCATCAAGGAGGTCAACTGAATCAGTGGACCGCCTGATTTTGCATTAGATACGGACATAGACACACACTGTGCATTTAAACATGAAATCATTAGAAGTCTATAAGGACAATGGATGCCAGTGTTTGTTGATTGAGTAGATGGTTGATGATAGGATATAAACTTGAAGATTTCGGGGTCGAAATCCCTTAAGGAGGGGAGAATGTAACACCCCGTATTTCTGTTAATACTAATATTCACAAATTAAAAGAATTAATATTGAGAATTTGCACGAAATAGCCTTAAAAAGGCATATAACAAATTTGAGATATGTGAATTGCCTTAAAAGGCGAAAAATGGAATTAAGACATTAATTGGAAAATTAATGTGTAGAAATGGTCATAAGTTAATTATGGATTAATTTGAATTCATGAATAGGTGCGTGTGTGTATATATATATATATTTATATATATATGGGCAGTTAATGTAAACATGAATAGAAGTTTATTAATTTGCTGAGTGTTTGCTGAGTCACTTCTGACTCATTGCTGAGTCAATAAGATAAACCCCATCTGGTCTGAATGGCTGCGGTTATTTCTAGGTTAAATCTAATGGCCTAAATGAATCCTAACATCTATAAATAAGTGGGTAGACTCTAACCCTAAATCACTTGAAAAATTGGAGAGCTACCGACATGCCGTTGCCATGGAGTTCAGCATAGCCGTCACAAACTAAAGAAGAAGAAGGCCTAATCTACAAACTAAATCTACTCAAATCAAATCAAAAGCTCTCTCTCTCTCTTTCTATTTCTCTTCTTTAAAATTGTGAGTATGATGAATCTCACAATATTATTATAAAATAATTTGACTAAGTTATGAATGGATCACAAGAAAGTGATATGAATTGTTATGTATTTGTAAATTATGTTGTGGATCTCTTGTTATGCTATTATGTTATCATATATATGTTGTTATGTTGTAGTGATTATGTTGTAAATAATCCTATGCTATGTCATATGTGATTAATCATGCTATGCTATGTTGTAAATCATATCATGCTATGTTGTAAATCATATCATGCTATGTTGCAAATTATGATATGCTATGTTGTAAATCTTATATATGTTGTAGATCTCATATTATCACATATGTTGAAATACTTATGTTATATGATAATGATGTCATGTTAAGTTGTGTTGAATCATACAAGTTGTAAAATCATGATGTTAGTATTTATGTGAATTGGATCATGTTTAAAGTTTATGTTTTTTTTTATAATAGATCTTGATTATGGGAATTTGCCTATTGGGTTAGGTGTACCCATATACATGAATCTATAAATTAATTGGATCTTGAATATGGGAATTTTCCTATTAAGTTAGGTGTACCCATATACATGAATCTATGATTAAATGAATTTTGATTTTTGGGAATTTGCCTATTGAGTTAGGTGTACCCATATAAAACCATATTGTTAATGATGTTGATTCACACATGTCCTATACAAGTTTATGAAATTTGATCAAAATCATATTATGTGAATTATGAATAAGTTGACACCCTTAGATCCATGACATGTATAACCTTATGCAAGTTGTAATGTATGCAAGTTTTACCCCTTGTTATGATTTATTTAGTCACATATATATGTTGTTGTTGTGAATATTTTCTTTTATGCTATGAGTTAGACTAATCGGGTCTAGCATACATTTTGCGAATAAACGTTCAAACGTGGGGTAGGGGTAATATTAGGAAATTAATAAATTAGGGTGCAATTGATATGATTTTGCATGCCTTAAATCGATGTCCATAATTGAGTCAATTATGGGCATTATTAAATTTGGAATTAATTAATAATTCAAGTAGGGAATTATTAAAATTGGGGAAAGTGGATTATTAATAATAATCAATGCTTAGGACACGAGGTTGGACCCGTTTGTGACGTAAACCTGCCCGGACCCGCCCGGCAAATCCAGTAGTCACAAATGTCGGCCCAATGTGAGAGGTCCTAGGCCCAAACTAAAGCATAACAGTTGTAAAGACACGAGGTTAGACTCTTTTATGGTGTAAGACTGCCCGGACCCGCCCGGCAAATCCAGCTGCCATAAATGCTAGTCTAATGTGAGAGGTCTTTATGAGGTTATGGCCTTAATGAATTAAGAAATACTTAGCCAGATAATCATGTAAGGTGGGACATGGGGGTTAAGTAGGTGCCTTGGGTGGCATGAGGAATCTAATGGTTGCCTTTAGAGGCATTTGAAATACGATTAGACTTAACCAAATACACATGTAAATGAACATGACTAAGTGGGTTAAGTGGATGGACTAATGGGACAAGCTTAGGTGGAATGCTTGTGGGAAATAATGGGGGCCCATTTCAACCAGTATCCCAAAACGTATCTTTGTGGGCTCGACCCAAGTCGAGGGCGGGACACGCATACTGGGTTTGACTATAAGAGGCCAAAACAGGGAGCGGTGGCAACGCAAGTCCAACGGGTTTCATATACGTGTGTGGACCCGGGCTGGTAGGTAAGACGTTGTTGCATCGTGTAGGTATAAGTTGTGCATCTCCGTTATATCGGGTTGCCACTTTAGGGGAATGATACACCCCACTGTGGGGCCAGCACGGGTATCTACGAGTAGGGAGCCGATCGAAAAATGGAAAGTGGGGTACACCTAGTGGAGATAGGGGCAGGCGGCACCTATGTAGTCAGCTAGGAGTACGTAAAGCCATTAAGAAAGTTTCTAAGTGAAGCTAAGTGGAATCAATCTTTAGGGTGACTGGTGTGGTGCAGTATAGTGTTTATCCTTTAGTATTTAGGAGCGCCTATAACGTTTCCTTTAGCGATTGTCTATGTCCTTAATCTGCTCTTTCATAGACATTTCCTTGATTTCCAGCTTATGCCTTAGTCCAGTTATTTTGATAATAGTATTGTAGAATTATCATACTCGCCAGACTTTATGTCTGACCCCCCCCTCTTTTTCATCTTTTTCTCCCTTTAGGTCCTCAGGTTGGGCCAAGTTCCAGTGGAGTCTTATTGGATTGCTTATCTCTTGGAAAGTTTGGACTGCTGAAGTAAAGTCCAGCTTGTTATCTTTCTTTTTAATGGCTATTTATGTAATGGGATTATGTACTTGTTTTATCAAGATAGATATTGTACTTGACTTTGATTATGGTGTTATGATGTAATCAAACATGTTTTGACTTCTGCTGCAATTGAAATAAAGTTTTTAAATTTCGAAGTACTATTTTATATCTATCTTATTGAAATTTTACTGTTCTATATTCACCTAAAACCTCCATAGAAGTTAATGCATTCCCTTTGTGAGTGACATTAATGGACTTGGGGTGTTACACATGCCGCGGAAAATTTTCTAAACATTTATTTGTATTAAATTAACATCACAACATTAAAGTTTCAAATACCATAAAGTCATAACCATAAAACATCTGTCACATGGAAAGTAAGTCATCAGAATACAAGTACAAAACCATATCCCTCATGAGTCATAACAATAGTCATAGAACAGAAATCGAAACAATATATCGATCAAGAAATAGTCCAAGTCCTAATTGAATCAAAGAATCACGGTTACTGCTGCAACCCACATTCCTGAGAACCTGAGGAGAGGGAGGAAGAGAGAGAAGAAAAAAAAATAGGTCAGACATAAAGTCTGGAGAGTTCCAGTGATTTTTAGCATAAGCATAAGATAAAGAAGTATCAAGGCAGATCAATAGTACTAGATATGAAAGTACAGTAATCCAGTAAAGTATAAAAGTACGAAATAAACAAGATCAGGTAAGATCAGATAAGCTTTTCATTCATATCCTATAATAGAATTTCTGCACCAACGAACAAAATATCAGGATTAGGTTGAACCTAATTACTGCCCAGTGATCGTCTCCCCTAACAGACACAAATAGCCTGTGCTAACAATGGTCTTCATGGATATCAATCCTGAATACATCAACTTAAAAGACACAACCTTATCTGTCAGTGTTACAACGTCTTATCTTCCTCAAATCAGACAGGCACCTGCTCAAATGTTTATAGATTATAGTAACATGTTTTACTTAATATACATCTGATTCTCATATTTTCCCATAACATGTTTACTTAATATAAAATTAAGTCCAACCTATTAAGATTTACATGTTTGCATATTCGTCCTTTATAATTGTCCCAATTTTAGAATTAATGTTTCTCAAATTCCAATGTGCACAAGTCTTCTTTTTATTGTTATTACAAATTATTCCAATTTTACGCAATTCAAGCAGAAAAGGCGTAGGCTCTCGTTGGTCTAGGCTCAACATAAAAAAAGGAAAAGGAGAAATAGATCCAAATTCAAATATGACAAACTGAATAAATAGGCACAATAAGATTGTAAATAAAACAATGATAAAAAGGGGATGAGGAAGAAGGATGTACATATAAACAAATAATAACTGAAAAAGGAATAGGTAATTGACAGTAATTAAAAAAAACAATAGCATATAAGAATAAACTTACAAACACTCATACTTCCAGATCCAATATGTTTATTGTCAAAAATCCCTTTTTAAATTGAAGAACTAAAAATAACATCGAACTCACAGAGTTTTGTAATAGATCTAGAAATGGCCTTTAAAATAGTAGTAGAAGAAGAATTATCCTTTCAACCTATATTTTGACAGCACCCTAACCCTTTTCCTAAATTTATTTCAGAACATATCTTAGTGGAGGAAGAAGATGAAGAAATATTTAGTGAAGGAAAATAGTGAAGGTTTCTAGTCTATTTATAGGTGTGCTAGGATGACATAGGCCATAGGATCTTAGGGTTTAAATCTAAGCCATCGAAGACACAACATGCTGAGTCACCAAAAAGAACCTTACACGCAAACCCGACCAGGTGCAGGCACAGGCACGTTGCCTGGCCACGAGTGGGTCGACACACCTCCTAAATCGGTCGACAAAGTGGACGACCCATGTACGGTCTGGGTCGCCCTATTATCATTACATTGTTCCTGAATTAATTATTTAATTATATATTTTAATAAAAACATCTTTTAATCAAAATTTGTTCATACATAATTTGGTTTAAGAAAACCAAAAGTCTATTTAACTCAAAATTTTGAAATGAATGCAACAATAAAGTCCATTTTATCCGGTTCTGAATTAATAGTCGTTTTATTAGTCTTATTCGTATAATTATTATTCGTTAAATTCTAGGGTGTTACAGCGAGTTCTAAAGAAAAGAACCTTTGTGAAGGATTAACAATATATTTAACTAGTACAAAGAATAATAATTTCTACTTAGTTTGGGAAGAGATACCCCAATTTCTATAATGGATCGGTTTAGAAATTTCTGGATATATCCAATGTTCTTCCTCCGAAAGGGGG
This sequence comes from Allium sativum, assembly GCA_030737875.1. Taxonomy (NCBI): domain Eukaryota; kingdom Viridiplantae; phylum Streptophyta; class Magnoliopsida; order Asparagales; family Amaryllidaceae; genus Allium; species Allium sativum. The sequence goes on along the minus strand of CM060918.1, from coordinate 878,864,095 downwards.
AAAGGGGGTAACCTTAGGGCATCGTGAGCCTTTCTCCAAGCCCTAAGATATATCTCTATTGCCTCCTAGAGGCAGGAGGGTAAGCCGTCATCTGATCCCAAGGACCAGGGTGATGTACCAAAGCACTTAACCATCACCCAGGGTCAGGTTATGGCGTCCTTTAGGGGAGGGATAGGTAAACCCAAAGACATGCGCCTGGCTCTGAAGCAAGCACGCTCTACCTCTGATCGTTACATGATCAAGCCATGCCTCTACTTTGCCATAAGCACACAATGTCTCTGTTTATGTTCTATCCTAAAGAAAGGATCAAAAGCTCCGAAGGATCACTAAAGCATGCCAAAGCTTCTACTTTAGGAAATGCCTGTGATTGCCAAAAAAATTAAAACTGACTCTTTCGTAAACAAACTGAAAGAGGACATTCCAAGTTTTCATAAAAGCCAAAAATAGTTTTGTTAAAATCAAAGAAGAAGTACCCCGGACTTCTAAAAATATTAATACTCGAATTGGGTCCCCTAAGCCGAAATTTGCTTCATCTTCTTCCAAAAAGTAATTTCTAGACTTATATTGACTTATTACCCAATTCTGGGTTTCCTAAGACAAAAGAGGCTTCACCTAGAAATAATCTCTGGTCTTTTATTACCTAGTTACCCGAATTTCGGTTTCTTAAGTCGAAAGAGGCTCCGCTTTTCAGAAACAATCTCACGTCTTTTACTTCTTTATTACCCGAATTTGAGTTTCTTAAGACAAAAGAGGTTCCTTTAGTATCATCCAAACATTGTTTCCCTAAGTTGTTCTTTTAGTATCATCCAAACATTGTTTCCCTAAGTTGAGAAAGGTTCCATCTGTTTCTAGAAAGTGATTTTTGGACTTCTATCACCCTATTTCCCGAATCACAGTCCTGATCCTCTTAAAGCCACTTAAGAATTTGTACATTCTTCAAAAATAACTTTTGGACTCTATTATGCTAGAACCTAAACCTAGATTACGGTGTTCGAGCCACATATGGTTTCATATATTCAGGAACCTCCATTATCTTATCATTTACATATTGATTAAGCACTTGACACCGAAAGGGACCTTGCCTTTCTAATGCAACAAAAGCTCCATCCATGAAATAATTCCTCTATTGGGACTTCGATATCGAAAAGGCATCAGTTTTTCAATTGGCATCGAAGGCTTTGTTTCGAGAAAATATCAAGGCGCAACGATATCCAAAGAAGGGCTTTAACCTCATTCCATTGTCAGAAAATGCGAAACCAAATACCACTGCATAAATTCTCAGGTAGATGGTATCAATTTCCATTGTCTATGAATGGATTATAAGTCTAAGCTTAAGTTCTTATGTCTTCTAAATATTTGTAACTTCAAATTTACCTTGATAATCAGAGAGGCAACATTATGTAGGTAAAATTCTCAAACCATCCTATAGAATTTATCAAAACCTTTGGAAACACATTGGAAAATAAAAATCAATAAACGGGAGGGAAATCTCATGTAACTTATTAACTCCCGAAAGGGGCTTAGTAACCCTCTAGCACCCCGTTCCATATTAGAAATAATTTTACACTTAAGTTTCTTAACTTAGTCTGCTATAGACACGATGAATAGTCACCTTTTGAAACCCTTCATAATAGCTCTATAATTTAAACTTTACAACACCAACCTATTCCTAAATAAGACCTTTGTTTATAATTTTGTGAAAGCAAGTGTCAAGTGTCAAAATTTAATCGTAAGATGGGACGAACCGGTAGGAAATTGAGGGATTGAATTTAGAATACCACCCTTTTAGAAATAAAAGAACTTGATAAAGATTCAGCATTTCTCAAAATAAGCTTTAATTTGTCAATGACATTAACATTCCTCGTAAATGCGACACCCTTAGTTTATTTGACTTCAAGTTCGGCTTTTACTGAAACCTTGTTCGTTCCGGAAAAAAATGTGTTCTTTTTAGCACTTAGATCGCAAGTTGGAGCCTTTTTACTCCAAACGCCCCAAGAAACAAACGAAATTTAGAAGGCAAAAAATAAAGCCTAAGGGCATTGCTTCACCCAAAAGATGCAACTCTTCAACTGCGGAGTGGTGAGCGGAGTCATAGTAAAATGCTTTACTTTGACGAGGCCGTTAATGAAGACAAAAGAATTTTATAATAGGAAAAATATTTTGGATCGAAGAGATAGAATATTTCATAATGTTATGACAAAATGAAAATGAAACATTTCATAAGCCTCTTCAGACATGAAAACCAGAATTATTTAATTTCGCTCTCTAACATATATTGAAAGGCTAATATGGGTTAAAGGCCTATTCAGGTTTATAAGAAGTTTTTGTAAAATCCCGAAGTAACAAACAATGGAACCTTTCCAAAGGCTCCTTCCTTAAAGTAATAAATCCTGAACAAAAACCTCAAATTGGGAAATTTCTTTAAAATTAAAATATTTATGATTATATCATCAATAATTACACCTTGATTTAGAGCAGCATTATTACAAGGATTTGTGCAAATTACAATATAAAAAGATACATAATCAGACCTGGTTTTTCTTATAAGATCGAACAAACCGTCAAAGAACGGCTAATCTTCCATTTTTCAGCTTTGCCTTAAAAGAAAATAACAAACTTTAAGTCACGACTATTAAAACTCCAAGAAATCTGATGAAACATCTTATGTATAAAGTTTATGAAAAAAACCTAGACCGTGGTCCCTAAGATAATCAAAAGATAAAATTATGATATTGTTCAATATTCTTAAGAATAACTAACTACATTACTGTAAGTTTATAAGATAAGGAGATCAAAGGTATCCCCAAAGAAAAATAGGCAAAATAGCACTAATGGTTAAACAATGGTTATCTGAGTTGAAGAATGAGTGAAGCTCGACTAAAACTTGTTCCTTTAACATAAGAAAGATGAGGCTTTGAGGATAAAATTAACCAAGGACCCTTTAGTAGCAGTATAAACCCCTAAAATTTCCCACCTGTTGGAATAAGAGGAGGGAACGTGGAAATATGCTAACCACCTCCTTGATACCAAAAGAAAAATTCCAAGGCCAGCTTCAAAACCTGGAATAGCAAGGCGCCTTATAAGGAAGCTAATTGTCGTAAATTTTGAAAAGAAAGAGCCATTTGAAAGAGAAATCAAGAAGAAGGGACACTCCAACATCACTTCTTCAGCTAATCCAGTTTCAGCAATGAAGAAAAACGAACATAAATCACCATGAAAAAGAAAACATAACAAAAAGAGTAAAGGTCGCACTATGAGAAAGAATATTCAAAAATCGCAAAAAACAATTTAGAGAAAGTAGAAGTCTGTGTCTCTAGTCTTACCGATGCTATGTCCTACCAAATTTGGAAAGGAATTTGGCCCAGCTCGTGGAGAAAAATCCAGGATAATCCTCTCAAGGCTAGTTCTTTTTTCAATTGATAGGAAGCAACGACACCAAGGGGGAAAAAAGTGAGTACCAAAAGTACATCCAACCAAAAATGAAGATCATATCCCCAAAGCTTGGTGGAACCACTTAATGCAAATTCTGGTAAAGCACCTAGCCTCTATAGAAGCTTAAAAGGAGACTTCCAAACTGGGGATAAACCCTTTACCGAATTTGCAGGAGACGGAAAATCAAGAAGAAAGTAAATATTGTCAAAGAAACTAAAAGGATACCAGATAAAGAAAGATAAAAGGAATGGAGTTAAAGAAGAACAATGAAATAATTTATAGAGGAACATCTTTGATATAAGATCATTGAATTGAACTCGAATGGGTGGATAGCAATGTAAGAAAAGGCGGAAAAATAAAGGAGGAAAAATGCCAATTGGAGCAATTAATGATCATAGTCTAAAAAGAAGCTTGCAAATGAAAAGGAAAGAGAAAAATATGGCATGCACAAAAGAAGAGACAAAAGAAATGAGTCGATACTATTGACTAAATCCCAACCACCTAGAGAGAAGTGTAGAAAAAAGGATATGATGAAATTATGAAATGTGCATAAGAATCCGAGCCAGATAACTTGAATAGTCAAGAACACTCCTTTACTAGGGTGGGCGGTAAATGTTGGCACCAAAATAACTAAGGAAGATCAAGAATAAAGCCGAGGTGAAGGCGTGTGAGTGCCAATGGCACGCCGAAGGAAGTTGTGTTAGGCCTTCAACAATATCCTTTTGAAATGTGGGTAGGAAGGAAAAGGGTGTTTCCTTCAGACCTAGAAGCTTCTTTTGGTCCTAATTGAAAGGAAATTAATCTGAAAGCAAGAAGACTCTTTCGATCTTAACGGGAAAGGCATTAACTGAAAACCTATTGACCCTACAAGAAAGTGCGATGAAGTAAGCCAAGGGCAAAGCATAAGAAGAAACGGAGAAAGGGGTAAGAATCATAAGCATGTGAATTTGTAACAGATAAGATCCTTTGATCATATTACGGAAGGCCCATTTTCTACAAACAAAGGCACCGGCAAAACAAGCCAATCCCCCGAGGGTGTCGGAAAGAAATTCATATCAAAGCACCTTGCAGAATCAAAGAAAAGCAACATCGAAGTAGCCCATCGAAATGGTTAAGTGAGAAAGAAAGATAACCCAGACCTACCAAAAGATTAACCAAAAAAGAAAAGATGTTGATTCAAAGATAGCTGCTATTATAATACGAGGGCCCATATACACTTATGCCTCTCACAACCATTAAGATCGTAACTGAACGGGAATGTCCCGAAGGTATTGTTAAAGTAGGAAAGTCGATGTCAGGAACACCTTCGTAGGACCCACAAGGGAACTTTGAAGCAGGAACTAGACGAGGCCCACGAAGCCATAAGAAGCCAATCCGCAGCTATAAATTGGACCCAAGAGACCAAGATAAGGGGATGGAGTTCATTTCCAAAATTTGTCATATCAAATTGTGGAGTGAAACCCTAATTTGTAAATCAATTTAGGATTTTTTTTGTAATATCGAATATGTTCAACAAAGAAGAAAAGCGAGGAAATTAAGGTAACCATGAGAAATCTTGTTCAGTTTTGCATATTGTTATTATTATTTACTAACAGCGAATGTTTAATGTGCGGATCGTACGAGTAATTTGAATCTTGTTAATGCCCTTATTCATGACTACCATTAGGATCCTTAGACCATAAGGATAGTAACCATTCTCAGTTTATTATCTATAGTGTTAACATAAATTTGTGTTAGGATCTCTCATCAAACAACCTATTAGACATATTATCGTCTAGGGTTATGATTATATTCATGCCGTCCAATTAGCTTTATGAGGAATTAAGGGAAAAACTATCATTTGATGATCATTTTAGGAGATTTTTTTCCTCTGGTTACATTTTCACATTCTTTGAACTCTCAAAGACTCTAATACAAATGTGCTGAGGTCATGTCCTCCATCAAAAAGAGATCCATGTAATAGAATAAATAAACCAACCTTTATTATAACAAAATCCAAATAGGTTGCTTTAGATCACTAGTAAATTTTTAAGGGAATATGCTACAAAAGGATGGATCCTCCAATTATAAATCAAAGGGAAGCTCGTGGCTGGTTTTGTCCTCTATAGGGAAATTACTTTTGGTATCCTATGGAGGTATTTCGATAGGTATCCTGAAACGTTAATGGTTCTTAGGTTTAAATTGGTTCTTTTCATAGATTGGGAATTCTGCAGTCAGATCTCAATTTTTTCTGTTAACCATAAATTTAGCTAACATTTTTGGTGCTAGAAGAAGGTCATGAACCTCCGTCCTTATTTCCTCCTCTAAGTATTACTAAAATTTATCCTTAAGAAGAAAGAAACCAATTAGAAATAATCGTAGAAGAACTCTTAATGGATTACAAAGGATCGCGAAAGCCTCAAACAATGCTTCATACGAACCGAAAGATAAGGGTTATGGGAAGATTGAAAATCTCGATAAAGTAACAAAACATTCCTGCGGGATAGAGTATCAACACAATAGGGATATACAGACACCTCCACTGTCCAATAAAGGGAAAGAGGTTGCAACTCCTTTTTATTGTCAATATAAGGATAAATAGGAAAAATTAAGTGAAAGTTTAAGTCATCCTTCAAAGGAAAACAAGGCCCGCTACTACAAAAGTGGGCATATTCGACTCTAATTTGTGTGCGTTACATGAAAAGTATGGCGAAAGCTATGATTTCTTTGATCTTTTGCAACAATATTCATATGTTGTTGCATTATACATGAATGCACTGTTGCAGTGGGAATTCTAGTGTTTTGACGTGCTACACCAGTTAAAAGCGTAGCATTACGTATATACAATCCAGCTCAGCAATCCGTATTATCAACATATAAAAACCCCAACCGTAGATGCAAGATTAATCCAACGGTTCAAACCATCTATGGTTCTGATGATTCTAAACGTTAGCCATCATTCAATCATTGACAGCCACGTCATTGCATTCTTTTGAAAAAATTTTGGCGCGATCTTCTCCCTTCACGAAATAATGTAAAAATAATCTGGTCACAAATCGTTCTTCTTCTCTATCATCTAATCATTTTTCCCCTTTTTACTATTGACAAAAATTTAAACCTAAATTCACGTCAGTATAGCTCCTCTCCTCGACGGCAAATTTTATTCGCTTTCTAGCTTTGATTGCTCAGGGCGTTGACATTGCCAGTTTTTCCCCTAGGTTCAGTTTGTATAGCGCTATGAATTAGTTGCGCTTATTATAGATTGGATTATGAGTAATTAGTAATTAGTTCATTTGTTACATTTTGGAAAACCGGTTCGCTTATGAGTAATTAGTTGCTTAGACATCCCAAACTTAGGAAAATTCGTTCGCTTATGAGTGATTATTCGGTGAAAGATTAGATTATGAGTAATTAGTAGTGTTTTGACCATTGATTTGGGATTTGGGATTATGCTGAGGTTTATTCGAAAATTATACCCAGCAATAAACCAAAAAAAGGAGATGGCGCCGGTAGGTATGCCACAAGGATTTAGGTTTTACCTAACCAAGTGGTACCTTTTTGGGCCATGAAAACTGGACTATTGGCATGAAAAAGACATTGGTTTATTATAGAGGTCGAGCTAGTTAGGGAATGGGGACTTTACCATCGAAATTGATTTGCACTTTGCGTTCATTTACATTAACATATAATTGTATGCTTGGGGTTTTGTGATACAGATACATGTGTTTGCACTGCGGTGTGCTTGAGGCTACCAATTTCCCGATCCGGACGAGTCATTCACCCGTATCTAACACGCACAGTTATTTTCCATTTGATTTTGGAAATTACCAATTTCAATGTTTCGATTTTGGAAACGTATGCTCAGTTCTACATCCATGTTATGCCTTACTATGTATCATAAAGCCGTCATACAAAAAAGTATCATAAGGCAGCATCAGTTCATATCGTACATATCCAAAAAATGACATACAATTGTATCCTTGAGGTTTTGTGATACAAATATATGTGTAGCACTGCGGTGTGTTTGCAGTACGGTGTGTTTGTACCATAAAGTTCATACAAATACATGTGTAGCACTGTGGTGTATTTGCACTACGATGTATATACACTGCGGTATGTTTGCACTGCAGTGTGTATGCACTGCGGTGTGTTTGCACTAAGGTTTTGTGATACAAATACACGTATCTAACACGCACGCACAAGTATCATAATGCAGCATTAGTCCATACAATACACATCAGTTCATACCATACACGCACAAGTATCATAATGTAGCATCAGTCCATACAATACACATCAGTTCATACCATACACGCACAAGTATCATAAGGCAGCATCGATTAGTTCATACCATACATATCAAAAAAATGACATGCACATCCACATCCAAAAGTATCATAAAGTTAACTTAATACATACACATCCAAAAATGACATTATAGTAGCAGTTCATGCCAGATTGTTGGGGTTTTGCGGGGCTGTGGAACTTCCAACTGATTCATTAGGTCTTTGCGGCTGTGGGAGAGCCAGTCTGAAGTGAGCAGCTGCATGTGATGGACCCGCAGCATCCGGACAAGAGGTGAGGTAGTTTGGCAAGTCAAATTCCTGATCAACTTCTATATCTACCCACTGGTTCACTGGGGCTTGGTTATCAACATGTAGGTCATGGGTGGCTTTAGGAAATAAGCTTGGCAAGCGGGGTAGCACAGCAGCTTCTTGTATCATTGCATCAAATCTTTCATCTGAATCCATTTCCCATTCCCATTTGTAATGATGTAAACATGGAACCACCTGCTCCTCCCTACTGCTCACAAAAAGAAGTTCAGGTCTTGTTCCAGGATGAGCAGGGGTACAGCGTTGAACCTTAATGAGGTAAACCTTGTTATTGAATTGAGCAGCAAAAGTATTGATATTACCAATGCCTTCATAAAATTGTATTTTCAGGTATAAAGATGTATGGTCATACTGAGACCAGTTGCAGTCGTCAATTGCAAGCACACGTCCCATTGGCTTCATTATTTCTTCAATAGCAGGAACATTACTCTTTAGGAACTCGGGAAAGCCATCAACTTTAGCCCATGATTCCATTTCTAATGTTGGTTCAGGCTCAAATTCTTCATCAGACCATGCTTGCAGTTAAATAGCACTACTAGGTTTTATGAAAACTTTCAACATTAGCGCATGATCATGCTTACTATACGATGGGCATGATACTAGAAAAGAGTTATTGGGTATTACCTGTATGGGCCACGAATTATGATTGAGAGTTACCTTAATAACGTCATGCACAACTTCTAAATTCCAATGTCCCTTAAGAACAGTGGCAACGATGTATAGAGACGGGTCCTCCATTGAATTTTTTTTTGAACTTTCGAAGATTGGGGTTTAGGGGATATGGAGATGATGATGTTCTGAAGCTTGAAAGGATGTGCGAGAGACCCGGCGGATGGTGTCAGGTAAATATGTGAACTGGAAATGCTTGCACAGAAGACGAAGCATACTCAATTCTAAGGTGGCACGAGTGACCAATGGTGAATGGTCAACTGTTATAATTGTATGCGTAACTTACTAAGATTTATAAGTTAATTAGATGGCCAAATGCACAGATGCACACACAACACATATGCACTTATCAAATAACTTGTAAATTCAAATTGCAGGATCTGAAATGATGAGGAGAGATACAGCTGGCAAGTGGAGGACTTGAAATGACATGGAGAGATACAGTTTCTAGTTCATGGCATTGCTACTTTGTAGAATGCACACTGATCGTATTTGTTGGCACTTGTATTGAAGGTGGTATGTGTTTGCACTTTTGCTACTATTAAATTATGTATTTGATCGTATGTGTTATATATTTAAAGCGTTGAATTACGTATTTGATCGTATGTATTGAAGGTGGTATGTATTGAAGGTTTGAATGTGATGATGAATGTAACGGATGTGTTTCTTCTATGTACAAAACTAATATTGAAAAATTTATAATTAAAGCGTTGTATTTGCCTTCTTTTCCTGTTGCATAAGCTTTTTTTCCTGATATTGTATTTCAAGATAATGGTGTTGCATTCCATAATACAATGGTGTTGCATTACATAAAATAGTAGTAAGTCCACATAGCACGTAGACACTACAGCTGACGCGGCATGTGACACGTGTGCAGCTGACGTGGAGAGCTGACGTGTCATGTGACACGTAGGCAACTGACATGGAAAGTTGACGTGGCTGCCGCTATCGTGACCTGATAGCCAGGATCTAACTAATTTTCAAGAAAAGCTGAATATTGTTGCATTACATGCAAATAGTGTTGCATTACGTCTATAATGCAACACTTTCTTTCAGTGGCAGTAGATGTGCTAAAGCGTTGCCTTAGAGGGCTAAGGCATCGGCCGCGGATGCCACGCCCTTCCGGTGTTGCCTATTTGAAAAAAAAGGAAAATGCAACACTTTTTCGATCTAAGGCTACATTAATCTTGTGTCTAATATGCCCATTTTTGTAGTAGTGGTGCTAGACCTGATAAGATAGCCCCCAGGATGAATGCCAACTCAACCAAATCAGAATAAGGATCTTCTGAGCCATTCCAAAAGGAAATATTTTATATGAATTTAAGGTTTCACAAGAAACAAATGTTGCGAATAAAATCCCTTAGTATTATTAACCAAGAGAGAGAAAGAGCATATGACTCCAGGTAAGTAGAGATGAACTCATCTCAAGGGAAATTAACCTCACCTTTTTGTAATCAAATCAATTTTTTTCCATCAGATAGAAATAGCTGTACAAATTTTCTCACAAAGCACAATTTTTGAGGAAGAAATATTAAAGGATTATGAGGCCTTAGCCCAAAAATGGCAAGATACCATGGCTAGATCCCCAAAAGGTCCGTACCAATATCAACCAGGAAAACATAAAAGCTTCACCAACATACTCTCTTTGTAACACCTCTCCGCAATAAAATAGAAAGGAAAAATATTTTACAAACATATGGGGCCACAACCAAAAGAAAGAAAATTAGAAGTTAATCCTTCAAGGAGAATAGGAAAACCTAATCAATTATGGAATACAAGTTAACCACTTCAAGTGAGAATATCATTTTCCTGATAAATGATGAACCTGACTACTGGCCAACAAGAAAGAAAGGAATAAAGTACAAATGTTATAAAGGTGGAAGATATTGCATATTGTTATAATTATTCACTAGCAATGCAAGTCTAACGTGTAGATTATCCCTCCCTAGTTTATTATCTGTAGTGTTAACCTAAATCTATGAGAGGATTTCTTATCTGATGACCTATTAGACTTATATGCTCGACAAGGGTTATAATTATATTCATGTCGTCCAATTGTGTCTTTGAGGAATTAAGGAAAAATCTATCATTTGATGATCATTTTAGGAGGCCTATTTTCTCTGGACCATTTTCACATTATTTGAAATCTCATGGAGTTTAATCCAAATATGCCGAGGTCATGTCCTCTATCAAAAAGAGATCTACAGAACTGAATCAAACAATCAACCTTTGTCCTAACAAAACCCAAGGAGATTGCTTCAGATCACTAGTAAAATTCTAAGGGAATATGCTACGAAAAGATGGATCCTTCATTTATAAATCAAAGGGAAAATCATGACTGGTTTTTGTTCCCTATAGGGAATTTACTTTCGATATCCTATAGAGGTATTTTGGCAGGTATCCCGAAACGTTAGCAGTTCTCAGGTTTAAGTTCGTTCATTTCATAGGTTGAAAATTCCACGGTCAGATCTCATTTTTTGGGTGTTAACCATAAATTTAGGTAACAACAGTCTTGATGGAATCAATTATATGATGTAATGCAAAAGATGAATTGTAACTAAAATTTGAGAGATTTGGTGAAAAAATGAAATGACAATCAATGCAAATATTTTCGTAATCAGATTTTTACGGTTGATGTTCACAAAAGGCAAATTAGTTTTCATTGCATCATTGATTGAAGAAACAAAAAAAATATTATAAGAAGAATAATTTATTTCCCCTTAATGTGAAAGGTGGGGCATTTATTGGGTGTTCATATTAGAACGTGACAAATATGATGGTGAAGTGTCATTTCGTGAAGCACTTTTAATCGTTAAAGATGGTTAACTCGTATGTCATTGACATGTGAAATTATGATTTTAAATTGGATATTCCCCTTTCATTCGATTCCCCTAAATATTCGATAATGTTGAGCTATTTGAATATGTGGTCATCGGAAAGGAGTTTTAGAACGAAAAGACACACTCGTAAACGCACAAACAAAAATTTAGTAGAACATAGAGATAAATCGGCAAGAGATCAAAAAAAAATACTCATATATAAACTGCACGATATCATATAACATAGTACCTTAGATGAAGGTAGACGAATGCATCGAAGTATCCCTTGATATGTAAGGTTAATTCATAATAGGCTACCTTTCTCATAAAAAACAAAGTGTAACGACCAATAAAACTACATGGTAGAACAAGAATAATGAACCCAAATGTGAAGTATAATTATATACATTTTTCTTATCTAGATAGAAATTCTACCATGCTAAATAATAATCAACATGTTTCTCAACATATGAAGTGACCATCGTATACCGTCGACACCCAAGATACCCCAAGATGTGATGCCATGGTTTTCGGACAATAGGAGACAATCATCTAATTAAGCTGACAAGGAACAAAAAACAAAAAACCTGTTGTATATCTCACAACATATGAAATATAATGTAACGGTCAACATAAAAGATAAAACATACGAGATGGTAAATAACTGAAATGAATCATAGCATCAGAGTAATCGATTCAAAATAGTGTACAGTAGAGTAAGTAGAGTTAGACATCCCAAAATATTTCAAAGTAACTGTCTCTCAAAAAAAGGATCAGTGTACCCATATTATTACTTGGCGGAGTAGCATAAACATAAATATAGTAATACATGAGAAGCCTCCTGCTTGTCATTTAAACAACTCCAAGTGCTCATCAAACATATCTCTAATCAACTCATTAAGAGTACCTTGAGTAATAAGAAGCAAAACATAAAGCCCTAGGTCAGATCATAATTTGGTGTGAGCGATAAAAATATAAAATAATATAAATAATTAGATCACACGGTATGGAGAACAATATCTAGCATGTTCCTACACCCACAAAGTCAACATATAAAAGTATATATTACTTTACGGCAATCATCATAGTGTACTTTACATCAAAATACCATGGATGTCTAGATATCTCTTCGATAGAATCATGTGACACCTCTAAGATTATAAAAGACAAAGAAAATATAAGATCCATCCTTACATTTACTCACTCGATGCATTAGATATATAGTACGTTTGGTTCCTTGGTTTTCGAGTCCATGTGCTAAGTGGGTCATAAGCTAAATTGCCTACGATATAATCTAGGTTATTGATTGACATAGAAATGTGTTTATTTTATGCCCTTATGTCTTATCTTTTGTATATAAATAAATATTACTTGGGTATTGTTTTGTTATTTTTACAGATATTCCAACCCAGCCCGCATGCAACCGGAAATGTAGAGAAATAGAGTTCAATTTGCCGTGTACTTGCATTTTGAAGAATTGTAGATGAAGATCTCACATCTAGTTGCTGTTGGACAAGAAAAGGATTGATAAAAAGGATTTGCACATCACAAATCAATGAAGAAGTGTCAAGGAAGCAATAGGAAAAGAGAAAAGGCCCAAATTTGCTTTAATTATCTAAGGCCCCTTTATGTTTCTCATTGTAAAGTGATGTAATGACCAGGCCCAGTTATCATTAGGGTTAGGGTTAGGGTTTGGCTATCTACCCTATATATACCCTTGTAATATCATTGTAGCCACCATCCTATCATATATCTCATTCTATTCTCTTCTTCATCAATAAAACTCATTTTTTTTCTTTTTATTTTATGCAATATTCTATTTCTTAGCAATTAGTGTTGTCTACACGATTAGATTCGGTAGAACACTATTTGTATTTTGCATTTCTTTTCATTAGTGATTGACCGTTTGATTAGATTCAGCGGTAATCCTAATTTTATTTCCTGTTGTTATTTATATTCTGCACTTTCATTTTCTGTATTTTAATCGCGTTCATAGGTTAAGTTGGATTTGATTAGATTTGAATCTGATTCATAGTTTCATTGCTTTTCCATTGAAATTGTGATTTGGTCGTCGGTTCAATTAGATCTGTTCTGAATCAAATTACAGTTTTAATTTTGTTTTGTTTTATTTTCAAAATCAACCTCCAAAGTTTTGTCTAACTCGCCCAAGAGATTAGGTAAATAATTTGATTTAATTCACCTCCCTGTGTTCGACCTGTATGCTACACACCTGTATGCTTGCAGAATTTTATTACAAATGTCGCGCTTTTCTAATTCATAGATTAGCGACGATCATGTTTTTGGCGCCGTTGCCGGGGAGGTAACAATTAAATTTTATTATTTATTTAATTTCCGATTCGTGTTAGTTTTTGTTCATACTTACCTTTTGTTTTCGTGTATATGTAAAAAAAAATCTTTTGAGTAGCTGATTTGGTATTTCTCATTGATACTATAATCGTTTATACAAGAGGAAAAAAAATTATTTTGATTGCTTTCCTTTTTTCTCAATTTTTTTTTCTTTACAAGTTCTTCCATCTTTCCTTTCTTCCTCTACAAGAAAAAAAAAACAATTTTTCCAATTATTTTTTTCTTCTTCTGCCTGATTTCTTCCCCTTTCTTCAATTCCCTTCCAATCTTTTTCTACATTTGTTCCTTTCTATTTTTCTTCTTCTACAAGTTTCAATAAAAAAAAATCCTTTGCAAATTTTCTGTTCTCTTCCTCTTTCTTGCAGCAAACATATAGACTGCATCCATCTCTTCACTACACCATCCAGTATTCAAACCTTACCGCAAAACCGTACAACATACACTCTCCCCATCTTCCATCCATCAACTTTCAAACCAAAAGCACCGCCCCCTCAACCATATAATTCACCAATCACTGTCAGCCTCAGCAGTAATCCACTTTACATCCAACAAAACCCTCAAACCATACAACAACTCCTCACCTTTCCCTTCCTGCCAAAAGCTCATACAAGCATCACCACATTACAGTCATCACCCTGGCCTTGTACCCACTCCACAAACCAATCCCGCCTGAATCCCCTCACCTTCATCAGTCCATGCTCCACGCAAACCACACAAATCTGAACCCCGTACCACAATTCTCTGAAATCAACTCGTCACAAAAATCACAAACTTCTGTCACAACTTCAACCTCGACGACCCTCTTGCTGCATGCCCTTTCTCATCCCAAAATCACCATATATCAGTCATGAACTGCTCACTAACAGCCCATCGAAACCAAAAACCAAATCTCCAGACCCGAAATCTACCCTCATCTTCCTCAAACAGCTCCGATAACCCTCTACGAACCTTCTCATCACCATAACGCTACCTCAAAGAATCACCCAACTCCATCTTCCTACAACCGCACGTCATCCCCCTCCTCCTGTAAAACAACAATCCACTCATAACCAACCTCCTCCTGTAAAACTACATGAATTCCTCAACCCTGATATCCACAACCATATGAACGCAATTACATGAATTCCTCAACCCTGAGACCCACAACCAGAAACCGAGTCGAGACCCAAATTTTCGGATTCAAATTGACTCAGTAACCCGATTACACCCTACACCGATTTGAATTAACCCACAGCTCTTCCTGAACCTAATTCACAAGCACAGAGAACCGCACCCGAAACCGTACCCAACTCCTCAATTCACCAGATTCGACACCACCTGTTTGAATTCCCAATCGCAGATCCTAAATCGAAGCCGACCCGTACTAAAATTGACCAAAAATTCGATCCTATTTTCGAAAAAAAAGGAGAAAATATCTTTGCGTGATTTGCTCCCATCAAAAAAAAAAGAAGAAGGAAGGGGACGTATATAAAAGAAGGAAGGAAGGAATGAATTGGGATTTATTTCCTGAACAAGGGATTGCGTGATTTGTGTTATTTTTTTTTCTTTTTGGGGTTCCGATTGTTAAAATAGGGATTGAGTGATTTGTTTCCAAAAAAAATATAAAGTAAAAGTGGGGGCGTGTTTTAGAATTGATGGCCTAGTGGCAGTTAGATCGCTTTGACAATTATATTGTTTCCTAGTTTTTTTTTTTTTTGGAGTGTTCTTTGGTTAGTTTTGAAAAGTTATTTTTGTCTGAATTGAGGAAATTGGTTTGTTTCCATTTTGCGTGGTCTTCGATTTTTTTTTATAAAAAAAGGCAATTGATTAGTTTGACCAATATGTTCTCAATGTCTTGTTGCCTTTCTTTTTGTTGTGAGCGTTTGGCCTGAATTTGGAGGTGCACTAGCCTATTGTTTGAGTGTTCTATTGAGCCTCGTTGGCTTTATTTCTCTTTAAGTCTTTTTGTTTAGCTTAGTTTCTTTTTAGTTGAGTAGTTTTCTTTATTTAGTTTATTTAGTTTTTTTTTCTTTCCTTTCTTTTAGTTTAGTCCTAGTTAGTTTTTTTTTGTTATCAATTTCCTTTCAAAAAAAACACAAAATCAAAGGCCATAGTAGGAACAGAGTCAAGCAACAAATTCAAGTATTCAGAAGTCAAGCGAGGTGCAAACAACGGGATTTCAATCATTGGTGCTACTCAACTGCTCTCGACAGACTGTCATTCCTCGCTCTGTAAAATTTTCTTAACTCTACAGGTGCTTTGCTGCAAAGAAAAAAATATAGAAATTGTGTGTAAAAATCTTCTGCAGGGGCAGCGGCTTGCTATGTACAATTTTTAATTTCTGCAATTATTCTGCCTGATTGTTGTGATTGAAATTTCCATAACTACTGTCATCATTCTCATCGTTTCTCAAAAATAAAATCTGATTAGATATTTCAAAATAATATAATTGAAAAGTGGTGTTTTGTGAAGTTTACTGTCTCGTATAATTGGATCGCGGATATATAGTAGTTCAATTTATTGAACTATTAGCAAAAGAGGTTGCATACTACCCGTAAAACATTGGTCGTATCCCTTAGTATTTATACTATACGTGAACGGCCATAAGACCCTCTTCCCCCTTCCAATTGAGTCGGTTAATTAATAGAGCACAACTCATTATTTTATATTATTTTGAATTTAGAATAATTTCTGTCTTACTGTGATTTCATTTCAAATGTCTGATTAAAAAAAATCCTTGAGAGAATTGTGGGATAATAATCGGAGTAGACGTCCTATTGAGGAGTATGAGTATGAATTACAACTCATGAGGAAGAATTTTCCATAATTTCGTGAGCCCGATGCCAATTTTCAAAATTTTCCAATTGACCAACATTTTCAAAACCATGGATATAATCAAAATTGCGATTTCAATTCAAATTTCAATAATTTCGATTATGGGTCAGATCCACATGAAACTAGCTTTGAATCCCAATACAGCCTTGATCCACATCAATATGGGGTTGTAAACCAAAATTTTCAAAATTATAGCTCATATCAACATCTTGAAACTAACCAAAATTGCAATTTTCCCTCGAATTTTAACAATTTTGGTTATGAACATAATTTCTATAATCAAAATGATTTCCAATATCCTTGTCCTTTTTCTGAAAATTCAAACAACTATAACTTTGGAAATAATTTTGATTGTGAAGTTGATGTGGACTATAATTTTGAAAATCAAGAAATCCAAAACGAGAGCTCTCAAATCAACGATCGTCTTAACATTCTTAGAGAGAGGGAAGAAAGGCTAAATAAAAAGGCCGATGAACTTCTTTGTTTATTGACATCTTTGAAAGAGCAACAAGAACAACAAAATCAAATTCAAATAAGCGATGAATCAGAAAATAATTCAACTCTTACTGACATTGAAAATTTTCAAATAACGACTCTGGAAATTGAGAATAATAAGCTTGATGAAGTTTTTCAAAATTCAACAAACGATTTGGACTTCAACTCTTTTCAGAAAAAAGATTTAAGCTTGGATTTTGATCTTCCTCTTTTGGGCTGTGAGAAACTTGAAATCTTTGAAATTGAACAGGATAAAATGTTGAATTTTTTAATTTAAATTTCGAGAATGATTTTAATGAACATGAATTTTTTGGGTTGTACGAAGATGAGTTGCTAAATGAGGAAGACGTAGATTCACGTCGCGAGTTCGAAAATTTTAACTTTGAGAAAATTTCAAATGAGCTTGAAATTGTCAGTGTCTTGAACAACATTGAGAAATGTGATCACCTAGTCTTGAACAACACTCAGAATTCAAATTTCACTAAATTTATATACGATCACAAATTTTTGAAAAATTACACTGATAAATTTGTTGAACACATGAATTACTTTTGGAATGCTGACTTGGTTGAAAAACTTCATGTGAGGACAACCCTGGATATTTATCTCCTGGACTACAAATCTAGGTTTAAAGATGAGATGGTTTTCAAAAACCTGCGCTTATTAGAAAATATGCCTAGACATGGGACCCATAGGGCTAGAATCAAGTGTGGGGGGAAAAGATGGTGGTATTCTTTGCATCGCGTGCACCGCAAGCACATATATCATTGTATATATGATCCATTCTTACATATAGCTAGATTGCATTTCATTCTGCAAATAATTTTGCATTTCATCCATCTTTGGGTACGATCTTTCAAAGTTAGGAAACGTTCACAGTGTGGACACTGTCTCAATCAAGTGTGGGGGGGGGGGGGGGGGAGTTTGCATTTCATCCATTTTCATTTTTCTTTGTTTTTATTTCTTTTTATTTTTAGCCATTTAAGTAGGACCATCATACATTTTAGATTGTAGTAACATACCATAATTTTTTTTTTTGAAATACGACTCATTTTCAATTGATACAGCAAAATAATTTTACAATTTTTAGCCAGTTGATAGTATTTTTCTCTCTCAACTTAGATCGAATAAGAAATATAATGAAAAGTTTAATTTTGAGGGATAATAGTGTAACCGGTACATAGGGAGATTCTTAGGTGATGGCCATGAAATCTATTCTATATTGTAGACTTTGTTTAAATAAGTGGAGGACTTAAAATACTTATAATGGCTTGTCAAATCTTTAAAACTAAGTTGTGTTAAGTTGAATTCGCGTAACTCTCTTTTTGTGCTTATAAATTCAATAATAATAATAGTAATCCAAGGGTATCCAACATTGCTTGTATATCGAGCGTTGGTGTGCAAACCCGCCAAGCTCTATCCGACACGTTGTTGACAAAGTCAAAGTTGGAATATCTTGGTCTCATTTTATGAGATTGGACACCTAAGGATTACCGACACGTTGTTGACAAAGTCAAAGTCGGCCTGCACAATCCGCCAAGCTCTTTACCCACTCTCTGTTAGTCCGCGAGGCAGTGCATGGGTGGTAAACCTTGGTCTTTTTAGTTAGGTGTATGTACTTAATCATAAATCTTAAAATTTTATAGAATAAAGAATAAGCGATGATACCCAAACACTTCTTGACCTTATTGATTTGACTAGCCATACATGAGAAAATTAGAATACCACTTTGCAAACTATGCCAAGCAAACTAAGAATTTATTTCATGGCTGCACTATGTTATCGACCAAACTAACTGGCCAAACTGGAATTTAACATTTGAAAACTTGATTTATATTGAAAAATTTGTGACAAGTCGAGGTATCTAAAATAAAATCAACTGATTAGAAACTATTAACTTAATTTGTTGTACCACTTACCTAAAACAAGTCTTGTTTTCATTTTTTTGTTTTTATTTTTGCATATGTCCATTGCATTCATGTAGTTTCATTAGAATCATAGCATACTGCATTTGGATTTTGTGGGTAGTATCCGCTGAAAACCCTCACGAGACACCACTCGTCCTACTAGGGACACCTAGAGGTTTAACGGCTTGTTGCATGCGCTCAATGCAATCGTGTTTCCTACGAAAGTGCGACCTATCTAGTTAGTTTTTCATTTTCTTTTTACTCGAGGACGAGTAAAAGATAAGTGTGGGGGTATTTGATTGACATAGAAATGTGTTTATTTTATGCTCTTATGTCTTATCTTTTGTATATAAATAAATATTACTTGGGTATTGTTTTGTTATTTTTACAGATATTCCAACCCAGCCCGCATGCAACCGGAAATGTAGAGAAATAGAGTTCAATTTGCCGTGTACTTGCATTTTGAAGAATTGTAGATGAAGATCTCACATCTAGTTGCTGTTGGACAAGAAAAGGATTGATAAAAAGGCTTTGCACATCACAAATCAATGAAGAAGTGTCAAGGAAGCAATAGGAAAAGAGAAAAGGCCCAAATTTGCTTTAATTATCTAAGGCCCCTTTATGTTTCTCATTGTAAAGTGATGTAATGACCATGCCCAGTTATCATTAGGGTTAGGGTTAGGGTTTGGCTATCTACCCTATATATACCCTTGTAATATCATTGTAGCCACCATCCTATCATATATCTCATTCTATTCTCTTCTTCATCAATAAAACTCATTTTTTTTCTTTTTATTTTATGCAATTTTCTATTTCTTAGCAATTAGTGTTGTCTACATGATTAGATTCGGTAGAACACTATTTGTATTTTGCATTTCTTTTCATTAGTGATTGACCGTCTGATTAGATTCAGCGGTAATCCTAATTTTATTTCCTGTTGTTATTTATATTCTGCACTTTCATTTTCTGTATTTTAATCGCATTCATAGGTTAAATTGGATTTGATTAGATTTGAATCTGATTCATAGTTTCATTGCTTTTCCATTGAAATTGTGATTTGGTCGTCGGTTCAGTTAGATCTGTTCTGAATCAAATTACAGTTTTAATTTTGTTTTGTTTTATTTTCAAAATCAACCTCCAAAGTTTTGTCTAACTCGCCCAAGAGATTAGATAAATAATTTGATTTAATTCACCTCCCTGTGTTCGACCTGTATGCTACACACCTGTATGCTTGTAGAATTTTATTACAAATGTCGCGCTTTTCTAATTCATAGATTAGCGACGATCAGTTATGTGCAGTTAAAGCCCTACTAAAGCCCCGTTAAATCCCCGCTATAGTCTGTAGCGCCTTTCAACCATTACGCTATTTTTGTTTAGAACTAATGAATAGTAGATCCGCTTTAAGCCCCGCTATATTTCGCTTCCCCCGCTAAAACAACGCTTTATAACATCCTCTTTAGCAATATTAATATAGAAAGTTTGATTTGACTAGTTCTCTTTTAAAACAAATCAATAAATTTGGTGTAAAGAGACAATTTTAACACATGAGTGTCTAATATATGGTAGAAATCTATTATAGTCGTTAATTCTAATGTGTGTTACTATGATATCTTTGATATTATTGTATAAAATTAATAGATTTTAGTTCCTTCTACACAAATGATATGAGAGTGACAATTAATCAATTTTAAAATACTTATTTTTACTTCCAGTGTACTTTTTTGCACCTCCTCTATATCCACGCTATTTCCCTGTTTTATCCCCGCAACATCTTTTTACACCTCCACCGCTAAGTGTTTTAACTGCACGGTTTAGTTTAAGATGTGAACTCATCTCAAGGGAAATTAACCTCACCTTTTAGTAATCAAATCAATTCTTTTTTCCATCAGATAAAAATAGTTGTACAAATTTTCTCATAAAACACAATTTTTGAGGAAGAAATACTAAAGGATTATGAGGCCTTAGCCCAAAAATGGCAAGATACCATGGCTAGACCCCGAAAAGGTTTATACCAATATCAACAAGGAAAACATAAAAGCTTCACCAACATACTCTCTTTGCAAAACCTCTCCGCAAAAAAACAGAATGGAAAAATATTTTACAAACATATGAGACCACAACCAAAAGAAAGAAAATTAAAAGTTAATCCTTCAAGGAGAATAGGAAAAACTAATCAATTATGGAATACAAGTTAACCACTTCAAGTGAGAATATCTTTTTCCTGATAAATGATGAACCTGACTACTGGCTAACAAGAAAGAAAGGAATAAAGTACGAATGTTATAAAGGTGGCAGATATTGCATATTTTTATTATTATTCACTAGCAATGCAAGTATAACGTGTGGATTATCCATCCCTAGTTTATTGTCTATAGTGTTAACTTAGATCTATGAGAGGATTTCTTATCTGATGACCTATTAGACTTATATGCTCGACAAGGGTTATAATTATATTCATGCCGTACAATTGTGTCTTTGAGGAATTAAGGAAAAATCTATCATTTGATGATCATTTTAGGACGCCTATTTTCTCTAGAACCATTTTCACATTATTTGAACTCTCATAGAGTCTAATCCAAATGTGTCGAGGTCATGTCTTCTATCAAAAAGAGATCTACAAAATTGGAGCAAACAATCAACCTTTATCCTAACACAACCCAAGGAGATTGCTTTCGATCACTAGTAAAATTCTAAGGGAATACGCTACGAAAAGATGGATCCTTCATTTATAAATCAAAGCGAAACTCATGGCTGGTTTTTGTTCTCTACAGGGAATTCACTTTCGATATCCTAGAGAGGTATTTCAGCAGGTATCCTGAAATGTTAGTTGTTCTTAGGTTTAAATTCATTCATTTCATAGATTGAAAATTCTACGGTCGAATTTCATTTTTGGAGAGTTAACCATAAATTTGGGTAACAACAGTGTACAGTACAATAAGTAGAGTAATACATCCCAAAATATTTCAAAGTAACTGTCTCTCAAAAAAAGGATATGTAATCCCATAATATTACTAGGCGGAGTAGCATAAATATAAATATAGTAATACATGAGAAGCCTCCTACTTTTTATTTGAACAACTCCAAATGCTCATCAAACATATCTCTAATCAACTCATTAATAGAATCTTGAGTAATAAGAAGCAAAACATAAAGCCCTAGGTCAGATCATAATTTGGTGTGAGCAATAGAAATACAAAATAATACAAACAATTAGATCACATTTTATGGAGAACAATATCTAGCATGTTCCTACATCCACAAATCAGCATATAAAATATATATTACTTTACGACAATCATCACAGTGTACTCTACATCAAAATACCATGGATGTCTAGATATCTCATCGATAGAATCATGTGACACCTCTAAGATTATAAAAGACAAAGCAAATATAAGATCCATCCTTACATTTACTCACTCGATGCATTAGATATATAGTACTTTTGGTTCCTTGGTTTTCGAGTCCGTGTGTTAAGTGGGGTCATAAACTAAATTGCCTATGACATAATCTAGGTTATGTGCAGTTAAAGCCCTACTAAAGCTCCGTTAAATCCCCACTATAGTCTATAACACCTTTCAACCGTTACGCTATTTTTGTTTAGCACTAATTAACAGTAGATCCGCTTTAAGCCCCGCTATATTTCGCTTCACCCGCTAAATCAATGCTTTATAACACCCTCTTTAGCAATATTAATATAGGAATCTTGATTTGACTAGTTCTCTTTTAAAACAAATCAATAAATTTGGTGTAAAGAGACAATTTTAACACATGAGTGTCTAATATTATAGTCGTTAATTCTAATGTGTGTTACTATGATATCTTTGATATTATTATATAAAATTAATAGATTTTAGTTCCTTTTACACAAATGATATGAGAGTGATAAGTAATCAATTTTAAAATATTTATTTTTACTTCCAGTGTACTTTTTTGCACCTTCTCTATATCCCCGGTATTTCCCTGTTTTATTCCCGCTACACCTTTTTACACCTCCGGCGCTACATAACCGTTAAGCGTTTTAACTTAAAACGTGACAGTCTAGATGAGTGTTATAAATCTGTTGACGTAACCTTCAAATGGAGTTAAGGATATACTACAATAATTTTTCTTTGTAGTGACGCACATAATCATGACACAAAAATATATATCCTGAAAAGTGCATGTTTATGACACTTATGACGCTGGTAATATTGGTAGTAAATAATTGTACTCATAAATTCCTTTCATATTCGACTATATTATATTATGCATCGTAGATAAAAACACATATAAAATAATAATAATTTGTTTTAGTTTTAGATATTTACTACATATTGCAGGCATTACAAAAAAGAAAATTGATCTTTTACGAGACATAAATATGTTTCTATTGCTACTCTAATCTAGCAACACATCGCTACCTTAAAAAATAGCAGCTCCACCTCATTTCCTGCGTTGATTACTGAATCCGTACTTTCCGTATTTGATTTTTTCCGATCGTTCTAACAGTGCTCCTTCACATCATCTAATCTTATTTCACTCTAAATTACTGATATGGGTAAAGATACCTCTCGTTGTTCCAGAAAGCCCTAATTAAAAATCACTAGCACTATCCCTCTGTTGCTGCATCTAAATCGCGGTTGTTAACCCTAAATTGTTTCATTTCCGAACGATTCCTTCGACTTGACGATGCGTTGTCGGCGCTAAATCACCTACGCACTTTCTCTACTTCTCGTCGATATTCGCACTCTAAAAATTATTGATCGAGTTTCTCATTCTTGCTAATGGATATTTCCTTCTTCTATGCAAAAACAGGTAATTTTTTTAATCCTTGTATAAATCAGGTTTGCTAATTGCTGTATAAATTAAGTTTTCTGCTCTGTATATTGACTTCACGGCTAATTCTAGATTGGTGACAATTATGTAGACCTTCTTTTTATTCATGTTATTTGATTGGATCTTATAAGAGTACATGTACTAACTATTAGGATCCATATTTGTAGTAATCCTGATGTAAATGTTAATTCTACGAATCATTACAGGGTCTTTATTTTTCAACAAACAATGATGTGATTGAAGCCAAGAATAAATTAGGCATTATATGTTAAATCGATGTTGCATTCACATTCATGCCAGTATTTGATATTTGAGCACGAAAATGTAGCACATATAAAACACAGAGACTATATTTCAAGGTAGCATGTTTTTCATGATATTTATATTGGTTTATGTTCTTGGCTGGTGCACTTTAATTTCTTTCATAGCATTGCCATGGTTATTTATGACCAACTTGAAATTATAATTGCGTTTTGCTGACAATCTAGGTACTCAATACATATGTCTTTGTCCATATAAACGCTGTGTTATGGATTTGTCCTGCTAGAGATAAAGTATTTCCTTGGATCTTTTCAATTGTTCTTTGGACCTGATATAAGTATAGAACTAGCCTACGTTACAACTTACAAGTTGTCTAATTGGATGCCAGATAGCTTAGATTAAATATCATTTCGAGACTAAATTTTGGCAAATGAGGACCTAGCTTACAATAGGGTTCAAGATGTATATGAGTGTATTTTGAAGGTTAAGCTCGGAAGATATATTGACCCATTTTACACAAAATTGCATTGTTTTCATTTCTAAGATACAAGTTCACAAATCTTGTCCTATGTATTTAATTAAACCTTTTTCTTTTTTCTGCTAATGACATTTGTATACAATTCTTTTGTATCCATATGTATTAACATTACTAGAGAAACAGTGTATTCCAACACCTAATTTACAACGGCCGCCAACAGCAAATTAGAATTCGTGATAGCCATTGGAAGCCGATGAAATAAAGACCGTTGGCGGCCGTTGGAAGCAATCGAGATATCACCTGCACCACCCAGCCGAAGCTCATTATCTCTTCCCCAAATTAAACCTTACACCCCCTTCCCACGATTTTTCTTCCCCAAATTAGCTCTCCATCGTTCTCCGGCCACTACAACCCCCTCCGACGCCTTCAAGAAGGTGCTCCATCTCATCTTCATCTTTATTTGCACTCAAAATTAGGTATTTGGTCTAAATCTCGGTTTAGGGTTTTAATTAATTTTGGGTTTAATTTGATGTTTTATTGATTTCTAGTTGTTACTATGTGCATATTATACCATGCTACTCCCTAATTGCTAGTAATACCACCGTATTAATGTTGGAATGTTTAATTTCGGGTGTTCATGAGATATGTGTGTGTGTTCATGAGAGCATATGCACCCGATATGTGTGTGTGTTCATGAGATAATACTTTACATAGTTACTTTAAGAAGCAACAAAACCTTGCTAATGATTTTAGCTACGTGATTGCTTATTTTAGGGGTTCTTTTACATATGGATTGTATGTGCTTGCTATAGGCCTACGTTTATGTATCAAATTTGGAACAGATAATATTATAGTAAAGCGCGCTTTACTTTGAACTAATAATGTAAGTAAAAATATGAAAGACTTAGGAAGAGGCAACAAATAACAATGTAAAAAGTCATGTAAATCATTTTGATGTCTAAATCATTTTGACTTCTTGGCATTTAAATTGTTTATTTAGTTGCTTTCAAAAGAGATTTTCAACTGATATTTTTTTTAAGAAAATAAAAGTTTTTCACGTACACTTTATAAACGATATTTAAAAGAATTTCATATTTAAATTGTTCACCCTGCAAAAGTAGGTGTAGAATAAAAAATAGAACTCAAAGAGTAATGTAAAATGACATGTAAAGAATTTCTTAATCGGATATTTTATTTGCGCATATTCTCAAAATGCATCTTTATTCATTCATGTTGTGTTGCTCATATTCATATTATTTGCGCATTTTAGTTACATATTCTCAAAGTCAATGCTTATATCTATGTTGCAGGTATACTATGTCGACTGACCATGCTTCTGGCTCTGGCTCTAGACGACATAGCATTACCCCGCATGCTGGTGAGGGTAGTGGCGGGCAGCGAGCTCGTCCGGTTGTTTATTTGAAGCCTAAGGCTGACAGGGCATAAGTATAAAAGTCAGCAGAATAACAATTTAATGTTTTTTTTTACATACTATAATTAACTATATAAAGTTCTAATTTATATTTAATGCAGGGGATTTGAGTTAGAGCCGTTTCAAACTATTTTAGATATCTCTTAGGAGGTGTATATGACCAGAATGAGCGATTTCTGGTCTAAGTGGAGCAAGATCCCAGCAGACGTCAAAGAGACTATCTGGCAAGATTTCTAGTACGTTTATACCGCTTGATCGTACTTCAATGAGACTAATTAATTAAACACAAATAAATGAGATTAGTAAGATTTTCTCATTATGCAGGGAGCAGTAGATGTGCAGGAGACTGACATGAGACTAGTTCAACGACATTGGAGCTCGAAGGTCGCCAAGAATTATAGAGAGAAGATGAATGAGCTTAAGAAACATGGAAAGCAACCAAAGTGGATGGGTGATGAAGTGTTTGAGAAGATGGTTGCGTGGTGGGACACGCCTGAGTTCAAGGTAAATTTATAACGAATCTATTTATTTTTTTTACCGATTTTAAATAATTTGTCAATGTACATTTTCAGGCCGAGTCAGAAAGGAACTCCGCAAACAGGAACAAGAATCATGTAACTCATCGCAAAGGATCTAAGTCTTTCCAGCATCACCGCGAGAACTTGGTAAATTTGTTAATTATTACGTTTGTAAATTGATTAGTTCAGTGATTGATAATGTGGAATTAATTATTCAAATTACCAACTGCAGGAACAATTTTATGGACATTCTGTGTCATACATGGATGTCTTTACTTACACCCATGCATCCAGGAAGGTAGATGAGGCTGGCAACGTCACATATGAGTGGGATGATCAGGACAAGGCGACATGGGAATATGTATGTGTATTTTAAATATTACAAGCATGAATTGATTAGTTTATTAATTACTAGTTACTGTAAAATAAAATCATCGTTTTATTATTTGTCAAATGAAATTGTTTTTTGCATTATAGGCAGAGTTCCAAGAGGCACAGGCTCATGTGCTTGAGGATTCGGGCCGTGATGAGTTAACGCAGGAGGAGGAAGACAACTTATTCGATGTTGTTATGAAAAAATCACAGCGGAGCAGGCGTTACGGATTTGGCAACCTGACGGTAATATTCGTATAATATAAATTATTTATATCTACAAAGTGTTTTTTTCTCTGTTAAGACTAACTTCTACTAGAAATGCCTTCGTTCACTAATAATGATGTATGTATAACAAATTACTTGTATAGAAATTGCATGTTATGAATGTATGTTATAAAAATTGTACGTTAGCATTGTTAAAATAACTTTGAAACTGTATGTTATAACAAAAACTTGTAAATAAAAATTACTTATTTAAATTACTTGTATAAAAATTGCATGTTATGAATGTATATTATAAAAATTGTATGTTAGCATTGTTAAAATAACTTTGAAATTGTATGTTATAACAATTACTTGTAAATAAAAATTACTTATTAAAATTACTTGTATAAAAATTGCATGTTATGAAAATTATATGTTCACTAATATGATTTTGTTGTGAATTCATTTTGTATGTTATAAAAACTGCATGTTACAAAAATTGTATGTTAGCATTGTTAAAATGACTTTGAAATTGTATGTTATAACAATTACTTGTAAATAAAATTATTTATTAAAATTACTTGTATAACAAATTACTTGTATAAAAATTGCATGTTATAAAAATTGTATGTCAGTTATGATTGAGCATTGTGAGCTATGTTATAAAAATTGTATGCTGGCATTGTTAAAATGACTTTGAAATTGTATGTTAACATTGTTAGCATTGTATGTTCACTAATATGATCAGTGGCGGCCCAGTGGGCAGCCCAGCAAGCCCACGGGCTGGGGCAGCCCACCAGGCAAGGGCAACAAAGAAAAAGTAGAAGAAGGCCATACAGCAGCAACAGCAGCGCACAAGAAAATTAGAAGCGGATGAAAACAAAAAAACAAAACAACGTATCTCGAACAAATTAGGTTTTAAATTCGAAAGCCCATACAGCAGTCAGAAGCGCATGGCACCTCCAGCCTCCGCCTTCGAAGTCGGAAGCCCATACAATATACAACAACGCACGGCAGACAGCTGCTCCTCTTCCTTCTCTGTCTCTGCAAATTTGAAACTGAAGGTAAATTTTGGGGTTTTTTTTTTTTAATAATATTGCGCATGTTGATGTAAGACTGTATAAGCTGAAGATCTTCTTGCATTAAAACGTGGTAGGGTAGATTGCTGGCTTCGTGAGTACTGCAGCCTAGTATGATGAGTTATTTGAGAGCATGAGTTATTCACTTATTTGTATACAATGGTCCAGCTTCATTCAAACAAATCACAAGCAATTGACTGAACATTAAAAAAAAAATCCTGCAAGCTGAAAGTGTAAATTTGGTTTGAAAACCTGATGTACTGAAATTATGAAATTGTATTTAATTTCAGTGATTTTACTCATGTTGACGTTGAAAGTGTAAAATTGTTTTTAATTCATGTCTATTTTGTACTCTTATTTTCTAGAATTTTAATTGAGACCTAAAATTGATTTTAATTCATGTCCATTTTGTACTCTTATTTGACTAAGACCAGAAATTGTTTTTTAATTCACTAGATATCAATCAACACCATGTTAGAAAATGAAGGTCATAAAAATCAAGTGAGGTTTAGAAAGCAAAACTCTGAAGCTTATAACAGAAGAGTGAAACAACGTCAAGATGCAATATCCACATCGTTAGAGGGTCCAATTTCTAAATTATTCAATGCGAGAGCACAACAGTCACTTGGTTCAAGTCAAGCGGAAAAAATTAATATAGTTGAGGAAAATGAAGTAGATGTCAATGAAGATATAATATTATGCTAAAAAGGTTTGCCTAAAAATGATATAATATTGTCTTGAGGACGGAGAGGGCTGCCATATTATGCTAATATGCAGGGTTTTTTTTTCCTTGTGTTAGAGGGCAACCATAATCGGTTGTGGCTTCGGTAGCCGATTGGTTGGGCCGCCACTGAATATGATACTTGTATTTGCAGGTTCGACAAGACAAGAAGGCACAAGACAAGGAAGAAATTAAGGAGTTGCGAGCGTTGATTGATCGGTTGCAGGACCAGAATCGCGTGCAGGGTATGCAGATTGAGCAGCTGAATCAAAAGGTTGAAGAGTACGTGCATACTCGTGGTGATGTTTCCTCATCGTCTGCTTCTGGTGATCATAGCGACGATGCATCTTGAGGTATGTGTTTTGACGCTCGATTGGGGATGTGTTTTGTTTTGATGTATGACGAGACAAGTTTGGATGTGTTTTGATGGTTTGTATATATTGGTACACTTTGTTGACACGTTTGGATGGTTATTTTGGATGTTTGTATATGTTGATACGCTTTGTGGACATGTTTGGATGATTTTTTGGATATGTAAATAGTTATATATATATATATATATATATATATATATATATATATATATATATGTTTATGCATTTTATTTTGATTGTTTGTGGTGTTAGTTTTATATATGTGTTGCATAATTGTGGAATTGGTTGGAAATAGATTGGAAATGCGACTGGAATAGAAATGAAATGAGGTGGGGAGTCTTGGAAGGAAGCTGGTTTGCTGTTATATAAAAAAGTACCTAGTATTTTCAATGGCTATCAACGATTTCCAACGGCAATATGGACATTGTTTTCAAACGTTATTTACTGTTGGTAGCCGTTGGGAACAATCTGTTGTGTCCAGTAGAAGCCGTTGGAAGTCGTGAACACTATTCCAACGGCTTTCAACGGCCGTCAATGGCTAATAGCCATTGGAATAGCCATATGATCTTGTAGTGTAAGACTTGCTTATGTATAATTTGTTTAACATTAATAATATTAATCTCCAAAAAAAATACTAATTCACCACAAATTGTTAGGAAGGTGGTAATTTTATATATCTAAATAAATTGTAATATATCATATAATCATGTCAATATCTACCTATATAGGTTTAATATTCATCATGTAAAATTTTGTTTTTGATTCTATTTAAGCTAGCTCAAGATAATGCAAACCTTTGATGGAACATTTTCACATGTATACTCGGACCCATGCACACATAAACTGCTATACATACATACAAAATTTGGTATTTAAAAAAAATGCATGCCTAGGTGATCAAATCTATGGCATCTAGCTACTCATATTAAATGTATCACTACTAGGCAAGTTTTCAGTAGCATTCAATGAATAATATCATTTATGTAAGTTTCATCAATTTTTTATTAGATAAATTCCAGATGGGTCGAAGGAATTGTTGAGCTAACAACCTAAGGAAGAATGAGTGCGTTCTAGCTTTACAATTTGCAGACTCATTTAACTTTCAATGGAGCTATTGCAGACAAGTGCACAAAGAGTGTTTTGTCATTACATGTTGTCAAGATCGAAAAACATTCAAATAAGATCAACAAACTTCTTGTAAGGTCCATCCAGGTAAATCATATCAAGATATATATTTGTTTAATTTTGTATAACATGTGGAAACCCAATGCTTTACAGTCTAAATGGTGATATAATTTATTGCATCATACTGGTGATAAAAACCTTTATTAGCATTAGATCAACCATTTATTAGCATTCAAAAGATAGAGGTATAAAAACCTTGGTTTTCTTATTCCGAGATTTTTACGAATGTGAATTTATTTATGTGCGTAGGTTGTTCTACTCCTATATTTATTGCATTTGATCTAAATGACAGCTAAGTGATCGATAGTGTTATATTGAAAGTTTTTCTTTTATAATCCATCTTCCTCTCAAAATCAATTTCTTCAAAAATCTAGCTTAAACCTATTCTTTCTTAGGGATAAGTTTGCAATCTTAAATATTGCTGGAAATCATCCATGTTTTTTGCTTGCCTTTATAATTACCCCACTCAATCACCATCGTCTTTCAAATTACAATGTAACCTACTTATGTTCAGTCCATAACAGATGTGAAGATCAATAGTGTCAACTAAGGATTCTAGATCGATAACGTTCATGATATTTGAGGATTGATTTCGCAACTATATCATTGGGTTTGTATACCCATCATACCACCGTTTAATCATGCGCATATATATATATATATATATATATATATATATATATATATATATATATATATATATATATATATATATGAGGAGCATTCAATGACACCTCAAACAGTGAGCATTCCATTTTTCTCCTAATATAAACAAAGCATTTATATTAAAATAAGTGAGTGGTGAGGTGAGAGAATGAGTGCAGGGAGAGAAAAACATGATATGTGGTGGAAATCAGGGTGTATTTAGGGATGCTGCACTATTTGGGGTGCCACTGAACGCTCGTCCATATATATATATATATATATATATATATATATATATATATATATAGTTTTATTATTATTTTTAACATGTAACTAAACGTTATTAATTAGTTAAATTTCAAAACAAAGTCAATTTTTAGGTTTCTGTAAGTTAATTTATTATTTAATAATAGATCGCAAACGTGTTGAAGTAACGTTACAGGAAATTATTTTAGGAGATGACATTTTTATTTCTATGATGTAACTTATATAGAATAAATGAATAGATATTCAGTCACTATAGTGGAATGACTGTTGACACCACATTATGTTTATTTATACATAACTAATCATGTTTGTGTCATGGGTTCAAATCGTATCCTCCTCAGTTGTAGAGTCCCCACCATAAACGTCTAAATACGTGTAATTCTAGCAAAGTACTTAAAAAACATGCATACATTTAGTATTTTCCTTAGGTCATATTTATCCTTTTTTATGCATTAAGACTAGAGATGCTTAGAAATCACATCCCATAATTATGTTATCTTTTTAGTCACCACATATAGTATCTTGCACTCCATGTGGTAACATTCATCTTATCCAACTCTGCAAACGGACCAAATTAATGTATGACCACTAATTACTCTAAAGGTCATAGTGGTGTTAAGATATTTTATTTTTTTAAAATAATTGTTATGTGGATATTTTATTACTATATCAACAGATTATCCCCTCCTCATGTACCTGAGATTAAATTTAACCACAATACAAAAATTTATCACACAAGCTTTGGATTGTGCTTTTGTGAAGTATCATCATCATGCACCAAATAAAGGAACAATAATGTTAATTTTGTTATAATTGTGGTACTGAACAAAAATAAATGTGTTGTATTTTTTGGTGTAATAACTAATAGGACATTTTTTGTGACTATCCGGTGAAGCCCATGTAATTCTTGGAATGAAATCACAGTTTTTTCCAAAGTTTTTATTCCAAGTTCAAGGGAGTTCGATAGCAGCATAATCAAGTGCAAAATTTGGCCACCACAAAGAGGTAAGACTGCTAAATTCGAGGAATATGCTTTCTTTACTTTACAGCGATAGGATCACATATTTGTATATGGCATGCGTTCTTTGCAAGTTAACATATATTTTTTAACTGATCAGTCTACTGTTTTTCTGATTCTTTTAGATGTTTGGCAACAGTTCATGAGTGTGTATAATACTACTCTAACTTCCAAGTAAACTCATATTCATTTTCGTATCTGTTTTTTTTAGCTAAAATGAGATTATTGTAATGTTTCTTGAATGATTTTCTATCAAGTCTTTAGTGCTAAAATATTGAAATATTGAGCAAAGGAACTTTCAGTTGTATATATGTTTTATTCATAAGCAACCACGTAGAAATACTTCAATTTGATTGGCATCGGTTTTAGCCTAGACATTTCAACGTTAAAGTAGCATCTGCATAACGAAAGAGAAATGGGAACGTCAATTCGTTGATGATGTCTATAAGTTGTTCGCCATTTCTTACATATATATACAAGTAACTAAACCAAATAATAACGTGCTTGACAGTGTTTAGTGGTGAAATTTGATTATCGCCATTAATTTATATTTTTGCTCAATTTTCATTATATAATGGTTGACTTCGAGACTGTCAAAAATTGCAAGAAACATCAAGGAGCATTATTGATAATTTGATATGGTAAATACTGATTATTTTTCTATTACACTATCATATTATAATATTTCTATCTAAATACTATTATATATGTACATATATCTATAAGGATGTTGCCTTCAAACTTGTTATGTGCTTTTGATTAAGATATCAAACATGATCTTACATAATGTTAAAATTACAAAGATCATATTATGGAAATTTATTAATTTGAGATAACAAATGGAAAAATGTTAACCTGCCATTGCAATTGAAACTTCTCAAATTTTAGATTGTTTACCAGACAATTGAATTACATATGTGCTACCTACGGCAAAATTATGGTTAGATGAGATAGTCATGTTTCGATAAATAAAATTTTCTGATCTATTTAAATTAGATTTACAAAAAGTCTTCGGGTTTCACTGTACGTTCCTCAGGGGCTTCAATCCCTTGCTTGAGTTGCTCAATATTGTGCATAACTCTGCCCGCAATAGGAGGATCAATCGAAGGAAATTCAATTTCTGGATACTTTTGAAAGTTATCAAAGTACGCCGATAAGAGAGCACATTCGTCAGATTTCAGCATACCTTTGAAAAATAGGATTTCAAAAATGAATAGACACTATTTTTGCCATCATAAATTATGTGCTTGGCATTAGAAAGCGCATTCTGAACCATGGAAAGTTGGTCATCTTTCTGTTTTAGCCTTTCAGTATGGTTAGCAACCATTTTGACCTTCTCGTCTTCAAGTTTCTGTTTAGAAAACTCAAAGGCCAGGAATTGATCATTCAAATAGTGCTTAGGTTTTCTGTCGTTCTCAAGCTCTAACTCAGCCTTCTCAAGAGATGTCTTTAGTTCCGTGGACTCTTTCTTATGCTTCTTCATAAGAGCCTTATCTTTAGATTCCAAGGCAATCCTCTCTTCTTTAAGTTTCGCGACCTCAGAAGAAGGCGCAGTAGTCATCTCTTGAAGAGAGAACCAGTTCTTAGTTATTCGAAAAGGAAAAAGCAAGATCGGTGTTTACATAAGGACAAAAGGCTAAAGAAATTAGATGAAACAAAACTATACCAAAAGATGGTGCTTAACAAGAGACTGTCGAAAATTCATCAAGTATGAAAATGAGCAGGGCAGCGAAATGTTGATAATATCTTTGGTAGAAAGAGCAAATTTAACGTTCTCATCAAATTCTTGAGTTTGTAAAGAAAGCCTTGGAAGACTAGCATGTTGAGGGGATGGGAGAGGAGTTAGCTCATGTCCCGTCAAATCTGGAGCTCCTGGAGGATCAGATGCCAAAAGACCAACAACAAAAATCACTCTCTGTGGTTGTTGTTTAGGAGGAACTAACGTTAGGAGCAATACCAGCAGAAAAGGCAGCAGAATCTGGAGTATGTTGCCCAGCGGGCATAACAGCAAGGTCTTTGCAAAGAGAGGAATGGGTTGAGGGTTCATCCTTATGCCTCTTGGAAGCTGATTCATCAACAAATATTTGAAGCTTTCTTTTAGCTACGGTATTAGGTCGAGCAAGAGCGTCCATAGTAGATACCCCAGCAGAAGCTTCAGTGACTAATCGAAGCAACGACGACAGGAAGGTAAAGTTAGATAAAATGAACGTGGAATAAAAAAATGAAATTGCTTAAGAAATAACAACTTTGCCTAAAACGCCTGGAAATTACCAACTATAACAACATGCCCTTTTCGATCGCTTCGAGTCGATAATTAAATCAACTCAAACCGTTCGAAATAGCAGATTATTAATTGCTATGGCATTAAAAATAAATCATCACAGTATCACAGACATAGAAACACAGAATATCTCACAGCCGAAGTGAAATTTATACACTAATACAAAATTTTCATTTACATATCAGAGTATAAAATAATATAGATACAACAGAAGAATAAATATAGACGCTTACATGAAGAAATAAATAAACTGAAAACCAAGGATACATAACTAGACTCCAAAAATATTTTTCCTCCAAATGTAATAAATAATAAGCTTATACACTTTAAAACGTTGTATAAGGTACGTATCTCAGATTATTTTCCATGGGGTCAAGGGTGTGAACATATCAGAACCCAAGGTTAGATGCTTAGCACCAGAAAAATGGAGGGGTGGTTGCCCTAAATCTTTTGTCCCGAAGGAAGAAGGGCATGCTTGCGAAGGTTGTCCAGAGTTAGCAAAAGGGATCACTTACTTAATCTCTCAGAAGCCATGTAAATGGCATTGACGATCACTTACTTCTTCTTAGGAGTAGAAGCTGAACATAAATGAAGATTAAACGAAGCATATAAATAACACAAAAAGTCTAAAAAAGAATCAAAATCTCACCATGGCTAGCAAAAGTACCCGAAATACACGGGAGGCATCTAACATAGAAAAACTGTATTTCCCAGTCGTTAGACTTGTTGATGCCTTCCTCGATAAACTTCTTTGAATGATTCGCATGAAAGATACACGAATCCGCTCCTTTAGCCACAGAAAGTCGTAGCAAGTGACGAAGAATACGAGAACTAAGGGGAGCTTGACCTGACTGAAGAGCTAACAACTCAAGACCTAGAAGATAGGTGTATGTATTCGGAGTCAGTTGAATTGGAGTAGCCCGCAAGTGTTGCAACAACCTAGAGATAAAGTATGGGAAAGGGAAGAAGCCGCCATGCCAAATGTAGATGGTTGAGTACACAAAGAACCCTTCTGGTGGATTCTGAATGGTGTCATTTTCGTAGGCAGGAGTGGCATCTATCCTAATCATACCAAAGTTTTCAAGAATTGTTGTTACTTCATCCTGAGTTCTAATGAGAGCATGTTGTGGGATGTTTTCCTTCTTTAGTTTAGGGGTAGAAGAACTGCCTGGATTCAATTCACCAACACTTTGATTCTTAGACATGATGTTTCTAGGTGATGTTATTCCATGAAACACATTAGCACAATGATTTAATGGTAAACAATTTGCTTAGGGTTAACATGGACCTTTTTCAAGTTTTAGATTATCTAACTCATTGTCATTAGTCATCCAAATTTTTCATAAGAAAGTGAAACGTGCCATGAGTCGTTAAAAGTACTTCATACAAAATCATGTAGTGTACACATGCTCGAAAACGGCTAAGTTATTCGTATCGTTTGCATTAATGGTAATGACATCAAAACCAGGTTTTTTTTTACCGATACCAAAAATTTAGCCGACACCAAGGAAGTTTAAAAGCCTTGTACCGATGAGATCAAAATCAAAAATACTTCAGTATCGGTAATGGCCTAACCGATTTCAAAGTTTAAAGTTTAACCGATACCGAGGCAGAAGAAAACATAGCTTTTGGTATCGATTATGCACTGTTTCGATACCAATTAAGCCGGAACCAAAAGCAAGCACAAATCTAAGTATTGGTAAAGCCAAAACTAAAGGGAACCGATAACAATTGATCTTGAGTTCGTCGATACCAAACGGAAAATCCATCCTCATAATAAAAAGTTAGAGTTCCTCGTAGGAAAAAAATTCATTCCAAACCCCGAGAAGCATATAAATTCAGTATATCGAGAAGGGTAAATGATATGATGGATCCTGATAATCCACTAGTAATGTTTATTTAAGTTAACTTCTGCTTATTCAATTTCATCTTAATGAGAAATCAAAGGCTATTTAATCGTGATTGAATCCGCAGTCAAACCTAGGGGAAAATGATTTTCGAACTTTAACCTAAATTGATTTGTAAAATGATTAAATACTAACAGAGAAAGGATGGGATCTGTAGTTTTGAAAAGTTTATAAAGTCTCAAAGAACAGTAATTTTTTTGAGTATGATTTCTTGTAGAAGAGGAAACAAGGAAAGAAGAAGATAATTTATACTAAAAAGCACTCCACATCGTAACCATACACATAATCACAAAACAATGGTCCAGATCAATTGAGGAAGTCCAAAAGGAGGGAGTCATGTACTTTCAAGACAGTGCAGAGCGGAAGCCAAAGTTTTTGACTTGGAAAGTCAAAAATACCCCTTTATTAGGGGGAAAATATTACTACCATATTCTGATACTGGCACAAAGTAAAGATGAAGGGGTATTAGGATGAAGCCAACATCAGAATAGAGGCTTGGGAAGCCTTCGGTCGATACCGGAAGCAAAAGACTAGGATGATAAGTTGACATCGAAAGCAAGAAGGTTAGAGAATGGTTCACATGCTATCGGTACCGACATCAGGAGCAAAAGCTTGATACCGATACAAAGAAGAAGTATCAATAAATGCACAGTGCCGATACCAACTTACAATAGGCAATTACCTCGGTACGGTACCGAACAAAGAAGACATAAGCTCGAAGGCAGCAAGTGCGGAACTACACGTCTAAAGCAAGGAACATGCAATTCGCCACCAAATATAAAGCATGAGACCAATTTGGGTGCGAGCAAGGTGCTATCAATATCAATATATTTGGTATCGATACCATTACCAAAAGCCACATCGAAGTCACAAAGGAAGAAACATGGGCATGACGCCCAGAAGTAGAAGAAGCGGTATCGCAGCCGACACCGAGAGCCCTTGAATTAAGCCAACTCCAAGGGTTCACCTCCAGATATGATATTTTCCTAAAGAAGGATGAAACCGACACACTACAACAAAATGACCCTATTACAACGGTGAAAAACAGTTGTAAAAGACCTTTTACAACGGTGAGGCAACTGTCGTCTATTAAGAAGTTGTAATAGAGCAAAATATTTTACAACTGTTTTGCACCGTTGTGAAATGTATATTTTACAACTGTTTTCCACCGTTGTAATAAAAGCTATTACAACTTTTTTGCACCGTTGTAGTAAAAGCTATTACAACTGTTATGCACCGTTGTGACTGTTGAATATCACAATATGATTTTTGTTTGATTATATATTACATCTCATATAGAAATAAATATTTATACTGAATAAAATGTTATTGCATAGAATTTGATACTCAGACGATTATTTTATTCAATTGAATAATTTATTTCAATATTAGAAATAGTACAACTTTCTGACCTCATTATTATACAACTTACTACTACATAATACATTCAATCACATATACATTCCTCACCATAGACTAATTACTCAGTACACTCAATTACATATGCACTTCCATATAAATATACATACACACTGTGCACACACCGAGTTTTTATATGCTTCAACATCCTGTCTAATCGCCTGTATACCAACCACAAAATTTCTCATAGTAAACTAAAACAAAAACATATTTAATTCAAATAAGGATGAAAAATCTAACTGTGTATTATGTGATACATTAATGCCAATATCCCATACTAAGCATAAACCAACAAAATTTTAAAAAAACATGATATCACAGGTCACCTGGTTAGGTTTTTTGCCAAAGAAGAATCGCCATCGACCCCCTGCTCCAGTTTTCGACATGCGAATGAAATCAGTTTGCTTTCTTAACTTTCTTCTCTGATTTCAGAAATGATAACGTTTGCATTCCTAAATATACATGCCAAGTATAAGTTAGAAGAGTGTATTGTAAACGTATCAAACATTTAAGAAAAAGACAAAATCAAGTATAAGAGAAAATGATACTCACGAACACATTCAAACCAGGGAGAAGATCTTGAAATGTTACTTCAGTTTTATATGCCGAATCCAAAATGGATTGTATTTTATCTCTTCCGCATGCAATTTTTCCAGATAAAACACGAAATTCAAATCAAGATCAACCATTGCAGACTATATACATGTGTTAGCAGCATCATGGTTAGCTTTGGAAGGTGTCGTTTTTAAATTGCACATGCATACATGTTCAACACGATAAACTGACGTAAGGGCGGAGCCACGGCAGGGGCAAAGCCCCGCCGCGGACGAAGTTGAGTAAGAAACACATACGCATTTCAAGTGAACAATTCTAGAAATAACATACCAATCTTTATATCTTATATCTGTATGACTTTTGTAGATAGTACTGATACATTTTGAGGTATAATGATTGTTCTGATTAATAAACAATTCTAGAAAATTATTAAAGCAATACTTATATATACTGACATCGCAAGAAACTTACATATATAGTTTCTTATAGTAACTTATGGGCCAAATAAGATTACTTTATAAACATGTATGACCGTTATAACCAAATAAAAAAACCAGATAAACAAAAGTAAATAAATTAACTGCTTCATCTATTGATAATTGTGGGCGTATATTATAAAGGAGAAAGTAATTAACAATGCCTTGAGAGATAATAAAGTCGAAATAATTTTAACATGTTCCCTAAAAGCTAAATGTTGAAGTTACACAAGGTTAAAAATATATCAATCCTTTGTTCTATTTAATCAATGTTTTATGGTTTAGAGTGCATACTGTCGTAGCATTTTATCAAAGTTTTATGGTTTTGAGTGCATACTGTTGTAGCATTTGATCATGTGCCCTTATTAAGGATAAATACTTTATCAAACGGAATTAAATTGAGAATAGTGTAGGAAATGCAGACACGAGGCTATATCCAATAACTGATGGATGAGTCATGTTGGGTTCACTTAGCAGAACTGGACTTGTTCTGCTCACATTTCTTTTTCTTTGTAAACGTTTTTTTATATATATTACAGAGTTGACTTGCAGAGGTGCATGCATCAGCTGCTTTTGAACCATTATAACATTCGAACTGGTGAAGACATTATTATTAATTATATATCTGTAATATATCCACGCGTGGTTCTAATCAATCATGAATATATACTATAGATATAAAAGTCTTCGGTTAACTGATAATGACATTTTGTTTCATGTTGCCATTTTTTTTTCATTTTGAGTGCTATACAAATTGACTTGAAGCAAGCGTATTTCGATGACCATTAACTGTTTTCTGTACGTATAATTAAACCGAGAGTGACGCAACGAAAACTCAACAAGTACAACTCATAAAATATATCTCACACTTAATTAGAGTTAATAATAGGATCACCAATGGAGACGTATTAGGTCTCTGGATTAGGAAATGCAAGAAAACACCAAGCCCAACAGTCCTTTTTCCCTTTAAATATTCAAAGTAAAATTCAACTATCAACTCGATATTCTGAATTGGTTTGGAACCTGAGTGTTGAATTAATCAGTGCTATCATAAGAAGACTAAATAAAACAATGCCCTTATTAAGTGCCCTTATTAAGGGCGTTAATTTAGCAAAACCTTATTAAGGGCACTAAATAAACCTTCCAAAACTAACCATTGCAGACTATATACATGTTTTATACAGAGTAAGCGTAACCATGATGCTACCATATGGTCACCTCGCTACCAAGTTGGTTACGTTGTCTTGAAAATGAAAGCTATGAAAGTGAAAACTTTACAATTTGGAGTAGCCTCTCCTTCCAATTCATATATATATTGAGTTTTCTGCTATCCCAAATATTACCAAATCATAATCCACCATAGCAGATCTACGAATACGATATAAACTATTTCATAATAGTCTAAAATTTGTAAAGCACCACCTCGTTTACCTTTACAAAAGTTTTTAAAACGATTTGTGTATAGTTTACAAAAACCAAGTTTTACAGCAAGTGACCCTATAATTCATTAACTTACACCGTGTTGAAGCAGACGGATGGGATGTGAACTGAAATACTGTAACCTATGCTTATCAGTTTTGGAAGATAAATTGCACTCAGTCAAAATGCGCATATTTCATATTTAGAACGTGAATTATATTCCAATGTGTAACCAAAACATACAAAAGTATGAGATGCAACAATTCTAGGGTATTGTTAAGACAACTGCATTGTCCTACACAAGTTCACCTACCGTAACAACTCATATGCTTCCAAACAAAAAGGCAGCAACATGTACAGAACAACAGTTTCAAAAGTAATATTACTCTATGAAACATGTTTACGGAGACAGTGATAACTGGCCATGGGAAACAATTGAGTATATAGTTTGTAGATCTTAAATTTGAAGAAATAATTAACATGCGTACCTTTCAATCTATATTATTAATAACATGTGTGCGATAGGAAGTCATTTGCAATGTAAAAAATTGGTAAGTCCATTCCACAAATAATTAAGCCAAGGATGTTGTTTGTGAAGGAAAATTCATTTCTTTTAGTTTCTAACGAGGAAATCTTGAGGCTGTATAATTTTGAAATTCATTTGATGATGCATACTCAGTAACCAAGGATCTTTCAGCAGTGCCAGAATTTCAATATTAGATAGGATAAGCCTTCTCAATACTAGATAAGAACTGATATAAACTAAATAAGGGGCAATTCATATACAATTCTAACCAAAAACAAAACTAACCTTTCAAAACCTCTTTAGGTGAAGTGGAAACGGCAAGAGGCATCGAGCGGTGAGGATAAGGGGCGACAACAAGGCATCATCTGAGAACTTAGGACTGTCTCCGACCAACGCGAGGAGTAGAAAATAAGCTGGAACCCTAATTATCAGATTCACAAAAACCCTGATTATTATCATTCGCGCGTGATCTATGTTTGAAGCAATCGATAAGCCATTGAAATTACCTGATTTTGAATGCTTTTGGGATAAAATGGAGGAAGAAGGTGAAAGCAAATCTAGACGTAGATGGCAATTCCAGGCAAAACGGTAGATGATCGGAGGTAGGTGAAAGCAAATCAAATCATGGATCTGCTCCATCGCCATCAAATCACTGAATTAGCGGATCGACAGTAGCAATTGCCGTTTGTTGAGGCGTAAGTTTTTTTTAGGAAGAAATTTGGGGACCGATTTTGACATACGGTAGAGAACAGGAGAGGTCGGCCCACGGAATGCACTAGAAATACAAGACGCAATTATTTTGGAGCTAAAATTTCGGTTTTACCGCCTTTCATCGTTTTACGTTAATACAGACGACCACTTTTCACCCATTTTGCATAAAAATGTTCTCTTTTCTACCAAAAAATTAAGAATATTACTAACCATTTAAAGTTAATTACTGGTACATGTTACTGATTATTTATTATTAAATATTTTACATGTTACTGATTATTTACTATTAAATATTCAACAGTAAATATTAAAAAATAACTGTTATTTACTAATTATCTAATAGCTATTAATAATAATTAGCATTAATTTATAAAACGATTACTGAATATTAATTATTTATTATTCTTAAATGTTAATATTACTAACTATTGAATGTTTGTTTATTTTAAAATAAAAAACAAGTAAGATATACCGTGACATGTGCTAATTCGTTGCAATTCAATGATGGAAAACTCGTTGTAATTCAATGATGCAAAATTCCGTCACAAAAAACAGTGTCACTAAATTCAGTAATTCTGGAATATGTATTAATAAACTGCTGAAATAGTTAATACCAAATCAAATATTACTTATTAATAATAGTTATTAATTAACTTTTACTAATTTCTACTTAATTAATTATAATCGAGAGTAATACTTATTAAAAGCTCATGTTATTATTAATTAATAAGTAGTTAACATATATTAACTATTAAAAATAAATTACTACTTATTAATTATTTAATAATAATTGGTAAATATTATTGATTCCCAAGTTTATTATTAATTAGTATTATTATATATTAATATAATTATTAAATATAGATATTATAAACATGAAGTCTGTAATAAGCATCTATTACAACTAATAAAATGGAATGTTGTGATATTTTTTTTATTACAACTTTAGAAAGCTCACAGTTGTAAAAAAACGTTTATTACAACTGTGCTTTCTGCACAGTTGTAAAAAACCATTTATTACAACTGTGATTTTTTTATAGTTGTAAAATTAAAGTTGTAATATGGTGTTTTTGTTGTAGTAACACCAGGAGATTATCGACGAAATGAAGCAGAGCCAATACCAAAACCCTGAAGCGGGTCGATACCAGAGACATGGAGCGGGAGTAAGCTTCCCACATAATTGCTACAAGAGGGAGGGGGTCCAAATCCTCTATAAAAAAGACCCCAAAGGTCACATTTTAGGGGACTTTTCTCATTCCAAAATATTGTATCAATTTCTTAGAGAGAAAGCCCTAATATGTAAATCAACTTCGGGATTTTACTTATAATCGTCCATGTACTTAAGCAAATGATCAATAAAGTGAGAATTAACACTTATCATCTATTTCACTTATTTCCTTCTTGTTATTCCACGACAAAGCCTTCTACTTTGGCATAATTACTGAAATAACACTTCTTAAACCATTTAGCTTTCTAACTTGTGTCGAGTTTATGAAACTCTTATCCTAAGGTTACTCTTTATTAGTCTCGTAAGCGTTATACTCACCTTTTGAAGGAAGAGTAACTAATCTTCGGGCTTAAGACTTTGATATCTATAGAAAACGGTGAACTAACACAAGCTTGTAGGAAATAAATAATCCCTAGGTTCCCCTAGGTCTATATCCATACCCCTTATTCCGGTGTTGACGAAAACTAACGTTAATATTACACATTCAATGGTTCTATAGTGGCCTCATAAATAGGCATTCTATGGTTATTCTATGTTTCTATGGTGGCCTCGTATATAGGTGTTCTATGATTATTATATAGCTATGATTTCTATGACAAAATCTATGGAAGCCCTAATAAAAGGGATTTTTGCCAAGTAGCATTTGTTTGTTGGGGATC
This sequence comes from Allium sativum, assembly GCA_030737875.1. Lineage (NCBI taxonomy): Eukaryota > Viridiplantae > Streptophyta > Magnoliopsida > Asparagales > Amaryllidaceae > Allium > Allium sativum. The sequence continues at coordinate 878,820,444 of CM060918.1, read as the reverse complement.
CATACCAAGTAGCATTCCCTTTACAATAGACAATATCACATTAGGGAGGAGGCTAAGGCACACTTACGCTGAGCTAGGTAGTAAGATGGTCCAAATAGAGGTGGGTGCGGGTGTTTTCCTATGGTACAATGTGCGTGCATTGAACCAATTGTGGAAGATAAGACACTTCTACACCTATGGTGATGCTATGGCTTTTTGTTGACATGAACTGGTTTAATAAGCTCAATACCCATTGTGGGCATAGGTTATCCCTCTATAGTTTATTAGCAGCTGATCAATGGGTAGTATTGGAAAAATTGTAATAATTATATCATGTTCTGTAATTGTAAAAGTGAAAACAATCGAACTCTATCGAATGAGATGACAATCGACCTTACTTGTAGTTGTAATACTTCATTCGTACATGTTTACCTTATAGTTATGCATAGACACTTACCCTATATGATAATAAAACTATTATTTTGTTTACTTCCTTTACTTATCAATCATGCTAGTGATTATACAGCTCACCGGATTTTATATCTGACCTACTTTCCTTTCTTCTTCCCCATAGACTCATAGGATGGGAGTGCTAAATGTGGATGCATAGCAAACTTCTCTTGGAAGCTTATCTTCGTATAAGATGTGTTCTTATTTCTATTCGTACCTTATTCCATGATTTGGTCATGTTGATGACTTATTGAGGGACATTTCTAGTTGTACTCTGATTTTATGATTTAGATTTATTTTCTTTTCATGAGACATATGGTATTGTCATTTTGAGATGGTTTGTTTTTGAAATGAATGTAATGTCACTCTTTAAAATTATTTTCCGTTATGCTTAATTATTTATGTTTTGTGAATCTTTTTCTTTGTGATGTATATCTCTATACCTATACACTTCACATTTCTTAGCAGGACCTTACCTTGGGGAACGAAGGGGTGTGAGGTGTTTCAATTGGTATCAGAGCCTAAGGTTACAGGATCACTAAAAATTTTGTTTTAAAAGAAAATACTTTTCAAGAGAACATATTTTTCAAACCAAAATTTGTTTTTGAAAGGCCCTTAATCTTCCTGAGGGTGTCCTGATTCCTGGTTGGTTTCGTAGATACTTAGAAGCTACGGCACAACCCGACGAACAAGAGCATGCACGAGTTCTGAATCCGCTACAGTGGTTCCTTCTAATTAACCAGCAGTTATCGACTTCTCTACGCTTTATTAGGATTTCACAAATTTAGGCGGCAGGACTTTCTCAGGCACTAAATGTAACGATCTGTATTTTACGTATCGATCGGTCGTAAAATAATTATATTTAATTCTCTAGTCGTACCATTCTCAGATTTTGATATGTTGTTCATGGGGATGTGAGACATGCCCATGATTTTTATCGAATTCAAGTATGACCATTTTGCCTTTATGTTTACTGTTTGGGCTATACTTTTTATAGGGATCGAATCAAGTATTGATATCGGTCTCATTGGGCTCTAATGGTGGTTCATGATTACGTAGAGTGGTTACATGAAGCATTTGGTTCAGCGGTTTGGGATGAATCGCTATTTTAAGTTTTAGCTTTTGTTAGGCAAACTAGTCAGCAGCTAATGGTTTGATTAGCCAAGCCCATTAAACTAATGACCTGCATATATAAATAGGGGGACTTGGGGAGAGAGCCAGGGTTACTCTCTTCATTCTAAACTTTAGCTTGGGCAACTGTGATTCTCCGGTCCAACATAAAGCCATAATTCTCCATTTTCTTCATTCGTATTCATAGTAGCTTGCATTTAGACGTAAATCATCATCAAGGGAAGTTAGATCACATCAGATTGCATCAAATCAAAAGGTTTTTAGCGCTATCCAGATCTGATCTCATCGGATTTACATTGGATTGAGAATTAGGTGAGTGGTAGATATCCCTCACATAGAAGCAGAGGGTTATTTGGTTAGATTTATATTAATTTCATTCATATATGTTATAATCACTTTAGATCTGATCATATATGTTTAATTCTGATTTAGAAACTATAGGAAAACCTAATTTGATCATATTAACTGGATAATTGATATATTAATCATGCTTATGCATATGTTCAGATTCAAATCATCTTAGATCATATGTTTATGATATGTTTATGCCATAATTGTGAATTGTTCATGTTTGTATGTTCAGTGCTATTTGAATTGATGTTTGTTTGATTGAATTTTAAGTTGTTTGTTAAAGTTGGTTGTCGTAGATCTTAGGATTGAAGAACATAGCAAATCGGAGGTTTAAGTGATTGGATTCAGACAAAACTTGGCGGAGGTGCTCAAGCAGACGTGGGATTGGAGTACGTAAATTTTCATGTCATGTGGAGCTAAGTACATAGGTCGTTACCGACCTATGATGGGTCGACAACGACCCATGTGGGTTGATCAAGTGATGTTAGTTTTTGGTGGCGTAGCTTCGTGTTGATAAATTGGGGCTTCCTATAAGATATCAAGTCATTCAGGGTTGATTTGAGATGGATCGAAGGTAGATGTTACGAGATATGGATAAGCCGACAGAAATTTCTATTGGAACGTCAAAATGATTGGAGAATGGATTTGAAGGATATGCTCGAGGCAAAGATGGATAGTGTCCAACTACTTAGCCAAAATGGCTAAGTAGATGGGTCGGCACCGACCCATGGGGCAAGACCTGGTGATGGTGAATTTTTAGGAGCTTGATTGTTTTGGTTTCTGGAAGTTGCTGAAAAAGTTTCTATTGAAATGGACTTCATATGATCGATGTGCAACTCCATGTTGGACGGTGCTTCGATTGTGAACTCACGTAAGAATTGTCGGAGTCGGAATGATGTGATACTAGTCGTGATTCGATATACGATCCAGTAGGATGATGGATTGACAGGATGGGAGTCAATCATGAAAGATAATAGAATGATTCGAGAATGGATTGAGTCGCCGAGATGAAAGTCTTAACAGATTTCATGTGTCAAGGAGTCGTTGGTAATTGAAGTGTTCTAGCGGACTTAAAGCAGGGGTATTATGGGGACGCCCGCTAAGATCGGATTTGAGAGATCGTGCACCATAGGCAATCTTGATAGCCTAGTTGTTGAGATTGGAGAATGACAAACATACAAGTCACGATGGCATATGGTAATTTGGCTTGAACCGAGGATTTACATTAGCCCTTTTGATCATTGAAAGCAAGTTCGATTATCGATGGATTTAAGGATGTAGTCTGTGATAGCTAGGATATTGGATGCTATGCATGTTATGGTTTATTATGTATTTTCTTCTCTACTTTCTCTGAGTAGGCTATCATAGTAGAATGTCGAAGAGGAGTGGGATTCGAGATGTTCCTTTCCTATTCTATAATGGCACGTAATGGGTTATTTTTACATGTTAACTTGTTGATTACTGGGTAGATCGGATGGTTGATTCGCCTTTACTCATATTATCCTATATAACTGTTATTATCTATTTTATCGTTCACTAAGCCTCTTGTCTGACTCAAGGTTTTATGTTTCTATCTTATTATCTTAGGTTGTTCATCAATGTTGTTGATGGGCAGACTGAGTAGCAAGTTGCAAGTTTGGTGTCGTTGATGTTGTACGATGATGAGTAGGAGGATGACATACTATTACTAACTATTTAGTATTTTCTTCTCTATTTTTTGATGTATGTTGATGTAATTGAGACTTTGAAGGATGTAGTGAGGCATATTGTATTCATAGATTCACATACTGAGATGTATTGTACTTGAGATTCTATGGTTTATGAAGATTTAATTTTCTGTTCAGTTATGCTTCACAACTATATCCTATTGTATATTTTTATTATATATTATCCATGCACGACAGATTCATTGCGAGTTTTTTGTCATCTCGATGTAGGAGGTATGGGGGCGGTCATCACATTTGGTATCAAAGCTTTGGTTAATCGACTTTACCCAAAGTTCGCGAACGTTAACACGTATGAGAGGCGTATTTGTAATTTTATTTTGATGGTTACTATATTATATACATATATAGTATAGTTAAGTAGGTTAGTAAGCACTTGAACACCAATGCGTCCTTCTCTAATGTGAATTGACTCCCGTTTCATAGTAGGATGAGTAAACGAACTTCGAGACACACTGTTAGGAATGAGCATACGAATGGAGGGGTAGGCAATGATAGCCCGTCGAGAGCTGCAACTGCTATTCCCGATTACCCTGCTATGTTCAAGGCCATGATGGCGGCGATGAGGAGGAGGATGCCCACTCCATGAGCGACAGTAGATGGTGGTGTTCTTATGCAGTCACATAAGGCGGTGGATTTCGCCAAGCTGTGCAATGATTATACTTCTCTGGGTGGCAAGGCATTTAATGGGATAGAACCAGCGGTTGAAGTTCAGAATTGGATGGATACTTTTGTTCAGATTTTCGGAGATTTGGGAATTGATGATGCAACTAAGAGGAGGCTTGCATCGAGGTAGTTGCAAGGTCAAGCGATAGACTGGTGGAACTCTATAACTCTCGAAACTCTGGAGGACTAGATAACTTGGGATCAATTCAGAACTAAGTTTGAGGAGAAGTTCATTTCTACGATCTAAAAGTCGATACTCTTTAAGAAGTTTGTTGAGTTGAAGCAAGGCAGAAGGCCTATTCTGAATATGTGATTGAAATCGAAGCATTATCGAAGTATGCTCGTTCGTAAATTGAGACTCTTTATCAAAAGAATGAGAAGTTTATTATGGGTTTGGACGAGAGTCTTAGGAAGCAATTATCACCAGATTGATGACTCTTTTGAGAAGTTATTTGAGAAGGCTTTAAGGAAAGAGAGTTAATGGCGAGATTACGTGTTATTATTGTCAGCAGAAGGGCCATCTTTCCAAAGATTGTAGGAATGCTAAAGTGGAAAAGAAGTGCTTTAACTGTGATAAGCCCAGACATATGAAGAAGAATTTTCCTGAGCCACCAAAAGATATACAAGTTGCGAGAGCGCATGCTTTGGATGTTGTGTTGTCTTCCTCGTGGGGTCAACTGTTGAGGAAAAAGGGAAGAGTGTTGTTGTGTAAGGTACGCTTTTTATCAGAGATGTTTCAGTTCGAGTTTTGTTTGATACTGGAGCATTGTATTCTTTAATCTGTATTGAGCTTGTTCGCAAGTTAGATTTAGAACCTGAAATTGTTGATAGACCATTAGTCCTGACTAATCCAAGAGGGGGTTCGTCTAGCCTTTGTATGATTTGTCGTGGTCTAGTTTTATCGAGTCATGGTCGCTCTTTTGTGTGTGATTGTTTTGAACTTCGTTGGGTTTGGGATTATTTTGGGTATGGACTGACTTAAGTAGTATGCGATGTTGTGGATTGTGAGATGCTCGAGGTGATAATCAAGAATATGGAAGGGAGAATGATAGTGATACGTTGTTGACTAGAGGATGGAGTTATGGTTAGCTTTTTATATTCTCTTGTGACTCCACGGGATGGGTTGTCATCTATGCCAATCGTGCGAGAGTTTCTGATGTGTCTGACGAGTTCAAGGGGTTGCCGCCGAATCGAGAGATTGGGTTCAGGATTGATTTAGTGGATGTAGCAAGACCTGTTGTTATTCCTCTTAGGCAGATGGCACCTAAGGAACAACGAGAGTTAGAGGTGCAAGTGAACGATCTTTTGAGTAAGGGATTCATTCAGAGAAGCCTATCCAAAATGGGGTGCACCAGTCGTGTTTGCAACTAAGGCTTATGAATCATTGCGATTGTGTGTGGATTATCGTAGCTTAATTAGATGACCAAGAAGAACAAGTATCCAATTCCGAGGGTAGATGACTTGTTTGATCATATTCATGAAACCAAAGTGCTTTCCCAAATGGATTTGGCAATGGGATTTCAATAGTTGAGAGTGGCTAGGGATAGTATGTCGAAGACTGTGTTTAGAACACCATCCAGTTTTTATGAGTGTCTTGTGATGCCGTTTGGATTGACTAACACATCAGCATATTTTATGGATCTTATGAATCGAGTTTTCAGAGATCAGTTGAGTAAGTTCATGGAGGATTTACTGGTTTACTCCAAGACTGAGGAGGAATACAAGACGCACTTGATTTGTTTTGGAAGTCTTTCATAAACATTAGTTTAGAGCTAAGTTTTCAAAATGTCACTTCTGGAAGGAGGAAGTAAGATTTTTGGGTCATGTCATATAAGGACAAGGAATAGCGATGGATCCCGCTAAGGTGGTAGCAATACAAAATTGGGATAGAACAAAGAATGCGGCGGATGTGAGGAGCTTCCTTGGTTTAGCTGGATATTATCGATGATTTATCAAGGATTTCTCTAAGATAGATGCACCAATAACATGATTAACGAAAAAGAATCAGGTATTCGCGTAGGATGCGAAGTGTGAGAAAGCCTTTGGAATCCTGAAAGAGAGATTGACAAGTGCTCCTGTTTTAACTATTCCAAGTGGAAATGAGGGGATGATAGTGTATACCGATGCATGTGGCATCGGACTTGGAGTAGTGCTAATGAAAAGGATGGAGTTGTAGCTTTTGCGAGTCGACAATTGAAGCCGCACGAAAGGAATTACCCGACTCACGATTTGGAGTTAGTGTCAATAGTATTTTCTCTGAAGAATTGGAGGCATTATCTGTTGGGAGTTAGATTTGAATTGTTCATGGATCTTAAGTCGTTGAAGCATCTCCTAACGATGTTTAGAGTTTTTGGTGTCATATGACTTCGGTATAGCCTATACTCGGGGAAAAGGCAATGAAGTGGCCAATGCGTTAAGTAGAAGACATGCAAATTTAGGAGCCATGTTTACTGAGTGGAAGCATCTCGAGTATTTGGCTGGATATGACTTTAGACCTCATTGTGAACTAGAACCCGATATGTTAGTAAGCTTGTCGATTAAGCCGACTCTCATCAAAAGGATTGGAGAAATCCAAAAACGAGACGATAAGACTTCGGAAATCATTTGAGGGTTAAAGATGAGAGTGGAACCCGAGGGATTTAAGGATTACGAAGTCAGTCGAGATGGTTGGCTTCGTAAAAACAGGCAACTGGTCATTCCTGATTTAGATGGATTAAGGGATGAAGTTTTGAGGAAATGTCATCACTCTAGATTGATGATTCATCTTGGTGGTAATAAATGTATCAAGATATGAAGCAAGTTTACTACTAGGAAGGTATAAAGAGGGATGTCAGCAAATTCATCTCGAAATGTATGAAGTATCAGTTAGTTAAAGCCGAGAAGAAAAAGTTGAGTGGATTGCTACAGCCACTGCAAGTTCCTACGTGGAAATGGGAGCAAGTGTCGATGGATTTCATTGATGGATTGCCTAGGACAAGGACAAGAAATGATAGTATTTGGGTCGTCGTGAATCGTTTGACCAAAAGCGCAAGGTTTATTCCTTTCAGATCTACTTGGATTGCGTCGAAAATGGCTGAGTTATATCTTAAGTGGATAGTTCGATTCCATGGGATTCCGAAGGGTATTGTTAGCGACCGAGATCCGTTATTCACCAGTGGATTCTAGAAGAGCTTGGAAGAAACATTGGGAACCAAGCTTTGTTTGAGTATGACATATCATCCCCAAACAGATGGTCAGACCGAGAGAGTTATTCGAGTATTAGAAGATCTTCTTAGAGCTTGTGTATTAGACTTTGGAGGATCGGGAAGACCATCTGCATTTAGTCGAGTTTGCTTATAATAACAACTGCCGATCGAGCATTGGAATGGCACCGTTTAAGGCATTGTGTGATCGACCGTGTAATTTTCCATCTTGTTGGTTAGAGACTGGAGAGAAGTTCGAACTTGGGCCTGAAATGATAAGAGAGACATCGGATAATATTGAAGTCATTCGGCAACAAATGAAAGCAACCTAAGATCGTCAGAAGAGTTATGCCGATAAGCGACGTAAGGATTTGGAATTCTCAGTTGGAGATTTAATGTTCGTTAAGATTTCAACGCTACAAAGGTTCGCTTTCGAAGGAAAGGAAAGTTAGCACCAAGGTTGGTTGGGCTATTTCCGATTATTGAGCGTATTGTAAAGCTCGCATATAGATTGGATTTACCTGAAAAGATGGTAAATGTTCATAACGTGTTTCATGTATCGTTTCTATGGAAGTTCATGCACGAGTCGAGTGTTGTAGTATCTCCAAATTATCTTGAAGATTTTGATGTCAAGTCTGAAGTTTCCAGGCCTCGTAAGCAGCTTCGCATCGAAGGGAAATGACACGAAGTAGCTTAGGAGGAAGATTGTTAAGCTTTTCAAGGTACAATGAGTAGAGCACGATGACGATTGCACATGGCAAACGGAAGAGAGTATGAGGTCGACCCATCCAGAGCTCTTTGAGTGGTATGTCCCAGATATCGTATCTTACTTATACCATTGTGTCTTGCACTATTAGAAGTTCCGCGTGCTAGGAAAGAATTTTGGATGCATGGATTGTTGGATGCTAGATTGCATGGTAGGTTGGCTACTCATGGTTGATAGGCATGCAGAATACTTTGTTTTCTTCTGCTTATTTGAAATTTCGAGGGAGAAATTCCTAAAGGGGGGAGGGGGAGAGAATGTAACGACCCGTATTTTATGTATCAACCAGTCGTAAAATAATTATATTTTATTCTCAATTAGTTGGATCATTCTCAGATTTTGATATGTTATTCATGGAGATGTGATACATGTCCATGATTTTTGCTGAATTCAAGTATGATCATTTTGCCCTTATGTTTACTCTTTGGGCTATAACCTTTGGTAGGATTGAATCAGGTATCGATATCGGTCTTACTGGATCGGAATGTTGGTTTACGATTCCGTAGAGTGGTCACATGAAGGATTTGGTTTAGCAGTTTGGGACGAATCGCTTTTTAAGTTTCAGCTTGTGTTAGGCAGACTAGTCAGTAGCTAATGGGTTGATTACCCAAGTCTATTAGACTAATGAACTGTAGATATAAATAGGGGGACTTAGGGAGATAACTAGGGTTACTCTCTTTATTCTAAACTTTAGCTTGGGCGATTGTGATTCTCCGGTTCAACCTAAATCCCTAGTTCTCCATTTTGTTAATTCATATCCATAGTAGATTGCATCTAGAAGATAGATCATCATCAAGGGAAGTTAGATCATATCAAATTGCATTAAATCCGAAGATTTTCAGCGTTGTCAAGATCTGATCTCATCGTATTTTCATTAAATCGACAATTAAGTGAGTGATAGATAAGATAATCTCACATTAGGGAGGAAGCTAGGGCACACTTATGTTGAGCTTGGTAGTAAGATGGTCTAAATAGAGGTGGGTGTGGGTGTGTTCCGATGGTACAATGTGCGTGCATTGAGCCAATTGTGTAAGATAAGACACTTCTACACCTATGGTGATGCTATGTCTTTTTGTTGACATAAACTGGTTTGATAAGCCCAAGACCCATTGTGGGCATAGATTATCCCTCTATGGTTTATTAGCAGCCGATCAATGGGTAGTATTGGAAATATTATACTAATTATATCATGTTCTATAATTGTAAAAGTGAAAACAATCGAATTCTATCGAATGAGATGACAATCGACCTTACTTGTAATTGTAATACTTCATTTGTACATGTTTATCTTATAGTTGTGCATAGACACTTATCCTATATGATAAGAACTATTATTTTGTTTATTTCCTTTACTTATCAATTATTCTAGTGATTATACAACTCACGGATTTTATATCTGACCCACTCTCCTTTCTTCTTCCCCGCAGACTCATAGGAAGGGAGAGTTAAATGTGGATTGCTTAGCAGACTTTTCTTGGAAGCTTATCTTCATAGAAGATGTGTTCTTATTTATATTCGTACCTTATTCCATGATTTGGTTGTGCTGATGACTTATTAGGGACATTTCTAGTTGTACTCTGGTTTTATGATTGAGATTTCTTTTCTTTTCATGAGACATATGGTACTGTCGTTTTAAGACAGTTGGTTTTTGAAATAAATGTAATGTCACTTTTTAAAATTAATTTCCGTTGTGTTTAATTATATATGTTCTGTGAATCTTTTCCTTTGTGGTGTATACTTATGTCTCTATACCTATAACACTTCACATTTCTTAGCAGGACCCTACCTTGGGGAAAGAAGGGGTGTGGAGTGTTTCACTTGGTATCAGAGCCAAAGGTTACAAGATCAAAAAAAATTTTATAAAAGAAAATACTTTTTAAGAGAACATATTTTTCAAATCAAAATTTGTTTTTGAAAGGCCCTTAATCTTCCTGAGGGTGTCCTGATTCTAGATTGGTTTCATAGATACTTATAAGTTACGACACAACCCGACAAACAAGAGCATGCGCGAGTTCCAGAATCCGCTGCAGTGGTTCCTTCTAATTAACCAACAGTTATCGACTTCTCTAAGCTTTGTTAGGATTTCACAAATTTTGGCATAGGACTTTCTCAGGCACTAACTGTAACAATCCATACTTTACGTATCGACCGGTCGTAAAATAATTATATTTAATTCTCTAGTAGTCGTACCATTTTCACATTTTGATATGTTTTTCATGGGGATGTGAGACATGCCCATGATTTTTACCGAATTCAAGTATGACCATTTTGCCTTTATGTTTACTGTTTGGGATATAGCTTTTTAAAGGGATCGAATCAAGTACTAGTATTGGTCTCATTGGATCGCAATGGTGGTTTATGATTCCTTAAAGTGGTCACGTGAAGCATTTGGTTCAGCGGTTTGGGATGAATCGATGTTTTAAGTTTCAACTTGTGTTAGGCAGACTAGTTAGCAGCTAATGGACCGATAAGCCAAGCCCATTGGACTAATGACCTACAGATATAAACAAGGGCACTTGGGGAGAGAACTAGGGTTACTCTCTTCATTCTAAACTCTAGCTTAGGCGACCGTGATTCTCCAGTCCAACCTAAAGCCCTAATTCTCCATTTTCTTCATTCGTATTCATAGCAGCTTGCATCTAATAGATAATTCATCATCAAGGGATGTTAGATCACATCAAATTGCATCTCCAAAGGTTTTCAGCGTTGTCCAGATCTGATCTCATCGGATTTACATTGCATTGAGAATTAGGTGAGTGGTAGGTATCTCTCGCATAGAAGTAGAGGGTTATATGGGTTAGATCTATGTTAATTTCATTCATATATGTTATAATCCCCTTAGATCTGATCATATATGTTTAATTCTTATTTAGAAACCCCAGGAAAAATAATTTGATTATATTAATAGATAATTGATAGACTAATCTTGCGTACACATATGTTTAGATCCAAATCATGGTAGATCATATGTTTATGATATGATTATTCCATAATTGTGAATTGTTCATGTTTGTATGTTCAATGTTGTTTGAATTAATGTTTGTTTTGATTGAATTTATTGCATTGTTTGAGATGTTTGCTAGAATTGGTTGTCGTAGATCTTAGGATTGAAGAACATAGCAAATCGGGGGTTTAGATGATCGAATTCAGACAAAACTTGGTGGAGGTGCTCTGGAAGATGAGTTATTAGGGCATATAAATTTTCATGCCATGTGGAGCTAAGTACATAGGTCGGCACCAACCTATGATGTATCGACACCAACCCATATGGGTTAATAGGGTGATGTTGGTTTTTTGTGGCATGGCTTCATGTTGATAAATCAGGGCTTCCTGCAAGATTTCAAGTCATTCTGGGTTGATTCGAGATGGGTCGAAGGAAGATTTCTCAAGGTATGGATAAGCCGATAGAAGTTTCTATTGGAATGTCGAAATAATTGGAGGATGGACCGGAAGGATGTGCTCGAGACAAAGATGGATAGTGTCCAACTACTTAGCCAAAATAGGCTAAGTAGATGGGTCGGCACTAACCCATGATGGGTCGGCACCAACCCATGATGGGTCGGTACTGACCCATGGTGGGCAGACACCTATAACAACTCACTCAGAATGGGCCTAAATTTCGACCCAAAAATGTCCCATTGAAACTTAGAACAATTCTAAATGAGTCGTTGGTTCCTATAAGGAATTACATTTGCACAGATAATATATACATACACTTCGAATGGAAATCTCACACAACGGAAAGAGAAAATATAATGCTGAAATAGGAAGTACCACTTTATTTAAAATCACAGAATTCCAATACAACATTCAAGATTACATCTATTCCATGGGTACATCAAATAATTCATTGTCAAATGTTTCCATAAGAAGTAAAAAAATAACAACTAATAATAGCATAACAACTTCGTCTTCATCTTTAGCTCCCATCATGATTCTATCCATGAATTTCTCCCCCTTCTACTGACCTGTTGGATATGTTAAGGAGATGGGTCAGAACATAAGGTTCTGTGTGACTGAAATATGGTGTTTACTTAAAGTCCATGCCTTATATTTTTAGCAGGTTACATATGTCAAGGTATGTCTACGCAGCACACAACATTCATATAAACACCAAATATCTAAACAATGAGGTGAATATCCAAGTCAATCGCTCATTAGTGTTTTTAGGGTAAAGACCCAACGAGGTGGGCACTCTCGGTCACTTATGGCCATTTAAAAGGTGGATTCTTATGATCTCTTATAACCCTGAGGCAGACCCTGGCCCCTTAAGACCACGTCCTAGTGCGTCCATGTTCTTAAGTCCATACTCTCAATTGTAATATGAGAAGTAGTATTGCGAACGTTACTACTTAACGGATATTATGGTAGAACACCTATGTCGCTTAAGACTTCCCTTAGACAGTTGGTGAGCGTGCAATGACCAAATATATTTTATATACCAATTTTGTCCCTAGTTGAGCCCATACAAGCTTCTAGAGGAAGTGGACATCTTCCTTGAACTACCCTACTCCGTTATCGCTTATGCTTAACCACTTTTAGAGAAGGACCCAAATACCTACTTCGAATCTAATAAGGGTGGATCCCATGACTTTGGTTCCTCTCCAAGGAATAAATCTTAGGAGGGATTCTAGTCCTAACCACTTAAGACCCAAACTAGACAGGAAGAGAGTCAGCCACTTAAGATCTTCTCAAGGTGTAGCAAACCTGCCTATTTTCACACACAATAGACTTATATATATATATATATATATATATACACACTTATACATATATACACACACTAGACCTCTCACATTAAACCATATACCTGTAGATGCTGGATATGCCGGGCGGTTCCGGGCAGGCTTCTACTACAAGTAGATTTAACCTCGTGTCATAGTGTACTAAGTTTGAATAGCCCATGGCACCCAGACCTCTCACATTAGTTGGCCTATTTGTGGTTGCTAGATTTGTCGGTCGATTCCGGGCAGCCTTATACCACAAATGGCAACTAATATCGTGTTTATGTGTCACTATTTATATATATAAAGCCATTCTATACACACACAAAAGCAATCAAAATATATATGGGGACATTTCAAATTCGAATTCTATCCTAATCGCATTTATTACGTTAATATAACGTTAATTACGTTGGCTACGTTTATATAAGTATAATAATTATATCGCTTAAATAACGCTAATGTTCTTATAAACGAGAGAACGATTTATCGAGATAGCAATTGTCAAGTTGTCCTAAATTGAGGTATATAAGTTAATTTTTCATATTTTTGACCACTACAATTCAGTCATGATGGCATAATAACTTAATAACAGATAGTAGTGAATGGAAAAATATACATAATTACAAATTTTAACTTGCATCCTAGGCTTGTTGGAATGATCTTAATAATGGATCAAGAATAGAGTATAACATACACATATAATACATACATGTATGTTTATAAGTTCCATAATTCACCCTTTTTTGGTGTTTTTCACATAAAAACATTTACATTTGATATATTTCAAGTATGAATACGTTTGAATTCAAAATGAATCCAAACCTAATCAAATCAAGGAATAACCAAGTTTAAACCCTTTTAGGTTACAATCAAATATTTACGTAGGGTGGATTACACAAAGTAGAAACAACAACAACACCCCTTTCATTCTCAATAAAAAATTAAGGTCCAAAATCCACAAGCCAATTACATTAAATTGACAATTCATATGCAAACATAAAATAAAGGATTTGGGGATTTTTGTATTAATGTTATTGATTTCCAAATCCTCTTAGGCATAGCTATCAACATTTTAATCTATTAAAAAAAAGAATATGCCTAAGAACACAATATTCCACTCACAGATCTAAGGAAGTATAAATAGGATTCTTGTTGTAGATTCAGATCTGTGTTTAATCTTCATGACAAACATGCTCCAATCCTTCTAATATATATGTAAGAAACATCTATTAGAATCTTATATATATAACTAAATTCCAGAATTCATACTAAAATCTTTATGAATTTAGATTAGAGAGAAGTTAAGAATAAAGGCTAGAGGAATAAAAGAGAAATTCCTAACCTTTTATGGAATTTAGCAATGGTAGAAGGACAACATGGAGGTAGAGATAAGACAGTGGTTAGGGTTCTGTTGTGTGATTTGAGGGCCTATATATAGTCGCTTGTGTAAGCACAGACCATTAGATTATTCAGATGTAATCCTGGCCATATATATATATGTATGTATGTATGTATGTATCCCTTTAGAAAACCCTAACCAAACGTAAATTTATTGAGCTTCTCAGCCGCCAGGTTGTCAACCTGGGCGGTCGACACCCCTCCTAGGGGAGGTCGACCTCCTGGTCGCTGAATCGCCCAATGAATTTATGTGGCGCTGAGGTGTCTAATTAATTAATACATTGCTTTATTTGCTTATCTCTTTCCTTACTTATAATATTCTCTGTCTCCATAATCTTATCCTTTGTTTGAATTTCAAATTCTCCCTCTTTTATTTAAATATATTTTGGACATATATATATTACTCATTTAATTCAATATATATTTTCTGCGTTTATTGTTCAAATTCATTTGCTTATAACTTCTTCATACATTGACTGTTTTCAGCATATTATGTACGAAAACGATTTAGAATTTCATCACGAATCCAAATAAAAGATTTTCGTAACCAAAGTCCTAAAGCTGCAAAATCTCATTCTTTTGATCTTATTATTAATTTATTTATTTTTATTTATTATTATTATTTATGTATTTTATGGGATGCTATATTCTCCTCCCCCCTTAAAGTAGATTTCGTCCCGAAACCTGTTTGAAGGGGCGAAAAACACAACTTGTTCAAAACATTCATATTGAACATCCAAGTCATTTTTAACTCATCTATAAGCATCCATAACTCGCAGTGATTATGAACTGCAGAACCGCTAAAGTGAGCTCAACCTTATCGTTCAGGTGTAATAAGTGATGCAATATGTATGCAAACAACCTAATTATGCATATATTTCTATATGAGTGCGTTGTGCAATGGTGTTGCATCCATTTCCTAACATCCAATAAAGCAATCACGATGCATCCATAAATGTAAGTTTAAGGAAAAATTACCCGAGAAAAGCTTTGGGTGAGTCTGTATCATCTTATCCTCGCTCTCCCATGTGCTTTTCGCAAGATCATTTCCCCATTGTACTCGGACGAGGCGAACGGTTTTGTTGCGAAATCTCTTGATTTCGTGCTCTACAATCCTTGCAGTGGCACAGGGAACCTTGGACTTAAACTCGAGTTTTTCCATGTCCCCAATTTCATCAAGCTCAAGTCTGAAAGCAGAATCATGAAGACATTTCCTTAGATGAGATACATGAAAAATATTATGGATTCTCGATAGACGCTATGGGAGATCCACTCGAAAAGCCAAAGATCATATCTTCTCGATGACACGAAAAGGCCCAATAAATGTGGAAGCCAACTTCCTAGTCTTTCCAAACCAAACACTCTTATTGAGAGGGGATACTTTTACGAATACCAAATCTCCAACATTAAACTCAAGTTCCCTCCATCACTTATCGGCATACTGTTTTTTACGGTCTTGGGCTGCCTTCATCCTCTTCCTAATCAAGGATATCTTCTCCGTGGAATCACTGATGAAGTCTGGTCTGAGTAGAACTTTGTCAGTAGTTTCCCACCAACAAGTTGGCGATTTGTATGGCCTCCCATAAAGGGCTTCAAAAGGGGCCATACTAGTCGTCGTTTGAAAACTGTTGTTATAAGTGAACTCTACGAGTGGTAGGTGCTGCTCCCAAACTCCTCCAAATTAGATGATACATGCTCTGAGCAAGTCTTCTAAGATTTGATTTACCCTTTCCATATGTTCGTCAGTATGCGGATGATAGGCTGTGCTTAGGTTAAGGGTCGTTCTCAATGTTGCTTGTAGGCTTCTCCAAAATTTGCTTGTGAATAAGGGGTCTCTGTCACTCACTATACTTGATGGAATACCATGTAATCTGGCTATCTCTTTGACATATAATTGGGTTAACGAGGATGCAGTCCTTATCTTCTTGACTGGTATAAAATGGGCGCTTTTGGTTAAACGATCTACCATAACTCAAATGGCCTCATTACCCTTTTAGCTTCTAGAAAGTCCATCAACAAAGTCCATGGAAAAATGTTCCCACGTGCACATGGGGATCTCTAAAGTTAGTAATAACCCTTCGGGTTTCCCTTGTTTTGCTTTTACTTTTTGGCACGCTAAGCATTTTACCACGAACTCGACTACATCTCTCTTCATTCCTTCCCAATGGAGATTCCTCTTCATAACTTTGTACATTTTATCCCCACCAGGGTGTATGGTTATTTTTTACCTATGACACTCCTCTAGAATTTCTTTCCAACCCTTCATCCTTAGGGATGTGAAGTCATGCATCCCAAAGTAAACTTCCATCATCACCAATCGAATATCTAACCGAATGGGGAAAATTCTTCTTCCTTTCCACTTTCCCCTTCATGCTTCTTAATTCTTCGTCAAGGTCTCGCGCACTTAGAATCCTCTCTTTTAGAGTAGATAAAATAACCATAGGTCCAAGAAAACCATTAGAAGTGGTTGATGAGGGTTGCAAATTAAAATTGGAGAGGAACTCTAATAGTTTCCATTCTGTCATCGCATTCAAAGTCGCATGTTTCCTACTTAAAACATCTACCACAACATTTCCCTTTCCCAAGGTATACTGAATCATGAAATCAAATGAGGCAATATATTCCATCCACCGTTGTTGTCTTAAGTTTAGATCACGTTGAGAAAATAAATACTTTAGGGACTTATGGCCGGTAAAAAGTTCAAATTTCTCCCCTAAAAGATAATGCCTCCACATTTTAAGGGTCAACACTACTGCAGTTGACTCAAGGTCATGAACTGGGTATCTCTTCTCTGGATCCTTGAGTTGTCTACTATCATAAGCAAATACTCTTCCTTCTTACATACGGACCGCTACTAAACCAGTCCCACACACATCGGTGTAAACTGTAAACAACTTTGAGCCATCGGGTATAATTAAGACTGGCTCACTAGTTAACACTTCCTTTAATTTCTTAAAGTCTATATCACATTTATTACTCAATGAAAACACCAAATTCTTCTTTGTTAATTGAGTTAAAGGAGCAGCAATCTTTGCAAAGTCTTTAATGAATTTCCTATAATATCCAGCCAATCCAAAGAAGCTTCTTACTTCTGTAGCATTTTGAGGTGTCCTCAATTCCTTGATTGCCTCGATCTTTGTGGGGTCTACAACCAAGCCTTTACTTGAGACAATATGTCCTAAAAATCTTACTTCTTCCCTTCAGAAATGGAACTTCGAAAATTTTGCTTTCAATTGGTTCTTTCTTAAGATCCCTAACACTTGTCTGAAGTTATTTTCATGCTCTTCGCGATCTTTTGAAAATATAAGGATATCATCTACAAAGACTACCACAATCTTATTTAGAATGCCCCTAAACACTCTACTCATGAGGTCAACAAAGAAGGAGGGTTCATTAGTTAGTCCTAAGGGCATAACTTCCCATTAGAACAACCCATCCGTTGTCTTAAACGTAGTTTTGTCCTTGCTGGCCTCCGAAATTCTTAATCGGTGAAATCCAGTAGCAAAGTCTAATTGGAAAAATACTCGAGCTCCTTCCAAGTGGTCAAAAAGGTCATCGATTCTAGGTGAGGGGTATCTATTCTTCTTGGTCAACTTATTAAGTTCCGTATAATCCACACAAAGTCTTAAAGATCTGTCTGCTTTGGTGGCAAACACAACAGGTGCACTCCATTCTGAGGTACTTCGCCGAATGAAACCTTCTTGTAATAATTCTTAAATATACTTATCTAACTCCCTTCTTTCCTTAGGCGCCATATGCCTCAAGGGTAGCACTATAGGTCAGCGTCTTTCTCTAGGTCAATACGAAAAGAGATTTCTCTGTGGGATGGGGGGAGTCCTGTGACTTCCTCAAAAACATCCAAGAAATCATATACTATAGGGATCGAAGATAGACCTTCTGAACCTGTAGATAAGGAGTATAACAAGGCTATCCTTATTCCTAACATTACAAGGAATACTAGACTACGTCCTCCTCATCTCCTAAGACAAACGATTCTCTTATCATAATATGGGACAGCCCTATAAAATGATAGCCAGTCCATACCTAGGATAAGGTCATACCCCATAAAATCCAACGCATACGCTTCGCAAATGAACTCAACATTGTCTATCTCCAATACTAGGTATTTGCACAACAGCTCAAGATACTTACATCCTCCGATAGGGTCGGCCACCTCTACTGGACTATCAGAGATAGGCATGGGAAGGTTCAACAGATTAACTAATCTCTTAGAGATAAAAGAATGAGTCACTCCAGAATTGAACAAGGTGTATGCAGAATTTCATAAAATAGAAGTTATACCTTCAAGTGCGGGTTTCCCATGGTCTTTTGGAGGTCGACTTTGAAATGGTGCTACTTCTATTGCATAATTTTTGCCACTTTTAATAACTTTGTGCTTTGGGCAGTCCTTAGGCATGTGTCCTTCTTCATGACAGTTGTAATATTTTTCCTTTGAATTTATTCTTTTCTAATGAGGTCCTACAATCCTTGGCCTCATGGCCCTTGCGATTGCACCTCGTACAAGTCTTTGCTTCCTTTCTTCTTGTTTTTCCACCATTCCTTTTTCTTATTTTTGTTGGAATTTCCTTCTGCTTTTTCAACTTTTTTATCCTCCTTGAAACCTTTAGTCGTGCATAGGATAACTCTCTCTACCAGGGTTTCAAAAGTTGCCCCAAATGTTACTTGGGCAAATAAAGTTTCCTTCAGTGAGGAGTTTAATCCTTTAACAAATTTCATGGCTTTGTTCATGGGGTGTCTACCAAACCTCTCCCAAACTTACATAATTCAGTAAATTTGGCTACATCCTCTTGCAAGCTCAAGCTTCCTTGCTTGAGGTGGATGAATTTATCCAACTGGATAGTCATTTTTGCCCTTAGCAAAAACTTTGCTTCGAAACGGGTTTTCTCGACCCAGGTAAATATCTGGCTCTCATTCTCTATAGATGCTAAGTTCCACCATTCAAGGGCCTCATCTTTCAGGTGCCATGCCGCAATTCTCCTCTTCACTTCATCAGGCCGACCAGTAGCTTCAAAAATTCTTTCACAATCCACTATCCAAGATTGGGCATTAGTAAAATTTCCATCCCAGTGAATGGTTTCCCTCCAAGATTCGCGAAGCTATTACATAAGCAAGAAAATTCAAAGGATACCTCAGCGGCAGGAGCTTCAGGCGCCGCTAGGGCATGATTACCAATAGGGACATGTTCCACAGTATGGAGATACTGTTTGAACCATTCTGGCAAGTATCGGTGCCTTGCCTGGATACCCTGGTCAGTAGGATTATCATCCATCTACAATCTGAAAAGAAAAGGGGGAATCCTTTAGTGGATACTCCTGAGATAGTATTTAAGCTGAAAAGGGAATAAAATGATAAAGCTGCCGAGTATAAATGCACATGCTTATTGGGGTAAATATTATATATATATATATATAGTTCGAAAAACCTTTTACAATACACCAATACGTCTCTCATATGTGTAATCCCCTTATAATCGGGTAACCTAGGTTCTGATACCAAATGTAACAACCCGCCCAGAATGGGCCTATATTTCGACCTAGAAAAGGCCTATCGAAACATACAACCATTCTAAATGGGTCGTTGGTTCCTGTAAGGAATTACATTTGCAAAGATAAAATATACATACACTTCGAATGGAAATCTCACACAGCTGAAAGAGAAAATATAATACTGAAATAAGATGTACTACTTTATTCAAAATCACAGAATTCCAACACAACAGTCAAGATTACATCTATTCCATGGGTACATCAAATAATTCATTCTCAAATGTTTCCATAAGAAGTAAAGAAATAACAACTAACAATAGCATAAAGACTTCGTCTTCATCTTCAACTCCCATCATGATTCTGTCCATGAATTTCTACACCATCTATTGACCTGTTGGGTATGTTAAGGAGTGGGGTCAGAACATAAAGTTCTGTGTGACTGAAATATGGTGTTTACATAAAATCCATACCCTATATTTTTAGCAGGTTACATATGTCATGGTATGTCTACGCAGCATACAACATTCATACAAACACCAAGTATCTAACCAATGAGGTGGATATCCAGGTCAATCGCTAATTAGTGTTTTTAGTGTAAAGACCCAACTAGGTGGGCACTCTCGGTCACTTATGGCCCTATTAAAGATGGATTCTTATGATCTCTTATAACCCTGAGGCGAACCCTAGCCAGTTAAGACCCCATCCTAGTACGTCAAAGTTCTTAAGTCCATACTCTCAATTGTAATATTAGAAGTAGTATTGCGAACGTTATTACTTAACTGATATTACGGTAGAACACCTATGTCGCTTAAGACTTCCCTTAGACAGTTGGTGAGCATGCAATGGCCTTCTATCTTCTATATACCAATTTTATCCCTAGTTGAGCCCTTACAAGCTTCTAGAAAAGTGGACATCCCCGTGAACTACCCTACTCCGTTACCGCTTATGCCTAACCACTTTTAGAGAAGGAGGACCCAAAGACTTGCTTCGAATCTAATGAGGGTGGGTCCCATGACTTTGGTTCCTTTATAAGGAATAAACCTTAGGAGGGATCCTAGTCCTAACCACTTAAGACTCAAATTGAACAGGAAGAGAGTCTGCCACTTAAGACCTTATCAAGGTGTAGTTAACCTGCCTATTTTCAGACACAATAGACTCATATATATATAGTTATACATATATACACACTAGACCTCTCACATTAAACCGTATACCTTTAGATGCTGGATATACCGGCCAGTTCCGGGAAGGCTTTTACTACAAGTAGGTTTAACCTCGTGTCATAGTGTACTAAGTTTGAATGGCCCATGGCACCTAGACCTCTCACATTAGTTGGGCAAACTTCAGGTTGCTGGATTTGTCGGTCGGTTCCGGGCAACCATATACCACAAATGACAACTAACCTCGTGTCTATGTGTCACTATTTACATATGTAAAGCCATTCTTTACAAACACACACAAGCAATCAATATGTATATATATAGGGACATTTCAAATTGAAATTCTATCCTAATCGCATTTATTACGTTAATATAACGTTAATTACGTTGGTTACGTTTATATAAGTATAATAATTATATCGCTTAAATAACGCTAATGTTCGTATAAATGAGAGAACGTTTTATTGAGATAACAATTGCCAATTTGTCCTAAATTGAGGTATACAAGTTAATTTTCCATATTTTTGACTAATACAATTCAGGCATGATGACATAATAACTTAATAACAAATAGTAAGGAATGAAAAAAAAATACATACTAATTTCAACTTGCATCCTAGGCTTGTTGGAATGATCTAAATAATGGATCAGGAATAGAGTATAACATACACATATAATACATACATCTATGTTTATAATTTCCACTTTACCTAATCCACCCCTTTTTGGTGTTTCGCACATAAAAACATTTACATTTTATATATTTTAAGTATGAATACGTTTGGATTCAAAATAGAATCCAAACCTAATAAGATCACAGAATAACCAAATTTAAAACCTTTTATGTTACAATCAAATGTTTATATTGGGTGGATTACACAAAGTAGAAACAACAACAACAACACCCTTTTCATTCTCAATCAAATATTAAGGTCCAAAATTCACAAGCCAATTACAATAAATTGACAATTCATACGCGAACACAAAATAGAGGATTTGGGGATTTTTGTATTGATGTTATCGATTTCCAAATCCTTTTAGACATAGCTATCAACATGTTAATTTGTTAAAAAAAAAAATAGAATATGCTTAAGAACACAATATTCCACTCACAGATCTAAGGAAGAATAAATAGGATTCTTGTTGTAGATTCGGATATGTGTTTAATCTTTGTGACAAACGTGCTCCAATCCTCCTAATATATATGTAAGAAACATCTTTTAGAATCTTATATATATATAACGAAATTCCAGAATTCATACTAAAATCTATATGAATTTAGATTAAAGAGTAAGATAAGAATAAAGGTTAGAGGAATATAAGAGAAATTCCTAACCTTTTCCGGAATTTAGCAATGGTAGAAGGACAACATGGAGGTAGAGATAAGAGAGTGGCTAGGGTTTTATTATATGATTTGAGGGTCTATATATAGTCTCTTGTCTAAGTGTAGGCCGTTAGATTATTCAGATGTAATCCTAGTCAGATATTTATATGTATATCCCTTTAGAAAACCCTAACTAAACATAGGTTCATTGGGCTTCTCAGCCGCCAAGCGGTCGACACCCCTCCTAGGGGGCGGTCGACCTCCTGGTCGCTGAAACGCCCAATGAATTTATGTGGCGCTGAGGTGTCTAATTAATTAATACATTGCTTTATTTTCTTATCTCTTTCCTTACTTATAATATTCTCTATCCCCATAATCTTATCCTCTGTTTGAATTTCAAATTCTCCCTCTTTTATTTAAATATATTTTGGATATATATATATATATTACTCATTTAATTAAATATATTTTTCTGCGTTTTACTATCCAAATTCATTTGCTTATAACTTCTTTATACATTGCCCGTTTTTAGCATATTATATATGAAAACGATTAAGAATTTCGCCACGATTCCAAAAAAAAAGATTTTCATAACCAAAACCCTAACGCTGCAAAATACCGTTTTCTAGCCTTATTATTAAATTGTTTATTTTTTTATTATTAATATTTATGTGTTTAACAGGGTGTTACAGCACCGACCCATGGAGGAAGGCCTGGTGATGGTGAATTTTGGGGAGCTTGATGTTTTGGCTTTTGGAAATTGTTGGTGAAGTTAGGATTGAAATGGACTTTAGATAATCGATGTGCAACTCCATGATGGATGACACTTCGATTGTGAACTCGCATTGGAGTGGTCGGAGCCGGAATGACGTAACACTGGTCGTGATTTGATATACGATCCAATACGATGATGGATTGACATGATAGGAGTCAATCATGAATGATAATGGAATGATTCGAGAATGGATTGAGTCTCCGAGATGAAAGGCTTGACAGATTTGATGTGCCATGGAATCATCGGTAATCGAAGTGTTCTAACGGACTCAAAGCAGGGTTATTGTGGGGATGCCCGTTAGGATCAGATTTGAGAGATCGTGTACCCTGGGCAGCCATGATGGGCCTAGTTTTCAAGATTGGGAAAAGACAAACATATGAGTCATGATGGCGCACGTTAGTTTGGCTAGAACCAGGGTTTTCCATTAGCCTTTTTAATCGTCGAAAGCAAGTTCGATTATCGATGGATTCAGGGGTGTAGTTGGTGATAGCTAAGATATTGGATGTTATGGTTTATTGTGTATTTTCTTCTCTACTTTCTCTGGGTAGGCTATAACCGTAGGATGTCGAAGAGGGGTGGGATTCGTGGTGTTCCTTTCCTATTCTGTAATGGCATGTGATGGGTGGTTTTTACGTTTTAACTTATTGATTGCTGGGCAGATCGGATGGTTGATCTGCCTTTACTCTTATGATCATGTTTAACTGTTGTTAGTTATTTATCGTCCACTAAGACAGTTGTTTGACTCAAGGTTTTATGTTTCCCTCTTATTACCTCAGGTTGTTCATCAATGTTTTTCATGAGTAGACTAAGTTGTTGGTAGCAGGTTTGGTGTCGTTGATGCTTTACGGTGTCGATTAGGAGGCTGGCATACTAGTACTATGATCTATTTAGTATATTCTTCTCTATTTTCCATTGTATGGTGATGTTATTCAGACTCCGAGGGATGTAGTGAGGCATATTATATTCTGAGATTCACATACTAAGATGTATTGTACTTGAGATTTTATGGTTTATAAAGATTTGATTTTTTGTTCAGCTATGCTTCACTACAATATCCTGTTGTACATTATCCATGCATTGTGAGTTATACAATAGGTTCATTTCGAGTTATTTTACCCTGATGATCGTCCCGTATTAGCCTAGCGCATCATATAACACACTTTTTCCTCGGTTCGGTGCAGAAGGACGGGGGGGTCCTCACACTAAGACTTTTGTAGATGCCCGTACTTGGATCACGAAAAAAGAGCGTATTTTTGGATTGCTAGAGATTGGGGATCGACAGAGGGTTTAGTTGAATGCTTGGCAACTGAAAGAGAAAACATCGTTTTGGTAGGAGATTGTTGAGGCTGAAGGTAGAGACTTAGATATGTCTAGATTTTGAGGCATATTTACGAGGAAGTTTCTATTGCAAGCAGAAGAAGATATGTAGCCAGATAGGTTTCTTGGATTAAAGCAAGGAGATCTTTCTGTCAAGGTATATATCAGTCAATGCAATGAGTTATTGAGATTCGGGATGGAATTAGTCAATACAGCTAATAAGAAAGCTGTCAAGTTTGCGAGAATGTTGAATACACATCTCCAAGCATTAACTATGACACATATTCTGATGGGAGCAACTTTTGAGGAATTAGTGGAGATGGCCTTGATACACGAGGATACAAAGGAATAGGTTAAAGATGTTAAAGGAGGAATCCCTAAGTCTGTTGAATCAAGAAGAAATGGTGGGAAAACAAGAAAGTCAATAAGAAATAAGTTGGTGGATCTGAGAAAGGAAGATTAAGAAAGAGGTTAAGTGTCACTGTAGCGGGATGATGGGACGTTTCATGAAAGATTGCAGAAAGACCACATTGAAAGGGAAAAGATTTTATTGTGGGCAACCTAGGCATCTTAGCAAGACTGCCTACAGAAGACGAGATAGGGAGCTGGTACATCAGCAGCGTAGGTTTATATGTTAGAGGCAGCTTCGACTAGAAGTGGTCCAGATTGAGGTAGGAAAGTGTCCGTAAAAGGTCTGATTTCTTTTTTTGACTTCCCCATTCGTACTCTTTTTTATTTAGGAAAATCTCGTTCATTTATTTGTGGAACATTGATCTATTGTTTGCACATTGATATCTCACTTATCAATCCCATAGTTGTTTCAAACCCCATAAGAGGTTCGATGCACATTCTATGATTTGTAGGGTTTTGAAGTTTCTATTTTAGGCATTGAGTTTGATTGTGGTTCCAACGTGTTAGGATTCTCCGGGTATGGTATGATCTTAGGAATGGATTTGTCATCCATTTATGGGCCTATTCTTGACTGCAAGAGGAGGGTCGCTCAATTGATGACTTGTAATGGTAAGATCCTCGAGATTTCTAGCGATCCACAGGAGTCAGTCATGCTACTTTTTCTGTATTTCCTAGATTCTTATATTTATGATATTGATTCTGTAACCACTGTGAGTGAATTTGCGGATGTGTTTGAGGAGGTGAGAGGACTACCTCCTAAGAGAGAGATTGATTTTTGGATCTATCTCAGTGAGAATGTAAAGCCTGTAGCATTGCATGTTCTTCATATAGCTTCGAAGAAACTGACAGAGCTTAGCGAATAAGAATCAAGACCCCACTTCCATGGATAAATGATTTGTTTGACCAGTTGGTTGGCACATTATTATTTTATCAGTTGGATTTAGCCACTGGTTTTGATCTGCTTTGTGTAGCAAAATACAGTGTAGACAAGATAGCTTTTCCAACTCCTGACAGATTCTACGAGTGGTTGGTTATACCTATTGGACTAATCAATGCACCAATATATTTTATGGATTTAATGAGTCAAGTGTTCGGGGATGTTCTTAATAGTTCATTGTTATCATCATGTATCATCGTGGATGATATTCTCGAGGAGTGAGAATGATCACGTCTTACGTTTGGGAGAGGTTCTTCATACTCTCCATGTGCAGTAGCTTAAGTCAAAGTGCCATTTTTGGCTAAGGAAGTGTATTTCTTGGGATATATGGTTTTTTAGGATGGATTAACTGCGGATCCCACCAAGATGGTGGTGGTACAGGATTGGAAGACCCCTAAGAATGCAATAGAAGTAAGGAGGTTTCTACATTTGGCGGGTTATTATAGAAAGTTTTTTAAGGACTTTGCATGGATTTCGGCACTGGTTACCCGTCTTACTTAGAAGAATTTGGTGTTCTCATGGGATGTAGATTGTGAGGATTCTTTCTTGAGATCGAAGTAAGCTTTTACTAGTGCATGATGTTGACACTTTCTAATGGTTAGAAGACGTTCATTGTGTACACCGATGCATGTGGTACTTGCTTGGGTGCAGTTTTGATGCAGGAACGTAAGGTTGTGTGATGTAGGAGTAGACAGCCAAGGGCTCATGAGAGGAATTACCATACATATGACTTGGAATTCTCGCGATATTTTTTTCACTCTAGTCATGGTGGCATTATCCGCTAGGTAAGAGATTTGAGCTTTTTAAGGATCATAAGCCCCTGAATTATTTATTCACGCAGAGGGACATTAATCCAAGGCAACAACGTTATATGGAGTTTTTAGAATCGTATGACTTCGAGATTTCTTGTACCCTGGGCAAAGGAAATATAGTAACATATGCATTGACCAGGCAGAGGGCATCATTGATCCCCTTGTTCGTAGAGTTGTGTTCATCACTACATAATTTTCAATTTAATTAGAAATCCATCGCGTGAATATTTAAAATATTTACCGCAAGCGCACGCCGTACAATTGTAGTACGTGGCGAATATGGTTCGATCCTCGTGGAAAAAAATTATTTTAAAATTTTGCTGAACTTGAGATTTTGTTAAAACTACAAAACTAAAACTGGTAAAAGTTGAGATTAAAACTTTTAGATTAAGAACTAATTTAGAGGTAACCTTACTTTCCCCTTTCTAAACATAGATCAACATAAAATCACATAATGATCTCTTTTTAATCTAAGTAGGATTAGTGATGTAACTATCATAAGCACGACCTATTTGAGTTATTAGTTAACACAAAATAAACTATCAAACTATAATGCACAACTAATCTTATTTTTAACATTCATGAAGCATGATATTGAAAATGAAGCAAAAATCTAGTTTAAGCATGATCTATTTGCTATTAATTAGTAAAATAGATCATCAAATTTCAATTAAAACTTCACTTTCACTTCCATGATCGTATTTAGATGAAGAGGCAATTTGTAAATCATGAGACAGCATATCCTTTATGTTATAAAATTAACAAAATAGGCTATCGCATGCAACATGAAACACAAATACACATAAACATCCATTCTCGTTAAACACAAAAGAGATCATTAACACTCAGTTATGTTGAATATACATAAATAAGAAAGAAAGCTTCATTACCCGTAAATTGAAGGGTTTTACTCCTCATTTGTACTATCATTTCAACACAAGTAGATTTCAACATTGAAAACAACAAAAGTAGAGATTAATAAAAGAAGGAAAAAAGATTAACAACTAAACCAATTGCATAAAAATGAAACTGCACTACTTACATGAAAATAAATCTGATCTACTAACATTAAAAAGAAAGCATGTAAGAGGAAATGAACATTAAAGAGAACATAAAAATGACAAAAAAGAGAAGTATAGGAAGCCATTTTTTTTATTCACTTCAACTTACACTTGCATATAGATAATGAGATAAAGAAGATACATGAAATATAAGGGGTACTTATACATGATCAAAACTCTGATCCCCTTTATTGGGTACTACCCAAAATTCTCTATTCATATGTAGAAACTTCATATGGTTAGCTCTTAATCCTTTATTCAAAATGCATCAAGCTTTTTTGTTTCTTTAACTAGTGAATTAGCCCCTAATTTGTAGCCTTAAGGAAAGTGTGTTAGGTGGGTTGGTGGGGTCCTCCATTATCCAGGAGATGGATTATTTTCCTCTTCTTCTTGTAAATGTGCATGCATAAGCCTTCTGCTCCTTAATTCCTATCAAAAACAATTAAAATACACAAGTAAATTTTATAAAAAATTAACACATGCACAAATGACTGTTTTACCTCCCAAACAAGTGATGAATTGAAAACATTTAAATCATAGTTTAATCGTGTAAAGTTCCTTAATATGTTCATTTACTTAACTAAAACAAGATTAAATATGTGAGTGAAAATGTGCATGTTTATGTGCATATACAATACCCCCACATTTATCTTTTTATTCGTCCTAGAATACATAAAGAAAGAAAAACTAAGATAAACCACTTTCGTAGGATGCACGATTGCATTGAGCATATACAATAAGCCGGTTAACCTCTGGATGTCCCCAGTAGGACGAGCGTTATCTCATGAGGGTTTTCAGCGGATACTACCCACAAAATCCGAATGTAATGCGAAATTTTTCTAAATACAAGTTTATTTACAACATGAATGCAAGTTTTCGAAAAGTATTTACAAATGGAGAATTTACTTTTAAATTTGACACGAGTACGTTAAATACAAGTTTGAGTCGTCACTATGAAATTTTAGTCATTTACTAATCAAAACTTCAAACAAAGCTAAGTTATCCTTACAATTTCCTCTAGCTTGGCTAGTTGTTTCGGTTGAAAATATTGTGCAATTATGAAATGAATTCTATAATCGATTATCAAAGTTTAGAAAGTGACATTTTTATTTCTTTTTGAATAACAAGTTCGATAAAATAAGTGAAGACGGTGCTTGGATTTCAATTGCGCACTATCTCTTGTTATTATTTAATATCAACATTATATATACATGCCTAGCTTAGGTAAACTGAGGAAACTGTC
The DNA here is from genome assembly GCA_030737875.1 of Allium sativum. Classification (NCBI taxonomy): domain Eukaryota; kingdom Viridiplantae; phylum Streptophyta; class Magnoliopsida; order Asparagales; family Amaryllidaceae; genus Allium; species Allium sativum. The sequence continues at coordinate 878,791,526 of CM060918.1, read as the reverse complement.
CAATATTTCTAATCATGCAATTCCATGAGGACTTTTAAATGATATTAGAAGAATACTTTGACTTTTGTTCTTCTCTTATATGAGTCTCACCCATGCATAATCGCGAGGACTTTTAAATGAGAATGAAAGCACACATAAGTGAGGTTAATGTTATTCACCCATGCATAACCGCAAGGACTTTTAAATGAGAGTGAAAACATAACCATGACGACACTAGGTTTATTGTTTTCAAATATGCCTATACATATATACATTTTTTTTTCTTCTTTTTTTTGAAAGACAAGATAGTTAAGCGAGAATATATAAGGGCCATTTTAACTTAAAAAAATCGAAAATGTTACCGTAATACTTTAAATCAACCATTCATTTAAAAAATGATTTCAATTTAGAATAAACTTCATAACCATTACCTACGAATTGTCCTATATACTAGTTTTACTAAAGTCGATTATAATTCAAACTTTTCCATTTGTTATTCGTTAAGACAAGTAATTTCTTTAAAATTTCAATTTAATGACCAAAAATTGTATATTTACATCATTGTGTCCATTCAAAGGTAAATTAAAATGCATTTTCTTTGGGAATGAAAAAAAAATCATGCAAAACTAAAATAAACATGAAACTCCCTTACATTTGATTTTGATTGTGTCCCCACAGTCAACCCAAGTGAAAGGAGAAAATATATATTACTTTTGGTGAAAATATGACTTATATTTACACATAATTGTTATTATTTACGCTATACTGAAAGGAATATAGTCGAGAAGTAAATGAGATGGTATTCTAAAGACCGATCCATTTGTCTCTTCAAGTATGAGAGACAAGATTTAAGCTTGGAAAACCAAATCATAAAAGATTTCAAAGTTGAATGTTGATTTGGAAATACAAATGTCGTTTTAGTAAAAATCGTGTAAGTTGTCATATTTTTTATGATAAATGGTTGAAGTTCAAGTTTATTTTCACCAGTTTCAAATTTAAGCCCATCATTAACAAACTCTTCAAAATTATTAATTTTAAAATCAAAATGGTGATTTAACTCTACCCCTTAAGAATTCGACAACTCATCTTTGAAAAGACCAAAAAATTCGTGTTCATCAAATATGTTTTCCTTTGAATTATTCACAACTTCATTGCATTTATCATTTACAAAGTCTAAATTTGTTGATTGAAATTCATTATTTTCAAAAAAAGAAAAATCAAATTTGATATTCAGTTTCACACACTCAAACAAATTAAAATCCAACTTGATTACCATATTTTTAGCAGTTTCATTAAAATCGCCATTTTCCATTTCAAAATTTGTTATTTGAAAATCATAGATTGTGGTAAAAAGGTGGATTATTATTTGACTCGTCACACGTTGAAATTTGATTCTGTTGCTCACGTTGTTTTTGGTGTGTTTCAAATAACAAATCCATGTTATTATCGTAAATTTTGTCCATTTGTTCAACAAAATCAAATTAATAATTATTTATTTGAAATTTTTTAATTTGAAATTGTTAAGAACAAAAATTATTAATCACACCACAATTAAAATTATCCCTATTGTCAAAATCATTTGATGTCCTAACTTTTTTTTGTGTTTTTTTGTGTTTGTACTCTCTTTCGTGTGTTGTGCCGTGTTTCTACGTTCTCTTGTGTGTGTGTTGTATTTTTCGCTTTTTTCTACGGTACCTCAATAAAGTGGAAGGGGACCACTCAACCCCGTAAGCCTTGCAAAAAAAAAATCATTTGAAAAGTGATTCACATTTCCATTTTGAATATGAAATTCATTTTGGAGTTCGAAATTGAATTGGCAAAGGTTATAATAAAAATCAATTGACTTTGAAAGTGAATTCGAATTTTGATATTTTGAAAATATTGACTTGAATTGTTGCACAAGTATGAATTACACCATTCATTTATTCTTTGATTTTTTTTTCGTGCTCATTTCAATAAAGATTCAATACTTGTTTCAAGATTTGAGGGTTGGTTGTTATTTTGAAAATATTGTAGTGCAAAATCTGAATTAGTTGTACAATAGTTGTTATTAAAAATCCATAAGAATTTGGTGTGCGATTATATGGATTATATTGGTATTCACAACTATCATAAAATTCCAACGAGTAAGGAAATCCAGATATTTTCAAGAAAATGGTTCTTATCCTTCTTTTTCTTCTTTATTTATTTTTTTGTTTTAGAAAAAAAAAATAGATAGTTACAAAAGATAATTGCTTTTTTCTAGATTTTTGATTTTTACCTTTTTTCCTTCGGATTTTTGAATGTATTTAAATAGAAAAAGGAATGAGGTTATTTATAAATGTTTTTTTTTTTAGAAAAAGAGAAAAGGAAAGAAGCAAACTTTATAAAAAAAAGATTTTTTTTATTAGGTTTTGATTTTTTTTGGTTTTTTATATATGCATGAACCTAATGTAACTATATGAATGCAAACGACCTATTTACAAGTTTTCTAAAATTATATAGTGACAGTTGGATTAATTTCAATAAAAGATTTCTCAACCAATTAACGGACATGAGTTATCGATGCACCAGGAATCACCCTAGCACTACAGTCGAAGGTTTAAGTACCTTCAGAGAAACAATTGCTATAATGTTTACGAATCACCATAATATTTATAAACTATTATTGCTCTATCGTAGTCTAGACACTGAGAAATAATTTAGTGAAGACAAATCAATTTATCAAAATGAAATGAAGTCCTTGGAAAATATAAAAAAAATGAGATGTATGGAAAACAGAAATTAACGATGAAACTACGAATAAATTTTTATTTTTATTTTGAATTTTTTATGCTAATGCAACCAAACAACAATGCAAAGAAATAAATACAGAGTTAGGATATGATATTATAACATGCTGAAATTTATTTGCATTTTTTTTGCGGCAACTTTTTTTTATAGCAAGCAAACGCAGCAAAGCAGCTCCTCCTTTGTTTTCTACAACCTAAGAAAGTGGAATTTTTTTTGAAGTAAATAGGAAACAATGCCAAATTAAAGAGATTATATATATATATATATATATATATATATATATATATTGAATAAAAATAAACAAAAGGGAAGATTTTTTTTTAGAGGGACTTTTATCTAATGAAATCAGACAGCCCCCTTACTTTTAAGAGAACTGTTTAAAAAGAAAACAAGCCCTTAATCAAACATAGGGAATTAACCCCACTAGCCAAAGCCCAGACCCTTATCAAATAGGCCTACTTCAAAAACGCGTTCTCCGTTAATAAAGAATTGGAATTGCACTTCAAAATTCTCTCTTTTGTTAAGAAAGAACGCTGAAACAAAAATAGAAAAGAATCTAATTCGAGAAAAGCAAAAAAAATGAAATCGAATTGAGACCGTGTTTAGGGTGAATAAGTTCGGGGGTCACACGGCTGTTTAAGGTCGAGGGAGTTAGTTCACAATTGAAGAAGGTCGAAGCAGTTGGGGATTTTGGTAATGGATTAGTGTTGAGGGTCGATGGTTCGCTGTTGCAGGAGTATGGAGGTGTTGATTCAGAGGGCGATGAAGAAGGTAATGCAACATAAAGGATGTTACATCGATTGACGCAACTAGGTTTGCGGATGTGGGGATTGCATGAAGGATGTTAAAGGTTGATGTGCTATAAGTTGAAGTATGGAGGTTCTAGGTGTTAATGGTTGAAGTTACTCGGCAGTTTATAGCGGGGGTTTTAGGTTAGTTTTGTGCTTATTGGTTTGGACATGTAGGAATGTGATGAGTTTGCTGGTAGATGTGTTGGAGTTATGAAGCACGCCACACCCCTTAGCATCACCCATATGAGGATGTGTTAAGGTTTATGAAGCGTTTAGGTATAAAGTAACAATGCAGAGACTAAAATTCATAAGACAGAAATATAAAACATGGTGGAATTTTTTAAACATCATTTAATAAAGCCAATCAAATCATTGTACTTATTACATTTCATAAATACCAAATAGTCATCAAAATAAAACCAAAAACACTGTCTCGTGGAAAATCATAATATTCAAGTACATAAGTAAAACCATCCCTCTCAAATGTCAATACAACTACCAGAAAATGAGAAATGAATCAATACATGAGTCTGAAATGAGTTTGAATCCAAGCTGAACAAAATAGTCAAGAATAACTGCTGAGACCCACCATCCTACGAACCTGGGGGGAAAAGGAAGAGAGAAGGAGAAAACAAACTAGGTCATACATACAACTGATGAGTTCTGGTAATTTCTAGCATGAGCATAAAGTAAGGAAGCATTAGACAGATGAACAGTTTTAAAGACATAAAACATAAAAGTAAAAAAACAAGTAAAGTTAAGAACGATAAAGATTGACCTTTCATTCATGTCTAAGATTTCTACACCAACTTACTAAGACATCACAATTGGGCTCTACCTAATTTATACCCGTCGATCGACTCCTATAACCATAATGTGATAACCTATTCCAGCTATGGAACTCAGGGTTACCAATCCCAAGCCCATCAACTAAAAGGATATAGCCTTTAATCACAGGCGTTTCAACGGTTTATTTTCCCCAATTGGCACGATGCACACTCATTGTCCCGTCGGAACACGCTCGTACCCACCACGTTAGGACCTCTTATTATCCAGTGCAGTAAAGCATGCACTTTCCTCTACCTAGTGTGAGGCATCCATGGATAATAATAGGGATATTGCCTGATATGGGACCCCAACAAAATAAGCAATTGACAGAAGTCACCCCTAGACTTTGTCCTTATTTCTTATTCTATTAGGCCACTTAGTTTCCACAATCAGCCCTACGTAGCTGAATTGGACCTAGACTACAATTTTATCATTTTATTAAGCCTCTTATTTTCTCCAATTAGCCATACACTGCTGGAACGGACCTACGAGCCACTTATTTTCCCCAGTCGGCCCCACGTTGTCCGAAAGGACTACCACTATGGTCTCATTTTTTTATTAGGCCTCTTAGTTTCCCCGGTCATCCCTACGTTACCGGAACGGACCTACAAGCCATTTATTTTCCTCAGTCAGCCCCATGCTGCCGGAACGGACTCCCACTATCTTAGCTTATTATTTTTTTTATCTTCAATTTAACTTAACACGATTTAAGTTTATTAATAAGCGCCAATATGACCTCACGTTAGATTACTAGATTGTAGTAAACATCCCTACTTAATGTTTATCCTTTTATACAACCCAATCCCACATTACTTAGCGTCCAACTAAGATAATTTTATTCCAATTTATATGTTTGCATGTTCTCCAGTTACATATCAAGTTTTTATCCCTTATTTACAGTCCAATTCTAATTACAAAGTATAATTAGTTCTAACAAGCCAAATTATCTCTTTTTAATCAATTCATCATTATTCCAATTTTAACGCAAAATTAATGATAAAGGCCTAGGCTCTCTTTAGGCCTAGGCACAATGCTAAAAGCAAAGGTATACGGTCTAGGCTACTCGCAAGGCCTAGACTAAAAAATAAACAAAACAAATAAAATAGGCATAACCTAGCTGTAAATAAAACCACAACAGAGAAGGGATAGAAGAAGGAGAATTACTTATAAACAGTAAATAACAAAATAATTACAGTAACTGTGCAGTAAAACTAAACGTATAAATATTGTAAATAACTGTAAACATTAAAATTGCAAAAACTAAATTATTTAACTGTCTAACTTTTTCAACATAAATTACTAATCTAGAAATAACATAAAAACTCATAGATCTGATGAATAGAGCTTCCCACATGGCCTTTCTTTATTCTACCAGAACCTCCGCCTCTAGAAGCATTTATAAAAATAAATATTTTAAATCGTAGAACTTCTTTATCCCCGTAATTTTTTTAATTGTTTGGCTCATCCTAATTTTGAGGATAGGCCTGGGAAGAAGAATAGGAGAGAAAAAATCAGATGTAAAGAATTGAGAGAGGCTCTGCTAGTCTATTTATAGGGTTTAATGGGTGTCCTCAACCATCCAAATTAAAGTTTAAACCGGGGCCAACCATGTCACTGGACCAATCAGAAGGTGCCACGTCGGCCTTTAGTTCAAAATTAAACCAATATAATAATGGCATAATAACCAAAGTAATTTTGGAATGAAATAAATTTCTTTCTGCACCACGTCAAGCAGCTACATGCACGATGGGTCGATCCAGCCGCCTTGGGTCGACACTAGGTCGACCCAAGTGGGAAAGGGTCATCTCACTCGGCCTGTTTACTTTTTTTTTATTTTTTGGTTAAACTTCTTTCATTCATATCTTATTCATTTTAACTCCAACTTCCGCAAACCAAGTGTTCATTTTAATCAGAAATTTACAACGGAAACAATAGTACAAGTCTCATTAGCCAATTCTGAAGTTTATTAATATTTTAATTTATTACCCTTTTCTACTTAGTTAATGTTTATTAAACATTTCGGGTGTTACATTCTCCTCTCCTTAAAGAATTTCGTCCCCGAAATCTCCCAGGCTAGAAGAATAAAAAATATTTACAATCATTATCTACACCTAACTCAACCATCAACCAGTGGCTTCCATTGTTCTTAGACTTTCAAATGCTTTTTATGAACATATGCAAAAGGTATAGTGTATATGTCCCTAACCTAATGCAATAATCAGGCGGTACACTGGTTCAGTTGACCTCCTTAATGCAATTGCATGTTCATGCCATGCATCCAATATGTATGCAAAGGAATCCTAATAATACATGTAATACTATATGTGTGCAACAACTATTCACCAAAATGCAGCATCCGGGTGATGATTCAACCATTTCATCCGTATTTAAAATAAATTAAAAATGCACACACATCCATATGCCCTTATGTAAGTGTCCTAGTTTTCCGATCTCTAATTAGGTCTAGTGTGTGTATATGCATCCACTGCATTCACTAAGAAACACTTGAATCCACATGAATCCATTTAACTATAACATGTTCTATTAACATGTTTTAACCATTTCTTATCATCCATAGGTTTCTATCTAAGACTTATAATTCAAACGATAGGAAAAAATATTCAAATTCAAAGCTTAGGAAAGGATTAAGAGCGTACTATCAAAGAAAAACGGAAAAGAAGCATGCATCCTATCCTTTGGTTTCTAAGTCACAACTTCACTGTCCTCTCCCCACTGAATCTTAACAGGTTTGATATCTTTATTCTGCAATTTCTTTACCTCAGACCTTAGTATCTATGTCGGAACTCACCTGACTGATTCCTCCCTATCTACCTCGATTTCCTATAGATTACTCAACTCTACTACTACCACGGAATCATGTAAGCACTTTCGCAAGTGCAAAACTTGAAATACATCATGAACTCCAGCCAATCTCTATGGTAATCTAACTCTGTAGGCCATCTGACTTGTCCTCTCTACTACAGGGAATAGTCCTACGAACTGGGCGCCAACTTCCCTACTTTGTCGAACGTAACAACACTCCTCAATGGTGACAACTTAACAAAAACCAAGTCTTCTACCTCAAACTCTAGGTTTATCCTCCGCTTATTTTCATGCGACTTCTATCTGTCCTGAGCTGCCTTCATCCGCCTCCAAATCAAATCTATCTTCTCCGTGGTCTCCCTAACCATCCCAGTCCCAAGTAAAAGTCTATTCATGGACTCCCACCAATAAGCAGGTGATCTGCAGGGCCGCCTATACAATGCCTCGAATGGAGCCATACTATGCTCGTCTGGTGGCTATTATTATACACGAACTCTACCAATGGAAGATGATCCTCCCAAGTCCCTCTGATGTCTAAGATACACAGCCGCAATAAATCCTTAAGAATCATATTAACCCTCTTCGTATGTCCGTCTGTCTGTGGGTGATAGGCAGTAGTAATTCATAGTCGTGTCCCCAATGCCTCCTACAGGCACCTTCAAAACTCCCTTGTAAAGATATGGTCTCTATCGCTAACAATACTAAAGGGTACTGCATGAAGTCAGATGATCTCCCTAAGATACGCTAATGCCAACCAAGATGTTGTCCTCTTACTCTTAATCGGGATAAACTGAGTGCTCTTAGTCTACCTATTGACTATAACCCAAATACTAGTGTTGTCCTTCCTCGATGTGGGCAACCCATCTATGAAATTCATTTAGAGCTCTTTCACTTCCACTGTGGTATATCCAGAGGTTGAAGCAATCCACCAGACTTCCTCTTCTTAGCTTTCACTATTTGATAAGTCATACATCAAGCCATATACTCTACCAAGTCCTTCTTCATATCTATTTAAAGAAAAACCCTCCTCATGTCTCAATACATCTTATTACCTCCCAAATGGATGGTCATCTGAGAATGAAGAGCCTCCTCTAAAACCGATCTCAATAAATCATCAATTCGAGGAACATATAATCTCCCATCACGATGTAGCCACCCCTCTCATCCACAAAATACCTAACAAGGTGACTAGAGGTCTCTCCTCTACTGAGTCGGTCCATGATATCCGCTAACTGCCGATCCTCGTGCTGGCTGGATCCAATGTACTCTAGGAAAATAGGTCGCACCTCAAATGATGCCAATAATCCTGGTGCATAATCCGTAGACGATCTAAAATCGAACGATGGGATAAACTCCAAACTCTTCCACTCTACGATTAGTGGACTCAAAGTCATCCTCTGCCTACTCAGTGGTTCCGCTACTACATTCCTTTCCCTGAGATACATGCTATCTTAAAATCATAAGATGCAAGAAACTCCATCTAGCGCTCCTATCGAAAATTAAGATCCTTTTGTGAAAACAAGTACTTGAGAAACTTATGGTTTGTGTAAAGCTCAAACCTCTCACCTAATAGGTAATGTCTACAAGACTTAAACGCAAACATTATCGCGACTATCTCCAAATCATGAGTGGAGTAATTCCTCTCATATACCCTTAGTTGTCTACCCCTGTAACAGACAATCCAACCCTCTTGCATAGGCACCACACCTAAACTCATAGAGCAAGCATCCATATATACAATGAACATCTTCTTACCATCAGGAAGAGTCAATATACTGGAGCTAATGTGAGAGCCTTCTTCAACCTCAAGAATGCATCCTTGCAAACCACATCCCAAGTAAATACAAGGTTTTTCTTTGTAAAGCGGGTAAGTGGAGCTGAGATCCACGCATAATCCTTAATGAACTTTTGATAGTAATCTTCCAAACCTAGAAACTCCTCACCTCTATCACATTCTTGGGGGCTTTCGATTCCCGTACTGTGACAACCTTAGTGAGATCCACCGCTATACCATCACTAGAGACAACATGCCCAAAGAACCTCACCTCCTTTAGCCAAAAGAGGCACTTGGAAAACTTCGCCTTCAACTGATGTGAACAGAGAGTATGGAGAACCTCTCCCAAGTGTAAGTCATGCTTGTCCTCGCTCCTCGAGAACACCAAGATATCATCAACAAACACTACCATAAACTTATTTAGGAAAATACCTAGCTCATCAAATCCACAAAATAAGTCGGTGCATTGGTTAGCCCAAAAGGCATAACCAGCCACTCAAAGAATCCATCTGGAGTCCTAAAGGCAGTCTTATCTATGCTATCATTTTCCACCCTAAGCTGGTGAAAACCTATAGCCAAATCCAACTGCGAGAAAACTAAAGCACCTACCAACTGATTAAATAAGTCATCTATTTGAGGGAGTGGGTGTCTATTATTCTTCGTGAGCTTGTTCAATTCTCTGTAATCCACACATAGACGAAGGGAGCCATCTGCCATAGTTGCGAAGACGACTGGTGTAACACCCCACCTCCACCAGGGTGGCTCTTGCAAGCACTCTGACTTTGGAGGGGCATTTGAATGAGGTAAACATGCATAATGATATATCAAGGCAGAACAAGAACATATGTATATATGTAAACAGAGTAAATAACATAGATAAAACAGCGGAAGATTTCAAAACATTTCAAAACAAGTCTGGTACAACATAGCTTTCCAAATAAACAAGTCTAGATAAAACAACATCAACTGAAAAACTGAAATAAATAAGTGTTATCCCCAATTAATTGGTAACCATAGCTAGCTTCATGTCGAAACCGTACATGAGCTGAAATCCCACAAGCAAGCAATCCGAAATCCAAGCTAAGCTCCAGTATTCCCTCCCTGAGAACCTAGGGGGGGGGGGGAACGGAAGAAAAGAGGCGAAAGAAAACAGGTCAGTCAAAAAGACCGAGTAAGCCCTACTACAATCAATGTAAACTGATAAAGTTAACTGGCATGAGCAGCAGGGATGAACATATGGATAACAATATACTAGCATAATGATTAACTAACAAGGTAGATAAATGTGTCATCGCATAATCAGGATTAAGGTTTTGCACCACAGGTGTACTACCAAACTAACATGACTTGAATAAACAAGTATTGATCCCTTGGCCCAAGCTTTGGCCCAATAACATGAAATGACCCTAATACAAGGTCAAACCAAACGGTCTAGTCGATCGGCTCCCTAAGCCTAACTCGTCACGTGTTGGTGTCAATACGGCCCAATCATAATTGTAGTCGAACTGTGCCGGGTCCACCCTTCGGGTGTATCAAGCCCTAGGGTGTCAACCCCTGGACACCATGAACATGAGTGCACAGTCCCGATCTACTGGTACCCGTGCATGTTTTCTCCGGCTACGGACTATGTGCACGACCAGAGTCCGCCCGGAACTACACCGGCGTACCCTCTGCCGTCGCTTTTGGTCACTTACCTCCAGTCCAGTAATCGTGCCCCCACCCTAGCCTAGTCCCTAGGGTCATGATGATACTAACTTGGGATTACTGCTGGAGTGGGCCCCCATTGCTAGGATTTTTCTAGTGGGTTAAGTACGGTTTAACCCTCTTGCTAATCCTGGATTAACTTGGTTAAGTGTAACGATGAGTTCACGACTTAACCCCGATTAATCTACCAAGCCCAAATTGGTTAAGTATTAGGTGGACCATGACTTAACCCTAATCACGAGGCATTAATTAATTTAATGCGCCTTAACCTCTCACATTAGACCTTGTTGTGGTTACTAGTTAAGCCGAGCGGGTCCGGGTAGCTTTACACCACAACTTGGTCTAACCTCGGGTTCAAGGTACAACATGACCAACTTCTCACATTGGGTCCTATTGTTTGTAGCAACTAGTTAAGCCGGTCGGTTCCGGGTAGGTTTACGCAACAAACTCAACCCAACCTCGAGTTGGCCACACATGTCTTTTCTAAGTGTCATGTCCATCATGTTTCCAAAACATGTTACAAGTTTTCAAGCAATTGGGTAGACCTAACTTAATAGGTAAATTCCCAATGGGTAGACCTAACTTAATAGGTAAATTCCCAAGCTTATGTTTTATGTCTTTTAAGTTTACCCAACCCCAAACGCAATCCCATCGCTTACATATCGCAATAGCGCATAAAGGATAGAAAGAGGGAACTTGGCATAATCATGACATAAAGGTATTGAAGCCACAAGCTTAACCTGGTGGCATATGAAATGTTCATATGTTCATACACTTGCATATTACATTTTTAGGCCTCAAAAGCATGCATAAAACCAAACTTAGCATATTGGTGATACATGGTGCTAAATGACATGTAGAGATGGCCATAAGTTCGCATTTAGCCTCACATGCAAGTTATCATAAGAGATATGATAACTTACATGTTGCTAAAATGCAACCTTTGGCATAAAGCTTTAAGCTTTATGTTCATAAACCCAAAATAAGCTTGCATAACATGATAGCATGAACAAAATGTTCAACCCAAACTTGCATAACATAACTTGGCATACTTGCATATAAACTTGCATATCACAACATGATAAACTTGCATATAAACTTGCATATCACAACATAATAAACTTGCATATAAACTTGCATATCATACATTTAACTTTAGAGTTTAAGTATTAAAGTAGAATAGGGATTACAATGCTTAAGAAGTCACAAAAATATGACAAAGCCCTTATGAAATCAATTAAACCCAAAATGCAAGCAAAACCCTTGAGCCAAAATGATCAAGACTCTTTCTTTATGATGCAAATATATAAACTTGACTTGAATGCAAGCTAATGATTCTCATACAAGTTTGAAAACACTTGTATGCATGGAAAATCACTTAGGAATTTATTTAGGAATTTTATGAAGAGAGTGGAGGCCATGAAAGGTTTGATTTTGCCATAGTTTAGTTGTATGAATGAATAATGATGATTTAGGGTAGGTTAGGGTCTTATTTATAGATTAGGCAAGTGTTTTAGGCCATAGGATTAAACCTAGATTCAATCCAAGCCATCAAAGCATGTCTTGGGGAAGAAGTCAAGTGTAGGAACCATCTAGGGCCTTTAGATTAAAGATGAACCATGAGAACCATTCAAATGCAAAATCTGCATTTGAGCGAATCGGCCCACGGGTTGACAGCCAAACACCCTGGGTTAACCCCTAGTCGACCCAGCGAGCTCGGGTCGACCTCAAAAATCGGTCGGTTCGGTTATTCCCCTCTCCCAATTCGTTGTTTTGAACATTTTTGCATATTTATTTATTTAATTTTCAATTATATATATATATATAAATATATCAATATATATATTTCTCTGCGCAACCCATTTCACTTAATTAAGTATACTTTAATTTGGGAATTTTTCGTGAAACTTCGCGAGGCCATATCTTGGTCATACGGACTCCGATTTTCGAAAACTCGGACTCTATTTTGCGCATTTTTCCGAGACGAACGCAATGGCATAGCCCGTTTCCCTTGATTCAGATTTTACAGTTTAATTCTGCCTCCATTTATGTTATAACATGTTATTCAAAAATACGGGTTGTTACATTCTTCCCTCCTTAAAGGATTTCGTCCCCGAAATCTCCAAGTTAGGAAGAACGTATCCTACCATCCATCATCCATCTACTCAAAACATCATCCACGAGCAATCATTGTCCTTAAAAGGTTCTAAATGCTGTATGATCATATGCAAAGGTGTGTGTATATGTACTTATCTAATGCGAAAATCAGGAGGTTACTGATTCAGTAAACCCCCTTAATGCAAAATATGTTAGTGAAATGAGTCCATATGTATGCAAATTCCTAACATAATTTATAATCTCTACATGAGTGCACATAACATTCATCCATATGCAACATCCACGTGATAGCATAACAAGTTTTCATCCATGAATAAGCATAAACACTCATGCATATGCGGTATGAAAGTGTATGAGCCGATCTTAGTGCCTAACGTGTATTATGCATCAACGAGTATCCACTTGCAAACACTTGCAACCACTTGCAACCATCAAGCATAACATGTTTCAAACACATGTTTCATCCAAAGGGTTTCTACCTAAGGTTCTCATGACAAGATTAACACGATAAACTAGATAAACATGGATAGCAAAGAGAAAGATATGCTAACAAAGAAAAGAGATTGAGAGTGTACCCTCAAAAAGGAATGGATAAAGCCCACACATCTTCTCCTCGGTTTCCCAAGTTGCGTCTTCTTCGGCTTCACCCCATTGAACCTTCACCAATTTGACCTCTCGATTCCTTAGCTTCTTGGTCTCCGTCCCCAAGATACGAATCGGAGCTCTCCTCAAGGTAGCCTCTTTCTCCACTTCTACATCTTTTAGAACACTTGGCTCAACAACCTCTGCTGATTCATGTAAACACTTCCGGAGATGCGAGACATGAAAAACATCGTGTACTCCAGCAAGCTTCTCGGGCAACTTCACTCTATAAGCCATCTGCCCGATCCTCTCTATAATAGGGAATGGTCCAACAAACCTCGGTGCCAACTTCCCAACAGCTCCAAATCGGACCACATTCCGCAAAGGAGAAACCTTCACGAAAACCATATCCCCAACATCAAACTCCAAATCCGTTCTTCGCTTATCAGCATAGGATTTCTGTCGGTCTTGGGCCGCTTTCATCCGTCTCCGAATCAACTCAATCTTCTCGGATGTATCTCTGATCATATCAGGCCCAAGTATAAGCTCATCTGTAGTCTCCCACCAACATGTAGGCGACTTGCACGGCCTCCCATATAAAGCTTCAAATGGTGCCATCCCTATGCTTGCCTGATAATTGTTATTATAAGCAAACTCAACAAGAGGAAGATGGTCTTCCCAAGTACCACCAAAATCCAGAATACAAAGCCTCAACAGATCCTCGAGTACCCTATTCACCCTTTCGGTTTGACCGTCCGTCTGTGGGTGATAAGTCGTACTTAGATTCAACCTTGTGCCCACAGCTTCTTGCAAGCTATTCCAGAATTGACTTGTAAAGATTGGGTCACGGTCACTGACTATACTAGAAGGGACTCCATGTAGTCTCACAATCTCACGAAGATATACAGACGCTAGCCAAGATGCGGTCCTCTTGCTCTTCACCGGAATGAAATGAGCACTCTTCGTAAGTCTATCCACAATAACCCAAATGCTCGTATTCCCTTTCCTTGACCTTGGTAGCCCATCGATAAAATCCATGGAAATACTCTCCCACTTCCATAGTGGAACGTCTAGAGGATGCAATGGCCCACCGGGCTTCTTCGACTCGGCCTTAACTTGCTGGCAAATGATACATCTAGAGACAAATTCTGCCACATCCTTCTTCATCCCAGGCCAAAAGAAAATGCGCTTCATATCTTTATACATCTTATCTCCGCCTGGATGTATAGTCAACTTAGAGTGATGCGCTTCCTCAAGAACTCTTCTTACTAGATCTTCTACCATTGGAACACATAACCTTCCGTCTCTCCTCAGCCAACCCTTATCATCAATAGAATATCGAGCGAGATGACTAGACGTCTCTCCTCGAATTAGCTTATCCATAATCTCAACTATCTGAGGGTCTTCTCTCTGCGAAGCCCCAACTTGATCAAGAAGGGTAGGTCTGAGTTCCAGAGATGCTAAAGAACCGGTCATCGACTCAATCGCCAAAGAGAAATCAAAGGTTGCCACATACTCTAAATTCTTCATCTCAACAAATAGAGGACTTAGGGTCAACCTTCTTCTACTCAATGCATCTGCTACCACATTCCCCTTGCCAGGGGTATAAGCTATCTCAAAATCGTAGGACGCCAAGAATTCCATCCATCTTTGTTGCCTCAGATTTAGATCCTTCTGAGAAAAGAGATACTTCAATGACTTGTGATCGGTATAAAGCTCAAATCTTTCTCCCAGAAGATAATGGTGCCAAGCCTTGAGTGCATATACTATTGCTGCCAACTCTAAGTCATGAGTGGGATAATTCTTCTCATGCACTTTGAGTTGTCTACCGCCAAAGCATATCACTCTTCCTTCTTGCATAAGAACAGCTCCTAACCCCGTGCCACATGCATCGGTGTATACGGTAAATAACTTCCCTCCATCGGGCAAAGCTAGAACAGGTGCTGATGTGAGGGCTCTCTTGAGCTTCTGAAAAGCAAGCTCGCATTCTATGCTCCAAGCAAAAACTAAATTCTTCTTCGTCAATTTAGTGAGAGGAGCGGATATCTTTGCGAAGTCCTTGATGAACTTCCGGTAGAAACCCGCAAGACCTAGAAAACTTCTCACTTCGGTTGCATTCCTTGGAGTCTTCCAATCCTGAACTGCCACTACCTTAGTGGGATCCACTGCTATGCCTTGCTTAGATACTATATGCCCAAGGAATCTAACTTCCCTTCTCCAAAAGTGACACTTGGAGAACTTGGCCTTTAACTGATGCGCTCTAAGCGTATCCATCACCTCCATGAGATGCCTTGCGTGCTCTTCCTCATCCTTAGAGAAGATCAGAATATCATCTACGAAGACCACGACAAACTTGTTCAAGAACTCCCTGAACACCCTACTCATCAAGTCCACGAAATATGCGGGTGCATTAGTCAAGCCGAACGGCATGACAAGCCATTCGA
This sequence comes from Allium sativum, assembly GCA_030737875.1. NCBI lineage: Eukaryota > Viridiplantae > Streptophyta > Magnoliopsida > Asparagales > Amaryllidaceae > Allium > Allium sativum. The sequence goes on along the minus strand of CM060918.1, from coordinate 878,775,711 downwards.
AGAATCCATCTGGAGTTCTGAACGCAGTCTTGTCTATACTATCTTCAGCTACCCTGAGTTGATGGAACCCCGTAGCAAGATCAAGCTGAGAGAAAACAGAAGCACCGACAAGCTGGTCAAAGAGATCATCAATCCTCGGTAACGGGTGTCTGTTCTTCTTAGTCAGCTTATTCAACTCTCGATAGTCAACGCAAAGTCGGAGAGAACCATCCGCCTTGGTAGCAAATACCACAGGCGCTCCCCATTCAGATATACTTCTTCTAATGAAGTTCTTCTCAAGCAACTCTTTCACTTGCTTACTTAGCTCCCGCCTTTCACGTGGAGCCATGTGCCGAACGGGCAAAGAAACAGGCTTTGCATTATCCACCAGATAAATGCGGAAATCAATCTCTCGCTTAGGGGGCAACCCCCTAACTTCATCGAAAACATCCGGATACTCTCGAACCACTCTCACAGACTGAAGAGTTTCCATTGACGAGTCGAGTGATTCCAGATAGCACAACATGACGGGACCTCTCGGATCACAAGAAATCTTTAGGGTGTTTCCGAGGCGAGTCACGAGCCTCACAACCCTATGCTCACAATCAAGAATGGCTCCATATCTGGACAGCCAATCCATGCCCAATATCAATCCGTATCCCCTAAAACCAAGAACATAAGCACTGCACAAGAACTCTACACTCAGTATAGAGATCCTCAAATCCCCACATATCATAGACAAATGGGCGGAACCCCCAATAGGATTTGAGACACAAACGGGATCATCTACCAAGCTAGTACTAAGGTGCAAACTATCAACAAGATCAGATGAGATAAAGCTATGCGATGCACCAAAATCAAACAAGGTACGAACTGGAAAATCAGAAATATATACAAGGCTCTCAACAGAAATACTACCTCGATCGGGAACTGGAGCGACATTAAGAGCATGAACTTGCCCTCCTGAAGGTCCAACACGCTGAGTCTGACCCTGGCCTTGCCCTTGCTTCCTCGGGCAATCCTTACTGAAATGTCCAGTCTCACCGCAGAAAAAGCATTCACCATTCTTCCTTTTCCTCTTCTTACAATCCTTAATAAGATGCCCAACTGAACCGCAATAATGGCACTTCCCCTTGTTGTTCTTGCCCGTGTTGTTATTGCCCTTGTTGTTGTTCCCCTTGTTGCCTTGACTCTTGTTCTTGTTCTGATTGCCTTGACTGCTCTGACCACTTGGATTACCCTGATTTCCTTTTCCCTGGGAATCAGTCTTCTTGGCTTGAGTATCATTCATCTTGGTTTCTTTTTTGACATCTCCCTGAAGTAACGCCATATCAACCAAACTCTCAAACGTGGCCCCATGGGGAATATGTGACATAGCCAATCCCTGCAACGGCTCATTCAATCCTCTAGCAAAACGAAGAGCCTTCTTCTGAGGAGTATTCACCATATCCAAGCCAAAACGAGCTAACTGATTGAACTTGTTCACATATTCTTTGACAGACATATCTCCTTGTTTCAAAGTTATGAACCTCTCCATTTGCAGATTCTCCTCAGCAGAAGATAGAAACTTAAGCATGAACCTTGCCCTGAAATCGGCCCAAGTCTCAACAGGCCTAGTACCATTGGTGACTTCCCACCAATAAGCGGCTTCATCCTTCATAAGCCAAACCGCCAACAAGAGCTTCCTCTGATCGTCTAACCCAAAGATAGCAAACAAATCCTCGGTCTCTTTCAACCAATTTCTGGCCCCTACAAAAGTCTCAGTGCCTTGAAAGTTCTTGCCACCCATTGCTTTGAAATCTTTGCAAGTCTTTGCGAAGTCCACTTGAGGATGCTGAGGGGGAGGAGGAAGAGGAACCTCAGCGACAGGAGGAGGAGGAACATTAACCACCAGAGGAGGAGGAGGAGGAACATTAACTACCGGAGGAGGAGGAGGAACATCTGCGGGGCCGGCTTCGGTCGCCCTAGCCTCCAAAAGTCTCCTATACAAAAAAGGTACGTGTACTCCCTCCGGAATAGCAAAGTTATCGGCCATACTGAAAACGAAGAAAAAGACAGATTCAGAATGGAGAAAAACGAAGGAATTTTGCTAATGGCTTTCTGGGGAATAGCCTTTAAAATAAACTAGACTTTTCTTTGGAAAATACTTTATACTTGGTTTTGAAAATAGTTTTCCAAAAGTTTTCTAAAAGCCTTTTTGTTCCTTCTCGTACCATATGCTCTGATACCAAATGTAACACCCCACCTCCACCAGGGTGGCTCTTGCAAGCACTCTGACTTTGGAGGGGCGTTTGAATCAGGTAAACATGCATAATGATATATCAAGGCAGAACAAGAACATATGTATATATGTAAACAGAGTAAATAACATAGATAAAACAGCGGAAGATTTCAAAACATTTCAAAACAAGTCTGGTACAACATAGCTTTCCAAATAAACAAGTCTAGATAAAACAACATCAACTGAAAAACTGAAATAAATAAGTGCTATCCCCAATTAAGTGGTAACCATAGCTAGCTTCATGTCGAAACCGTACATGAGCTGAAATCCAACAAGCAAGCAATCCGAAATCCAAGCTAAGCTCCAGTATTCTCTCCCTGAGAACCTAGGGGGGGAACGGAAGAAAAGAGGCGAAAGAAAACAGGTCAGTCAAAAAGACTGAGTAAGCCCTACTACAATCAATGTAAACTGATAAAGTTAACTGGCATGAGCAGCAGGGATGAACATATGGATAACAATATACTGGCATGATGATTAACTAACAAGGTAGATAAAGGTGTCATCACATAATCAGGATTAAGGTTTTGCACCACAAGTGTACTACCAAACTAACATGACTTGAATAAACAAGTATTGATCCCTTGGCCCAAGCTTTGGCCCAATAACATGAAATGACCCTAATACAAGGTCCAACCAAACGGTCTAGTCGATCGGCTCCCTAAGCCTAACTCGTCACGTGTTGGTGTCAATACGGCCCAATCATAATTGTAGTCGAACTGTGCCGGGTCCACCCTTCGGGTGTATCAAGCCCTAGGGTGTCAACCCTTGGACACCATGAACATGAGTGCACAGTCCCGATCTACTGGTACCCGTGCATGTTTTCTCCGGCTACGGACTATGTGCACGACCAGAGTCCGCCCGGAACTACACCGGCGTACCCTCTGCCGTCGCTTTTGGTCACTTACCTCCAGTCCAGTAATCGTGCCCCCACCCTAGCCTAGTCCCTAGGGTCATGATGATACTAACTTGGGATTACAGCTGGAGTGGGCCCCCATTGCTAGGATTTTTCTAGTGGGTTAAGTACGGTTTAACCCTCTTGCTAATCCTGGATTAACTTGGTTAAGTGTAACGATGAGTTCACGACTTAACCCCGATTAATCTACCAAGCCCAAATTGGTTAAGTATTAGGTGGACCATGACTTAACCCTAATCACGAGGCATTAATTAATTTAATGCGCCTTAACCTCTCACATTAGACCTTGTTGTGGTTACTAGTTAAGCCGGGCGGGTCCGGGTAGCTTTACACCACAACTTGGTCTAACCTCGGGTTCAAGGTACAACATGACCAACTTCTCACATTGGGTCCTATTGTTTGTAGCAACTAGTTAAGCTGGTCGGTTCCGGGTAGGTTTACGCTACAAACTCAACGCAACCTCGAGTTGGCCACACTTATCTTTTCTAAGTGTCATGTCCATCATGTTTCCAAAACATGTTACAAGTTTTCAAGCAATTGGGTAGACCTAACTTAATAGGTAAATTCCCAATGGGTAGACCTAACTTAATAGGTAAATTCCCAAGCTTATGTTTTATGTCTTTTAAGTTTACCCAACCACAAACGCAATCCCATCGCTTACATATCGCAATAGCGCATAAAGGATAGAAAGAGGGAACTTGGCATAATCATGACATAAAGGTATTGAAGCCACAAGCTTAACATGGTGGCATATGAAATGTTCATATGTTCATACACTTGCATATTACATTTTTAGGCCTCAAAAGCATGCATAAAACCAAACTTAGCATATTGGTGATACATGGTGCTAAATGACATGTAGAGATGGCCATAAGTTCGCATTTAGCCTCACATGCAAGTTATCATAAGAGATATGATAACTTACATGTTGCTAAAATGCAACCTTTGGCATAAAGCTTTAAGCTTTATGTTTATAAACCCAAAATAAGCTTGCATAAAATGATAGCATGAACAAAATGTTCAACCCAAACTTGCATAACATAACTTGGCATACTTGCATATAAACTTGCATATCACAACATGATAAACTTGCATATAAACTTGCATATCACAACATGATAAACTTGCATATCATACATTTAACTTTAGAGTTTAAGTATGAAAGTAGAATAGGGCTTACAATGCTTAAGAAGTCACAAAAATATGACAAAGCCCTTATGAAATCAATTAAACCCAAAATGCAAGCAAAACCCTTGAGCCAAAATGATCAAGACTCTTTCTTTATGATGCAAATATATAAACTTGACTTGAATGCAAGCTAATAATGCTCATACAAGTTTGAAAACACTTGTATGCATGGAAAATCACTTAGGAATTTATTTAGGAATTTTATGAAGAGAGTGGAGGCCATGAGAGGATTGATTTTGCCATAGTTTAGTTGTATGAATGAATAATGATGATTTAGGGTAGGTTAGGGTCTTATTTATAGATTAGGCAAGTGTTTTAGGCCATAGGATTAAACCTAGATTCAATCCAAGCCATCAAAGCATGTCTTGGGGAAGAAGTCAAGTGTAGGAACCATCTAGGGCCTTTAGATTAAAGATGAACCATGAGAACCATTCAAATGCAAAATCTGCATTTGAGCGAATCGGCCCACGGGTTGACAGCCAAACACCCTGGATTAACCCCTAGTCGACCCAACGGGCTCGGGTCGACCTCAAAAATCGGCCGGTACGGTTATTCCCCTCTCCCAATTCGCTGTTTTGAACATTTTTGCATATTTATTTATTTAATTTTCAATTATATATATATATATCAATATATATATATATATATATTTCTCTGCGCAACCCATTTCACTTATTTAAGCATACTTTAATTTGGGAATTTTTCGTGAAACTTCGCGAGGCCATATCTTGGTCATACGGACTCCGATTTTCGAAAACTCGGACTCTATTTCGCGTATTTTTCCGAGACGAACGCAATGGCATAGCCCGTTTCCCTTGATTCAGATTTTACAGTTTAATTCTGCCTCCATTTATGTTATAACATGTTATTCAAAAATACGGGTTGTTACAACTGGTGCTCCCTACTCAGAATTACTCCGTCTATTAAACCCTTTCTCGAACAAGTCACCCACTTGCTTACTAAGCTCCTTCCTCTCCCTCGGATCCATGTAGAGAACTGAAAATGCAATAGGATTAGCATTCTCCACTAAGTATATTCAGAAATCAATCTCATGCATCAGGGGTAGCCCTCTCACCTCCTCAAACACGTCCAGAAAATCTCTAACTATGGGCATCAAACTGAGGTCGTCTAAAGAAGCGTCCAGGGAATCTAAGAATTTGAGCATGAATCACCCCCGCGGGTCGTTAGAAATCTCGAGAGTCCTACCATAGCATGTCAAAAATCTCACTACTCTCCTCTCGTAGTCAAGGACGACACCATACATGGCCAGCCAATCTATCCCTAGAATAACCCCATAACTCATGGTATCTAGTACATATGCGTCACACTCAAACCCGATGCTAAGTATAGAAATCTTCAAATCCCTACACATCATAGATAGGTGGGCCGAACATCCTATGGGGTTTGAGGCAACTATTGGTTCAGGAACTATAGAAGTATCTAGGTGTAGACTATCAACAACAGAATCAGATATGAAAGAATGAGAAGCACCAGAATCGAACAAGGTCCTAATGGGGAAGTTGAAAAGAGAAATCAAACCTTCTGCATTGACCTTTCTACCCCTCTTATGACCGCTACCACCGCTCTGAAACGCCCTAAGCGCATGAACCTGTGCTCTGGATGAACCGACTCCCTGCTCCTGCCTTGAGGGCATTATCCGCTGTAATGTCTCATATATTCTTACTGAAAGCAAATCACCCTTCTTAGATGTCTTCTGGTAATCTATGATGTAGTGTCCCATCATACCACGTCCATGACACTTCACTTCCTTCTTGATCAGTGCTTTATCCGGTTTCTCTCCCTTTTCCCCACCTTTCTTGGGCCACCATTTTTTCTTTCCAAAACCTATCTTGGTCACCTCAATCTTAGCTTCATGTGTACTCTCCTTCCCATCACCGTGCATAAGAGCCATCTCCACTAAAGCCTCAAAAGTCGCACCCATAGGAATTGTGTCAATGCTAGCCCTTGGAGGGATTGGCTCATCCCCCTCGCAAGCCTCAAAGCCAATTCATTAAAGTCATTCACGTACTCCTTAACCGACATATCACTCTGACATAGACTCAAGAATCTCTCCAATTACATCCCTTATTGAACTTGTGATAAAAACTTTTTCTCGAACTTATTCTTGAAGTCATCCCATGTTCTCACTGCTTGCTCCACCTATGCCACTTCACGCCAGTACAACGCCTCTCCTTTCAGTTGCCAAGCGGCCAATTGAATCCTTCTCATGTCGTCAAACTCTAATAATCCAAATACACGACCAGTCTCTCAAAGCCAATTACTAGCATCAGCAAAACTCTCCAATCCAAGAAATGGCTTGCCACCCAAAGCAGAAAAATCCTTACAGAGCCTAGAAAAATTAGCCGTTAGATTCAGTGGAACTACCGCGGTTGCAGGTGGAGGTTGGACATTTCTTTGCCCTTCGGTAGGCACCATAGGTTCAACATATCTACGAAACCGTGTGGGATGGGAACACCCTCTGGAAAGTTGGGAGCCCCAAGTAAGATGAAACATAAAAGAGACAACGATTCAAAAAGGAATAAAGAGAATATTGTAGTTGACTTGAGGGATGTTTTCCAAAAACAAGTTTTACTTGGAAATACTTAAAATTTGAAAACACTTTTTCAAAAACTTTTCTCTGATCTTGTAACCTTAGGCTCTGATACCAAATGAAACACCCCACACCCCTTAACATCACCCATGCGAGGATGCGTTAAGGTTTATGAAGTGCTTAGGTATAAAGTAACAACACATGGACTAAAATTTACAAGACAGAACTATAAAACACAGTGGAAATTTTAAAACATCAATTAATAAAGCAAGTCAAATCATAGTACTTATTACATTTCATAAATACCAAACAGTCATCAACATAAAACCAAATACACTGTCTCTTGGAAAACCGTAATATCATAGTACATAAATAAAACCATCCCTCTCAAATGTTAATACAATAACCAGAAAATGAAAAAGGAACCAAATACACGGGTCTGAAATGAGTTTGAATCCAAGATGAACAAAAAAGTCAAGAATCGTTATTGAGACCCCACCTTGTGAACTTGGGGGGGGGGGGGAAGGAAGAGAGAAGGAGAAAACAAATTAGGTCAAACATACGCCTGGTGAGTTCTAGTAATTTTTAGCATGAGCATAAATTAAGGAAGCATTAGACAGGTGAACAGTTTAACGAAATAAGACACAAAGGTATAAAAGTAGTAAGCAAATTTAAGCATGAATAAAGATTGCCCTCTCATTCATATCCCAGATTTCAGCACTAACTTACCAAGTCATCACAATTAGGCTTTACCTAAATTCTACCCATCGATTGTCTCTTATAATCACAATGTGATGCCCTATTCAGCTATGTAACTCGAGGTTATCAATCCCGAGCCCATCAACTAAAAGGACGTAGTCGTTAATCATAGGCGTTACAACGACTTATTTTCCCAAATCGGCACAATGCAGGCTCCTCATCCTGTCGAAACGTTTCTGTACCCACCTTGTTTGGACCTCTTATTATCCAGGGCAGTTATGCGTGCCTTCGCCTCTACCAAGTGTGAGACCTCCATAGATGATAATAGGGATACTACAAAATATTGATCCCCAACCAAATATGCAATTAACACAAGTCACCTCTAGACTTGGTCCACATTTCTTGTTCTATTAGGCTACTTAGTTTACATGATCAACTTAGTGCTGCCGGAACGGACCTAAACTACAATTTTATCATTTTATTAGGCCTTTTATTTTCCCCAATCATCCCCACGCTGCTAGAACAGACCTACGAGCCACTTATTTTCCCTAATAAGCCACATGCTTTCGGAACGGACTCCCACTACAATTTCATTATTTTATCGGGCCTCTTATTTTCCCCAATCAGCTCGATGTTTCCGGAACGGGCCTACGAGCCACTTATTTTCCCCAATCAGCCCCACGCTGCCGAAACAGACTCCTATTATATTAGATTACTTATTTTTTTTTAATCTTCAATTTAACTTAACACAATTTAATTTTATTAATAAGCCCTAATATAACCTCACGTTATATTCCTAGGTTGTATTAAACATCTCTACCTAATGTTTATCCTTTTTTACAACCCAACCCCACGTTACTTAGCGTCCAACTAAGTTATTCATATTCCTGTTTATATGTTTTCATGTTCTCCAATTACATATCAAGTTTTTATTCCCAATTTACAATCTAGTTCCGATTACAAAATTTAATCAGTTCTAGCATGCCCAATTTTCCCTTTTTAATCAATTCATCATTATTTCATTTTTAATGCAAAATAACGATAAAGGCCTAGGCTCTCTTTAGGCATAGGCTCGGCGCTAAAAGAAAAATGGAAATTGTCTAGGCTACTCGCTGGGCCTAGACTAAAAAATAAAATAAAATAAAATAAAATAGGCATAGCCTGACTGTAAATGAAACCACAATAGAGAAGGGGATAGAAGAAGGAAAATTACTTATAAGCAGTAAATAACTGGAAAATTACAATAACTTTACAGAAAAACTAAACATATAAATATTATAAATAATTGTAAACATTAAACTTGCAAAAACTAAACTATTTAACTGCTTATAAGCCCTTACTTTAATAGATTATTAGACCCTATGTCTAAATATTCTTTTATGCGCTTGCTTTACCTCACCAGGTTTCCATTTAACTTGTTTACTCCCATTCACATTGACTTCTTATTTAATTTACCAAGTTCCTCTTGCTTATTAATTTCGGTCTTATAACTTAACCCATTTAACCCTATTAATAAGCCCACAGCATGTTACTCTCTGGATTATGATCTAAGGTCTGTAATCCACAATCCCTTTATATTCTTGTTTGATTCCATAGTTACCATAACATGTTTTACTTAATATGTAATTAAGTATATCATAATTCACATGTTTTCTATTTAACATGTCAGTCATTATTTATGATTAAGTATAACTTATTTCATTTCATAAGTTTGCCTAATTCTTTCTTATTTAATCATAATTCCATCTTATACTGTCACTATAACTTATCATTGTTTACTTATTAAATTAGTTCTCTTAACTAAGGTTTATTAATAAGTTCCCTTTTCATAAATATAACTTATGTTGTCCTTATCGGCATATTTCAGATTCTCGTTCTCACGGATAACTTATTTACAATTAAGTACAACTTATCTTATTTCATAAGTTATTCCAATTTCCTTATTGTTTATTATAACATAAGTTATAATCCCCACTTGTCGCTAGGACAAGTCTACCTATTATATAACATTCTCGTTAATGTAATTTATTTATAATAGGTTATTATCATTCCCCATTCATTCCACTTCTTTTACTGTTGTAATTATCTTTCAATTATTTCCTTATTCATTACCATTAATCACAGTTAGTGCTGTTTAATTCTATCCCTTTATATATATATATATATATATATATATATATATATATGCTTATGTACTAGACCTCTCACATTAAGCCTGCCACTTGTGGATGCTGGATTTGCTGGGCGGTTATGGGTAGACTTCTTCCACAAGTTGGCTTAACCTTGTGTCTTAGCACCGTTACATGTTTTATCTACGCACTAGACCACTCACATTAAATTAACAACTTGTGGACGCTGGATTTGTCGGGCGGTTCCGGGCAGACTTCTACCATAAGTTGAATTTAACCTCGTGTCTAGGTGTGCTAAGTTTTTTATTTACTATAAATTTAGGCATATTATTCTTTCCACATTTTTACTGCAACCTATTTAAATGTTATCATATTAAGCCCATTTTATGTCATACGTTCTTCCAAACATATAATTAATTTCATCTCAAAATAACATGTGATCATCAAATCATGTAATTATTCCAATATAACATGCAATCATTTAACTATGTAACTGTTCAAATCTAACAAATTAACATGTCATTTTCTCAATTCTACAGCTAATAATTCAAGTACATAATATGCCACAAGTGAATCAAGTAATTACAACAGTAATTGTACACATATTTCAACAAGTTTACATTTCAACAAATGAACATTTCAACAAATGAACATTTCAACATATTAAACATTTCAACATATGAATTTTCCAACAATTTAATATTTTAACAAATTAATATTTCAACATGTCATATTAGCACTTCACCACTTTACATTGCATAATAACAGGGAATGTTAAACGATAATATATCATTATAAAAAATGATATAACCTAAATCCACTCACCTAAATTACATTCCAATTCCTGAACCTGGTCCAAATATAGCATTCCATGGTTTTTCCCTGATTGGATTTAGAACCTAACAACCATGGATCCATAATTCTTACAAAAAGAAAAAGGGAAGAAAGAGGAAGAAAATTGAATAGACCAGATCTAAGAATTTACCATACTTCGCATATGATTCTGAACACTTTCTTATTAATTTTCATTATTTTCCTCCAGATCTTGATTCAGAATTTTCCTAAACTAATTATCTTATTTTTCTGAAGAGATTTGAGGAGGAGGAAGAATGGCAAAGCTTAGACGTTGTCTCAAAGAATGTGAGATTTAGGCTAGGCTCTGCTAGCCTATTTATATGTGTTCAGGATCTTATCGTACACGCAGCGTTGAGTCAGCATTGAACATTGTTAAGAAAACAGTCTAGATTCATCGATGAATCTGGCTGGATCTGGGGGTGTCAATTAGGAATAGCAATAAGGCGGGTTGGGGTTGGTTTCTCGTGCCCCAGACCCGACCCGGGCCTTATAAACCCTGCCCCATACCTGTCCCGTAGACCCGATGCGGGTCTGGAATTTTGCTCCGTACCCGAAACTCGTACGGGTCAGGGTAGACCCGACCCGCCCCACGACCCGGTGATATTGTATTCTAATGTACATAAATTTATATACTTATATTTTTTACCACTAAATGGCAAATTATATACATATTATAATGTGTGTTCACAATGATAAGAGAATACAATAAAATGAGTTGTAAGATAATAGTTCAAAATGTATGCATTTGTTATTGTATGATTATCATCAGTGCAACTTAATACTACAAAAATTTTATCGTTTGTTGATTGAAAAAAAATACTCAAGTTATAACCATCTATACTCAAGAAGATTAACAAGTAATCATTATAGTTATAAAGTGTTTTAATGATGTTTCAATCATGCGGGTCGGGTTGGGGCGGGTTAGCCATGCCCCAGACCCGATCCTAGACCCGAACCTCCAAAAGCGAGTCGTGGGTCTACCCACTCCTAATACCCTATGGGGCGGGTCTAAATAGGTCAAAACAGGGGTGGGTCAAGCGGGTTTGGACCCTAGACCCGCCCCATTGTCATCCCTAGTGTCGACCTCGGTGTCGACCCCCCTACAGGGGTGTAGACCCCGGTGTTGACCACAGTGTCGACACCCCTATAGGGTTTTCGACCCCCCATGAGTCCCTCGAGCTGTTTTGCCGCAGAAATTCGATTTTCGAATGTTTGAATTTTTGGAATTTATTTACATGTAATCTTCTTATATGTATACAAATCTTCTAATGACCATTTTACGTGTGTGTGTATATATATATATATATACATATATATATATATATATATGCACAACTTTTGTTTCGTTTTCAAAATTTAAACGGTGTTGCACCGTTATTTGATTCTTGCCATATTTCTTTAATTGCAGCCTTATCTTGAACTTCATCTCTTATATATAAATTTTTGCACATATATACATATATATTCTCACATATATATATTCTTTACTTCCTTATATGTATATTTTTCCTTATATGTGCATTTATACATATTTTCTCGCATGAACATGTGTTATTTTGGTTGTTCTCTTAAAACGAAAATATGATGGCGGCGAGGATCGAACTCTATACTCTTGTACGCAAGTCACATGCTCTAACCAACTGGACTACTAAGGCTATTGTTAACAAGGCTTAGAACAATGATAGTTATTGTTCTCTTCTTATTCCTCTTTTTCATGTTTGTTACAATATTTCATTGCATGAATCTTTTTCTTTTATTCATCCTTTATTATTAATGCGTAATCAGTGCATGCAACATATTTACACCGCATACAACCAATCCTTTCTTTCTTTTAATGCATACATTACATTTTTATTTGCATTATCTTTATTATATTCTTCATATATACATTTATGTCTGTGCATATATATATATATATATAGACACACACACACACACACACATAGATATGCATTATTTAATTATTAAATTGTCATAAAATGCGGGGTACTACAATTTAACTTTTTTTTTAGAAATAAGAAACAAACAAAAGTAAAATGAATTCACTTACTCGCACACAAACAAAACAAAATTCAAGTCAATCAAGGAACAAAAACAATTTTTTTAAGGAAGAAAAAACTAACAGAAGACTAAATCAAAACCAAGTCAAATGACAAACATACAAAACAAACATAAGAAAACAAACAAACACACATGCAAAAATAAACCCAAGAGAACAAAACATCAAACACAAAATGCGACACTCACCTTTTTTAAAGAAAGGAAAAAAAGAAGAACTAATATAATATGAAAACCATGTAACAAACACACATAAAAAATCCAAACAAAACACAAAAAACAAAACGAAAGTGAACAAAATGAAAATAAACATACAACTTTTTTTCCTTTTATTTTAATTTGGAAACACACAAAAAATTAATTCGAAGAGCAAAACTAAAATTAAATTCATTCCCAGGCAACAACGCAAAAAACTATTTCGTTGCTACACAAATTTCAATTTAATAAGAAATTCGTTGCGCAAATATTTATCGCAAGTGCACTGCGTACACTTGTAGTTGTTGGCGAATACGGGTCAATCCACGGGAAAAGAATAAATTTTAGAATTTACTCAATCAAATTAACCAACTTGAGATTTTGTTAAAACTAGTAGGAGTTGAGATTTAAACTATAAGATTAAAAACCAATTTAGGGGTAACTTCACTTCCCTCTTTCTTAACGTAGATCGACATAAAATCACATAATTGTCTCTTTTTAACCAAATACGATTAGTGATGTAATTACCATAAGCATGGCCTATTTGAGTTATTAGTTAACTAAAACAAGCCATCAAACTATAATACGCAACTAATCTTACTTTTTAATATTGATGAAGCGTGACATAGAAAATGAAACAAAAATATAGTTTAAGCATGATCTATTTACTATTAATTAGTGACACAGATCATCAAATTTTAATTAAAATTTCATTTTCATTGCCATGATCATATTTAGATGAAGAGGCAATTTGTAAACCATGAGATAAGCATAACATCTATGTTATGAAATTAAAAAAAGAGGCTATCAAATGTAACATGGAATAGAAATACACAAAAACATCCATTCTCATTAAATACAAAAGAGATCATTAACATTCAATTATTTTGAATCTACATAAATAAGAGTGAAAGCTTCATTACCCCTAAATTGTAGGGGTTTATCTCCTTATTTGTGTTATCATTTCTACACAAATTGATTTCAACATTGAAAAAAAAAGTAGAGACAGAAGAAAGAAGGAAAATAGATTAACAACTAAACTAATTGCATAACTACTTGCATTAAAATAAATCTAATCTACTAACAATAGAAAGAAAGCATGTAAGAGGAAACGAACATTAAAGAGAACATAAAAACGACATAAAAGAGAAGGCTAGGAAGTCATTTTAGTATCCACTTCAACTTACACTTACATATAGATAATGAGATAAAGAAGATACATGAAACATAAAAGGTACTTATACATGATCACAACCCTAATCTCCTTTTTTGGATACTACCTAAAATGCCATCTTTACATATAGAAACTTCATATCATTATCTCGTAATCCTTAATTCAAAATGCATGAAGCTTTTTTATCTCTTTAACTAGTGAATTAGCCCTTAGTTGTAGCCTTAAGGAATGTGGGTTAGCTTGGTAGGTGTGCTTCTCCATTATCCTTGAGATGAATTATTTCCCTCTTTGTCATGTAAATATGCATGCATATCATCATGTGTGCATTCCATGAAATATGTTTGCTAATTAATTCCTATCATAAAAACAATTAAAATGCACAAGTAAATTTTATCAAAAATTAACACATGCACTAATGAGCGTTTTACCCCTTGAATGAGTAATGATTTGAAAACATTTAAATCATGGTTTAATCATGTAAATTACCCTAATATGTTCATTTATTTAACTAAAACAAGATTACATATGTGAGTAAAATCGTGCACATTTACATGCGCACCCAGTTGCAAAGTTTGAAGTCTATATCTGCATTTGACTTTCAACCATCTACGGATAATACCTTAGATTATTGGCATCCTTTGAGGTACAACCTACTTTGTTAGAGCAGATTGTGTCGGGGCAATATGAAGACCTTGAGCTAGTGGATATTTTGAATAAGCTTGGTAGAGTAGAGACCTCTAGACATCTTCTTCGGTATTTTGTAGATAGTAGCGGATGTTTGCACTTAGATGGAAGACTTTGTGTTCCTCGCATGGGAGATTTTTTGAGTGCAGTTTTGGCTAAGGCACATCACTCTCGGATGAATATCCATCCGCGTAGTGATAAGATGTACCGAGACATAAAGAGAGTTTTCTACTGGACTGATATGAAAATGGTGTGGCCCAGTTTGTGGAAAAATGTATGACGTGTTAGAGAGTAAAGGTGGAGCTAAAGGAGCCTGGTGGATATCTCCAGACATTAGACATTCCATAAGTGAAAAACTATGTACTTTATTAACAGGTTGGATAGATCAAGGAAAGGCAACACTAGTATCTGGGTTATAGTAGACCGATTGACGAAGAGCGCCCACTTCATTCCGATCAAGAGTAAGACGACAGCTTTATGGAGAGGTTCTGCTTATATGAGAGAGAAAATTCGACTGCATGGTGTTCCTACTAGCATAATGAGTGACATGGACCCAATTCTCACGATTTTTTGAAGAGTCTATAGAAGGCAATAGGGACATAGCTCTGATTAAGTACAACTTATCATTTTCAAACTGATGGATAGATTTGGAGGGTGAACAGGATTTTAGAAGATTTATTGAAACTGTGTATCCTAGATTTTGGAGGGACTTAGGAGGAGCATCTACCTCTGGTAGAATTCGTGTATAATAATAGTTTCTAGATGGCACGACTCCCTTAGAGGCATTGTATAATGACCAGGCAGATCTCTTTCATGTTGGTGGGAGTCGACTAAAAGATTGCTTCTTGGACCAGACATAGTGAGAGAGGCATCCAAAAAGATTGACTAGACAAGGAAAAGTATAAAGACAGCACAAGATTGACAAAAGTCTCATTCGGATAAGAAGAGGATTTATTTAGAATTTAAGGTTAGGGATTTAGTCTTCATGAAGGTATCGCCACTTAAGAAGGTGGTAAGGTTTGGTTCTAAAGGCAAGTTTTCACATAGATTCATAGGACCATTCCCCATTACGGGTAGTGTGAGGCAGATGGCAAATAGAGTTACACTAACCTGAGAGACTTTCTAGAGTACGCGATGTATTTCATGTCTCGCACTTGCGAAATTTCTTACATGATTCGACAGTGGTGGTGGAACCTAGTTGGTTGGAGGATGTGGAGATTGAGAGAGAGACATCCATCCATGATCACCTACACGGTTCTAGACCACAAGATCAAGAAGCTAAGAAATAAGGAATTGTGACAAGTGAAGGTTCAGTGGGGAGAAGATATTAGCGAGGCTACAAGTGAACCTTAGAAAAAGATGTGAATTTCTTATCCATATCTCTTTGACGGTATGCTTTGTTCTTTTTCCAATGTTAGTTTTGAGTAGGCTCTATCTTTCCTATCCTTTAAACCCATAAATCTTAGGATTTATCCCATGGATGATAGGATATTTTTGAAACATGTTATTAGAACATGTTATATTTGATGTATGCACGTGGATGCAACTGTTTGCAAGTGGATGCATATACACACTATGGACTACTGGAGATCGGCAAAAAGGACGCTTACATATGCGTATGGATGTGTGTGCATGGTTGATATAATGAACGATTACCAATTGGTTGTTGCATTTGGATGATAATTGAAGCATGCATGTAGAACTATATGTTATCATTAAGGCTCTTTGCATACATTTGGATATACTACACTAGCATGATTACCTAAAAAGGAGGTCAACTGAACCAATAGACCAACAAATCTTTTGCATTATTTAGGTACATATACACCGCAGTATTACATAGCTACATAAAAAACATTAGAAATTTTAAGGACAACGAATATAAATGATGATGTTTGAGTAGATGGTTGTAGATACTTATATGAAAACATTGATCTTATTCTCCTACCCTTGAGATTTCGAGGACGAAATCCTTTAAGGAGGGGAGAATACAACCCAAATTTTTAATACACGATAATTAATTAATGAAATAATTAATAAAATAATGAGTTTTAAAATTATCATAATTTAGCAATGGATTTACACCATTGGGTTCATTGAGATTTTTTGTCCTGTTACATATTTGGTTTACAAGAAATGGACGTAAAACGAACAAGTTATAGCCATTTGAAATTAAAATGAAGAAAAAATATATAACAGGGTCGGTCTGATCCTTACCCAGGTCAACTTACGAGTCGACCCGAGGCATATGAGGGTCGACCCGTCACCTTGCCAGGCATGAAACCGAGGAGCTATAGTTGTCTTTCTATCACGTTTTTGATGACTTAGCATGTTTTGATTGGCCTTATTTTAAATCTAAGTTGACGTGTTAGCTCTGATTTGTCCAATAACGTGACTGACCTAGATTTAATTTGATAAATCTAACGGCCTAAAATTCCTAGCCTAGCCTTTAAATAAACCTCCCCCTCCTACATTTATCACAACACATTCTCTTCCCCGCCTCGGCTAGTCTTCTGTTTTGATGATATGCTAAACTAAATTTAAATTTTCGGGGAGGGGGTTTATAAAAGAAATATTTTGTATATATTCTCTAGATGTGGGTTCTATTGGGGCCAAGGAGGAAAGCTTTGTCACGGTGAATTCTTGTAATTACCTAGATTTTTGATATGTTTAGGCAATTAGGCATAATAGTAGTTATAGTTTTTATTTCCAATTTTTGTTCACTTTCTGTAAGTTTATAGTTTTTCTATAAATTTCTTTCAGTTATTTTTATTGTTTTTCCTGTCATTCTTATAGTTTTTATTTAGTTAATATTTAAAATACTGTAAGATATCTTCTCAGTATTCTTTCCCCCTTTCTGCATTCTGCATCTGATTTTACAATTTTATGTCAATTTTTTGTTATGCCCAAAATATGCCTAGATACGCAATATTGGCATATGTACACGGCTGATTTAGGCGATTGATTTGTACATCTAATTTTATGCGACTGAATATAATCCTTTTAGTTTGCACGCGTTGGAAAATATGATTCAATTGGAATTGTGTAAAAGCGGACCTGGTAATTTGGGGCTAAATTGACATGCAATGTTATGACGGTACAAAAAGGGATTTTGGGCTGAAAACAAGCAAACTTGATAAGATTTGTCAAACAACTATCGCACAGAATATGATAGAGAAAAGGATTGTAATTTATTTGCATAAATAATGACAGATTGTACTAACATAAAGAATCATAATAAAAAAATGTGATTTAGAGGCAGATATAATTATAACATGGAATTATAAATGAACAAATAGGCTTAATATTAAATTGAACCTAAAACGATGTTAAGTTATAAGCCAAACCTATGGTTCTACGATGGCTTTGTATGCCCCACACTTTTATACACCCAAATTTTGACAAAAATCAAAACTTGAACACATCCAAGCATGGAGCGTGTATATCTAGTATCTACAACAAATGAGAGAGTACGATAAATATAACTCACAGCAGAAACAAAATAGGAAAAACTAGTATTAACTCAAGTAACTACCTTTTCAAAGTAAGCCGCTTTGCCAATACCTAGCATGAGAGAGAATGAGAACTGAAAGCCAAACTTAATCATCTGTGAGAACCCGACCTTCTCTAGAAAACCTGGGAGGTTGTAATGAGGAGGGGGGGTCAGAACAACAAGTTCTGGTGACTAAGAAATGTATAGCACAGACTGTAAAACATATATATATATATATATATTTTGTTTGGTTCAACCCAAGCTGTATGCCTGACAGGGTTAGTGATTCTAAACCAACCTTGTTAATGTTTGCGTGTGACTCTACTACTCTTCTCAAAGTAGTATTCCCAAATTGTATTACCGAGATAAGACATTTACATTTATTTTTGTGAAGCCTTTATAGTAGAGCTTAACTGGTTCACTATATCGAGAGTGGGCCCCTAATTACAGGGTTTTTATATATATATATATATATATATATTCCCATTCACTATCCGTTATTATTTAATGCCTCACTATCAATGATAGATAGGGTGGATTCTCCCAGATCACTTAAGACCCTTGGTGGACCTATTGGCCACTTATTAACCAATAATATATTCAATGTTAACATGAACTAGAGGGCACTAGCTACGGGACCTACTAGTTAAGTGTTCCGTCATTCACGCATATACCCTTTCCCCGCATAAGGTGAGAGATGGTATTTTATCGTTCGTTATACCTTCTAGCTGACCTTATTAGATAACCTCCTAAGTCGCTTATTACTTCCTGTAGGATAGGTAGCCATGTTTAACATTTTAGTTTCTAGGTTTGGGTAGGCCCCCACGCACCTGCCATTTAAGATCTCTAAACTGGAAGACCTATTCCCAGTTGGACTCTTCAACCCTAGTCTCTTAGCCTTTTAGGACCCAGGAAGCGGGCTATACGCGAAGGTTATTAGTTCGTCCCCCATTTGCTTTTAGCACCTTTCCCTATTAGGATAAAGTAGGCTACGTTGTTAAGTCATTCCCGTTTAGTCCCTCTATATGAAAATACTATACTTGCGCCAATTATTTGCATCACGGGTTTATATGGTTAATAATATCTTACATTATTAACCTACTAAGTCCAGCTATATTTTCTGTTTCCATTACTATTAATAAGGAAGGTTATATTCTCTTTCTCCCTAGGATAATTATTTAATACCTTCTCTAATTTTGACTTATTGTTTAAACGACAATCATAAATTCCCCTTATGACACCCATTTCCCTTTATTTACTTTTTACAGCCCTTTATGACCATAACGGTCATATTTTCCTAAGGCAACTATTTATCAGTCCCAAGTTATCTATTTGTTGTACCCCAACGAACAATTGTTATTCTTGTTCATTTATTTATTTATTGGTTGGATGTTATATATATATACGTACTAGGCCTCTCACATTAAGTTGACTATCTGTGGATGCTGGATTTGCCTATCGGTTCCGGGCAGACTTCTACCACAAGTGAACTTAACCTCGTGCCTTAATACGATTATATTTATGCATTAGACCCCTCACATTAAGCTGACTACCTGTGGTTGCTGGATTTGCCGGTCGGTTCCGGGCAGGCTTACACCACAAGTTGAGCTTAAACTCGTGTCTAAATGTGGCTATTATTCAAATTTCCTAATTAGGCTTTACAACATTTATCCTAATTGATTTTAGGAATTGTAACCATTTTCCTATCACATTTACTTTTCCCCAGTCAATATTGGTTACAATGGTTATTTATTGATTTGCCGTCTCATTTATGGCAATTAATTACATTGATTACTACAAATGGTCACCACAAATATATTAATTTAAAATGGATTATATTTACATATAATTACATAATTGAACCTTATCCAATCACTCAAACATTCCATACAATGTATATTTTACCGTTTTACGCTGATTTGGATGGATAATATGTATATTATTATTTTTATGTTCTCATGCGGTCAACGTAGTTATTAATATTTTATTTTATTATTATTCTTTTAAATTAATGATTTGGTCTAATTAATTAATCAAACATTTCCTTTTTATATTCAAACTTTTCAAAAGGTTTCAAGTCTCACAATGGACCGTTAGCCGTAACCATTGTAAACAATGTCTATTTTGTGGAATTGACATATTTCCAAATCACAAGAAATATATGTAAATATATGTTTTGGAATAGTCGAAGCAAATTACATATAAATATATGTATTTATATTTATATGTACCTTTGCACCACTTTTCCCTTTTTAATCTTGTTTGTTCATACCTCTTGTGATTTCAAAATAATGCCTCTTTATTCAAAAGGAGGAAAATGACATGTTTTACAATGCTTAAGACAAAACCCAACAATATTGAACATAAACTGGAATATTTCTTTTATTCTTACAACCACATTATACACAAATTTCATCTTTTTACCCAAATTCACAATTCATGTTACACATAATCTCAACTTATCATTTACCAATTTTTTTACCAAATTTATGAGATGGTTGACAATAAATTTACAATATTCAAATAAACAGATCTGATAGGCATAAAACATAGATTGGATTTAAATGAAATAGATAAGTCGTTATAACTGTATATGCAAATTTTCCACTCACCTTATAGCCTAAAAATTCTAAGTTTTGAACCCTTTAGGGTTACAATCCCCAAATTCTTATAAATCTACAATTCATCTAGAAAGAGGAAAATTCTAGATCTGTAGAAATGTAAGAAAAATGGAAGAGAGCGAAGAATCTATAGTCGAGCATCCTCTTCCATTAAATCTATTAATCTTCCCAATTTCATATGAATTTGATTTAATTGATATATATATATATATATATTTCAAAAATTAGGTTAAAAGAGGAAGAAAAATGGCAGAGCTCTACTGCCTTTACAGATTTGAATGGAAAAGAATGAGTCTCTACCCCTTTATTTATAGGGGTGGAAATGGCCTAGAACCATCGGATTATTTTTAAGTTATATCCGTCCATCCGTCATATAAACAAATTAACCTAACCCTACAAAACCTAGTCGCCACTGGGCGATCTGACGCCCAGTAGGTCGACCTGGGCGGTCGATCCCATGGTCGACCGCCTAGGCACCAGATTGCCCAGGTTGGCTGGTTAAATTAGGTAATATATTAGTTAAATATTCTGGTTTATTTACTTTCCGTCCGTTTTCATATTTCGTCCGTAAACTTTTCATACGGACTCCGTTCGCGAAACTCCAAACATGAAAGTTGACCAGAATTTCGAAACGAACGCAACGGTTAAAGTCTCGTTGCCAAATTCCATCGTTTGCAGAAATTCCATCGTTTGCTGAAATTCCTATTTTTGAAATTCTAATAATTAATTTATATCGCCAAAATTTCGGGTTTCTGATCAATGGTGGCCTCGTAAATAGACATTTTACTGTTATTCTATGGTTATGCTTTCTATGATAAATCTATAGAGGTCATAATCAAAGAGGATTTAGGCTAAGCAGTATTTTTCTGTTGGAGATCTGTGACGACCCGCCCCGCACCAGCTGACATTTCCAATGAAAGTGCGCTGTGTCGATGTCCAACCAGCACGGGACGGTCGCCAAAGAAAGGAAAAAGAAGAGAACTAACAAAGAACCTGTAGAATGTCTCACATCGCATGGAATAAAATATAATAATGACAAACTTTGACATAAAACAGGCGAGACAGTGCATAAGCTGAAAACTAAACCATAATCATCATAGCAGCGGAAATCCAAAATGCAGCTTATGATCTGTAACCATTATTACAACTTTTGAAAACTGTCTCTAGCGCAAAAGAAAGGAAAGGTACACTACTAATGCCCAAAGTAGTGACCAGCAGCAACACAGGGAGAGTATCTATATATATCATACGTGGGAGCCTCCTGCTCTTCTCCGGTACGGCTACCCGTGCATACCACCTAACCTGTCTCTAGTCTGCCCGTTTAAGAGCACGTAGAGTAATAAGAAGAGACATAAAACTCTGGGTTAGACAAAAGTCTGGTATGAGCGATAAGCATCAAAACAGAACAATAACAGGTATACTAAACCATACCTGAACCTGGACATGCAACCAATGAGTTAGCACAACATACCGCTCAACACTCTAAGGTGCCACTAACATATGGTGTAAAGGATACGGGGGCGGGGGTGTGCATGTCATAGTGATAACAAACAATCAAGCATAGCAACCATCCTCACATCTCTCACTAGTGCGTAAAGCATACGATATCCACCGCTCTGACCACCCATTCCTTGCTATGATCACTCTGCCTCATGGAGTCATAATGACACACTGCACTGATCCATAGCCACTAGTCCTTGCTATGTCCACTCTGCCCCATGAAGTCATAACAACTCCACTGCACTGGCTCGTAGCCATGCTACGATCACTCTGCCCCATGTAGTAATAACTACCCCACTGCACCGATACGTAGCCTAACATCCGTCTTGGTGGTGAGTCAAAGCTATGGACGTCGATAACCCCTTTGCACACGTCCCACGGCAAAGCCCAACTCATGAAGTTGACTCATTGGTTCCCAACTGGATCCTGAGCGCAAACTTCCCATTTGGACTACCTTTGCATCTCGGGTTTTGGTCATCACCGGATCGGTCTTCATTCGGTTTGTGATCATCATCTAGGCTCGGGTTCCCATCGGTTTGTAGCACCCTCTCCAGATCGGTTCGGATCGTGATGTCCTTCCTCCAGCGGTTCGGGTCGGGGTCCACATCTCCTGGCGGTTCGTTTCGTGGAGAGCTCCTCTGGTTTAGTCCTCCTTCCCAAGCACTCCGGATCGGGTCGTGGTGCCAACTCCATTGGGTATGGATCGGTTGCTTTTTCAGGCAAGCGGATCGGTTCGGTGCCACCATCCACGAGTGGTTCAGATCGGGTAGTGCTCCACGATCGGGTCGGGTCGGAGCTGCATGGTGCTCCACGGTTTGGTTCGTACTCCCCTCCTCCGATCCGATCCGGTTCGGCTAATTTCCTGCACTTCTTTCTAGCGACTATTTTACGCCATTCGACAGCGTTTTCGACCAATCTAACTCTTCTAGACAATCACAAAGCATACCATAAAGTCATAGCAACTTGTAGAATTGACCACAAACACCAAAACAACAATTTGATAGGTTAAAACGGATCAAACATAGCCAAAACCCCATATTTTCCCTTAAGCATGTTTAAGCAAAACTAATGATAGGATTAGTAAAACTTAACTAAATTAACCAAATTTTCTAACAAAGGCCTAAAACAATATTTCGAAATTTATCAATATTTTTCCATATTTTTAACATGTATAATTTCACTAATTATCACTAATTACCCTTAATTAACCGTAATTAGTGAGGAACTATGCAAATCACTCACCTTTTCCACAAATAAAATATCAAATCTGAAATGATTCTCTGTTTGGCGCTGCTCCCAAGGCTACACAGCAGTTCCAACCTTGCTTTGGTGCTATTTTCCTTTGATTTGACGTAGATTAGGCTAAAACTTGATTAGAGAGTGATTAGAGATGATTCTAGAGGTTGGAGGTCATTGTTAGGGTTCCTAGGAGATAAATGGCGGCTAGAAAACTGAAATGAAATGAAAACCTAACTCATTTCACCCTCCCCATAACCCTAATCCCGAAATGGGTTATGGGCCCATTCACTAATCACCTCATTTGGCCCGGTTAAGCAGTTTTTCACCTTTTAAACCTTATTTAAGCCATATCTCCCAAACAGTAAGTCCATTTTTCACATATGACCACTCTACGGAAAGGTAAACCATCATCCAGACCTAATGGAAGTGGTTTCAGGTCTTTACAATCAAAAGTTATGACCAAAACAAGATCAGCTAGGGGCAAAACGGTCATTTAAAAATCTGAAAAAATCATGAACATGGGAAATGACCACAATAGTCATCTCCCAAAGTTACATGGCTATACGACTTCGTATGAGAAAGAAATAAATATTCTACGATCCTTCGATGCGTAGAATGCGGGTCATTGCAAGATCCATATAAGGCATCATTCCCATTATAATAGATGGTCTCATACTAGGGAGGATGCTGGGGCATGCTTATGTTGATCTAGATAGTTAGAATGGTCCAAATAGAGGTAGGTCCAGGTGTGTATCGACGGTACAATATGTGTGCATAGAACCAATTGGGAAGATGAGACACTACAACACCTATGGTAATGTTATGTCCTTTTAGTAATCTGTTAGGTATGTTAAGTCCAAGACCCAGAGTGGACATATGTTATCACTCTATGGTTTATTAGCAGTCGGTCGATGGTTAGTATTAGAAAATTACACTAACTATTTCATGTTCTACAATTGTAAAAGTACAAACAATCGAATTCTATCAAATGAGATGACAATCAACCTTACTTATAATCCTCATACTTCATTCCTACATGGTTACCTTATAGTTGTGCATGGACACTTACCCTATCTGACACTAAAACAATTATTCTATCCACTTATTTAATTTTTCAATCGTGCTAGTAATTATACAGCTCACCAGACTTTATGTCTAACCTACTCTTCTTTCTTCTTTCCTTTTTTTCGCTCCAAGCTCGTAGGGTAGAAGTGCTTAGTGTGGATTGCTTAGCATACTTTTCTTGGAGGAATATCTCCATTGTATATGTATTCTTATTTCTGTTATTACTTATTCCACGGTTTGGTCGTATTGATGACTTAATGAGTGTATTTCTAGTTGCACTCTGGTTTTTTGACTGCAATTTATTTTCTTTTCATGAGACATATGGTATGATCATTTTGAGACGGTTGGTTTAAAATAAATATAATGTCACTGTTTTAAATTATTTTCTGCTATATTTAATTATTTATATCTTGTGAATCTTAGTCTCTGTGATGTATATTTATGTCTTTATACCTATAACGCTTCACATTTCTTAGCAGGACCCTACCTAGGGGAACGTTAAGGGGTGTAAGGGGTTTCTAGATGGTTTATTGCCAGTTAAGAACATGCCTAAGGACCAAATATGGATCCCACAATTGACTAAACTGACTTAGTTGTTGATATCTCGATTCCCATTCCACTGATTGACGACGATCCCCTATATAGAGCTCGGTCCACTACGGTTTTTATGCAATCAACAGATGTTCTAGTTCCATCACAATAACTGTATTTAGGACATACCGACATAGTTTCCCATTTCAGACTAGCTTCTCAACTTCATCTTTCAAATTCTTGCATTCGTTATTGTCTTATCCATAAATGTTGCAGAGCATAGGGTGTTTTCCAGTGGTTGTTTCTCATTCCGATGGCTTCACTTTGCTGGCCTTTGCGAAAAAGTGACCCTTGTTGTCGAGATTAATTCTTTCAAAAGATGCATTTAGACTTGTCCATGAATGGAATCTAGGTCCTCTTACCATGCTTTTCGACCGGTCACTATCATCATTGGCCTTCTGTTTCACTTTACGATTTGCTCAAGAACCAGACAGTCTTCCATCCTTAACAACATTAACGTCGAGGGCCTCATGATCTTCCGTTACATACTCCTACCTAAGAAACCTATGGACTTTGTGGAAGGATTCGCAAAGATGCCTTAGGGGGTTCCTTTCCAATGATATCTTAAAATCCAAGTTATCCAACACTTCTGACACAGCCTCCATTAACATCATAGATGGATCTGGTCTTTTCACTGAAGCGATTATTGCGTTGAATCTTCCAAGGAATTTCCGCAGAGTCTCATTAGTCCTCTGTTCACTAGTAGCTAAAGTAGTCACATTTTTAGAGCGAAAGATGCGAACTCGAAATTGTTCAATAAATTTGTCCACGGGATTGTTCCAACTCCCAACAGAATCGCTCTCCAACCACCGAAACCACATGGCAGCAATGTTCGAAAGAAATAGTAGGAAGAATTTAGCCATGACCGTGATTGATGCCCCCCAGTTCTACCATATGACATATACATCTCATCAGGTGAATGGTCGGATCCTTCCTCCCGTCATAAGCCTCCAATGTCAATAATTTTAAGTTTGGCGGATTCTTGGAAGTTCGAATATTCGGATTGAACAGACTTCGATTAACATAGTCCCGCCTTTTGAAGTTTTTCGAATCATCTCCATTTTCTAATATCATTATTCATAAGTTGTTACAAATCACTAAAACAAGCTAATGCCTGAGTGCCTTGAGTTTAAAAGCTGGAGCGTTTGCCTCTCGTTGTTAGAGTCATGTTAATCGACCTGATTTCCTTGAACAGGGCTAGTTCCCATTCGATCCAATCTGATATCTTAACCTATACACACCTGATTTCCTTGTCTAAGCCTCAAATCCTCAGTCCAAAACAAAGTTAACAGTAAGTCAAGAGCCTTTAGGGGTTGCCATTGGTATGCACAGGGTCAATGCCGACTCAAGGGACGAGATCACTATTGAAGTAGAGGCGGTTACCTTCGATTATATACTGAGTATTTGAGTGTTGGTTCTAATTCCAACGGCTCTGCCCTGACCTCCTGGTCTTCCATTCTGCCCAATCTAATTAAGGAAATTGATCATCGTTTCCTTTTATCTCTACTATAATTCTTCTTGTTGTTCAAGTCTTATTTCCAAATTTTGGCAACTCCATCCATCTCTTTTCAGGTGAGATAGAAAAATGGATTTCCTCCAGAAGAAGCTTCCTGACTTCCTTCCATAGTAGCTCTATCAGGTTGAGCATTTGCTTTCAACCTCGTAACCATTATTTCTTAAGCAGATGATATTACCTTGGTTCAAGTGGTTCGACCCCTTCCTGGCGCACCAAAAATATTGAACTAGATTTTGGTCAGTCGAGCCTAACACCCTAAATTATGCAATCACAGAATAATATCTAGGAAATAGCAAGAAAGCAATCATGGAATAATCACCGAAATAGTAGGAAAGTAGTAAAGAATACACTATATTTATAGTGGCTTGGTAACAATGGCCTACGTCCACTTGATGTAATCCTTGTCTATATTATTCATCAAGTACATTTGGAATTGTATGAACTTAGAGAGAAGAAGGTGTTATTATCCCCAAGGAATGGCAGAGCTTCTGCATAGAGAAGAGAAGAGGAAACCCCTTTTTTCTAAACTCCTGATGGCCTATTTTTAGTTGCGAAGACAAGTCAGATAGGTCCAAAACGTATAGGGAAGCCCAACAAGACGAGACAACCCAGCCCGAGGACTGAGGCTTAGATCACCCCTCTCTAGAGGGGTTGGTACAGATCCCTTAGGGGATCAGTGCCGATCCCTCTGGAGTTGCACCCTCTAGGGTGCGACCTCCAAGATGGAGCCCCCTTTATCCTTTGCCTTGATGTTTGTTTTAAGATTTAACTTCATGTTCTTGAGTTATTGATGTAGTTTCTGCTAATCTCTGGATCTCGAAATCACGTCGTGTCTCAGGTTATTACCGATCCTTAAATTTGCTAAAATCCTGGTTTTGTTTATTTTCTCCAGATTCATAATAATCTCATGTTTAGCCAAATTATAAGCTTTAATCCAGTTGATTCCCAAGTGATATTCTGATTAATCTAATTGTTCGTAGCTTTATATAATCATCCATACTCGATTTGTGAGCTATTCATGCAGCCAAATCGAAAGCTTAACGACCTTGTAAAAAGGCAGATCAACAATATTGTCACATGACATGTTGCTCTATTATTCGATATATATATATATATATATATATATATATATATATATATATATATTTGTGTGTGTGTGTGTGTGTGTGTGTGTACGTGTGTATATGTATGTATGTATGTATGTGTGTGTGTGTGTGTGTGTATAAAGCTTTTTTCTTCTGATCAGTAACTCAGTAATAAAGTTCTCTTTGCACTCATTGTTGTTTGAATATTGAACGTCTTGATCTTACCAATGTAAGACTAGTTGGAAATAGACATGCATAGATCTCATTTCATGTAATTTTCATGCTACATATCCATGATTAATCTATGTCATTTAATTGTATTGGTATATGTGACCAATGGTGACTATAGTTACGAAAATATAATGATGGCCGCTTCGATCTTTTATCAACACAGTTAATATTCAATGTTGTTTCAAATACATAATATATTATAAATAATAAATTTTGAAGCTTGTATAGTTAAACATGTTTTTTTAAGGTTATAATATATGCGGCGCACTGGAAGATCGTTGGAATATTTCAACATTTGGATTATATATGTATAATAAAATGTGTTATGCTATTTTTGATGTAAGGTCTAATCAAAGTGATCTTATTCTAAATTAACATTAACAAGCTTAAAGGTCAAATAGTCATAGGTCTAATGAGCAGATATCGGGACATTTTATTTTGTTGATGGGTCACAACTCTTTAATCTTCTCTTATGAAGAGCAAATTTCAGATTTATGGTTTGTGTTAATTTAGAAGACCATACACAATTTCTCTTTTCGTCGGTAAGCAGTTATAATTCATGTTTGCTTCCGCTAATTTATTTATATATTTATCTTTAATAATAGTTGTCTTGAAAGCGCAAACTTTTGGTTCGACCGTAAACTACCCAAAATACCCCTACCTATAAGATTGTAAATTTGTTAAACTGTTATTTAACCTAATCTCCCCAATAAAATGGCATCTAATAAACTTTTCCATTATTCCAAATCATCCATCTAATATCACTCAAAAAGAGTAATTGGACTTTTATTACAAATTCAAACTGACCCTCTAACATCGCTCAAAGAGTATATAATAAACAAATTTTCATTACTAATTCAAACCGCTTTTCTATAAATATTACTAAATCTTAACATTACCTAATAGTAGGATCTAACAAACAAAAATCATTATAAATTGGTTTTTTATTAAATAATAATACAATTCAAAATTTAAATGTTAGATGTTGTGACATAGAAATAAAAATTCAAATTAGTCACACATTTCAACATATTTCAATATAGAAATAAAAATATGGTTAAACATGCACACTTTTAGAAAGAAAAAACTCAAGCGCAAAACACAAACAATGATCATGCACATAGCGCGTGCCGTAATGTTCGTGTCATCTAATTTGCTCTCACATGAATCAACATGAGTTATATATTTAAGTTTAGGTTTTCATGATTTGTCGTTGAAAGTATATTGAAATCACAAAAAGATTTTGGCTCATCATAAAAACATCAAACATCGAGGGAACTTTTTCCACACTTGCCCAATACCTTATGACGCCCAAAGCATGTGAATTTTTTAGTTTCACGTTAGAAATGTATAAAAGAAGAATAAAGCTCCCGAAAGTTTGAAAGCGAGCATGTGAATAGTTCCATTTTCTGTCGGCAAAACGTATATAAATATAAAAGAATAATAAAACTTAAGAAAATTTATCTACCTAACTTTGACCGTAAATCTGACTGGTACTTGCTATAAATAAAATATTACCTGATTTCCTGAAATTGCCATTGCTGATGAATTTAAACGACATTTGTGATAGTTACAAAGACACAACTCAGTTAAATAATGACATAGATTTCTTATCAAATCGCCTTATCCCAATATTCATGTTCTTTTGACTCCAAGCGTAAAATTAAAAAAATTCGAACTTCTGTTAAACAAACGTTTGAAGCACAAGCTCATGTACAACCCATGATCGGTAATCATTTTTTTATTTTATTTTTACTTCTGCTAAAATGAGACGTCTATTGAATAAGTGTCCAAAGTCCGAGCGTCTGTTTAACAGCTACACGAGAAGACTACAGATATTAACCAAAATCATGAAAATGTAATCAATTATGTAATTTGCACTCTCCTAAAGATGAAAATGAGTTTACAAATTAAGAAAACGTAATTTGTCATCTCTTATGGAGATGCTCTAAGGACATATATTAAAGATTGTATGTATGTGCTAAAAGACAGAAAAGTTCACTTAGTTGTTACCTTGCCGTTGCACCATAAAAAACAGTTGGAATTCAACTGGTTATTTATGTAATTCTTCCAACCTTAACATGTACCTTTAAAATATATGTTAGTACTTTACGCATTTAAGCAATATTTACTAGAATTTACATTTCATAATTTTCAAAATTGTCACTAGAATTTTCTTTTTTACAAATAGAAGTGTCAATTTGAACAAAAATATGCATTTTAAACTCTATGTATTTATGAATGTGTGTGTGTCTACATATACATACACACATATATATATATATATATATATATATATATATATACATATATATATATATATATATATATATATATATATATATTTATAAAGTGTGTTTATTCTCTATAATTTTTGTTTTCCACCCATACAAAAGGGTAAATCATGCATATCTCTATATGAAAAATAATCACTTTTAATAACAAAGTTAACGTATAAAACAAAAAACAGTATTACTTTTATTTTTCATGTTTTGGTAAACAATGGAAGGACGAGAGAATTTAGTCTTTCCATCCTTCCTTCGAAATCTTCGTGGTTTCTTCTATCATTCTTTCATCTTCTCCATCGTTTCCCCACTCATTTTATTTCTTTAAATTAATGATTTAAACTCAAATCATAAATTATAAAATAAACCAAACAACATTTTGAAATTCCGTCTTTAAAAGCTGATGCAAATTTTTATTGCAAATATACACTGTTGAAATGCATATTTTCGTTGAAAACGTATCAAATAAACTTTCTAGCTTTGATATTTTGTTTTTTAGTAATTAAACATGTTATTAACAGAAGAAGAACTAATTGATACAATGGCCACCATCAACATCATGACACCAGAGAAGTTGGTTCCCAATAATTAATTCAGTATGTGGTCCAAATTTGAGGTTGGGGATACATCTAGAATCTGTCATGCACATTGGGCGGTAGCTACAGAGCTCCTTTTGAAATTTTGAACGGATGAAGACATAAAATAGGTTCACGAGTTTGTTGTGTTCGTAGCGTGCTCCCTATTTAATACTGCAGTCCCCCACACACGCAAGCATTTAATAAACCTCATAATTAAGTAGGTCATCTCTTTAGATAGGAGTATTTGCTAACACTTTCTTTTGATGGTTATCTCTATGTGGAGTAGATCTGAATCATGCATTTTATAAGCAACAGTTTCAAGGTCTGTTTGGTGTTGGTTCCTTTTTGTGGTTTCCTTGTCTTTTATTATAAATTGTAAATAGCTAGACTACAAACGTTTTTGTGAAAATATGAGTTTGAAAATGTACCCTATGCATTCGAGGTTAACAAGTCTTATTTTGTAAACCTTTCAATTCGCTAAATCTGAAAACGTAGATATCATTCATGGTTGATAACTCTTAGGTCGAGCGTATCTAGGCCCGCCGGGTTTTCATCGTAGCCCGACGAGAAAGCACTCTCCCTATTTTTTTGTTTTTGTTTTGAAAATGAGTATATCGCCTCGTTAAAAACCTAAACTAGAGATCAATATTAAATCTAGTCAGGAAAAAAGAGTGCGATGCTTTATTGACATCTCATCAATAAAATATATACAAAGTTTAGTACGAAGACATTCAAATCATCAAACATTATCATGCTGCCCATACCCAAATAGAAAATCCTTAAACCAAGCATTTTCAAAAACAAACAAAGCCCAAATAGCCCAGCACGGAAAAGCAATACCACGTGTCAGTGCGAGTAAATGGAGAAGGCTCTTCGTCATCTTTTTTTATTAATGACAGAACACTACTTTCCCAAATTGGGAATAACCGAAACGAGAAAAAATAAATTAACCTGCATCGAAGCATTCTATACCCCATCTCCTCTCAATCGTTGAGCGTTTCTTCTTCCTAGATTTTGCTACTAAGTGTTTAACATCCAATTCAAGTAGATCCCATCTCCGATACTTGTTAATTTGTTTATTACTGTGGATACGGTTGTTTCACTCCATCCATATATGATAAATCGTTGTTACCAAACAACAACACGCTGCATCCTGTTTGAAATCGGCGGATTTGAATGCGTTCTTCACATCTGCCAACTCGTTTTCCAGCATCGTCGGCCTGTCAGAAGTTAGAGGCAACCCACATTTCAATCTACACCTGGTCCATAGATAAGCAGAATACGAACACTGGAAAAAGAGGTGATTTTTATTTTCTTGTTCTTCGTTACATAACATGCAAGTTGGATCAATCTCATATCTTCATTCTATCATTATATCCTTTGTGCTGAGATGATTAAGAAACACTTTATATACATACACCAACATTTTAGGGTTGTTAATTTTATGCCATACAACTCCATACCAGTCTAGCTCAGGTCTGTGTACTCTAGATAAATCCCACGCTGAGCGAAATGAAAAACCATTAAAGCTACCATTCCAGGTCCAGTAGTCTCCTTCCGTGTTTGTATGAGTGTTTAATACCCTTATTTGGTTTGAGATAATTCTTGTGGCAGGTAGTAACTTATGATTGAAAACACCATTCTCAATTATGTTGTTAACACATAAATTGTCACCGCCAAACAAATCCAAGCTGTCCCAACCTAATATGTTGACAATAGTATTATTATTAATCCGTGGGTCAAAGCAGAGATAAGTATTTTCACCATTCACCACACATCTATTAATACACTTTAGGCTTAAATTTATGTGCCTAAGTATCGTCTTCCATGTGCAGGAACTATTGTTATCCATCCCCATCAACCAGAAAAATTTACCAAAACAATATCTATTTACCATCCATTTTTTCTACATGCTACTACCATTCACAAAATGCCATAATAATTTGAGCGCAGCAGCCACCTTGATGTCTTTAAAATTTCTTAGTCCAACCCCTCTCTCCTCTTTAGGAGAACATAGAGTGTCCCATGCAATTTTTGTTTTTTTCCAGACCAGATAAAATTAGCACATAATCTATTGATCTTAGTTATCGTAGCTTCTGGAATTTGGTATGTGAGTATCCAAAACAACACCATTGGTGTAATTACAGTTTTGACTAGTTCAATTTTACTTGCCATAGAAAGAAGTCTATTATCCCATCCATCCATTTATTTCCTGATTTTATCAATCAGTTCCCATAGTCAGAAAAATGAATATAATTATAAGAAATCGGAACACCAAGGTATTTGACGGGTAGCTTTCCTTCTTTCATATTTAGATCATGCAAAATATGATTTTTATTGTTTACCCCTCTGCTGAAAAATACATTAGACTTTAAATTATTAATTGTGAGACCTGCATAGTCTTTCAGCTCCATCAAAATTTCGTTAATAGTTTCTACCCCCTCCTTTTTGGATTTACAAAAAATCATCAAGTCATCTGCGTATATAAGATGTGTTACTTTGTGTTCCGCCTTATATGTGGATTGGATTTTATTAGCTACCACGGCTTTAAACATCATTATGGATAAAAATTCCATAGCTACGCAAAAAAGAGAAGGTGACAGCGGGTCCCCTTGTTTAAGCCCCCTATTGCTGTAAGTGAACCCTTTTGGACTGCCTTTATTGATGTAAGGGATTAACTCTAATCATAAGGGCTATGGATGTTGTTACAATTAAAATAAAAACGCTTTCATGGATGAAAACGAAAATGTTTTTCTGTTTTCTTTTTTAAAAAAGAAAAATAATCTATATGAAATGAGGCCATGAATAATGAATTAACCAAAACTACCTATTCGTATATTGTTACGCTCTACCATCGCTAAAACATAGAAATATGAAAATCATTCCATGCTATAAGACTTTAAACATAATTTAATATAACATGATAAATGTGTGGTATCGTTGATAAGATAATTTTGATATGAATGATGAAACAATTGTATGGATATTATTGGTAGAAAAAGACGTTAACTAACATAAATTCTTTCTAATATCAATGGTAACAAAATATACAATTTGAATTAATGTTGTAGAAATCTTTTAGGCTTTCAACCAGGGCGTTGGCTTAGCTTTACCGTTTAGATTTTTACCTAGTTTGTCTAGATAAGACTTGCTGCATTACCTAAGTATATATAAATCGGTTTATTAGCCCTATTTACGTAGCAGTTTAGGCTTAAATGCCTCTCATAAGCATCAGATATTTGTTTTCAGTGATTTTTTTCTTCATGACCGCTTCCAAATACAACCGAATTTATGATATACCAATGTGATCAACTAATGCTAAATAAAATATTAAAATTATATTTAAAAATCATTAGTTAATTAAAAATGCCTAGTTTCGATTAATCCACGATGAATATTCACCTTAGTGATTAATCCCTAACGTATGCTTACCTCTTGCCATCCACCTACCTATTTTTACAAACACATATATATGTATATGAGAGCACGCATGTGTATATACATATATATATATATATATATATATATATTTGTGTGTGTGTGTGTGTGTATAGATTAGTTTCAACAAACACATATGTACCTGTTGAGATCTTTGCCAACTCAATTAGTAAGATAATTCAAATACTATCACAACCAACCCAATTATTGTAATGTTGCAATGACGTTGATTAAATTGACAAAGTAGTCTACTAAACATTTGGATTTGTAATATTTCCATTAACCTAGTTTTTTATAAGGACGTTACACCGTGGACTCCTATAGTTGGATTACACAACCATCGAGGAGAAGAGTCCAGGGAGATAGTTGGTTTGCCCAAGAATTAAATACGAACATATACATAAAGCTTAACTTGATTCATTTGAAAAGCATTCTGGAATTTGCTAAGTTAGGAAATGACCATGGGAAAGTTAGGGATCAGTATAGATCTAGAGCGCTAAACTAAGATTCCAGTAAAATTAGAGATTCTATAGCAACCCACACCCCAACGGACCCGATTTTTGAAAAAATTGAAAACCCAAGTCCACTGAAATGCGAATCATTTGTTTGGTATCTTGCAAATAAAAAAATATTAGAGCTCAAGTAAATAATTCATAGCGTAATAATTTAAAATATAATAATATATAAATAATTACCATTATTGACACTTTGGAAATAAAAACCTAAAAAAACTCAATGGCTCTATTAACGGCGCACGCTTTCTAACCTTTCTTTCGATTTCCCCAATTTATGTTGCGTGCAATCTGTGCTGTTTCATCTCTTCTAAAATTATTGGATCTCATTTTGATCTCGCTGTCTCTCCGTTCTCAGGGTGGCATTGATTTCTGTTTTATCCTTTTATGGTTAGGGTTTATAGATTCAATTACTGGTTATGGCGGCTTCTTAGTTTTGGGGTCTTTCCTTAGGCCTTGTCCTGATGTGCACATGATCTTTGAAGCTACCTCGGTTGGGTCTATGGGACTTCGACTGTTACTATTGTCGGTGTCTCGTCTGTTGTTGTTCAACTGGAGTCTTTGGAATCCTTTATAGCTTTGAGGAGGCACCCGTTCTTGGTGGTTTTTAGATTGTTCTTGGAATTTGTTCCTTATTTTGCTGGCGATCTGGCCTCGCCTTCTCTACTTCCTCTTTGGAGGGGGCGCAACTCATCTTCAGTGGTTGGCTTGGGTGTTAGAGGTGGTTATGATGTTAATCATGGCAAACATGATTTTATCACCGCTTTCGTGCCTCGATCGAATTTAGGCGTTCGACATGTAGTTTTGTTGTTCCGATGGTCAGTTTTCTGGTTGGTTCTGTGTGTTGTGGCTCTTCGCCTTGTTCCGTTACAAGAGCAGATTCCATCGCGGAGGTTGCTGGTGTAGGGGACTTGACAACCCCTATCAACCCCTATCCGCAGGTTGCCTCCACTATCTTTTTCAGCCTTGCCGAGGTCGAAGCTAGGGGAGCGTGGTCGACAATCTATTCAACATCGTCGTCGCCATCCTTCACAACGTATGAAGAGGGCCTGAAGGTTGTACCACCCTCGCTAAATTCAGATTGTGGTTCACGGTTGGACAGTGATGGTCCTTTCGCATTAGCGCGTAGGGTCTGCCTGCTTTATTTCTCTCTAATAGCTTTGAAGCACTTGCTGTAGAGTCTATTGTGGATGGGGTTGGGGATTGTGCCTCCTCTTCTGCTCCTCCTGCGTCTGCTTTGCCGAGGGTCGGTTGGGATTGAAGCAGGCATGGTTCTTGTGACTCACTTGGATCTCTTAGTTGGGACTTGGACAGTAAAAGTTTGCTGCCTCTCCATGACGGAGATGGGGTGCCAACGTAGCACTCTCCCAAGTTTGCATCAGTAAGCTTGGACCATGCTA
This sequence comes from Allium sativum, assembly GCA_030737875.1. Taxonomy (NCBI): domain Eukaryota; kingdom Viridiplantae; phylum Streptophyta; class Magnoliopsida; order Asparagales; family Amaryllidaceae; genus Allium; species Allium sativum. Next base: position 878,739,451 of record CM060918.1, on the reverse strand, counting down.
TTGCTCCAGTTTTCAAACAATTTTGGTTGCTTTTGGTGCCAAGGTCAGAAAGGGGCGTGGTTCTGTCAAATTAGTTTCGGTTGTGAGGAGGGATCCGCTGTGTCTCCGCATGCAACAATCGGTTTTGCATTTGGCATGGCAACGGAGATTGGCTCGTTGGGTCTTGTTGAGCTGTGGTATTTGGTTGCCAGCGCTTTGAAGTTGGCTCTCTGCTGCCCCGGGAGGTAAGGCTTTTGTTAACCAACTTTTTAGTCTGGTTCCCAAAAGCATGCCAGGTCCACTCGGCTCGTCGCATGGCAACAAAGCCTGAAGTGTCACCAAAACACTAAGGATTCAAGCCTAGAAAGAGTCATGCTAGCGTAGGCCTCACGATATCTCGTAATACACTTTTCGTATCCCCAAACTACGTTCCCCTTCATAATTTTGTATCCCCTGATTTGAAATCCGAAGATTTCGAATACTAACCACTTCGCATTTGGGATTTCGCATCATTATTGTTCCCTGGCTTTGCCTCCCACTACTTGGACTCCTAAAGCTTTGACTCCCGACACTTTGACGTGAAGACTTCGAACCCCTCTCCTCTGCGCATCCAAGAACCCGCACCACCAGATTTCGACTCCAGAATTTCAACTCTCTCCTCCACCAAAAACGTTATCCCGCTTTGGCACCGTACCCTTTGGGATATGAAATTCGTTTCCCTTGGGATATGAGTTTTTATATCCCAAGGATATCCCCATGGGATACAAAGCCATCGTATCCCGACGGGATACGGATTTCGCATCCCTGGGGATGCGAAATTCGTATCCCCTAAGAGAGATACAAAATCGAGCAAATGCATGAAGGAGGATACAAAATTCCGGGAGATGCCAATTCCGGGATACAAAATTGGCTATTGTAGTCCCTTAATCTCACCTACTCCCACCTAATCCACTAACTATAAATGCCCCCTTCCTCATTCTTCACAAGGGTCAGATTTGTTGATTCGAGAGCTCTACAAGGACCTAGGAACTCATTGATGGCTACCCAGAAGAAAGAATAAGAACACATATTTTTCTCCATAGACATTCTATATAAAAAATATGACTCCCAAATGCTTAGCCAATATTTGTATGATAATGACTTGTACTTGTAACCCTCAATAGTTGATAAAATGCTCAAACACCTTCAAAGCGGGCATAAGTTCATTGCAGACCGAACCACTATAAATTTGTGTGTTATTTTCTTTCCACACATCTAAATTTCCGTATGCGAAACACTAACTCTCGAGTATTAGATAATATTTGTGTGTGACGACAATTTTAGCTGTCAACAACTATCTTTTGATTTATCTATTTCTTCTTTTGGGTGTATTTCTGTTTATTTACGCTTATTTGGTTGTGACGGGTTTGGGTTTGCCCTCTCTATTTTCCCCCTTCGGTGACTACTTCGGTTGTGGTTGTTCATGTGTTCCCTTTGGGTGAGGTTGTGCCTTGTTTAGTGTCGTGGCAATCAGTGTGGTCTGTGTTGCTTCGTTTTGTTCCGGTTCATGTGTGTTCTTTGACTTCACAGTACATGCACTGCTTAGGAAACATTGGTATATCGGGATCCTTTTGCCACCTTGGGGTTTCATTGTTTTTTTGTTCATTTCCTGTTTGTGATCTTTCCATTTGTGGTTGGTGTGTCGCTGGTCTTTTGTTGCATGGGAAATACTGGTGTTGTTTCTATTTGACTCTTACCAGTTGGTTTTGATTTGTCACAGCAAGACCTGTTATGTGTTGTTTGTGACTAGAGCTTCTTGTTATCAGTCTTAGGGCTTGTGTGGGATTTTTTAGTTGGTTTCAATTCGGTGGAGTGGTCTCCCAGGCGTGGCCGTATATCGATCCCTACTAATGACCTCTGTACGGGTTACCTCGGTGATTGCCGACCAATGTTGATCCAGCCTTCTATTGAATTTTGGGGTCAATTGGATTCCCTTATGTCCATCTGTCTTCATTGGATGAGTCCCTGATCAGTGGTAGGGCACTACCGCTTATGCGAGGTTGTTAATTTGATGACAACTCGGCTTCGGTATTGACCATATAGTAATCGAAGTCGTGATTTCTGAGCAATCGTACATTTGGTATGAGCTATGTTGCTTCAGTTTCTTCGTTGCTTTCTCCCCCATTCTTCGTCGATTCTGCTTTTTCTTGTTCGCATGCTTTCTCTCTTCTTAGCAAGTAGGAGATATTGAGCATTAATGATTGTATCTCTCATAGTACTAAGAATTATTGTCCTTCTAGATCGGGTGTGTTGGTATCTTCTTCGTCTTTTCCGCTATTTATGTCGACCATTGCGACCTCCGCTAAGCGGAAGGAGCAAGATCGCACTTCATCCTTTTCTTCCTGCTCTTCACGTCAAAGTCCAAGATCAATTCCTCGCATTCCCCGCACCATACGCACATGCTCTATAGCGGCGTCCGAGCAGATTGTTAGATCTACTCGATTCACTTTTTTATCTTGCTTGAGGAGTTTGGCCTTTCTCTTGGTTGTTCGTTTCTTACTCCCATTTTTGTCTTCTGTTAGTATGGCGAACGTATTGTTTTAGAACTTTTGTGGCATCGACATTGATGCTTCTTCGACAAGACTTAAGTGCATCATCAAGAAGCACTCAATTTGTCTGGTGGAACTTCTGGAGCCATTTATAGGACCAGAGGTGATCACCAATTATGTTCTTTCCCTCGGCTTTAGGGGGCCTATTGCCAATGTATCTAGTAAGATTTGGATTCTTTGGTCAAAAGCCATCATTGTTTGTCCTATTTTCGATTTTTCTCAACTTCTTTCTATGGTTTGTTCAGTTTCTTATTTCTCCTCTTTCTTTCTGCTCTCGGCGGTTTACGTTAAGTGTGATTGGATCGAGAGGTTAGACCTTTGGTCCGATATTCTATCGCTTTTTGATCTGGGGTTTGTTGTATCGGTCATAGGTGGCGACTTCAACGTCGTCTCCTGCCAAACTAGGAAGCGGGGCAGATCCTCTATAAACCAGGCCGCGATTGGGGATTTCAACTCGTTCGTCATCAACTCTAGTCTATCTGAGATTCCTTTCGTTGGTTTGACTTTTACACGGTGTAATAACCAGGATAGGCCAAGTCAGATCCTCTCTCACCTTGATAGAGTGTTTAGATTGGAGGGTTGGTTTAACCTCCCTTTATCATTCTCTATTTCCCACCTTCACTGTGGTATCTCGGATCACACATGATTCTTCGTTGTTCGCCCTTCGCCCTGTCAGGACCGTCTTCTTTTCGGTTTTAGGCAATGTGGAGATCCCACCACACGTTCTGTCGAGTGGTGGAAGAATCCTGGTCTTGTCCTGCTTTTGGTAATCCTTTTTATGTGTTTTTGCACAAACTTAAACATCTCAAAGCTTGTCTTATGGTTTGGAATGTGCATGTCTTCAAGAATACCTTCGATCATGTTAGGAAGATAAAAAAGATTCTTATCTTAGCGGAATCCTCTAACAAGGAGGGTTGGTCCTTGCCCAAATCGCCTTCTCGTTGGAGCTTCGTATTGAAAACGACTTCCTACGGTAAAAGGCCAGAATTAAGTGGATCGTCGATGGAAATTGGAACTCAAAAGTCTTTCATTTGTCTATTTGGAAGAAAAACCTCTTATCGATTCACTTGATCCTTCATCCGGATCTATCTTTGGCTTACACTCCGGAGGAAGTCAAAGAGACAATTCTATTCCACTTCTAGTCCTTCCTTTTGTTTCCCCTTTGTTTCCTTCTCCGACCCATCGTTATTGGCTTTTATCCCGAGGATTATTTTTCCAGGCAAGAGCAGTGATCTTTTCAGCCCTCCTACTTCCGAGGAAATTCGTGCTTGCATGTTCGCGTTAAGTAAGGATAGTGCGAGTGGGCCGGACGGATTCAACGGGTTGTTTTTCAGAAGTGCTTGGCCGATCATTCAGGTAGACCATTGTATGGCTATCCAAATTTTCTTCTCGGGAGGCAAGCTTCCAAAAGGCTGGACTTCCACCAATTTGGTCCTTATCCCCAGGTGCGATAGTCCCTGGCCGTGCTCGGATTTTCTCCCTATTAGTCTGTGTAATTTCACAACAATGTCATATCTAAGGTACTATCCGCTAGACTATCACCTTTTTTTTGATCGTATTATTTTCTCTACTCAAGCTGGTTTCGTGAAAGGACGCCTGATTACGGACAATGTCTTTTAGCTGAAGAGGTGATTTACCAAATCGATCGTAAGGTCTGAGGCTCCAATGTGGTTATCAAGCTCGACATAGCTAAGGCTTATGACCGCATGTCTTGGTTTTTCGTTACTAAAGTCCTTAGGGCTTTCGGTTTTCATGAGCCTCTTATAGATCTTGTTTGGATGCTCATCTCGAACTGTTGGTTTTCCGTTCTCATCAATGAGTCAGCCAACATATATTTCAAGTTGGGAAGGGGTCTTTGCCAAGGTGATCCCCTATCCCCGACGTTGTTTGTTACCGTCTCTGAGGATTTCATTTGTGGTTTTCATTTTCTTACGATTGTAGGCCAAATTCATTGGTTTATCATCCCGAGTGGTTGCACACTAATTTCGTCCTTATCGTCTGCTGACGACATTACTAATTTCTCTAATGGTAATCATTGTTCCTTCCGTCGTTTCATTGAATTAATCCATCTATACGAGAAGTGTTCAGGCCAACTCGTCAACTCTTCTAAATGTTATTTCGTTTCAGTTATGGACTTGTCTCCGAAGAGGATTTCTTGGTTTGAAACCTTCTCCGATGTAACGACCCACATTCTACGCATCAGAGGATCATAGAATATTTATTTTATTTTCATATGAGGTCGTATAGTCATGCAACTTTGGGGAACGACTAATGAGGTCATTTCCCATGTTCATGATTTTTTCCGATTTTTAAATGACCGTTTTGCCCCTAGCTGATCTTGTTTCAGCCATAACTTTTGATTGGTAATGAGTTTTGACCTGAAACCACTTCAGTTAGATCCGAAAGATGGTTTACCTTTATGTAGAGTGGTCACATTAGCCAAACGGACTCACTGTTTAGGAGATATCGGTGAAACAATGTTTAGAAGGTGAAAAACAACTTAACTGGGCCTAATTAGGGTGATTAGCAAGAGGGTCCATAACCCATTTCGGGATTAGGGTTATGGGGAGGCTGAGAACAGTAGGAAAACGTTTTTTATTTCATTTTTCATCCGCTTAAAACATTTCTCTAACCCTAGCCATGGCCCCCACATTCTAATTTCATCCCAAATCACTCCTAATCGCTTTTAATTGAAGATTATGCCAAGCTACATCAAATCAAGGCAAATTTGCATAAAATTGGAATAAAGCTGCTGTGTTGCATAGAGATTCAACCCAAATCAGAGATAGTTTCAGAACTAAAGTTAATTTGTGGCTAAGGTGAGTGATTTGCATAGTTTCTCACTAATTACGGTTGATTAGGGGTAATTAGTGTTAATTAGCGAAATTATAACTCAGAAAAATCTGGAAAAATTTATAAAATTCTAAAGTATTATTTTAAGCCTCTGTTAGAAGTTTGGGTTAGTTTGGTTTAGTTTTGCTAATCCTAACATTAGTTATTGTTAAACATGATTAAGGGGAAAATATGGGTTTTAGGTATGTTTGATCCATTTCAACACATTAGATTGTTGTTTTGGTGTTTATGGTTGATTATATATGTTGCTATGACTGTGTGGTATGCTTTGTGATTGATTAGAAGAGTTAGAATGGTCGAAAACGCCGTCGTATGGCGTAAAACAGTCGCATGAAAAGTTGTAGGAAATGTGCAAAGTTTCGGACCGGATCAGATCGGGTATGAGGCTCGGATCGGATAAGGGAACTGGGCAAGGGGATTTGATTCGGATTGGAACTTGGCACTAGAGGAGGCTTGGCAAGTAGGAAGGCCACTCATATAGAGTTGGGGTTGAGATCGGACTGAAGCTTGGCGTGGGGATCGGATCGGACTTGAGCTAGGTGACGGGATCAGACGAGGCGAGAGGAGCCGGAGTATTCGAACCGAACTGAATGGAAGGTGGCAACCCGAACCAGATGGAGACTACCGAGCCGAACCGACCTGAAGTGGAACACCGAACTGAACGGGAAGCCCAGGGGCAATGTTTTCGAATCAAACTGACTGAAGCAAGCCGAACCGAACCGCATCTAGAGGCCGAACCAAACCGGATTGGATCTGCAATTATGCGATGGCTCTTCTGAAGACCAACTCCAATTCGACCAAAACCCAAGATGCAAAGGAAGCCCAGATGGGAGGTTATTACTCAGGATCCAAATGGGATCAATGGGTTAACTTCATAGTTGGGCTTTGCTGCGGGACGTGTGCTAAGGGGTTATCGACGTCCATAACTTTGATTCACCACCAAGACGGATGTTAGGCTATGGATCAGTGCAGTGGGGTAGTTATTACTCCATGGGGAAGAGTGATCGTAGCATGGCTATGAGCCAGTGCAGTGAAGTCGTCATGACTTCATGGGGCAGAGTGGGCATAGCAAGGACTAGTGGCTATGGATCAGTGCAGTGGAGTCGCCATGACTCCATGGGGGCAGAGTGATCATAACAAGGATTTGGGTGATCAAAGCGGTGGATATCATATGCTTTATGCACTAAGTGAGAGATGTGAGGATGGTTGATATGTTTGATTGTTTGCCATCATTATGACATGCAAACCCCCACCCCGTATATTTACACCATATGATAGTGTCACCTTAGAGTATTGTACATCTTGTTGTGCTAACTTTTTGGTTGCAGGTCCAGGTTCAGGTATGGTTTAGTATATCTGTTATTGTTCTGTTTTGCTGCTTATCGCTCATATCAGACTTTTGTCTGACCCAGAGTTTTATATCTCTTCTTATTACTCTGGGTGCTCTTAAACGGGCAGATTAGAGACAGGTTAGTTGGTTGTGCACGAGTAGCTGTCCGGAGACGAGCATGAGGCTTACACGTACTATTTTCTATATATTCTCCCTGTGTCACTGCTGGTCACTACTTTGGGCATTAGTAGTGTACCTTTCCTTTCTTTTGTTTTAGAGACAGTCTTAAAGTTGTAATAATGATGAAGTGGAACATAAGCTATATTTGGATTTCCCGCTGCTTTAGTTTTCAGCTTATGTACTGTCTCGCCTATTTTTATGTCAAAGTATGTTATTATTATATTTTATTCCATGTGTTGTGATGTATGCTACAGGTTCCTTTGGTAGTTCTAGCTTCAAATTCCATTCCTTTCCTTTCTTTGGCGAACGTCCCGTGCTGGTTGGACAGTGGCACAATGCACTTTCATTGAAATGTCGGCTGGTGTGGGGCGGGCCGTCACATTTGGTATAAGAGCTCTAGGCTGCGTAGTTAACCTAGGAAAAGGCATCAGGGAGAGATAGTATGTATACGAGAGCGCGTATTTGTTATATTTTGGTTTTCAAAAGTTATATATATATATATACTATTAGTATATTTAAGGATGAAGTCGCATTGCACTGGCACCACTGAAGAGATGGTTAATCGTTTTCTCCTTACAGATTGAACGACGAGCCGATATACTAGGGGTACTGGTAGAGGAGCTGATAATGGTAATGCTCCTGATATGAGGACGATGTTTACTGACTTCATGAGAGAGATGCTTAGAAATGTGCAAGGAGCAGTTCCCAATGCTGCAAATGGTGGTGGTGCAGCGGTGCAGGCACCTAGTGCCGATTTCGCCAAGCTTTGCAAGGATTACACTAGTCTTGGTGGAAAGCCGTTCCACGGAACGAAATCGGCTACAGAAGTTCTGGATTGGTTGGATAGCTGTGAGCATATCTTTAAAGACTTAGGTATCGAGGATGCGATGAAGAGGAAGCTAGCATCCCGTCAGCTGCAAGGACGGGCGATGAATTGGTGGAATGCTATTAAGGCAGCTACTCTAGAGGATCAAGTTACATGGGATCAGTTTAAGGCCCGATTCAGTGAAAAGTTTATCCCAGCTGCTCAGAAGTCAGAGTTGTTTAGGAAGTTCTTGGAGCTTAAACAGAATGGTAGGGCAATCTCGGAGTATATTGCTGAGTTCGATACCTTATCGAAATATGGATTATCTCTTATTGATACTGCCGAGAAGAAGAAGGAAAAGTTCATAACTAGTTTGGATGGATACTTGGGGGAAAGGCTTATTAACCACATCGATGAGACGTTTGAATCGATTGTGGGGAAAGCATTGAGGTCAGAGAGTCTTTACCCTAAGACGAAGACTGAGGTTGCATCTGCAGAGGAGCCAAAACCGCAAGCAAGCGGTGGAGGCAAGAATGGTTCTCAAAATAAGAGAAAGCAGAATTAGACCAAGGATGGCCAGGAGAAAAAGAATAAGAAAGATGTTGAGTGCTTTAGCTGTGGCAAGCAAGGCCATTATGCTAAAGAATGTCGAGCAAAACCAGCGGACAGAAAGTGCTTCAATTGTGGCCAAGTTGGACATCAAAAGGATAAGTGTCCGCAACCCCCTAAAGAAAAGCAGATTGTGAAAGCATATGCTATCAATGTTGTTCCTTCTTCGTCGAATGCCCCAACTGCGGTGGAGAAAGGAAAGAATGTCGTCAATCGAGGTATGCTTTCTGTTTATGATGTTCCTATTCGAGTATTGTTTGATACCGGAGCTTCCCGTTCCTTCATATCTGGTGGCCTGGTAGATAGGTTGGGATTGGAACCCGAGATAGTCGATAGACCTTTAGCAGTGACGAACCTGATTGGTGGTTCGACTAGCCTTTGTATGATTTGTCGTAATGTGGTCTTATCGATTCATGGATGCATGTTTGTTTGTGATTGCTTTGTTTTGGGCTTTACTGGGTTTGGCATTATTTTGGGAGTCGATTAGCTCCAAAGGAATGGGGTGGTGGTAGACTGTGAGGGCTTTTTGGTGACAGTTAAAGCGGATGATGGGCGGAGGGTAGTGTTTGGTGGTCTACCTAGTGATGGGGTAATGGTCAATTTTCTAAATTCCCTCGACATCCCGCATGATGAGTTGTCAGATGTTCCCGTGGCTGGCCAGTATCCGGACGTCTTCGAGGAAGTGACTGGACTTCCACCACACCGAGAGATTGAGTTCCATATTGATTTAGTGAAAGATGCCAGACCTATAGTGATGCCACTTCGTCGTATGGCGCCAAGGGAGCAACGAGAGATCGGGGTGTAAGTAAGTGATCTTTTGAAGAAGGAATTTATCATAAGAAGTGTTTCTGAGTGGGAAGCACCAGTTGTGTTTGCTGCCAAGGCAGATGGTTCCCTTCGATTGTGTGTGGACTACTGCGAGTTGAATAAGGTGACGAGGAAGAATATGTATCCTCTACCACAGATAGATGATTTGTTTGATTAGTTGAGTGGCGCGATAGTGTTCTCCCAGTTGGATCTCGCGATAGGTTTTCATCAGCTTAGGGTGGAAGCTGAGAGTATAGCTAAAATGGCCTTTCGGACGTCGTCTGGATTCTATGAGTGGTTGGTCATGCCATTCGGGTTGACCAATGCACCAGCGTATCGTGGATCTTATGAATAGAGTATTCCGAGATCAATTGAATAAATTTGTTCTTGTGTTCGTGGATGATATCTTAGTTTATTCGAGGACAGAGGAAGAACATAAGGAACACTTGAGGATAGTAATGGAGGTGTTAAGAAAACACCAATTGAAAGCAAAGTTTTCTAAGTGTCACTTCTGGAGGAGGGAAGTGAGATTCTTGGGCCATGTTGTTTCAGAGAATGGTATTACCGTGGACCCTGCGAAGGTGGCTATAGTACAAGATTGGTCTATGCCCAAGAATGCAACAGACGTAAGAAGTTTCTTGGGATTAGCTGGGTATTATCATAAGTTCATCCAAGACTTCTCCAAGATAGCAGCACCGTTAACTCAGTTGACCAAGAAGAATCAAGCTTTCGTCTGGGACGAAAAGTGCGAGAGGAGTCTAAAGGAGAAGTTGACATATGCACTAGTGTTAGTCATTCCTAAAGGGAATTAAGAGATGACGGTATACACAGATGCCTGTGGTACCAGAATGGGTGCTGTATTGATGCAAGGAGGTAGGGTTGTAGCTTATGCTAGTCGGCAACTGAAACCGCATGAGAAAAGATATCCTACCCATGATTTGGAATAGGTAGCGATCGTGTTCGCATTGAAGATGTGGAGTCATTATCTCTTGGGAAAAGATTCGAGTTGTGTACCGATTATAAATTGTTAAAGTATCTTTTCTCTCAGAAGGATCTAAATCTCCGACAGCAAAGATGGTTAGAATTCTTGGCTTCCTCTGATTTCGATATCGCATATACACCAGGAAAGGGCAATGCGGTAGCAGATACATTGAGTAGAAGACATGCCAGTTTAGGGGCTATGTGTAATGTCCCGCATTTTTATCGGTATGAATTTTAATATTTAAATCATTTTAAATGTTGAATTCTTAGTATAAGTGTATTTATATATTAATTAAAACGAAGTCGAGCATATAAAAATATATATTAAATATAAATGAGCTCATAACGACGCTGCAGTTCGTGATTTAACGGTTTGAACTTCAACCGAATATATATGATTCGTTTTAAATCGGATTTCTGCGGAAAAAGAAATGTTGGAATCTGTTGAACTATATCTTCCTAATAGAAGTGAAAAATCAAGATTCCGCAATATAGATTGCGAGTTATATCCAAATCAAATATTCAGAAAGTCGTTATAGAATCGTTTATCGAACGTAACAGTTTATTTAATAAAATTAGATACCGGTTGCGAATTTGAACATGATTCTTTTGGGACAGTGATAATTTAATTTTTAGAATTTTACTGTAATTTTTAATTAATTAAATATGCAACTTTTTATTTGAAATATTTTGCACCCTGTAACAACATTTTGGGATTTCACAATATGAGTTAACCTACCGATATTATTATATTTTTGGAATCGTGGCACCACGCTGGACATGACGGTATTTTTATCTTTGTCCATAGCAATTCGTATATGAATGAATTTATACCTAGACGGTCACACAAACTTTATATATATAAAAGTGTTTTCCTTATTTCCCAAGTTTGGTGCAGTGTTTTCTTGTACCCTAAAAAAATAAAGTGCACAAGCCTATATTTTCCTACGACTATAGGTACATTTACCTTCCCCAAACATCAGTGAATTGTCATCCATCGTCCCATAAACATCAGTGAATTGTCACCCGTATAACATATTTTCTTCTTACCTTACTTACTAGGGAATTGTACAGCCTCCTCTAGTCTTTCACGTAGGCCATACCTTAGGATGAACCGTCACTTCTCTACCCAAATTGCTTCATGGAAAAGTAAATACCAAAATGACTTTTCCTTTTCAGGCAGCCAATAGAAGAGGAGATGGACCTATTACTTCAAGCCAAAGGGAAACTGTAGCTTCACCGAATGAGACTAGCAAGCTGTAAATATACGCATCACCGTCGTCACGTCCTTTTTTTCTATAGCATAATGAAATGAACAAACACGACAGTCTACCCCCAACCATAACCTATCCTAAACTCTAATACATGATGACCAAGTTGATTACTAATATAAATATACAATGCTCCCATCGTCCTTCTTAACAGAGAACAAAGCTCCATCTTATATCTTCTTTCTCTTTTTCTTTTTTTACACCGTTCTGTGTGTCAACTTAAGAAGTAGAAGGCCTCTTTGTTTTTGCATAAGCTAATACGTGAGGCAGACCGTTGATAAGGAAAACAAACACGGTGAAGTTGGAGTAGTTGCGGAGGGGGTCAGGCCCAGTCATCAATAGTGATTACGGGAGTATGGTGGCTTTAACAGTGAGCAACGGAGTGGTGGGCATGGGTTTAAAGTCAAAACGAGAGGTGTTATTTTAGCAAGGGATTTTGGATCGACAAGAACTGGAGTAGTTGACTGCGTGTCTCAGAAGCAAGTGGAAGCACTGTAGTACAGTGCGTAGGGGTATGGATATAGCGGTCCTAAGGTCAGTGGCAAGATGGTGGACAGGAAGACTTTAGAGTGGTTAGCAAATGATTGTATTGGAAAGAAGTGTTGCATTGAAACTCAGAAGCATGTTCAAATGTTCGGAAAACACTGAGTGCTAATGGTACAAGCAAAGAATAATTTAATGAGATAAAGAAATGGTCATTGGTGTTAGAGGGGGTACGGGATTAACTGGAGAGGGTGTGCACAGATGGCGTATGGTGTTTGTTCACATAAGGGTATGGTGGCATCAGGTATGTTGGATGCAGAGTGGTGCTCGCATGGAGAGCTGAAGGTGTGGAAATGGACTATTTTTCCACGGTTTTGGTTTTAGGGAGAGGATGTATATGCGGTGTTGTTTGAAAATAAGGAGTGTACATTTGGTGCATGTTGATGGGGAACAGAAGAAGTAAAGGAGAAGTGTTCTTTCGGTACGGGTGTTCATTTGTAGAAGCAGACATGCACTAAAATAATGTGGCAAAATGTCCATATATAGGTGCGGTTATCAGTTTGTATTGTTTATGGTAGCCGGGTGGAGGGAAGTCACGGTGGAAGTTGTGTGCAAGCAGTGGAGACTGGAGTGAACGGTTATGTAGGTTTCACATGATGGCATGGGCTTTAAAGTTTGGGCCAATTAGGCTGAAGTAAAGTAGTATGGTTTCAGAATTTGGACCAAAAACAAGGGAACAATTGGGAAATGGGATTGGCGAACGTGACGCGACTGGATCCCTTATAATAGTAACGACCAGTTCTACAGTGTGGAACGTATATTTCGGGGACAACAGAGCCACTAGAATTTCATGATATCATCTGATCCGGTTTATCGACGCAAATCGTTATTAACGGTTAACACGCCAAGGTGAGTAAATTCACTAACTCTGTTCTATTTTAAAATATTGTAATTATATTTTAAATATTGGTTGAACATTGTGTGATGGTCGCTTCGGTAGATTACAGTTAAATTGGTTGAATAATATATCGTTGCATATATACACATCATTGGTTGGACTGATTCCATCGATTATAATATTTCCTGGTATGGAATCAGTGTTAATTGTTGACTAACATCGGTGGATGCAGGAAATCGGTTGGAGGAATCCAAACAGATTCCTCAATATTTATATGTACTGTTTGTTTTATATAGATGCACTGTTTGAACCCAAATGACTTTTGAATCCTTGTGTTGATGTTAGCGTTGAATGGAAATTCAAACATTATTTTGATTTAATCAATAGATGATATCGATTAAGAAAGTGGCAACAACCAACCATAAATGTATCATTTGTTTTAACCGCTATTGTTTTACCAAACTCCCACCGTGTGCGAAGCACGTGTTTCACCATACTTACTAAATGATTTGGTAAAGTGGATTCTTATGTTAATAAGATTAATAAGTAAGTAGGCGGAGATTAACTTGATGATTAATAACAAGAATTTATTGTTTTAAGAACAATTAAATGAGATATTTACAAATAGATTATGGTTGATTTCATATTAAGTAAGATTAGTTAGAATCGATTATTGTTTATTTAATAGTAAATGAGATTATTTAGAAATAAATTATTATTTTTATAGTAATCGATACAAGTGAAATTATTTGGATTAATAAATGTTATTTATTCAAAATGAAAGGATTTGTTAGAATTGATTAGTGGGTTAACATGACTAAATATTTACCAAGCAAACTGTTTTGATCAATAATTGGTTATTTAATTAAATTAGATTGGGCTGATTAATCTAATGTAATAAATTAACGAATAGTTGATTTAGTTTAAATAAGATTTTAAAGTATAAGGGATTTGTCTAAAGAAGACAAAGCGAAGAGGAATGTTTAATAAGGGATTTGTCTGAGAAAGACGAAGCGGAGAGAAATGTTTAAAAATGGATTTGTATAAGCTAATGTAAATAACCGAGTTTTCAAAATAAGGATATGGCGTCATAAAACCATATTTAAAATATAGCAAGAAGCACGATTACGGATTTTAAAGTATAAGGGGTTAGAGTTACGAACTTATATCTATTCTAAGATAAGAATGTTGTTGATCAAGGTCTGAGAGGTAATTAAAATACCCCAACTTGAACGGCTTCACTATTATCGAAGGATGGTATTTGTTGTAACGAAAAGAGATGTCAAGATTTTTGTAACGGAAAGGGATGTCAAGATTAGTTATAAAGAGAACATTACAGCGTATGACAAGTCTTAGAACTATAGCAATAAAATAACGCTGTTGACTAAACTTAAGCGTGACTGTTATGTCGAGATTAGTTATAGGGGAATATTACAGCTTATGACAAGTTTTGTACTATAACGTTAAATTAACGCTGTTGGCCAAGCTTAAGCGTGATTTTTATATATAGCACTACACCCTATGGAATGAAAACAATTTGGTTTAAAATCCACTTATTCTAAAGTAATAAGCAACGATGTTGTCCAAAGAAATATAAGAATAAGAGTTATAATAACTGAGAATATTTTCCAAGAAGTGTGAAAGTGCTAAAAAGAGATTTGAGAAATATCTAGTAAGATATCGGAATTCAAATAATAAAACGGATGTTAAATAAAAAGTGCTCGTGGTTGTGTGATGTTTAGTCGTAAAATTGAATGGATGTTTGATTTTACTTCGATAGTTAAATAACCGACTATCGAAGTGTTTTGACCATCGTTGTCAATACGGAGAGACCGGTTGGATATATTATCTAAAACCACTCCGTATAGGCATAAGCGCTGCGAATAGATTATGCCGACGACAATTGAAGACGGAGTGAAATGCAAGGGTCGTCCTGTCCCAGAATGGTGTTTTCTGTTTGTCCAGTCCCAGGACAAATTGTATGGACGAATGTCTGATAGAGTACTCCTTACGGTCACATAAGACGATCTTTTCAAGGTGTTACGCCTGGTGGCGGAGAAATTCGTTTCTCTTAACTTTTATACCCGTAATACTTTTGGGAAGATCATCTGGTGATTTGATGAGTTTGACGATGTGGCATTCAAAGAGTGTGGTGGCCAGATGTTCTAAAAGATAGACGTAGCCTTAAGCTTCACAACCGGGAAATGACAAAAATCGGGCAGGCAGCATGGCTATATGGGTCGCTCCCATTAGGGTGTATAATCACCTATCTAGAGAAATTCCTTTTATAATTTATGTCGATGCTGTCCGTTTTCGGGAAACGATGGTTTGAGTCCAACCGTTGGTGATATACATTCGATACACTCAAGCGAAATGAGTGGTCGGTCATGTGTGGGCTGGGTTGCAAGACGTTCTTGTTGAACCCAGGTGTATTCGCCTCTAGAGATACATCATCGGAAGGTGGTCCCATACCTTGTCATAGTTGGAATCCAATCTCCAATAAGCGCCTTGCGGTTTTTGATTTTATACTATGTATGTAGAGCGTGAGATGCAAGTGTTCTACTATTTGGTTATTTAATTGATTAGACATTATTATAATATCACTGGATTTTTATATCAAAAATGTTTGGGTTATATTAAGGTAAAAACCGTCCGTGTTTATGTATGAGCTGGTCTTACTATTATCTCTTTCTTTCAAAAGATTTCTTTTAAGTTAAACCATATGGTTGGAATTTACTCACACCAGTCCCATGACTGACCCAGAGTTTATTTTGTTTTTCCTAAACTCTTGGGTGCCCAAATTTATACGGGCAGTCAAGTGTTTCAGGCTTTTACAGATACACTTGGAGGAGTTGGAAGCAGGAGGCTTCATCGCTAGTTATTTTAGAGTGATTTCCGCTGTATCAAATATTGTATTGTGCTCTGATGATGGTATTTATTTATGAGACAAAATTTTGTATTTCAAAGCTTATGTTATATAATATATTTTATTCGTTCCGCTGTGAGATTCGTGTTTACTCTAATTTTGTTGTTGTGTTCTTCTTCTTCTATTCTATTAGTTCCATCTTATCTTTCTCATCCTCTTATTTCTTCCTCTTAATGATCCGGTATTTTCAATGTCTGAACAGTCGACGTTGGGTTTTGTGTCGATTTCCGGAGTCGAAAACCCCGGGTCGTTACAGTTGGTATCAGAGCTGAAGGTTAAGTGATTACCTTGGCTCTGTAGCGTAACTCAGTAGAGATGGGGTTAGGAATACCCTAGATTGAGTTTAAGTGTATATATATGAGCGCGTATTTGTAAATTTATATAAAAATCGTTTTATATTATGTTGATTGGTTTGGCGAGTGGTTTATGAATTCTGGTCGATACTGGATTGCAAACTGTATCGATAGGTGTTTCTAAACTCTCGAACAAAGTAATTCGATACAGTATGTTTTGTAAAGAGGGTAAATGAAATAATTTTACCCAAATATATTTTAATATAAAAAGAAGTATATATTTTGAGAGTATTAAAATATATACGGATGTGTTGGATGTTATATAATCAAATAAGATTTTAAAGTGAAATGGTTATAAATAACCAATCAGAATTCGTATAAAATCAGATGAATAAATCTGAATTTAAACCAGAATTTGAAATTTAAACTCTGGAAACTTGGAAAAGAGTTGGAAATGAATTTTGAATTAATGGAATTTTAAATCCTGGGAATTTAGAAATGTTTTTCCAAGCATTTTGAAAGGATATTTTGATGAAATTTCAAAATAAAGTGTTTAAATTGAGTTTTTGAAAGTAATATAGTATTGGACTCACTTCTGCCACTGGAAAATAATTCTGATGATGCTGGCCACATCATCAGTGTCATTTTCGAGTTTCTAAGTGGCAGATTACTACCTAAGATTTTGTTTTGAAATAAGTTGTTCGGAAATTCAAATGTTATGAATTGCTATGTTATGTTATGATATATATATATATATGATTTCAAACTAATTTGAAATAAAAACCCCAGGAATTTGAGTTCTGAAATTTAAAATTTACTTATGAAGTAAATAAATAGAAATTTAACTAAATTGAATAAAATGGGAGTTGAATCGAAGCCAAATAGGTGGAAAACGTACTAGAATAAGGATTTGACTTGGCAAAGTAATTGAGTTGTGAATTGGAATTGGTATTGGGAATAGAACCGAACTTGGTTGGGAATTTTGATTATTTGGAATTGGAATTGAACTGGAGTTTGAAAAAGAGATTTAACTTGGGATGTAAGAGAATTATTGATTGAGAATAAACTGACTGGAGATCAGTTAGAGATGCATTTGGGTATGCTGAATGGATTTGAAAATGGAAGCAAGAAAGTTGGATGTCCAATAAAGGGAGAAGGCCCAGAGTGGCGTGTTGTAGTAGTACCAAATGAACCGTGCAGCGGAGAAGTTGACGAAATTCTCCGAAAATTAAAGTGTTAGAAAATTTTCTGAATTTTGAAAATTTTCGTTACAAAGAAGGGAATTAATATTTTGATCAGTTCAGTTGAAACTGAAATTATGAAGTAAACCAAAAAGAATTTAACCTGTTTACAATAGAAATTGTAGCATTTTCCATATCTTAGCAATTTCGAGGACGAAATTATTTTAAGGGGGAAGGAATGTAATGTCCCGCATTTTTATCGGTATGAATTTTAATGTTTAAATCAGTTTAAATGTTGAATTCTTAGTATAAGTGGATTTATATATTAATTAAAACGAAGTCGAGCATATAAAAATATATATTAAATATAAATGAGCTCATAACGACGCTGCAGTTCGTGATTTAACGGTTTGAACTTTAACCGAATATATATGATTCGTTTTAAATCGGATTTCTGTGGAAAAAGAAACGTTGGAATCTGTTGAACTATATCTTCCTAATAGAAGTGAAAAATCAAGATTATGCAATATAGATTGCGAGTTATATCCAACTCAAATATTCAGAAAGTCGCTATAGAATCGTTTATCGACCGTAAAAGTTTATTTGATATAATTAGATACCAGTTGCGAATTTGAACATGATTCTTTTGGGACGTAGTGATAATTTAATTTTTAGAATTTTAATATAATTTTTAATTAATTAAATATGCAACTTTTTATTTGAAATATTTTGCACCCTTTAACAACATTTGGGATTTCACAATATGAATTAACCTACCGATATTATTATATTTTTGGAATCGTGGCACTACGTTGGACATGACGGTATTTTTATCTTTGTCCATAGCAATTCGTATATGAATGAATTTATACCTAGACGGTTACACAAACTTTTTATATATAAAAGTGTTTTCCTTATTTCCCAAGTTTGGTGCAGTGTTTTCTTGTACCCTAAAAAAATGAAGTGCACAAGCCTATATTTTCCTACGACCATATGTACATTTACCTTCCCCAAACATCAGTGAATTGTCATCCATCATCCCATAAACATCAGTGAATTGTCACCCGTATAACTTATTTTCTTCTTACCTTAGTTACTAGGGAATTGTACAGCCTCCTCTAGTCTTTCAGGCAGGCCATACCTTAGGATGAACTGTCACTTCTCTACCCAAATTGCTTCATGGAAAAGTAAATACCAAAATGTCTTTTCCTTTTCTGGCAGCCAATAGAAGAGGAGATGGACCTATTACTTCAAGTCAAAGGGAAACTGTAGCTTCACCGAATGAGACTAGCTAGCTGTAAATATACACATCACCGTCGTCACGTCCTTTTCTTTCTACAACATAATGAAATGAACAAACACGATAGTCTACACCCAACCATAACCTATCCTAAACTCTAATACGTGATGACTAAGTTGATTACTAGTATAAATATACAATGCTTCCATCGTCCTTCTTAACAGAGAACAAAGCTCCATCTTATATCTTCTTTCTCTTTTTCTTTTTTTTACACCGTTCTGCGTGTCAACTTAAGAAGTAGAAGGCCTCTTTGTTTTTGCATAAACTAATACGTGAGGCAGACAGTTGATAAGGAAAACAAACACGGTGAAGTTGGAGTAGTCGCGGAGGGGGTCAGGCGCAGTCATCAATAGTGATTACAGGAGTATGGTGGCTTTAACAGTGAGCAACGGAGTGGTGGGCATGGGTTTAAAGTCAAAACGAGAGGTGTTATTTTAGCAAGGGATTTTGGATCGATAAGAACTGGAGTAGTTGACTGCGTGTCTCAGAAGCAAGAGGAAGCACTGTAGTACAGTGCGTAGGGGTATGGATATAGCGGTCCTAAGGTCAGTGGCAAGATGGTGGACATGAAGACTTTAGAGTGGTTAGCAAATGATTGTATTGGAAAGAAGTGTTGCATTGAAACTCAGCAGCATGTTCAAATGTTCGGAAAACACTGAGTGCTAATGGTACAAGCAAAGAATAATTTAATGAGATAAAGAAATGGTCATTGGTGTTAGAGGGGGTACGGGATTAACTGGAGAGGGTGTGCACAGATGGCGTATGGTGTTTGTTCATGTAAGGGTATGGTGGCATCAGGTATGTTGGATGCAGAGTGGTGCTCGCATGGAGAGCTGAAGGTGTGGAAATGGACTATTTTTCCATGGTTTTGGTTTTAGGGAGAGGATGTATATGCGGTGTTGTTTGAAAATAAGGAGTGTACATTTGGTGCATGTTGATGGGGAACAGAAGAAGTAAAGGAGAAGTGTTCTTTCGGTACGGGTGTTCATTTATAGAAGCAGACATGCACTAAAATAATGTGGCAAAATGTCCATATATAGGTGCGGTTATCAGTTTGTATTGTTTAAGGTAGCCGGGTGGAGGGAAGTCACGGTGGAAGTTGTGTGCAAGTAGTGGAGACTAGAGTGAACGGTTATGTAGGTTTCACATGATGGCATGGGCTTTAAAGTTTGGGCCAATTGGGCTGAATTAAAGTTGTATGGTTTCGGAATTTGGACCAAAAACAAGGGAACAATTGAGAAATGGGATTGGCAAACGTGACGCGACTGGATCCCTTATAATAGTAACGACCAGTTCTACAGTGTGGAACGTATATTTCGGGGACAACAGAGCCACTAGAATTTCATGATAACATTTGATCCGGTTTATCGACGCAAATCGTTATTAACGGTTAACGCGCCAAGGTGAGTAAATTCACTAACTCTGTTCTATTTTAAAATATTATAATTATATTTTAAATATTGGTTGAACATTGTGTGATGGTCGCTTCGGTAGATTACAATTAAATTGGTTGAATAATATATCGTTGCATATATACACATCATTGGTTGGACTGATTCCATCGATTATAATATTTCCTGGTATGGAATCAGTGTTAATTGTTGACTAACATCGGTGGATGCAGGAAATCAGTTGGAGGAATCCAACCGGATTCCTCAATATTTATATGTACTGTTTGTTTTATATAGATGCACTGTTTGAACCCAAATGACTTTTGAAACCTTGTGTTGATGTTAGCGTTGAATGGAAATTCAAACGTTATTTTGATTTAATCAATAGATGATATCGATTAAGAAAGTGGCAACAACCAACCATAAATGTATCATTTGTTTTAACCGCTATTGTTTTACCAAACTCCCACCGTGTGCGAAGCACGTGTTTCTCCATACTTACTAAATGATTTGGTAAAGTGGATTCTTATATTAATGAGATTAATAAGTAAGTAGGCGGAGATTAACTTGATGATTAATAACAAGAATTTATTGTTTTAAGAACAATTAAATGAGATATTTACAAATAGATTATGGTTGATTTTATTATTAAGTAAGATTAGTTAGAATCAATTATTGTTTATTTAATAGTAAATGAGATTATTTAGAAATAAATTATTATTTTTATAGTAATCGATACAAGTGAAATTATTTGGATTAATAAATGTTATTTATTCAAAATGAAAGGATTTGTTAGAATTGATTAGTGGGTTAATCATGACTAAATATTTACCAAGCAAACTGTTTTGATCAATAATTGGTTATTTAATTAAATTAGATTGGGCTGATTAATCTAATGTAATAAATTAACGAATAGTTGATTTAGTTTAAATAAGATTTTAAAGTATAAGGAATTTGTCTAAAGAAGACAAAGCGAAAAGGAATGTTTAATAAGGGATTTGTCTAAGAAAGACGAAGCAGAGAGAAATGTTTAAAAATGGATTTGTATAAGCTAATGTAAATAACCGAGTTTTCAAAATAAGGATATGGCGTCATAAAACCATATTTAAAATATAGCAAGAAGCGCGATTACGGATTTTAAAGTATAAAGGGTTAGAGTTACGAACTTATATCTATTCTAAGATAAGAATGTTGTTGATCAAGGTCTGAGTGGTAATTAAAATACCCCAACTTGAATGGCTTCACTATTATCGAAGGATGGTATTTGTTGTAACGAAAAGAGATGTCAAGATTTTTGTAACGGAAAGAGATGTCAAGATTTTTGTAACGGAAAGGGATGTCAAGATTAGTTATAAAGAGAACATTACAGCGTATGACAAGTCTTAGAACTATAGCAATAAAATAACGCTGTTGACTAAACTTAAGCGTGACTGTTATGTCAAGATTAGTTATAGGGGAATATTACAGGGTATGACAAGTTTTGAACTATAACGTTAAATTAACGCTGTTGGCCAAGCTTAAGCGTGATTTTTATATATAGCACTACTCCTTATGGAATGAAAACAATTTGGTTTAAAATCCACTTGTTCTAAATAAGCAACGATGCTGTCCAAAGAAATATAAGAATAAGAGTTATAATAACTGAGAATATTTTCCAAGAAGAGTGAAAGTGCTAAAACGAGATTTGAGAAATATCTGGTAAGATATGGGAATTCGAATAATAAAACGAATGTTAAATAAAAAGTGCTCGTGGTTGTGTGATGTTTAGTCGTACAATTGAATGGATATTTGATTTTACTTCGATAGTTAAATAACCGACTATCGAAGTGTTTTGACCATCGTTGTCAATACGGAGAGACCGGTTGGATATATTATCTAAAACCACTCCGTATAGGCATAAGCGCTGCGAATAGATTATGCTGACGACAATTGAAGACGGAGTGAAATGCAAGGGTCGTCCTGTCCCAGAATGGTGTTTTCTGTTTGTCCAGTCCCAGGACAACTTGTATGGACGAATGTCTGACAGAGTATTCCTAACGGTCACATAAGACGATCTTTTCAAGGTGTTACGCCTGGTGGCGGAGAAATTCGTTTCCCTTAGCTTTTATACCCATAATATTTTTGTGAAGATCAACTAGTGATTTGATGGGTTTGACGATGTGGCATTCAAAGAGTGTGGTGGCCAGATGTTCTAAAAGATAGACGTAGCCTCAAGCTTCACAATCGGGAAATGGCAAAAATCGGGCAGGCAGCATGGCTATGTGGGTCGCTCCCATTAGGGTGTATAATCACCTATCTAGAGAAATTCCTTTTACTTCTTTAATCTATGTCGATGTTGTCCCTTTTCGGGAAACGGTGGTTTGAGTCCAACCGTTGGTGATATACATTCGATACACTCAAGCGAAATGAGTGGTCGGTCATGTGTGGGCCGGGTTGCAAGACGTTCTTGTTGAACCCAGGTGTATTCGCCTCTAGAGATACATCATCGGAAGGTGGTCCCATACTTTGTCATAGTTAGAATCCAATCTCCAATAAGCGCCCTGCGGTTTTTGATTTTATACTATGTATGTAGAGCGTGAGATGCAAGCGTTCTACTATTTGGTTATTTAATTGATTAGACATTATTATAATATCACTGGATTTTTATGTCAAAAATGTTTGTGTTATAGTAAGGTAAAAACCGTCCGTGTTTATGTGTGGGCTGGTCTTACTATTATCTCTTTCTTTCAAAAGTTTTTTTTTTAAGTTAAACCATATGGTTGGAATTTACTCACACTAGTTCCATGACTGACCTAGAGTTCATTTTGTTTTGTTTTTCCTAAACTCTCGGGTGCCCAAATTTATACGGGCAGTCAAGTGTTTCAGGCTTTTACAGATACACTTAGAGGAGTTGGAAGCAGGAGGCTTCATCGCTAGTTATTTTAGAGTGATTTCCGCTGTATCAAATATTGTATTGTGCTCTGATGATGGTATTTATTTATGAGAATTTTTTTTGTATTTCTAAGCTTATGTTATATAATATATTTTATTCGTTCCGATGTGAGATTCGTGTTTACTCTAATTTTGCTCAATTGTGTTCTTCTTCTTCTTATTCTTCTATTCTATTAGTTCTATCTTATCTTTCTCATCCTCTTATTTCTTCCTATTAATGATCCGGTATTTTCGATGTCTGAACAGTTGACGTTGGGTTTTGTGTCGATTTCCGGAGTCGAAAACCCCGGGTCGTTACACTATGTTTATAGAATGGAAGCAACTGGAGTACATCACTGGGTATGATTTCAGACCAAAGTGCAAATTGGATCCAGAAGTGTTAGCAAGTTTGGCGATCAAACCCACTTTGATTGAGCGGATTGGTTCTAGTCCAAGAGACGATCCTAACCTATTGGAAATCATCTCCAAGTTAGAGATGGGTATCGATGAGGTGATGAACAAGTTTGGGCTTGATCGAGATGGATGGCTTAGAAAGGATGGAAGACTAGTTATGCTCAATGTCAATGGATTGAGAGATGAAGTGCTTAGAGAACGTCATCACTCTAAACTGACTATAAATCCCGGTGATAACAAAATGTATCGAGACATGAAGTAGACCTACTACTGGGAAGGAATGAAAAGAGACGTTGGGAAGTTTATATCCAAATGCATGAACTGCCAGTTGGTTAAAGCTGAGCAAAAGAAACTTAGTGGTTTGTTGCAACCATTAGAAGTTCCAGAATGGAAATGGGAACAAGTCTCAATGGATTTCATTGATGGGTTACCAAGGACTAGATCGGCCATGATAGCATTTGGGTGATTGTGGACCAATTGACCAAGCGTGCAAGATTTGTACCTATCAAGTCGAATACAACGGTAGCTAAGTTAGCAAAACTATATATGAACTGGGTAGTAAGATTTCATGGAGTACCTAAAAGCATTGTGAGTGACAGAGACCCGTTGTTTACTAGTGGGTTTTCGAAGAGCTTACGAGAGGCGTTAGGATCAGAATAACATCTCAGTACCGCATATCATCGTCAAACCGGCGGTCAAATAGAGAGGGTGAATCGTATATTAGAAGATCTCTTGAGAGCTTGCATATTGTATTTTGGTGGATCATGGTATGACCATTTACATCTAGTAGAGGTTGCATATAATAATAGTTATCAATCCAATATTGGTATGGCTCCACTTGAAGCTTTGTACGGAAGACCATGCAACTCACCGTCATGTTGGTTAGAAATTGGCGAGAAGTTTGTGCTTGGACTAGATGTGATAAGAGAAACTTTAGATTAGGTTAAGATCATTCAACAACAAATGAAGGCTACCCAAGATAGGCAGAAGAGTTATGCTGATAAGAGGCAAAAGGATTTGAAGTTCTCTGTTGGCGACTTGGTGTTTGTCAAGATTTCTCCATTAAAGAGCGTGATTCGATTTGGCAGGAGAGGCAAGTTAGCACCAAGTTTTGCTGGACCATTCCCAGTTCTCGAACAAGTTGGGAATTTAGCATATAAACTTGAGTTGCCAAATAAGATGGCGGGAGTTCATAACTTATTTCATGTTTCCCAGTTAAGGAAATTCGTGCATGACCCCGATATGACTATTTCACCTGATCAATTGGATGATATCGGAGTAGAACCTGAGGCGATTGGGAGCCGCAAGCCGATTTGTATTGTCGAGCACGATACGAAGCAACTTTGAAGGAAAGCGGTGAATCTAGTCAAAGTTCAGTGGGACGAGAATGAGAATGACTGTACTTGGGAGACAGAGGAGAGCATTAGGAAGACGTATCCAAAACTCTTTGCCTGGTAAGATTTTAATTGCAACTTAGTTTTTCGCATGCTAGAATAGACTTGTTTGTTGTTTTGTATGTTTGATTGTTGTGAATGGTTGATAGGCATGCGGGATCCTTTGCTTGTTTCTTAGTTAAGGAATTTCGGGGGCGAAATTTCTTGGGAAAAAGGGGAGGGGGGGGGGGGGGAGGGTGGATGTAACGACCCACATTCTACGCATCAAAGAATTGTAGAATATTTATTTTATTTTCATATGAGG
Source organism: Allium sativum (assembly GCA_030737875.1). Lineage (NCBI taxonomy): Eukaryota > Viridiplantae > Streptophyta > Magnoliopsida > Asparagales > Amaryllidaceae > Allium > Allium sativum. Next base: position 878,714,554 of record CM060918.1, on the reverse strand, counting down.
TCGTATAGTCGTGTAACTTTGGGGAACGACTAATGGGGTCATTTCCCATGTTCATGATTTTTGACGATTTTTAACTAACTGTTTTGCCCCTAGCTGATCTTGTTTCGGCCATAATTTTTGATTGGTAAGGAATTTTGAACTGAAACTACTTCCATTAGATTCGGATGATGGTTTACCTCTCCGTAGAGTGGTCACATTAGCCAAACAGATTTACCTTTTGGGAGATATGGCTGAAACAAGGTTTAGAAGGTGAAAAACATCTTAACCGGGCCTAATTAGGGTGATTAGCAAGAGGGCCCATAACCCATTTCGGGATTAGGGTTATGGGGAGGCTGAGAACAGTAGAAGAACGATTTTTCTTTCATTTTCCAGTGGCCTAAAACATTTCTATAACCCTAGCCATGGCCTCCACCTTTTAATTTCATCCCAAATCGCTCCTAATCGCTTTCTAATTGAAGATTAAACCAAGCTACATCAAATCAAGGCAAATTTGTGTAAAATTGGGAATAGAACTGCTGTGTTGCATAGAGATTCAACCCAAATCAGAGATAGTTTCAGAACTAAAGTTAATTTGTGGCTAAGGTGAGTGATTTGCATAGTTTCTCACTAATTACGGTTGATTAAAGGTAATTAGTGTTAATTAGAGAAATTATAACTCAGAAAAATCTGGAAAAATTTACAAAATTCTAAAATATTATTTTAAGCCTCTGTTAGAAGTTTCGGTTAGTTTGGTTAAGTTTTGCTAATCCTAACATTAGTTATTGTTAAACATGATTAAGGGGAAAATATGGGTTTTGGGTATGTTTAATCCATTTCAACACATTAGATTATTGTTTTGATGTTTATGGTTGATAATATATGTTGCTAAGACTGTATGGTATGCTTTTTGATTGATTAGAAGAGTTAGAATGGTCGAAAACATCGTCGTACGGTGTAAAACAATTGCTGGAAAAGTTGTAGGAAATGTGCAGAGTTTTGGACCGGATCGGGTATGGGGCTCGGATCGGATAAGGGAACTGGGAAAGGGGATTTGATTCGGATCGGAATTTGGCACTAGTGGAGGCTTGGCAAGTAGGAAGGCCACTCATATAGAGTTAGGGTTGGGATCAGACTTAAGCTTGGCGTGGGGATCGGATCAGACTAGAGCTAGGGGACGGGATCAGACGAGGCGAGAGGAGCTGGAGTATTCGAACCGAACTGAATGGAAGGTGGCAACCCGAACCAGATGGAGACTACCGAACCGAACCGACCTGAAGTGGAACACCGAACCGAACAGGAATCCTAGAGGCGATGTATTCGAATCGAACTGACTGAAGCAAGCCGAACCGAACCGCATCTGGAGGCCGAAACGAACTGGATTGGAGCTGCGATTATGCGATGACTCTTCTGAAGACCAACTCCAATTCGACCAAAACCCAAGATGCAAAGGAAGTCCAGATGGAGGTTATTACTGAGGATCCAAATGGGATCAACGGGTTAACTTCATAGTTGGGCTTTGCTGCGGGACATGTGCTAAGGGGTTATCGACGTCCATAACTTTGATTCACCACCAAGACGGATGTTAGGCTACGGATCAGTGCAGTAGGGTAGTTATTACTCCATGGGACAAAGTGATCGTAGCATGGCTATGAGCCAGTGTAGTGAAGTCGTCATGACTTCATAGGGCAGAGTGGACATAACAAGGACTAGTGGCTATGGATCAGTGCAGTGGAGTCGCCATGACTCCATGGAGCAGAGTGATCATAGCAAGGATTTGGGTGATCAAAGCGGTGGATATCATATACTTTACGCACTAAGTGAGAGATGTGAGGATGGTTGTTATTTTTGATTGTTTGCAATCATTATGACATGCACACCTCCACCACGTATATTTACACCATATGATAGTGTCACCTTAGAGTATTGTGCATCTTGTTGTGCTAACTTTTTGGTTGCAGGTCCAGGTTGAGGTATTGTTTAGTATATCTGTTATTGTTCTGTTTTGCTGCTTATCGCTCATACCAGACTTTTGTCTGACCCAGAGTTTTCTGTCTCTTCTTATTACTCTGGGTGCTCTTAAATGGGCAGACTAGTGACAAGTTAGCTGGTTGTGCATGAGTAGTTGTCCGGAGACGAGCAGGAGGCTTACACGTACTATTTTCTATATATTCTTCCTGTGTCGCTGCTGGTCACTACTTTGGGCATTAGTAGTGTACCTTTCCTTTCTTTTGTTTTAGAGACAGTCTTAAAGTTGTAATAATGATGAAGTGGAACATAAGCTGTATTTGGATTTCCCGCTGCTACGACGTTTAGTTTTCAGCTTGTGCACTGTCTCGCCTGTTTTTATGTCAAAGTATGTTATTATTATATTTTATTCCATGCGCTGTGAGGTATGCTACAGGTTCCTTTGGTAGTTCTAGCTTCAAATTCCATTCCTTTCCTTTCTTTGGCGACGTCCCGTGCTGGTTGGACATTGGCACAGCGCACTTTCGTTGAAATGTCAGCTGGTGCATGGCGGACCGTCACATCCGGTTTCTAGGCGGCTTCCCTTACTTTGGCTTACCTTGGTATTGTTCTTTACAAAGGTAGGAAACTTAATGCTATATTTGATCCCCTTACCGACAAAGTTAGGGGGAAGATTATTCATTGGAACACAACTCTCCTTTCTTAGGCAGACAGATTGGTTCTCATTAAGTTGGTTCTTGACTCTATTGGGTCACATGTCTTCACTACCATGACTCCCACTTTCTCCTTTTTTTCATTCTTATTGATCGTTGGCATTGTCTTTTTTCTAGGGGAAAACACAATGCTAATCGTCACCATTGAGTTTCTTGTGACGTCATTTGTTGTCCTAAAAGTAAAGAAGGGCTGGGCCTTCGAAATCAGAAGGACATATGCATAGTCTATGCCTGTAAGTTGTGGGTCCAGTTCATGTCTATCAATTCTTGTGGGTTTTGTTCCTTCATGACAAGTACTGTAACCTTTTTCCCACGAGTTTCTCTAGAATCCCATCCTACACAAGTGAGACGTGAAAACAGATGTAATCGATGAAGTTCTTCTCTGAATCTAATGGGGCGGGATGGGGTGGAATGGAGGGCCTTTCTCCGTACGAGCGGATTGGAACTAGGCTAAAACACCAACTCCAAGGATTCCTGCTTTCTCTTTCATTTGGGATGTTTTAATTCCTCCCAAGGTTTCTATTTTTATATGAAAAATCCTTCATAATGGATTACCACTTGATGATAACCTTAGAAGGATCGACATTCCTTTCGTATCTCGTTGCAGGTGTTGTAGAGCAAGAGATGTGGAATCAAGTGCTCGTTTTTTCTTTGAGGGTTTTTGTGCCATCGCTGTCTGGTAGTTCTTTAAGGAAATTCCCTTACCCTTGGAGATTTTCTTCACCTTTGGTGGACCGGTATGTCTCGAAAATCTCTCAATTCTATCCTTTTTCGCCTGATTCCATGTCTTATCTGTTGGCATATTTGGTGCTCCTGGAATAAGGTTATTTTTGATGAGACACCTATGGATCCTCCTAACATCATCCATAGGGTTAATAAAGATGTTTTACTGGCTTTTTGTGGTAGGTCATTCATGGGAGCCATTCATTCTCGCTCGCAGGATTTGGCACATATCTTTGATGCTACGTCGGGATCTTCTCCTCCCCGTGCGGGGATTAGTTGAATTCATGGTTGTGCTGTATGTATTGGTTCTATGTGTCTCCTGTCCTCCTTTCAGCTCCTCTTACCCCCCGGCTTACTACGTTATTTCATTGAACAGGTGTTGGATAAGCTGGTTCTCTATTGGGTTCTAGCTTCTGGGCTTCTTTTTTTTCTAGGTATCATGGATGCGCTGTGAAGACGGAGATAAAGTTATGAATTGGATTTGGAGATCTGTAGTGTTTTCCTCTTTTAGGAGTGGATCATACTGTGTTTGGAGCTAGTAGCTTGGTGATATGGAGCTGTAGTGGTTTTCGTCTTAGGAGGGGTTTGGCTCCCTATTGTTTGGTAGATTTTGCCTTGCCTTCTGCTTATGCTTGGGGAGGTCTTCTCGGTGTTGGGGCTTGTTTTTGGTTGCATTTCTTTTTGTTTCATAGTAATTGAAGTCGTCAATATACTACAACACTGTTTTTTATGTGCCATTGGAGAATGGCTTTATTCTCCCTTTTGCTACACATTATTTACTTTTGTTAATAAAAGTTATAAATATATCCATTTTATTGCATGTATTTCAAACCTCACACTTAATCCATGTTTTGAATTAAAAAAACAAAAAAGAAACATTAACACTTTCAAATCAAGTGTCTCTAAGCAGCCCTAGTCATGTCTAGACTACAAGTAACTATCTTTTAACTAACTTGTGAGTTGTTTAGAAGAAAGGGTCTACCCAATTATCCTGCTAGCTAGTAAATTATACATTTTTATAGATAACATTACATATACCATTTGTTTATCAACTTTGTTCTATTAGGTTTTATTTTTGTCCTTCGGACTCCATCACCATGCAAATACCACACCTATCTACTCCCCAGTAGATTTGACCTAGTAAGTTTAGTAACATATATTTATACAAATTTATTCACTCAGACCACCTCAGTCCTGGATACTACCAACTGTATCTTTCATAATCATCTCACTGACATTATTGTCTTTCTGTGTCGTAAATATGACGATCGTATGTTATGAGAATGTACAATCTATATCGGTAATGGACCGTCCTACAACTACACTATGGACATACACATCATCATCCTATCATAAGAAAACTTGAACCACACTAATAGGGCACCCCATTATCCATGCTGCACGAGAATTCCGTTTGGATTTAATTCTATGGTCTATCTTTTCTACTTCGGATTGGCTCCACGTATACACCTTTTTTTCTAGTTTGGAAGGTATCTCTTGATATGAGTTGTGTAACACCCCACATCCGTTAAGGTCAATCACAAAGGGAATGCCTTAACTTCAATGGAGCATTATGGGTACTGGAACAGAAATATTACAAGACATACATATATAAAACAGCGGAAGGTAAAGTAGAAGTACTTCAAATCATTTATTAAATATAATTGTTTACAATAAAAGCCCATCAGTTTTCAAATACCCAATTACATAGCTAAAATATATGTCTTGCTCAAAAACAAAGAAGCATGAAAATAAATTGTAGTATTCCCCAATAAAGCAAAGAAAGCGATAGCCAAGAGAGATCCAAGCAGCACATGAAAGAGTCTTGGAGCTTGGTAAGATTCGAACTAAGCTGTATTTCCACCCTGCGAACCTGTGGGGGGGGGGAATGGAAGAAAAAGAGACGAAACAAACCGGGTCAGTCATAAAGACTGAGTAAGTCCTGGTGGCTTTCAGCATAAAAATAGGTGAAGATAATACAGCATGAATAAACTGAAAGTAAACATAAGCATGATGACAAGGTAAGCTACAGGCACGATGAATCAAGTATAACATCCCATGCTTCCTATCAAGAGTATCATCACAAGGTTCCTACTAAGTATCACATTGCAAGGTTTCTATTAAGTATAACATCGCAAGATTTCTAAGCTTCACCATTTCACTATTTTCCTTGATTTCCTATATTCTCTGCACCACCTAACTAGCGTTTCAATTAGTTTACTAAGTTTTAATTACAAGATAAGTGATTCCCCATAACCCACATGATAGTTTTATAGGTACATATCCCACGATGAAGGTCCCACCTCATATTGACAGTTCCATGTCCCCACCGCGCCTATCTTAATTGATCGTCCCTTGCTTACAATGTTTCATATGTGTTAAATACTAAGGTTATGCCAACCCCGTAGTTGTGGTAGCCTTCAGGACTGCATCTAATATGAGGATTTTCACCTCAACCAGCCCAATTGCCATAAATGTGTTAGATGTATCCTTACTACCCTAATCGATCGGCTCCTACTCGACCTAGTTTTTGTGGCCCCCTACTCGTAGATACCTGTGCTGGTCCCACCCTAAGGTGTATCAATCCCTAGGATGGCAACCCCGACACCCTTTTTAATGCACAGCTTTATATCTACTGATGCCCACTGGCTAAATTTTCCACTCCGGAATACGTGCACGCCCATAATCCGTCGGTGCCTGCACCGCTGCATTCCCTACCGCCGTTTTGACCGCTTACAATCAGCCCAGTAGTCGTGCCCCACCCTGCCTAGCTCAGGGTACCGTTGATACCTAATGTGGGTTACTGCTGAAACGGTTCCCGCTACTAGGGTTTTCCTAGGATCTATTCATATACCCCACAGGTTGGTTAAGCGTTATCTATTTAACTTAACCCCACCCCCATCATGATACCGTGGTTAAGTGTTCTCTCTTGTGTTACTTAACCCTACCACATGTCTTGTTATATCGGTTAAGCGTTCTCCCCAGTGTTAACTTAACCCTTACCACACCTCACGTTAGATTGGTTAAGTGTATGTTAACTCAACCTCATCCACAAGCCATTTTATAATGGTTAAGTGTTACCCTCGTGTATTTACTTAACCCTACCACACATCAGGTTATATTGGTTGGGTGTTATCAACCCATTCAAGTTAAACCAACCCATTTAACTTAACCCTCTCAGTCGTCAGATTGCATTGGTTAAGTATTTCCGGTAATTCATGGCTTAACCCGCCCACGTATCATGCTAAGTTGGTTAAGTATTATCTATATGTTCAAGTTGACTTAACCCTGTAACGTATCATATTATATTGGTTAAGTGTCATTAGTCTAGTCATATTACTTAACCCACCCATTCATGTCATATTGGTTAAGTGTCATTAGTCTAGTCATATTACTTAACCCACCCATTGGTCTGATTAACAGTTATGTTGGTTAAGCCCATATTTATAAGTTTTACATGTTCTAAACTCATACAGGTTAGGTCCACATTTACATATCAAATTTCCGTGTCATCCCACCTAATCCTCTAACCATACCCACGTCTTATTATGGTTAATATTCCTTAATTCATTCATTTTGATGAACGAATCATGAACTCTCACATTAGACCTTGCACTTTGTGGCCACTGGATTTGCCGAGCGGTTCCGGGCAGATTTACACCACGAACTGAGTCTAAACTCGTGTCATAAATCGTTACGCCTACAATTCGACCTTTGACCTCTCACATTAGACTGACACTTTGTGGCTACTGGATTTGCCGGGCGGTTCCGGGCAGATTTACACCACAAACTGAGTCTAACCTCGTGTCAAAGGTTCATTAATGGTCGTATTCCCCCTAAAACCCCAATATCAGTTCATGTGTTTAACACATAGAAATGTTCATGTTCGTGTTCAAGTCAATTATCCAATACACAGTCGTTTTCATGTTTCAAATTCCCAACTTTACATATTAATAAATATGTGCCCAAGTTCCAAAATTACATGCCAATATATATATATACACACACACACACACACACACCCAATTCTAGCTAGTTTACATACGTCCAATTCTTGCCTATTTACATGTATGCCAGGTTTATGCCATTTTAACCACATCAAGTTCTAGCCAAGATTACATGTATCAAGTTTCATGTCCAAATAAACCCAAATCAAGATTCATGATGTAGTTATCCCAAACTATAATCCTTTTTATTTCAATACACGCCAGTTACCCAAATTCATATTTATGCCAATTATCAAGTTTACAATTGCTTTTACGTTCAAAGTCCCAATTCTACTTATGCGCAATCATAAACTTAATCTTTTGATTTAATTTACATAGGCCCGAACTCGTGATTTGATTTACATGCTAATTCATTATGCCCACTTCATGCCAATTTAATTATGCTAATGGCCAAACTTGCAATTTCAATTATATTGACAATACCCCAAATTTCCAATTTCATGTTATGCCATCAATTTTACCAAACATATATATATCCAATATAGACAACATTCCCATATTTCCCCGTATTCAATCGTACGCAAATCGCGGTTTAGGCCTAGGTCCGAAATTGACCAAGGTTCAACGAAAGAAAATAAATAGGTGAAGGTAGAATTTGTATAACAATCAGCATAGAGATAAAACTGGCACAAAAACATCATCTCTGGCATAAAAGATAGATCTTGATAATAATATCAATATGAATCAAGAAAAACTGATTTACAACAGGCTGAATAGATCATAAGCTTGACATGAGAACGAACATAGAAAAGTCCGAAAACTCAAGATTCAAGAAGCAACTGAAATAGATCTCAATCAATAAACATACTTAAATCCAATTCCACTTTATTCCATGGCCATATTGTAATTTAAATGTTTAAATCTGAAAACAACTAGAACTTACAGAGCATGGCAAATGAATTAAGAACTGAATTTGTTGTAAAAAAATGTCGCGGCGTTGTTGATTTATTGTCTTGAATCATTGTAGAAGCGTTGTTCTTTGAATTGATTTGAGTTTGAATGTTTGTACTTTGATTTGGAGACGGCGGCCATGGTTCAAGAGATATTTTAGCAACATAATGGTGTAAGAATGATTTGATATGAATTAGGTTAGGTCTAAGGGTGTATTTATAGGGGTAGCAACTAGGTTAGGCCCTTAGTTTAACCCTAGAATCAATCCGGACCATCAAAACACGTCTCAGGCTTCAAAAATGAGTTCTGGGTCAAAACAGGCCGACCAGCAGGTTTTCTGCTCATCCTGGGCGCACCTGCCAAGTGCGCCAATGCAAAATTGCATAGGCGCACTTCCCAAGTGCACCAGTGCAACTTTGTTCTGGCGCACTTCCCAAGTGCGCCAGTGCATTCTGGCCGGTTTCTTGTTTTTCCACCTAACTTCGTTCGTCCATATCTTCTTCGTACGGTATCCGCTTTACGCAAACTCGGACTCTGTTTCATGCAGAATTCTGAGACGAACGCAATGGCATAACCCGTTTCCCTTGATTCTTATTTTAAAATTTAATTATACCTTGATTTCTAGTTTCAACATGTTATTAAAATTTGGGTTGGTACATTCTCCCCTCCTTAAAGGATTTCATCCCCGAAATCTTCAAGTTAAGAAGAATGTGTCCCACCATCTAATCATCCATCTACTCAATCATCAATCACATGCATCTATTGTCCTTAAGAGATCTCTAATGCTGTATAAACATATGCAGAAAGTGTGTGTGTATGTTCCTTATCTAATGCAAATGATCAGGCCCGATTGATCTTCTTAATGCAAAATATGTTTAGTGCCATGAGTCCAACATGTATGCAAATAGTCTTGGTCACACTAACACTATATGTGTGCACATACATCCATCCATATGCAACATCCACATGATAACATATTCAAATTCATCCATAAACAAGTATAAACACTCATGCATATGCAATATGAAAGGTGATGGAGCCGATCTAGTGTCTAATGTGCGTGTATATGCATCCACGAGCAACCACTAGCAACCGCTTGCAACCACTTGCAACCATCAATCATAACATGTCTCAAACACATGTTTACACCCAATTGTTCCTACCTAAAGATATAGTCGAACGATAGAAGCAAGTAAAAACTTTGTGCCCATTAGGTAGTGTCAAAACTAGAAATCTATGTCACATATATTGATTAGGAGAAGAACTCCCTAAGCACCAGCCCGAAGACCGAAATCAACATCAGGCTGACGCCCAAAGAATTACTCAACCCAACGGACACCCTCAAGCCCCAACATGTATTACTAACAGATGATCCCTATGGGGTTTTGCAACAGAAATAGGATTGAGAATAGGACCGAGAGGTTATACTTAAAAGATAACATACAAGTAAGCTCTACAGGAAAAGAGGGATCAAGGATATACTCTTAAAAAGAGATATGATGCGCGTGTCTAGTCTTCAGTCTTCTAAGTCGCATTTCCTTGAGCTTAACTCCATTGTGCTTTGACCGTCTTTAGCTTCACAATTTTGTAGCTTCTTAATTCCTATTTCCAAAATATGAGTTGGAACTCATTTCACTGTCGCCACTCGTTCCACTTTCACTTATTCTTTTTCATGTATACCCAGCTTAAACATAACTGCGTACTCATGGTTTCATGCAAGCTCTCCAAAATTCACTAGTGAATTCACTTACTAGCAGGTATTCCACATAAATGAATTATCTCTTGAAAATAAACAAATGCCAACCATGTTGCCAAGTGTACTTACTAAGGTGATTTTCTATAACTCATGCATAAGCGAAATGAACCATCCGCCTTAGTGGCGAACACTACTCGAGCGGATTGATAAATGTATCAAGGGATTCTAGGTAACTAAGCATGGCAGAACCCTAAGGGTTACACTAGACTTCGAGGGTATTACCGAGGCAAGTCAAGAGTCTAACTACCCTCTTTTCATACTCGAGAATGATATCATTTTTGGATAACCACTCCATCCCTAGAAACAACCCGTAGCCCAAAAACATAAGCATTACTTCTAAACTCAACACTTAGCATAGACATTCTCAAATCCAAACAAGTCATGAATGAATGAGCCGATTCCCCAATAGGATTTGAGACAAAAATGGGACCCTCTACTACGCTAGTACTAAGGTGCAGAAACTCAACTATCGAAGCATAATAAAAAAGGATGTGATGTACAAAAACAAAGTTCCCATGGTATGATAGAAAATAAAAGCTAAACTTTTAATAGAAACGTTACAACCTCTTCTTAGGTACGCTAGTATTGAGAGCATATAATTGCCCTCTCGATGATCTTGTCCTTTGCCCTTGTCCTTGTCCCCTAATACTTAACTACATGTCCCTTTTTACCATACTAAAGATACTCTCTCTTGTCGTGGGTTTTATTATTCTTTCACTTTGGCCTCTTTCCTTTCACCTTTTCCTCCTTCGTGGATTAAGCCATATCAACAAGTTTCTCATCCTTAGGCTTGTGTTCTTTATCCTCGTTCTTGCTATCCTTGTATAGCTTGTTGACAAGTTTCTCGAAAGCTACCTCCATCGCATGGAAACCCTACAAAGCTTGAAATAAGATTAGACGCAGATGGAACTACTGCGGCTACAGATGGAAGTTGGGCACTTCTTTGCCCTCCTACATGTGTCGTACACCTACAAAACTATGGTGAAAAAGAAAGAGAGAAGAAACTCAAGGAGAGAACCAAAAGATAGTGCATATGGCTTTGGAGAATATGCCTTTCAAATAAAACAAGACTTTTCTTAGAAAATGCTTCTTTGTAAACGGTTTTTTGAAAATAGTTTTCAGAAGGTTTTAAAAACTTTTGCCTAGTCCGGTAACCTTCTGCTCTGATACCAAATGTAACACCCCACATCCGTTAAGGTCACTCACAAAGGGAATGCCTTAACTTCAATGGAGCATTATGGGTACTGGAACAGAAATATTACAAGACAGACATATATAAAATAGCGGAAGGTAAAGTAGAAGTACTTCAAATCATTTATTAAATATAATTTTTTACAATAAAAGCCCATCAGTTTTCAAATACCCAATTACATAGCTAAAATATCTGTCTTGCTCAAAAACAAAGAAGCATGAAAATAAATTGTAGTATTCCCCAATAAAGCAAAGCAAGCCATAGCCAAGAGAGATCCAAGCAGCACATGAAAGAGCCTTGGAGCTTGGTAAGATCCGAACTAAGCTGTATTTCCACCCTGCGAAACTGGGGGGGGGGGGGAATGGAATAAAAAGAGGCAAAACAAACCGGGTCAGTCATAAAGAATGAGTAAGTCCTAGTGGCTTTCAGCATAAAAACAGGTGAAGATAATATGGCATGAATAAACTGAAAGTAAACATAAGCATGATGACAAGGTAAGCTACAGGCATGATGAATCAAGTATAATATCCCATGCTTCCTATCAAGAGTATCATCACAAGGTTCCTACCAAGTATCACATTGCAAGGTTTCTATTAAGTATAACATCGCAAGATTTCTAAGCTTCACCATTTCACTATTTTCCTTGATTTCCTATATTCTATGCACCACCTAACTAGCATTTCAATTAGTTTACTAAGTTTTAATTACAAGATAAGTGATCCCCCATAACCCACATGATAGTTTTATAGGTACATATCTCACGATGAGGGTCCCACCTCATATTGACAGTTTCATGTCCCCACCGCGCCTATCTTAATTGATCGACCCTTACTTACAATGTTTCATATGTGTTAAATACTAAGGTTATCCCAACCCTGTAGTTATGGAAGCCTTCAGGACTACATCTAATATGAGGATTTTCACCTCAACCAGCCCAATTGCCATAAATGTGTTAAATGTATCCTTACTACCCTAATCGATCGGCTCCTACTCGACCTAGTTCTTGCGGCCCCCTACTTGTAGATACCTGTGCTGGTCCCACCCTAGGGTGTATCAATCCCTAGGATGGCAACCCCGACACCCTTTTTGATGCACAGCTTTATATATACTGATGCCCAATGGCTAAATTTTCCACTCCGGAATATGTGCACGCCCGTAATCCGTCAGAACCTGCACCGCTGCATCCCCTGCCACCGTTTTGACCGCTTACAATCAACCCAGTAATCGTGCCCCACCCTGCCTAGCTCAGGGTACCGTTGATACCTAATGTGGATTACTGCTGAAACGGGTCCCGCTACTATGGTTTTCCTAGGGTCTATTCGTTTACCCCACAGGTTGGTTAAGCGTTATCTATTTAACTTAACCCCACCCCCCATCATGATACCGTGGTTAAGTGATCTCTCTTGTGTTACTTAACCCTACATCATGTCTTGTTATATCGGTTAAGCGTTCTCCGCTGTGTTAACTTAACCCTTACCACACCTCACGTTAGATTGGTTAAGTGTATGTTAACTCAACCTCATCCACTAGCCATTTTATAATGGTTAAGCGTTACCCTCGTGTATTTACTTAACCCTACCACACATCAGGTTATATTGGTTGGGTGTTATCAACCCATTCAAGTTAAACCAACCCAATTAACTTAACCCTCCCATTCATCAGATTGCATTGGTTAAGTATTTCAAGTAATTCATGGCTTAACCCGCCCACGTATCATGCTAAGTTGGTTAAGTATTATCTATATGTTCAAGTTGACTTAACCCTGTCACGTGTCATGTTATATTGGTTAAGTGTCATTAGTCTAGTCATATTACTTAACCCACCCATTCATGTCATATCGGTTAAGTGTCATTAGTCTAGTCATATTACTTAACCCACCCGTTGTTCTGATTAACAGTTATGTTGGTTAAGCCCATATTTATAAGTTTTACATGTTCTTAACTCATAACGGTTAGGCCCACATTTACATGTCAAATTTCCATGTCATCCCACCTAACCCTCTAACCATACCCACGTCTTATTATGGTTAATATTCCTTAATTCATTCATTATGATGAACGAATCATGATCTCTAACATTAGACCGTGCACTTTGTGGCCACTGGATTTGCCGGGCGGTTCAGGGCAGATTTACACCACAAACTGAGTCTAACTTCGTGTCATAAATCGTTACGCCTACAATTCGACCTTTGACCTCTCACATTAGACTGACACTTTGTGGCTACTGGATTTGCCCGGGCGGTTCCGGGCAGATTTACACCACGAACTGAGTCTAACCTCGTGTCAAAGGTTCATTAATGGTCGTATTTCCCCCAAAACCCCAATATCAGTTCATGTGTTTAACATATAGAAATGTTCATGTTCGTGTTCAAGTCAATTATCCAATACACAGTCATTTTCTTGTTTCAAATTCCCAACTTTACATATTAATAAATATATGCCCAAGTTCCAAAATTACACGCCAAATTATATATATATATATATATATATATATATATATATATACACCCAATTCTAGTCAGTTTACATACGTCCAATTCTTGCCTATTTACATGTATGCTAGGTTTATGCCATTTTACCCATATCAAGTTCTAGCCAAGATTACATGTATCTAGTTTCATGTACAAATAAACCCAAATCAAGATTCATGATGTAGTTATCCCAAACTATAATCCTTTTTATTTCAATACAAGCCAGTTACCCAAATTCATATTTATGCCGATTATCAAGTTTACAATTGCTTTTACGTTCAAAGTCCCAATTCTACTTATGCCAATCATAAACTTAATCTTTTGATTTAATTTACATAGGCCTGAACTCGTGATTTGATTTACATGCTAATTCATTATGCCCACTTCATGCCAATTTAATTATGCCAATGGCCAAACTTGCAATTTCAATTATATTGACAATACCTCAAATTTCCAATTTCGTGTTATGCCATCAATTTTACCAAACATATATATCCAATATAGACAACATTCCCATATTTCCCTGTATTCAATCGTACGCAAATTGCAGTTTAGGCCTAAGTCCGAAATTGACCTAGGTTCATCGAAAGAAAATAAATAGGGGAAGGTAGAATTTGTATAACAATCAACATAAAGAGAAAATAGGCATAAAAACATCATCTCTGGCATAAAAGTTAGATCTTGATAATAATATCAATATGAATCTAGAAAAACTGATTTACAACAGGATGAATAGATCATAAGCTTGACATGAGAACGAACATAGAAAAGTCCCAAAACTCAAGATTCAAGAAGCAATTGAAATAGATCTGAATCAATAAACATACTTAAATCCAATTCCACTTTATTTCATGGCCATATTGTAATTTAAATGTTTAAATCTAAAAACAACTGGAACTTACAGAGCATGGCAAATGAATTAAGAACGGAATTTATTGTAAAAAAATGTCGCGGCGTTGTTGATTTATTGTCTTGAATCATTGTAGAAGCGTTGTTCTTTGAATTGATTTGAGTTTGAATGTTTGTACTTTGATTTGGAGACGGCGGCCATGGTTCAAGAGGTATTTTAGCAGCATAATGGTGTAAGAATGACTTGATATGAATTAGGTTAGGTCTAAGGGTGTATTTATAGGGGTAGCAACTAGTTTAGGCACTTAGATTAACCCTAGAATCAATCCGGACCATCAAAACACGTCTTAGGCTTCAAAAATGAGTTCTGGGTCAAAACAGGTTGACCAGCAGATTTTCTGCTCATCCTGGGCGCACCTGCCAAGTGCGCCAATGCAAAATTGCATTGGCGCACTTCCCAAGTGCACCAGTGCAATTTTATTCTGGCGCACTTCCCAAGTGCGCCAGTGCATTCTCGCCGGTTTCTGGTTTTTCTACCTAACTTCGTTCGTCCATATCTTCTTCATACGATATCCGTTTTACGCAAACTCGGACTCTATTTCAAGCAGAATTCCGAGACGAACGCAATGGCGTAACCCGTTTCCCTTGATTCTTATTTTAAAATTTAATTATACCCTGATTTCTAGTTTCAACATGTTATTAAAATTCGGGTTGTTACAAGTTGAGAGCCTTGCTTCTAAGCAAACAATCTAAGTAAATCATGTGGTGTTGCATAACCCCTCCCAAATGTCCCGCTAGTGAATGATTACCTAGTCCAAGAGCCATAAGCTGTTTAGTTCCTCGCCTTGTCTAAACCGATGATGATATAATAAAATTGCAACAACTATCTTTTTTGGTACCGAAGCATTGCACCTCATTTTTACATGAATTTATATCCATCCAAAGACCTTTAGACTAACCAAAGAAGTCAAGATGATACCCCCTTGATATGACCTACAGAATTTATCTCCAATGGAACACCCTATACTTACAAAGAGGACTATCTGCATTCCATATGAAATATCTTATTTTCTAATTCGATATTCACCAAAAAACACATTAAGATGGGCCATCCCAATTGTGATCATTTATTTCATGCTTTGAAATTGTCCATGACTCTTTCGGGATAGGCTTCTGGATATACATTTTAAGCCACTTATTTCTTAATCTAGTGTTTGTCGAACAACCCCGTTAAGACGTGTCATCCAAACTGTGGTCACTCATTTCTTTCTTAGAAGGCTTCCCAATTTCCATTTAAGTCTATTGTTTCCTACACCAACGTTAGCTATTTTATCATCGTTAAGACGGGCTTCTCAATATCCTACAAATATCCATAATGGTCCACAAACCTTATTTCTACGTCACAAATTTACAAAAACTCTTATTTAACGCAGGTACGAAGTTACACATGTAATTTATTCTTTTATTAGTTTACATTTCTTATGCGTTTAATTCATTTTTTCAAATAATTTCATTTATTATCTTTATTTTCATTGGTTTGTGTGACGGCCCGGCCCGCACCAGCCTGCATTTCCTCCGAAAGTGCGCTGTACACATGCCCAACTAGCACGGGACGGTCGTCAGGAGAAAGGAAAGAAGAGGATGAACTAATCAAGGAACCTGTAGAATGTCTCACAGCGCATGGGATAAAATATAATAATAACATACTTGACATAAAACAGGCGAGACAGTGCATAAGCTGATAACTAAAATCAACATCAATCATCAAAGCAGCGGAAATCCAAATACAGCTTATTACAATTTTCCAAATTTACTGTCTCTAAACAAAAGAAAGCTAAAGTAGAAGATACACCAACAATGCCCAAGCAGTGATCTTCAACAACACAGGGAGAATATTATGTATATAGTACGTGGAAGCCTCCTGCTCGTCTTCGGATCATCTACCCGTGCATCACCAGCTAACCTGTCTCTAGTCTGCTCGTGTGAGCACCCAGAGTAATAAGAGGAGACATAAAACTCTGGGTCAGACATAAAGCCTGGTATGAGCGATAAGCATCTAAACAGAATAATAACAGGTATACTAAACCATACCTGAACCTGGACCTGCAACCAAAGAGTTAGTACCACATACCGTACAATACTCCAAGGTGCCATAATAAATAGTGTAAGAATACGGGGGTGGGGTGTGCATGTCACAATGATAGCAAGCAAATCATCCATAGCAACCATCCTCACATCTCTCACTCAGTGCGTAAAGTATACGACATCTACCACTTTGGAACACTCGACAAACTGAGGTAACGACGAATCCCGACTTGTAGAAACCCTGCTATGACCAAGCTAAACATATGGAGTCATGACCGAACATTTCAATGACCCACTTCATTGGTTGTAGCCCTTGGTTCTACCGATGCCATAATGGCCCTGAATCCGCCTCCGTACCTCCTACCATAGTGGTCCAAAGCTACAGACATCGTAAACTCCTTAGCACGCGTCCCGCAGCAAAGCCCAACCATGAAGCGAACTCGTTGATTCCCATCTGAATCTTAAGCTCTAACTTCTCATTTGGACTACCTTTGCATCTCGGGTTTGGTCGAATTGGAGTGGGTCTTCAGAAGAGTTGTCGCACATTAACAGTCCTAGAATTCGGTTCGGTTCGGTAGTCATCACCTTCATCGGTTCGGGTCGGGAGTCATCACCTTCATCGGTTCGGGTCGGGTACTCCACTTCGGGTCGGGTCGGTATCTTCCTCCGGGTCGGATCGGGTGTCCTTCCTTCCAGTGCTCCGATCCGCTCCCTCATTTCTTCACGTATTCCGATCCGATCCCTCCTTGCCATCTGATCCGCGTGGCCTTCCCTGTTGCTAGTTCCCCCAAATGTTTACTTCCGATCCGAGCCCTGCGTCTCCAAGTTGATCCGATCTGGCCTCCAATTATTCCTCCGATCCGATTCCCATGTCCACTCCAACTCTAAGCAAATGGCCTTCCTCCTCGCCAAGCCTCCTATGTGCCAAACTCCGGTTCGGGTCGGGTTTCTCGCCCAGTTCACATATCCGATCCGAGCCCCCATCCGATCCGATCCGAAGCCCTGCACAACTTTCTGCAACTTTTTCCAGCAACTTGTTTACGCCGTTCGACGACGTTTTTGACAAATCTAACTATTCTACTCAATCACAATTCATGTCAAATAGTCATAACAACATAGCAAACTAACCACAAACACCAAACAATGAATTCATATGTCAAAATGGATCAAATGTGCCCAAAACCCCTTATTTTCCCTTAAGCATGTTTAAGTAAAACTAATCATAGGGTTAACAAAACTTAATCAAATCGAACCAAATTTCTAACAGAGGCATAAAATATTATTTACGAATTTCTAAACATTTTTCCAGAATTTATTAGTGTATAAATTCGCTAATCTTCACTAATTACCCTTAATTAACCGTAATTAGTGTCAAAATGATGCTATCACTCACCTTGGCCACAAAATAAAACACCAAATCTGAAATATCCTCTGTTTGGGTCGAATTCCTATGTATAGCAGCAGCTGCAACCTTGCTTTGTTGCTATTTGGCCTTGTTTTGATGTAGTTTAGGCTTAATCTTCACTAAAAATGTGTTTTGGAGTGGTTTTAGAGGATGGAGGCCATTACTAAGGTCTCAAGATGGTTTGTGGTGGCTCAAAACTGAAATGAAAGTGATAACCTAACCCTAATCAGTCCTCCTATACCTCTAAACCCGAAATTCCCCTTGGGCCTAGCTGCTAATCACCCGGTTAAGCCCAATTAAGTTGTTTTTCACCATCTGAAACTTGTTTCAGCCATATCTCCCAAACGGTAAGTCCGTTTGGCTAATGTGACCACTCTACGGAAAGAGAAACCATCATCCGAAGCCAATGGAAGTGGCTTCAGGTCAAAATTCCTTTCCAGTCAAAAGTTATGGCCAAAACAGTGCCAACTAGGGTAAAATGGTCATTTAAAAATCGAGAAAAATCATGAACATGGGAAATGACCCCAATAGTCGTCTCCCAAAGTTACATGACCATACAACTTCGTATGTGAAAGAAATAAATATCCTACGATCCTATGATGCGTAGAATACGGGTCGTTACACTCTCCCCCCCTTAAGAAATTTCGTCCCCGAAATTCCTTAACCCAAAACATACAAGGGATCCCGCATGCCTAACAACCATATACAACATTCAAATATGCAAAACAAGCAAACAAGCCTATCCTAGCATGCGGAAAAACTAAATCGAAGTCAGAATCTTACCAGACAAAGAGTTCTGGATACTTCTTCCTTATGTCCTCCTCTGTTTCCCAAGTACAATCACTCTCGTCCCCGCTCCACTGTACCTTGACTAGCTTCACCGCCTTCCTTCGAAGTTGCTTCATGTCGTACTCGACAATACGGGCCGGCTTGCGGTTCCCAACCGCCTCGGGTTCTACTTCGAAGTCCTCTAACTGATCAGGTGAAATAGTCATATCTGAGTCGTGAACGAACTTCCTTAGTTGGGAAACATGAAATACGTTGTGAACTCCCGCCATCTTCTCCGGTAAGTCAATTCTAAATGCTAAATTCCCGACTAGTTCAAGAACAGGGAATGGGCCAACGAATCTTGGTGCCAACTTGCCTCTCCTGCCAAATCGTATTACGCTCTTCAACGGAGAAATCTTGACAAACACCAAGGCGCCAACGGAGAATTTTAAGTCTCTTCTCCTCTTATCAGCATAACTCTTCTGCCTATCTTGGGCAGCCTTCATTCGTTGTTGAATGATCTTGATCTTATCTGAAGTTTCCCTCACCACATCTGGTCCAAGCATAAACTTCTCGCCAGTCTCTATCCAACATGATGGTGAGTTGCATGGTCTTCCATACAAAGCTTCAAATGGAGCCATACCGATACTGGATTGGTAACTATTATTATATGCAAACTCTACTAATGCAAATGGTCATCCCATGATCCACCAAAATCTAATATACATGCTCTCAAGAGATCTTCTAAAATACGATTCACCCTTTCTGTCTGACCGTCGGTCTGAGGATGATATGCGGTACTGAGATGTAACTCTGACCCTAGAGCCTCTTGTAAGCTCTTCCAAAACCCACTAGTGAACAACGGGTCTCGGTCGCTCACAATGCTTTTAGGTACTCCATGAAATCTCACTATCCACTTCATATACAATTCTGCTAACTTAGCTGCCGTTCTAGTCGATTTGACTGGTATAAACCTTGCACTTTTAGTCAGTCGATCTACAATTACGCAAATGCTGTCATATCCTGATCTAGTCCTTGGTAAACCATCGATGAAATCCATCGAGACTTGCTCCCATTTCCATTCGGGAATTTCTAAGGGTTGCAACAACCCACTAGGCTTCTTTTGCTCGGCTTTAACTAGCTGGCAATTCATGCACTTGGATATAAACTTCCCAACGTCTCGTTTCATTCCTTCCCAGTAGTAGGTCTGCTTCATATCTCGATACATCTTATTACCACCGGGGTGTATAGTCAGCTTTGAGTGATGACATTCTCTAAGCACTTCATCTCTCAATCCATTGGCATTGGGTACAACAAGCTTTCCATTCTTCCTAAGCCATCCATCTCGATCAAGCCCATACTTGTTCATCTCCTCATCGATGTCCATCTCTAACTTGGAGATGATTTCCAATAGATTAGGATCGTCCCTCTGACTAGAGCCGATCCGCTCAATCAAAGTGGGTCTGACCGTCAAACTTGCTAACATTTCTGGATCCAATTCGCACTTTGGTCTGAAATCAAACCCCACGATAAACTCCAGTTGCTTCCATTCAAGGAACATAGCCCCTAAGCTGGCATGTCTTCTACTCAATGCGTCAGCCACCGCATTGCCCTTTCCTGGTGTGTATGAGATGTCAAAATCATAGGAAGCTAAGAACTCTAACCATCTCTGCTGACGGAGATTTAAATCCTTCTGGGAGAAGAGATATTTTAACGACTTATGATCTGTAAACAGCTCAAATCTTTCTCCCAAGAGATAGTGTCTCCACATCTTTAACGCGAACACGATCCCTGCCAATTCTAAATCATGGGTAGGGTATCTTCTCTCGTGCGGTTTCAACTGCCGACTTGCGTAAGCTACAACCCTACCGCCTTGCATCAATACAGCACCCAGTCCGGTACCACAGGCATCCGTGTATGCCGTCATCTCTTCATCCCCCTTAGGAATGACTAACACTGGTGCGCTTGTCAACTTGTCCTTTAGACTCTTGAATGCATTCTCGCACCTTTCATCCCAGACAAAAGCTTGATTCTTCTTTGTCAACTGAGTCAACGGTGTTGCTATCTTGGAGAAGCCTTGGATAAACTTACGATAATATCCCGCTAATCCCAAGAAACTTCTTACATCTGTTGCGTTCTTGGGCGTAGGCCAATCCTGTACCGTAGCCACCTTTGCCGAGTCCACGGCAATACCATTCTCTGATACAACATGGCCCAAGAACCTCACTTCCCTCTTCCAGAAGTGACACTTAGAAAACTTTGCTTTCAATTGGTGTTTTCTCAACACCTCCATCACTACTCTTAAATGTTCCTTGTGTTCTTCCTCTGTCCTCGAATAGACCAAAATATCATCCACGAACACAAGAACAGACTTATTCAACTGATCTCTGAATACCCTATTCATAAGATCCACAAAATATGCCGGGGCATTAGTCAGCCCAAATGGCATAACCAACCATTCATAAAATCCAGACGGCGTTCGAAATGCCGTTTTAGCTATACTCTCAGCTTCCACTCTAAGCTGATGAAAACCTGTCGCGAGATCCAACTGAGAAAATATTCTCGCGCCACTCAACTGATCGAACAAATCATCTATCCGCGGTAGAGGATACTTGTTCTTCCTCGTCACTTTATTCAACTCGCGGTAGTCTACACACAAACGAAGGGAACCATCCGCCTTGGTAGCAAACACAACTGGTGCTCCCCATTCAGAAACACTCCTTCTGATAAATCCCTTCTTCAAAAGATCGCTGACTTGCACCTCGAGCTCACGCTGCTCTCTTGGTGCCATACGACGAAGTGGCATCACTATAGGTCTGGCATCTTTTACCAAATCAATACGGAACTCAATCTCTCGGTGTGGTGGAAGTCCGGTCACTTCTTCGAAAACATCCGGATACTGGCCAACCACGGGCAAACCTGACAACTCACTATGCGGAATGTCGAGGGAGTTTAGAAAACTAGCCAATACCCCCTTACTGGGTAAACCACCAAACACTATCCTCCGCCCATCATCCGCTCTAGCTGTCACCAACAAGCCCTCACAGTCTACCACCACCCCGTATCTTTGGAGCCAATCTACTCCCAAAATAATGCCAAACCCAGTAAAGCCCAAAACAAAGCAATCACAAACAAACATGCATCCATGACTCGATAAGACCACATTACGACAAATCATGCTAAGGCTAGTCGAACCACCAATCGGGTTCGTCACTACTAAAGGTCTATCGACAATCTCGGGCTCCAATCCCAACCTATCTACCAGGTCACTAGATATGAAAGAACTGGAAGCTCCGGTATCAAACAAAACTCTAACAGGAACATCATAAACAGAAAGCATACCTTGAATGACGACATTCTTTCCCTTCTCCGCCGCAGTTGGGGCATTCGACGAAGAAGGAATAGCATTAAGGGCATATGCTTTCACCATTTGCTTTTCTTTAGGGGGCTGTGGACACTTGTCCTTGTGATGTCCCATTTGGCCACAGTTGAAGCACTTCCTATCCGCTGGCTTGGCCCGACAATTACTAGCATAATGGCCCTTCTTACCACAGCTGAAGCACTCCACATCTTGCTTATTCTTTTTCTTCTGGCCGTCCTTAGCCTGATTCTGCTTTCTCTTATTATGAGAACCACCTTTGACTCCACCACTAGCTTGTGGCTTTGGCTCATCTGCGGATGCAACCTCAGTATTCGACTTAGGGTAGAGACTTTCCGATCTTAACGCTTTCCCCACAATCGATTCAAACGTCTCATCGATGTGGTTAATAAGTTTTTCCCCCAAGTACTGATCCAAACCAGTTATGAATTTCTCATTCTTTTTCTCGGCAGTATCAATAAGAGATAACCCATATTTTGACAAAGTGTCAAATTCAGCAATATACTCCGAGACAGCTCTGCCATTCTGCTTGAGCTCCAAGAACTTCTTAAACAACATTGACTTCTGAGCAGCTGGAATGAACTTCTCACTAAAGCGAGCCTTAAACTGCTCCCAAGTAATCTGGTCTTCGGGAGTAGCTGCCTTTATAGCATTCCACCAATTCATTGCCCGCCCTTGCAGCTGACGGGACGCTAGCTTTCTCTTCATCGCATCCTCGATACCCAAATCCTCGAAGATACGTTCGCAACTATCCACCCAATCCTGAACATCCGTAGCCGACTCCGTTCCGTGGAACGGCTTCCCACCAAGGCTAGTATAATCCTTATTCAGCTTGGCGAAGTCGACTCTTGGCGCCTGCACCATTGGACCACCACCATTTCCACCATTGGGAGCTGCCCTCTGTACATCTCTAAGCATCTCTCTCATGAGGTCAGTAAACATCGTCCTCATGTCAGCAGCATTCCCATTGTTGGCTCCCCTACCAGCACCTCTAGTATATCGGCTCATCGTCAATCTGAAAAAGGAAACGATTAACGACTCCATAGTGGTGCTAGTGCAGTACGACTTCATCCTTATACTACTAATAGTATATATATATAGCTTTTAAAAACCAAAGTAATCACAAATATGCTCTCTCGTATACGTGTATTATCTCTCCCTGATAACTTCCCTAGGTTAACTACGCAACCTAGAGCTCTGATACCAAGTGTGACGGCCCGCCCCGCACCAGCCTGCATTTCCTCTGAAAGTGCGCTGTACACATGCCCAACTAGCACGGGACGGTCGTCAGGAGAAAGGAAAGAAGAGGATGAACTAATCAAGGAACCTGTAGAATGTCTCACAGCGCATGGGATAAAATATAATAATAACATACTTGACATAAAACAGGCGAGACAGTGCATAAGCTGATAACTAAAATCAACATCAATCATCAAAGCAGCGGAAATCCAAATACAGCTTATTACAATTTTCCAAATTTACTGTCTCTAAACAAAAGAAAGCTAAAGTAGAAGATACACCAACAATGCCCAAGCAGTGATCTTCAACAACACAGGGAGAATATTATGTATATAGTACGTGGAAGCCTCCTGCTCGTCTTCGGATCATCTACCCGTGCATCACCAGCTAACCTGTCTCTAGTCTGCTCGTGTGAGCACCCAGAGTAATAAGAGGAGACATAAAACTCTGGGTCAGACATAAAGCCTGGTATGAGCGATAAGCATATAAACAGAATAATAACAGGTATACTAAACCATACCTGAACCTGGACCTGCAACCAAAGAGTTAGTACCACATACCGTACAATACTCCAAGGTGCCATAATAAATAGTGTAAGAATACGGGGGTGGGGTGTGCATGTCACAATGATAGCAAGCAAATCATCCATAGCAACCATCCTCACATCTCTCACTCAGTGCGTAAAGTATACGACATCTACCACTTTGGAACACTAGACAAACTGAGGTAACGACGAATCCCGACTTGTAGAAACCCAGCTATGACCAAGCTAAACATATGGAGTCATGACCGAACATTTCAATGACCCACTTCATTGGTTGTAGCCCTTGGTTCTACCGATGCCATAATGGCCCTGAATCCGCCTCCGTACCTCCTACCATAGTGGTCCAAAGCTACAGACATCGTAAACTCCTTAGCACGCGTCCCGCAGCAAAGCCCAACCATGAAGCGAACTCGTTGATTCCCATCTGAATCTTAAGCTCTAACTTCTCATTTGGACTACCTTTGCATCTCGGGTTTGGTCGAATTGGAGTGGGTCTTCAGAAGAGTTGTCACACATTAACAGTCCTAGAATTCGGTTCGGTTCGGTAGTCATCACCTTCATCGGTTCGGGTCGGGAGTCATCACCTTCATCGGTTCGGGTCGGGTACTCCACTTCGGGTCGGGTCGGTATCTTCCTCCGGGTCGGGTCGGGTGTCCTTCCTTCCAGTGCTCCGATTCGCTCCCTCATTTCTTCACGTATTCCGATCCGATCCCTCCTTGCCATCTGATCCGCGTGGCCTTCCCTGTTGCTAGTTCTCCCAAATGTTTACTTCCGATCCGAGCCCTGCGTCTCCAAGTCGATCCGATCTGGCCTCCAATTATTCCTCCGATCCGATTCCCATGTCCACTCCAACTCTAAGCAAATGGCCTTCCTCCTCGCCAAGCCTCCTATGTGCCAAACTCCGGTTCGGGTCGGGTTTCTCGCCCAGTTCACATATCCGATCCGATTCGAAGCCCTGCACAACTTTCTGCAACTTTTTCCAGCAACTTGTTTACGCCGTTCGACGACGTTTTTGACAAATCTAACTATTCTACTCAATCACAATTCATGTCAAATAGTCATAACAACATAGCAAACTAACCACAAACACCAAACAATGAATTCATATATCAAAATGGATCAAATGTGCCCAAAACCCCTTATTTTCCCTTAAGCATGTTTAAGTAAAACTAATCATAGGGTTAACAAAACTTAATCAAATCGAACCAAATTTCTAACAGAGGTATAAAATATTATTTACGAATTTCTAAACATTTTTCCAGAATTTATTAGTGTATAAATTCGCTAATCTTCACTAATTACCCTTAATTAACCGTAATTAGTGTCAAAATGATGCTATCACTCACCTTGGCCACAAAATAAAACACCAAATCTGAAATATCCTCTGTTTGGGTCGAATTCCTATGTATAGCAGCAGCTCCAACCTTGCTTTGTTGCTATTTGGCCTTGTTTTGATGTAGTTTAGGCTTAATCTTCACTAAAAATGTGTTTTGGAGTGGTTTTAGAGGATGGAGGCCATTACTAAGGTCTCAAGATGGTTTGTGGCGGCTCAAAACTGAAATGAAAGTGATAACCTAACCCTAATAAGTCCTCCTATACCTCTAAACCCGAAATTCCCCTTGGGCCTAGCTGCTAATCACCCGGTTAAGCCCAATTAAGCTGTTTTTCACCTTCTGAAACTTGTTTCAGCCATATCTCCCAAACGGTAAGTCCGTTTGGCTAATGTGACCACTCTACGGAAAGAGAAACCATCATCCGAAGCCAATGTAAGTGGTTTCAGGTCAAAATTCCTTTCCAGTCAAAAGTTATGGCCAAAACAGTGCCAACTAGGGTAAAATGGTCATTTAAAAATCGAGAAAAATCATGAACATGGGAAATGACCCCAATAGTCGTCTCCCAAAGTTACATGACCATACGACTTCGTATGTGAAAGAAATAAATATCCTACGATCCTATGATGCGTAGAATACGGGTCGTTACAGTTTGTCAAGTCATTACCGTTTCTTTCCCTTTTTATTTCACTTTACTTTCTTTTTGTATTGTTTTCCTCGTCCTCCTATACATATATATCTTACTTATACTGTAACTGTTACGTCAATATCCTGGTTTCATTAAACTTATTATCCTTTCTAATACTTTATAGTTTGTGGAACCTATCATAATTATTGAGTCAGCATTTCGGTTTTTATTATTCTTAAACGTAATCCATTTCCATATTTTTCATAAAAGGCGGGTTTTTGCACGATGCTTGTAACTACAAGTGATTATTTTTCTTACAAATTCGTAGCGGTAGTACAACATGTAGCAACTACCATTTTTTTGTACTTGCCCTTTTTTCAGAATATTTGATTTTTGTAATTACACCTATCACATTTAAAAATATTCAATTAAAATATGAAAATTTACTTGCCTCAACATTTCTTTTAACAAAATTAAACATCACCTAAGCCCTAAAAAGTAAAATTTAGGTTATTTTCCTTTTTAGGTTTCAGGAACTACTATCTTAACCATTTATGTCAGTCTAAGTTAAGCATTAATTAATATTACCCATGTCATTTAGTTTAAGATAAAACAATTCAATGTCAGAAACATCATAAGTATTCTTACATTCTTTATTGTCTTACAAGCAATATACTTACATTTGTAGTTTTCCTAATGATTACAGTTTTTGTTCACAATATTAACATAAAATAGTACAGTTCCTTAACAAGCAAAGTGAAATGGAAATTTAATGATATAATATATCATCATATAAAAAGATATTTAATTCATCCACTCACCTTTTACGATTTTCAAATCCCCCAAGATTAATCTAGATCTATTCCTATCCTTCTTTTATAATTCATATTTTTGAATCACAAATGCAATTGTGTAGATCTATCAAATCAGATTAAAATTAAGTGATTTGGATTTAATTTGAAACAAGACCTGAAAGTATACCTCATTAGAACAACTTTTTGATTTTCTCCTACTCTCTGCTTTCCTATATTCTTCTCCTTCAGTTTAAATATGATAGTCTAAAAATAATTTTATAATTCTTAGAAGTTTGGAGGAGGAAGAAAAAGGTAGACCTGCTATGGTAAGGAGTTTGAAGTACATTCACATACGTTTACCTATAGAGTTTCAAATCAATGCCGACTAAACCATAAAAAGTCACCAAATCTGGCTCGTTAAAAAATATGGTTTGTGGATGCATTTTGACCACGCAACGGTCGACCCATATCTTTGTCCACACGTTACTCTTAATTTATGCATATGTATTCACTATATATTTATTCATCTCATTAATAATTCATTTTTTGGAGCTCTTTTTACTCATCCATGGGGATTGGAATTTGATATTTTTTCCGTCGCTTCTATTTATCTTCTTCCTTCGTTTTCATCCCTACTACTCCTTTCTCTTTCGTTTTTGCCTAGATTTTCTCGTAGTTGAATAAATCGTGTTTTCTTGCTCCCTATCAGATTCACCACCTTTATTTTTCCTATCTCCAGATCTAAGCGTCATACCGGTTATCACCTTTCCCCTTTCTGTATCGTCTCTCACTTATCTCTTCTGATTTTATTACCAATGGAGTATTCACATTGTCTTTCACTCCCACTTTCTCGTAACTCAACCCCTTCACATCGAGACTTCTTTTCTCCATTCCCCTCAAATGCCATAGCTATATTAAATCTCTGCTACAATTGAAAGGCATGCTATATAGTTATGGATCGAGAAGTCGACATGTAGATTATGGCATTTTTCAAGATTTGGTTGTTTGTTTTTTGGGGATTTTTTTGGATTGATTGTTTGTTGGTGTTGATTAGAATTTTGGTTTTTCTATATTGTTTTGGGTCTCGTTTGTTGTTATAATACTAGGTAGCGGGTTAGTGGTTGCTTTATTATTGGTTTCAAGGTGTTAGGGTGGTATGATGTCTTGCTATTGACCTGATTGTTGGGGTCTGCTATGCTGATAGGGAGTTGGTCGTCATCAGGGTACTTGGATTATGACTTTTTCAGATGTATTTCTTTGAAACTTTGAATGTAATATTGGTTGTGTTATTATGGAGGTGATGGCCCGTGTCCAGGTGCCATTGTTATAGGGGAAAGTACAATGACAATTGTGTGCATGCTTTTGTACTTGTCTTTTGATATTGTGAGTGCTTGAGTTAAAGGAAGTTGCACTTGTAATGCATGTGCATGCTATCAAATTTTGTAAAATAACCCAAGTTAATATGAAATGGTTCTCCTTTTGATTTTTTTGAATTTATAATGCCATCTTTTTGGTCTATAAATTGTGTGTTACACATCTTATTCTCTTTTGCGAATAACGCTGTTGTATAATTTGCTTTCATTAGTCTTCACATCCATCCAATTCTCAAGAGATCCTTCTTGTTCAAACCATAACTAGCATCGAAGAATGAAAAATCTTCATAGATTCTATATCCTCGAAAGTTACTGATAACCCTATCTCTTTTGACTAGTTTAAAAAGTTCGAGGAGCAAAGGATTATCGCACAAAGTCTCTGGGACAAGAGGGGGGATTTGGAAGGGAAGCTTGTTCAATAGGAAAATGATTTAGAAGGGAAGCTTCTTGTAAATCGTTGGAATTCATTATAAATGACAGAGCCCTCGATCGGAAAAAATTCCTTCTATGGCTCCATTTGGTGCTTCTGGAGCGACATAACATTAGAAAGAAGTTATGGAACATTTTCCTCAATTAATTAATCCTCCAAAGTTTTTGGATGGAGGGCTTGTAAGGGACTGGGTTAAAAAGGTGAAGCATGAAGTTTGGAAATATTTTGAGAATAAATGAAAGAATAATGTCAACGATCGTATCAAATGAATATGTTAATGAAGCTAAAATCATGAAGAATGAGATATATAATCCAAAGAAATGTTATGCGGTGTAAAGAACAAACTTCTCACGGGAACTAACAAAGCATATAACTGAGCCCTTAATGCTCAAATTAGTTTAACTGATGGTGCCAACAATGTCAGGGAGAAAGAATTAAAACTTTTGATCATACTTTAGATTGCCTTGAGGCACTTTTCTCATCTTGCCTTGTTAGAAATTTTGGAAGCAAAACTCAATAATTTGTAAATTTACTTTTGTTTCTATGTTACTTGTATGCATGTATATAAATATCTATTCATCTATAATAGGGCTGGCTATTTACCCGAAAATGAGCAGTAGATTCTTTTCCTTTTTGGCCTGTTTTCTTAAGTATATTTTTTTAATGCTAATTTCCTATTATTCTTTTTCAGAATAATCATAATATGTCGAAACCAATATCTGATTATTTGAAATAAAAAGTTTAAAAAATTTCCTTTGAGAATAGTTTGGATAGATGAAACCGCTTTCAAAACAACTTTTGAAACTATGGTTGGAATAGCTAATATGAATGAAGCCACTTTCAGCTTAGATTCCAATGACCAATCGGTGAAAACCTAGATACCCTCTTCAAGTGGTAATAAATTTGAAACTGCTTTCAGCTTAATGTTAATCCTGAAAACAATACTTAGTTTTTGAAGAATGGAAATCCTACAATCTTTTTTGGGAAATATTGAACAAGACCGAAACTACTTTCAGCCAATAAATAGTCCAAAGCCCAGATTTAATGTAATAGAATCCCATATATCATACAATGGAAATAATAAATACGAAGCTATCTTTGGCTTATTAGAGAACTAGAAACCCAGATTCATGTATTTAATAGAAATCTATAAATCATTATCTGGAAATAAAAGTATGATGCCTCCTTTGGTTTAATACAAAATTTGATACCCATATTTAGGTATTTAGTGGAAATCCTAACATCATTATCTAGAAATAATAGATATGAAGCCCCCTTCGGCTTAATAGAAGACCCGAAACCCAGATTTGAGTATTATTTAGAAATCCAGAAATAATAAACACAAAGCCTCCTTCGGCTTAATAGATGACCTGAAACCCAGATTCAGGTAATAGAATAATAGAACTCTGAAATGTCCTCTTCCGAGAATAATAGATTTAAAGCCATCTTCAACTTAATAGAAGACCAAAAAATCTTGTTTGGGTATTAGAATAATTAAAGTCTGAAATGTCCTCTTCCAAGAGTAATAGATTCTAGGCTAGGCATGCTTTAGATGCTCCTTTTGAGTTTTCATTCCCTTCTGCAGGACGAGACATAAGCAGAGGCTTGGCATGCTTATTCCTAAGAAGAGTATTGGCATGGTTCATTCGGAACTAGGACTGTGCACTAGATACAGATCACTTGTCCCTCCTTCAGAGGGTGTCTAAGCTACATCAAGGACTTAGTCAGAAATAGGTCTATGCACCGGATATTGATTACCCATCTCTTCTCCATTGGTCACCTTGACTATGTCATGGACTTCAGGTACTAGGAAAATATGTCCTAGGTTTACCATGAGCCAGGCTCGTATAATCTGGGCTTCTTTCACTTTGGGGAAGAACCTTGGCATACCAAGGATTTAATGGATGTTAGGCGCATTTTCCGGGCTTACCCCTCCTTCTATTAGGGAAGTGCCTTGACATCAAGGACTTATTAAGTTAATCCATTTACAAAGGTCATTTTACCCTTAACCAAGAAGGATTTTCTTATTTTGACTCTTAATCATTGTTCTTGTAGGAATTCTTTCTTTAGAATAGAGTTCAATTTCTTATAAAACTCATTTACAATCCTTTAAGTATTCATTCAATTTTCCTTGTCTATAGAAGTGTAATACCCTTTTTTTGAGGGTTCTGAACAGATTGGTTTCGTGTCCAATTATGAAGTGGTAGTAATAGTTGCATGCCTATCTTATTGCTTTCGTATTTTATTTTCCTTTTCTTTGATGCCTAGCAATCAGGATCTTCTTTAGTTAAGAGAAAGTCATTTTCCATTAAAGTAACAAATTCGTATTATGTAGGCAAATGAGTTTCGGTTTCCCTACCGATGCCTGATTCCTTAAATTTTCATTCTTTAACCATAGTTCCGTGCTATTATTAGCCATTTTCCTTTTTGGCTTTTCTTTCGATAGATAACATGGGGAAACTTCATTGGTGAACCTTGTTTTCCCTTCCGAAATATCCTATTAGATATAATTTGATGATAGCTCACTTGTGTTTGGTTTCCATCTTTGCGCAAAAGCCTCATGATCCTTTATCATTTCTTTTTCGAATTTTTTCCTCGTGAACTAGTTTGTCCTACCTATTTCATTTGAAGGAACACGCCACGGTCCTTTTCCATTGCATACTCATAAGTTGACAATGATGTCGACCCTCTTTAGAGTGGGTTTATCTTTTGTTTCCTAACTTGCAGGCCTCCACATTCCTTTGGTTAATCATATTTATAGCCTTTGCTCCTTATGAAATCTTAAATCCACATTGGATATTTTTATATGTTTGGGTTTGAAGATCCTTGTTCTTTTATTCTGTCTTTATTATCTCTATATCAATAATAGGTAGGCGTTGCAACCTCTTTTTCCTTTATAAGATCGGGGAGGTGTCTATTTTATTCTTTCGACCTTATACTCATCCCTTCGGGAACATTCTTTCATTTCATGGGGGTTCATCCCTAATCCATGATTATTATCATTTAGCTTACCCGAAATATTCTTTGAGATATACATGATCCTTCAGATACCATTCTAAGTTCTCCCATACTTAGAGTTCATTTAGTTTTTTTTTTAAATCTCTTGTTGAGTTAGGGCAGTTGAAAGGTTTTGGAGGTTCATGCCATCCTTTTAGTGCCAAAAATATTAGCTAAATTTATGGCCAACAACCCAAAACGGTGTATTACAGTTGGATCCCTTGCTTACAAAAGGAGTGAATATAGTTTGGAAATTGTTTCTCCATAAAGAAGTTCATAAAATATGCTTTCTGTGACTTCCAAAAGTAAATTGCTGTAGAAAGCAAGATACAATGATAAGATTATGGTTATATAGAAGACATAAGACCTTTCGAAGATAACTTCTATTTTCAATTGATTTGGCTCTGGTTGATGTTTCTCTTTATGTTTCAGGATAATCTTTTCGATTCGACCAATAGCCTTCAGTGTGATGATCCGGAAAACTTAACATTTCTGTTATGAATATCCATTTAGTCTCATAGGTACCCTATTGGTGAGGTAGGCAAGGGGACTTTCTGTGTAGTAAAAAGGGAATGCTGAGCTTTTGCTAGTTCTAATTATCATATAAAACCATCATTTTGTTATGATTTTGGGAGGTTTTGATTGAACTTACGAAGGCCATATTGGATGGTTGGTGAAGGAACTTGGATCCTAGATTTGCTAATTGATCTTATGCAACCATATGTAAGCGATAATTTATAAGGTTTTGGGAAGTTCAATCTCAGAGTGTTTAAATTATAATTACGATCTTTTGTAGTCTTCGATGAGATGCCTTGGTTAAATCATCGCTTCTCGAACTAATTGTTAGGAAACCTGCAAAGTTATGATAATAATAAAGAGGTAATAATTGCATAATTACAACTTCATTACCTTAATTGCATAGCAAAACCCTTTATTAATAATCTCTCTATAGTTATAGACATTTTCCCCCAAATATATTTTGGAATTTAGGGTTTACAATTCAAATTTATGGATATAATATTGAGAATAAGATAAACTAGATCCCAATTTTGGACCCATAAAGTCGTATTTATAGGTGCAGGTTAGCCCTTCCTTCGCTATTTGAGCATCATCCTAGCTTTCTGGCGGAAGTGCATATAGAGGGTTTTTGAATGCACCTTCTATCATTCTTCAAAAGAGCAGCTATAAGGCCACCAGGAAACTTTCATAGAAGTATTTCTAGGGGTGGAAGCTTTGACTGGATGCTAGAGAAACGGGCTTGTCAATGCCCTCAGATTTTGGTGCTGCTTGCGGTATCGACTTTCTTTGCACTTGATGAATGCTTGCGATGATTAGTAGGTGTAGGCTCAAGCTTTCCAATATTCCTGTTTCAGGTAAACCAAAAGTTATATTAAGCTTAGCTCTGCAAGTTTTGAAATGGAAAATCTGGTTGTTATTCCCTTGGGTTATGCCGACAGGGTTTTCGTTGAAAACGAAGACTCTTTTATTTCTTCGTTCCAGACTTCAAAAGAAAAGTAATGAGTTATTTCTATCTTTTTTGAAGAACTGCTAGTCTCGGCACTCCTTCACTTTGGTCCCAGCTTTCGGTTTTCGCTTGTTTATTTTAGTGCTAACGTAATGAACAAGGAGCAGAATCTAGATACTTATAATCACCCGAGATGGGCATCTTTAACATTATGCCATGAAATTGGGTTTTTAGGAAATGAATATTGTAGTGGAATCTGAATCAATGGTTGTTGGATTGACTTTGGCAATACAGTTTAAAATCCTCTAAATTCAAATCTTCAGTGATTTGCAGCTAATGGTAAATCAGTTGAAATACACCTATCAGATGAAAGACATCAAGTTGTTCTGGTATGTAAAGAAATTTTTAGAAATGTTGGCATCATTTGAAGATTTTTCTGTGCACTAGGTCCCAACGGGAGAAAAATCCCAAGTTGATTCTTTAGCTAAGTTGGAAAGTTCCAGAGGAGCTCCCGAAACTCGTATTATTCCTATCGGATACGAACAATCCCTAGCATCGAAGAGAAAACCGATGAAAGGGAAAAGGAGAACTGGTGTTAACCTAGTCATAAGCATTATCACAAGAAAAAATAGAAATAGACTAGGAGGTCCCATTATGACAATTAGACCTTTTCGGAATAAGAAGGCATCATCGAAATAGCTGGATGACAAACTTTTTAGAATATTCGATGATACATTACTAATAGACAAGGCCAAAGTGCGAACGGTTAAAAGGCAAGCTCCAAACTTTGAAATCCTGAATGAAATCCTCTGTATGAAACAATATGCCCTCTCATACTTAAGACGCATAAATTTGGAGGATGGGGTTAAGATTATTGAGTGAGGCATACGAAAGGTTTTGTGAGGACAACTCTAATGGAATAAAATTGGCCAAAAAGATGGTACGACAAGGGTTCTTTTAGCCTCAGATGACCTAGCAAGCCAAAAAATTGGTAAAAAAGATGTGAAGTGTCAAAGGCATACAAAGATTCCTTGATTAACCCTAAGTAAGTTTATTTTCATAATGAGCCCATGGCCTTTCGACGTATGAGGTATTGACCTTATTGGCCCATTATCGTTCTCTAAGGTGGAGCAAAATATGCGACAATATCTATCGATTAGTTCACCAAATGGGTAGAAGCAGAGCCACTTCCAAAGATCACACGGAAAAAATGTTAAGATTTGCAATTAAGATATTGTATCAAGTTTTTGAATCCCCCAAAACATCATATCTGATAATCGAACGTTGTTCAAAAATGAAGAGTTCACATAATTTTGCTATGACAATGGAATTATTAAAATCTTTTCCTTTGTGGCCCATCCGAAATCCAATCGAACCTTCGAGTCCGCCAACAAGATTATAAAACTTTGTTGAAAAAGTGACTAAATAGATCTAAAGGAAAATAGGTATAAGATTTACTGGTACTTTGAGCCTAATGTACTTCCACTGAGCTAGCTAAGGGAGATACACCATATTCCTTAACTTTTGGATGCAAAGCAGTGCTTCCAGTCGATACTGAAATATCATCACATAGCAGAATTGCATACGCATTTGACCAAAATCAGGAGCTAAGAAAGAATATTTTGACCTAATTCCTGGATTAAGGGATGAAGCTACCGTAAAAATGGCAGAATACCAAACAAAAATGACTAAATCTAACAATCAAAAGTTAAAGCCAATAGCTTTAGAAAAGAAAATTTGGCACTCCGAAGAGTAATGACAAACACTAAAAATCCAACGGATGAACCACTAGGACCAAATTGGGCCCCTAATTAAGCATATAGTAATTCCATCTAGATCTTATCTTTGTGCTACCCTGATGGTAGTATGGTACCATGAAATTGGAATGTAGAACATTTGAAACAATATTTCGTCACCATGGATGGATGAGAAAGTTCATTGGAATAATAAACCCATTATAGATCAAAAAATAAAGAAATTCCACTTAATCACCAATGGAAGAATCTAACTCAAATTTGGAAAACTCACAAGGAGATCCAACATTGTGAAAAAAATTAATAAGGATTCTAATTAAGACAGGACAAGGGATTCTACATGGTTTGGAGAAAATATACCTTTATTTTGGAAATGTCCTTGGTTTACCATGGTGCTTCCCGAAGGAAAGGAGGGGTAAGCCCGGGGACATGTTCTTGGCACCCACTAAAGGCCTTGATCTTGCCAAGATAATCGTGTCAAGGCACCTCCTGGAGGAAGGAGGGGTAATTCGTCGGTCACTCATATCAGCCATGATTGATGCACTTATAAGCCCTTGTTCCTGACACTAATGTCGCATGTTCAAGGGGACCTCTGAAGGAGGGACGGGTAATCCGTTGGTCCCGTCACTAAAGTGGCCTGGCCATAGTTCCAAATGAAGCATGCTCTGCCTCTATTCTTTTTAAGAACAAGCCTTGCCTCTACTTCGGCAAAGCACGCCTTGTCTCTTCTTATTCCTCGTCCTCCATAAGGGAATGAAAGCTCAAATGAGGCACTTAAAGAACGTCTCTCCTCTGTTCAAAAGAAGAACATGCCTACCTCTAATTTAAGAAAAATACTAAAATAGGCACAACCTGAAATGGGAATTGGAATTCAAAAAGCCGAAAGTGGTTTCAAATCTTATGTTATTTCCACAAGAAGACTGAACATCTAATATTTTAATACCCAAATCAAGGTTTTGGGCCTTCTATTTTCGAAAGTGGTTTCGAATCTTATGTTATATCCGGAAGAAGATTTCTAGACTTTTGGTATTTTACATATCTAAATCTAGGTTTTAGGTCCTTTATTACTGAAATTGGCTTTAGATCTTATATTATTTTCAAAAGAATATTTCTGGGCTTCTGTTATTTTAAATACCCAAATCAAATTTTTGTGTCCTTTATTGCCGATAGTGGTTTCAGATCTTATATTATTTCCAAAAGAAGATTTGTGGATTTCTTCTATTTTAAATGCCTAAATCTGGGTTTCTGTTGCTCCATTGCTGAAAGTTCTTTTAGATCTTATAATACTTCCAAAAAAAGATTTATGGGCTTCTATTATTTTGGTTTTGGGTCCTCTATTTCGAAAGTGGTTTTGGATCTTATATTATATTTAGAAGAATATTTCTAGACTTCTATTATTTCAAATAATTGAATCTGGGTTTCAAGTCATATATCACCTAAAGTAGATTCAGATCTTCTATTATTTTGAGTGGTGGATTTCTGGACTTTTGTTATTTAAAGTACCAAAATCGAAATTGATCTTCTAAAACTGAAAAGGTTTCTTCCCTTATTATTTCCAAAAGAGGCAAACTTTCAAATGTACACTTTCATGAAATGCCTAAACTAGGTTCCATGCTTTCTAATTCTAAAAAAAAAACGTTATCTCCTATTGCCTCCAAAAGCTGATTTGTAACAACCCACCCGAAACGGGCCTAAATACCAAACTAGAAAAGGCCCATCAAAACTTAGATCCATTCTAAGAAAGTCATTTTTTTCTACAAGAAAATAAAGTCCAAAGCCAGACTAAATCAAAATCAGAATCTCACAGCAGAACGGACAAAATATGATAATTAAAATAGATGTACCATTTATTAAAAACTACACAATGTTGATTCACAAATTCAAATGTCATAAATAAGGTACATCATAAATATCTCACTAATACAACCAACAACTTGATATAATAATAATAGACTGAAATATAATCTTTATCCTCAAGCTCCTGACTTCATGATATCCTCAATCAAGCAACTCCACCCACTAACCTTTGTCGTTAAGAGGAGGAGGGTCGGAACAACAAGTTTTGGTGAATGAAAATCCTTTAATTTTTAGGAAGGCTATTTTCTATAATTGGAAGTATGAATTTGTAATGTTATGTCTAGGCGTACACATCACAGGATCATACAAATAATTGGTGGAAATAGGTGGACTACTAATTACTCACTTAAGGCCATTACGTACATACATACATACACACACACGTATACATATATGTAGGGGTTGATTCCTACGATAACATAATACCACGTGGTGGACCGTAGTCACTTAACGCATTGCTTCTAATCATCAATGTTAATAAATATTCTCTCGGTGAAATTAGAGAGATAGTAATCCTTCACTTACTACGGGTTTAGGTAAACACTCATCGCCACTTATGACCTTCCCAACGGACCCATATGTTACTATCTAGATGTCATTATAGCTGAACTTCTAGCCACTTAATACTTCCCTTAGACAGGTTGTTTCCCTTACATGGTCGGTGGAACTCTTAATAGCTCATCCCAAGGTATGCCATCACATATCCCCTAGATAAGAAGCGGGAAACTTTCGGTGGGCTACCTAACTCATACGTAATCATTCAACACTATTTAATACTTCATGGTTACTAGAGAAAGGCGGACCTGATCACAACTTAAGACCTAATATGTAAAGGACCCCTGACTTTAAACCAAAATCAAGGTATGACCTTAGGAACAGACCTAGTCCTAACCTCTTGATATCCAAATAAGGTAAGTCAGCCACTTACTACTTTCTCGAGGCACACCTTCCCAATATAAACATTTATTACACTGGACATCTTATAGTAAACCAACTTCTTGTGGCTGTTGGATTTTCCGATTGATTCCGGGCAGACTTCTACTACATGTAGGGCTTAACCTCGTGTCTTTTGTATTTGATGTAATGGTATATAACACTAGACATCTCACATTCCCAACTTCTTGTAGATGTTGGATATGTTAGTCAATTCCTGGAAGACTTCTGCTACGAGTAAGGGTTAACCTCATGTCATGTATCATTAAAATCCATTAACACAACATTCAAATTTCCTACGGGGACATTTTAAATTTGAATTCCTAACTAACCTTACTTAACACGTTTTTGTAATACGTTAATTATGACATTTAAATAGAAATAAATAAAATGTGATTAGTGATGCACGTAATGTGAATGTTCTAAATGTTGAAATGTCATTCCTAACCTAAAATTAAGCTTTACATGTTATATTTCCCAACATTCTTAACATAACATATAATATTCATTCCACATATGAAGTAACAAAAAGGAAATAAAAAACATAAACAAAATAACATGTAACCTAAGTTCTTAGGGTTAAATAGCAAAAGAAAAGGACAAGCTATATTATGACAATATATGTATTTTTCTTTTAGTACGGCTTTACTTTCATATAAGATATTTGTGCAAGAGCTTATTTTTTTGCAATATGTGTATTATTACATTTAAACCATCTGTTTTGTAAAAACATAGATTTAAACTTGTATTGATTACAATACCCAAATCTGTGCTTTAGCATAAATTTGATTTACAATAAAAAGAAAGTAAATAAAACCAAATGATAAAATCACATAAACATCCAAAAATACAATCTTTTCTCATCCCCATAAACCAATTATACACTAACAATTAAAGAAAATTGTAAACTTAGAATAATTCTTACCCATAAAATAATAAGGAGAAGAAAACTATGTAGAATAAAACTTTGGAACATAGCCTTTAGATTGCCTAATCCAAATATTCCACCTAAATTATTATACATATAAAAATCAAGTTAGAATCTTATGTATATATAAGTCTAATTCCAGGTCCTATAAAGAAATTAGAATGAAGTAGATAAAAAATAGGCTAGACAAAAAAAGATGCTAACCTGACCTAATTCCAAAATTTAGACAGAATGGAGGATTGATAGAACAAAGACAGAGTTTAGAAGAGAACATAGGATTTGGGGAGGAGGATAGGTCCTTATTTATACTTGTTGAAGTGTTTGTAGACTGTCGGATTAGTTTTATGAAATATCAACGGTTTGTTTCAACATAAGCATATAAAAACCTAAATCGAAAATGTCCTCCACCAACCCATTTGCCTTAAGGGCTATCGACACCCTCCCTAGAAGGGTGGTCGACCGCCCTTAACTGGGGGCAATCGACCTACCTTAAGGATTAGACATGGAGAATTTATTTCTCTAGGACATTGCTTTTTATTTAATTTGTGATTAATGGTGATTGATTAATTTTGTTTTCTTACGATTCTTGTCTCCTCCTATATATTAAAATAAATACATATATACACAAGTTTTAAATCCAAATGGAATATTCCATTGTGCCATAGGTATTTATTTTTATTTTAGTTCAACATTTATAGTTTGAATTTCAAATGTTGTTTGTATATCATTTTTGTACAACTTGTTTTATTTGTAACTTTCTCATATGAAACCAGTTTTCAATAAATTAAATATGAAAACGGGCCAGAATCTCACCACGAGTATGATAGTAATATTTTCATGACCAAATTACCAATCATTAAATATTCATATTTCAACTTATTAAAATTTTATTAATTATTCTCTGTTTAATTATTTATGTCTATCTATGTCTATTTAGGGTCTATTTTTACAAGATGCCCAAAATCTTTTTGAAGGTGCAAAAACACCACTCTCTCTTATAAACATGTTATACAACCAAGTTATTTATTTCACAACCATGAAACAACCATATTCAATGTGGTTATGTACTGTAGACTTGTTAAACTAAGCTCAATCCTAGCGTGAGAGTGTAATATGTGATGTCGTATGTATGCAAAACACCGTAGTATGCATATAATTTTTATATGAGTGCTTAATGCAATTTGTGTTGTAAACAATTCCCACCATCCAATCTAGCAAGCACAACATAACCATAAATGAAATTGTGGAGGAAATAATCACCCATGAAAACCTTTAGATGAATTTGCCGCATCTTTTCTTTTGTTTCCCATTTGCTTTTCACAAGGTTAATCTCTTATTGTAGCCGAACGAGTTTCGTGGATTTATTGTGAAGCCATTTGATTCTGTGCTCCATAATCCTTGTTGTGGAATGAGGTACCCTACGCTCTAAATCAAAGCTCCCTAAGTCCCCAATTTGATTAAGCTTGAGTCTTACGATAGAGTCATGAAGGCACTTCCTAAGGCGAGAAAGTGCAAGACGTTATGGACCCTTGATAATCTCTCGGAAAGTTCCACATGGTAAGCTGTTTTCCCAATTCTATCAACAATCTTGAATGGCCTAATGACTCTGGGAGGTAACTTCCTAGTCTTTCAAAACCAGATGGTTTTCCTAAGAGGATAAACTATTACGATGACTAAATCACTAACACTAAAATCTAGTTCCTACCTACTCTCATCAGCGTAAGATTTATATCGATTTTAGAATACCTTCACTCTTTATTGTATCAAATTAATCTTCTCCATGGAATCATTGATAAGATCGGGTGTGAGTAGAAATTTGTCAGCAATTTCTTATTGATAAGTTGACGATTTACACGACCGCCCATACAATGCCTTGTAGAGGGCCATATCAATCGTTGTCTGAAAGCTGTAGAGAATTCCACTAATGAAAAATGCTACTTCCATGATCCTCCGAAATTGATGATGCAAGCTATTAGGAGATCTTTAAGAATTCGGTTGACGATTTCAGTTAGTCCGTTGGTCTCTGGGTGGTATGGAATGCACAAATTAAGCGTCATCCTAAAGTTGTCTGAAGGATCCTCCAAAACTCACTTGTGAACATAAAGTCTCTATCGCTTGCTATACTCATAGAGATTCCGTGTAGTCACACCATTTCCTTGATATAAAGCTGGGTCAACAGTGCTGAGGTTCTACTCTTCTTTATAGAATGTAGTGGGAACTCTTCGTCGGTCAATCCACCATAACACAAATGGCTTCATTCCCTTTTTAACTCCTTAGTAACCCATCCACAAGATTTATCGAGATACGTTCCCATTTCCAAGTGGGAACCGCAAAACGTAATAACAACCCTCCTGGCCTACTTCGTCTAGATTTAACTGTCTGACAAATTAAACACCTTCCAAGGAACTTAGCAATTTATTTCTTCATGCCTTCCCAATAGAAACGCCTTATATTGTTAAACATCTTATCCCCTTTGGGATGTGTGGTCAACTTTGAATGATGGCATGCCTTGAGGACCTCTTCTCTTAAAATGCCGGTCCTAGGGACACAGAGACGTCCATATCTTCTCAAGCTTCTATCACTATCAACCGAATAACTATCGAGATGGGGTAAGTGCTCTACTCTAGCAATATTTTCCCTCAATATCCCTAACTCCTCATCGAGACCTCGCTCATGCTTAATCCTATCCATCAAAGTTGGTCTCACTTCTAAAATTGTGAGAAGTCCTCGAAATTTAACTTCTCTTTCCTTTTGTATTAAAAAAATTCAGAATTCAAAAATAAATTTTTTAAACCCACTCTCGTTTTGGAAAAGAATATTTTCACTTCAATTCTCTTTCCAACCATGCTTTTCATTCATTAATTTCATTTCCTCCATTATTCTTCTCGCTAGTACATGAGTATTTGGACTCATGACATTTCTACGAATCGTTGGGCTCGTGACTCGTCTATGAATCCTCTAGTTTGAGCAAACGTTCCTTCAACCATGGCCGTCAAAAATTCCCCTCGTACTTTTATAGATAAAATCTTTCCTGATCGAGTTTTTATCATTTCTTGCATCACTTTGCTTGCCCCAATGGGTAATCATTTTGAAATTCATTCCAATCACATAATACTCTTCCAAAATTCAACAATTTTGAACGTGATGACCCATACAACTTTTTAACTTAATTTGAACAAGTTTGTGCAACCATAAAACTTCAACGATTCAGTGACGATGGAATCTAACTTAGGTTAATTCCATTTGCACTTATAGATTACGCCGTAAAGGGTTGTATAACTTGCCTTCAAATTCAATATGAACGTGAGATTAATTCATAAAAGTTTTTCTAAAGAAATTTTACCTTTTGGACAAAATCTCCAAAATTCAAAATGAAATCATTTATTTTTATCAACTTAAGGGTGAATCCTTTGCAAAATATTTTGGAGATTTAATTAACTTTTAATCAAATATCCATATTATAATTTCAAAAACTGGACCCTTTGCCAAATTTTATACATTGGACTCAAAATAATACTCGAACAATGCTCGAATCGATTTGCCAAGGAAACACCGTATCCCAACATCACGATGCGGCTTGGCAATTTTTTTAAACTTGGTCGAAAAATCGTCTTAATGGGAATGATCTTATGAAAAATCGATTTAGTCCCAATAAAACGCTCATTTGGTAGGATTTTCTTCGGGCGTAGAAGCGAAAATCGACGTGACGATAAC
Source organism: Allium sativum (assembly GCA_030737875.1). NCBI lineage: Eukaryota > Viridiplantae > Streptophyta > Magnoliopsida > Asparagales > Amaryllidaceae > Allium > Allium sativum. The sequence continues at coordinate 878,672,385 of CM060918.1, read as the reverse complement.
AATTTGACAACATTCTTTTAATAAATCAAATGAATCAAGCTATTCCAGTCACATGTTACAAATGCAACGATCCTAATCACATCTCCAATCAATGTTATCACTCGTTTGAACAAATAAGTACTTTTAATCAAGTTAGGAATGATCTGTTTTCCCCAACGTAGAACCTCGATTGGAGAAACTATCCTAACTTCTCTTGGAATCAAAATAATTAAAATTCAAATTTAGTTCGACCCTGTTTTCAACCATTTTTGATTGATCCTTGAATTCTCCTTTTCAATAACCAATTTGAAAATTTTGTGCCACCTTCTATAATTCAAGAGCAACAATCGTTCGTTCCCCTAGGAGAAGAACGAATGACCTCACTTGAAATTTTTTTGGAAACTCTTCCTAAGGCGACCACCCAAAATCTTTAATCGAACAATAATTTACCAAACCTTTTAACCACATACAACCAAAATACAAGCCAATCTGAACTTGAATTGCAAATGAGTCAATTAGCCAAATGCATGAGTGAAAGGGGAAGAGGGTCATTCCTGAATCAGCAAGTCCCAAATCCTTGAAATCAAAGGTCAAATCTGAACCAACCTCTTATTGTTAAGGATGGGAATGTTAACCAAATGAATTATATTACCACTTTGCGATCTGGTAAGCAAATCAATAATCAAGTTGTTAATCCAAACGATTTACCAGATACTGCTATCGACTCTTTGAAAATGGCAAGTAATTCTAATCCTAATGTCAAACCTAATATTGAAGTGAATTCTAAGAATAATAATTTTCCAACTCAAAAGGATCAACATATTGAAGTTCGAGTTCCATTTTCACATCGACTTCAACCTAAGAAAAATTCTGAGCAGATAGAATAGATATTAGAAATTTTTAAACAAGCTAAAATTAACATCTCGCTTCTTGACATCATTCAACAAGTACCAACCTATGCTAAATTTCTTAAAGACTTGTGTGCCCAAAAACAACAAACTCATGTACCTAAGAGACTGTTCTAAGTCGGCGGACTTAGCAAATTATTGACACGATCAATTCCCATTAAATACAAAGATCTGGGATGTCTAACATCTCATGCATGACAGGAGATAAGAGAATTAACAAATGTCTTTTAGATCAACCTGGTAGCATAAACATGCTTCCATATTCAGTTTACCAACAGGTAGGTCTAAGTGAGTTTATACCAACGAAGGTAACCCTTCAATTAGACGATCGTTCTATCAAGAAACCGATAGGAGAAATCGAAGACATACTCATTAGCATGGGGGAATTCATATTTCCTGTCGACTTCATTGTCTTCTCAACTCAACACGTAAACAATCTAATAAGCCAAATTCCTTTGATTATAGTACAATCTTTCTTAACCACATCAAATGCTTTGATTAATCGTTGAAATGGTTCAATGAAAATTTCTTTCGGAAGCATGACTGTCAGTCTTAACATTTTGAAACTAGAAAATCAACCAAATGAACCATTTGACTACACATTGGAGGTTAACGCCATTCAATAGAACGTCGAAAATGAATCAGTTGATCTAAATGATGAACGTCAGGTGAGTACAAAAAATTATTCCAAGATGCTCTTAACAAAATCGAATACCTGCTCCCATTTGAATCGCTTCCGGTTAAGTTTGAATCTCAACAAATTCTTTGATCGAGCAACCACCAAATTTGGATCTTAAATCCCTTCATGATAACCTGAAGTACGTACACTTGGGCGATTATGATACATTTCTAGTGATGATTTCTTCAGACCTAACTCTTGATCAAGAAGCATCTCTTTTTTGACTCTTTCTAAAAACATAGATGCGATTGGTTGGTCTATTTCTAACATGAAGTGAATTAGCCCTGCAATTGTTTAACATGGTATTCAGTTAATAGAAAAATCTTAAACCACTCTAAGGTGCAACGTAGGATTAACTCTTAGATGAAAGAAGTAGTTCGTGATGAAATTCTTAAACTCCTTGGAAATGGCATCATTTACCCCATTTCTGATAGGTTATGGGTCAACCCAATTTATATCATTCCTAAAAAGTTTGGACTAACCGTCGTCGCAAACAAACAAAACAAATTAATTCTGACTAATACTCAAACAGGTCGGCATGTTTGCATCGGTTATCAAAAATAAAACGCTGGATCATATAAATATCACTTTCCACTTCCTTTCACTGATCAAATGCTCGAACGCTTAGCTAGTCATAAATTTTATTCCTTTCTTGATGGTTATTCCGGCTATATCCAAATTCCTATCGCTCTAGAGAGATCAAGAATAAATGACTTTCACGTGTCCGTTCGGTACCTTTACTTATCGACGTATGCCATTCGGATTGTGTAATGCCTCTGCGACGTTCCAACGATGTATGGTTAGCATTTCCTCTTATATGATCGAACGCTTTTTAGAATTTTTTATTGATTATTTTTTGATCTTCAGCGATTTCTTTTCCTCTTACTTACATCATCTTGAACATGTTTTAAATCGAAGTAAAGAAGAACACCTAACATTGAATTAGGAAAAATGCCACTTTATGGTCAAACAAGGCATCGGCCTTGGACATGTAATGTCAAATAATGGCATTGAGGTAGATAAAATGAAAGTAGGTGTCATTTCAAATCTACCCATTCCTAAATGCGTGAAGGACATTCGTTCATTTCTGGGGCACACAAGCTTTTACCGATGCTTTGTGAAAGATTTTGGTAAAGTCGATCATCTTTTGACTAATCATATAGAAACATATTTCCCCTTTGATTTTAGCTCTGATTGTGTCACTTTTTTGAATTTCTTAAAAATGAAATCATTTTAGCCGATCTAACCTACTTGCCAAAATTTTAGCTTCCTTTCACTTAACGTGTGACGCCTCTAACTTTACGGTCGGTGCTGTCTTAGGACAATGCATCAACAAAATCCTCCACGTCATTTACTATGATAGTATGACCTTGAACGATACTCAACTTAAATATACAGCCATAGAAAAAGAACTTTTAGCCATAGTCTTTGCGCTCGAGAAGTATCGATCTTATTTGATAAGTTCTTACATCACAGTCTTCATGACGATTCTACTCTTCGACACCTTTTTTCCATAAAGGATGCTAAGTTACGATTAATTCGATGGATCCTTTTACTTTAAGAATTTGATCTTACAATAAAAGAAAAAACCGAATCCGATAACATCATAGCCGATCACTATTCTCTCCTTCCAAACACACCATTTTCTTTGCTTATCAATGAATACTATCTTGATGAATAACTCCTTTACGTTTCAATCGATGCTTGGTCCGCCGTTTTAGTGAACTGGCTAGTCACTAAGGAAACTCCATCTTTCTGGTCTAAACAGGATAAGTACAAATTTTTATCCCAAGTAAAATAGTTCCACTGCGATAAACCATACTTGTTTAAGTACTATTATGACCAAATCATTCGTCAATGCATTCTAATAGTGAAAGTTGGGTTCTCCCATTCTGCCACAATCATGAGTGCGGTGGTAATTTTAGTCTTAGGAAAACCACGAAAAATATGCTTCTATTCGGTTTCTATTGTCTTTCTCTCTTCAAAGGCTCATTCGAATTATGTAAAACTTGCAATCATTGCCAAATGCTGGGGAAGATTTCTCGATGAAATAAGATGCCTTTGAACCCCATCCATACGATCGAATTCTTTGACGTTTAAGGCATCGATTTTATGGACCTATTCCCAAACTCTTTTGGAAATTTATACACTCTATTTACCGTCGACTAAGTTTCAAATTGGTCGAAGCCATTCCATGTAAAACCAATGATCATAAAATTGTTGGTAAATTTCTTAAAGAAATAATATTTTCTCGGCTCAGCACACCTCGCACAATAATAGGTGATATTGGAACGCATTTTCGTAATCAACCTTTTGAAGCATTAACGATAAAATACTCGATAAACAACAAGTTATCCACCCCATATCATCCACAAGTCATGGTCAAGCTGCAGTTTCAAATCGATAAGTAATTTTTTTTGGAGAAAACTATTAACAAAAACAAAAAAGATTGGTCATACAGATTAACAGGTGCACGTTGGGCATACCGTACTATTTTTAAAACTAATCTTGGAGTGTCTTCTTTCCGGCTAGTTTACAGGAAAAGCCCGTCTCTTACCCATTGAACTTAAATACAAAGCATTTTGGGCAATAAAAAAACTTAAACTTTGATCTTAAACATGGTGGGGAAAATAAAAAATGCAACTCAATGATTTAGAAGAACTTAAGAATGACGCGTATGAAACTACAAAAATTTACAGAAAAAACCAAAGCTCTGCTGTATGACTCACAACTTCATTTATTCTTAGGGAAGTTAAAATCGAAACGGATCAGACCTTATGTTGTTCACACTATTTTCCATATGATGCCATCGAAATAGAAAATCCTAGGGATGGATCGATTATCAAAGTCAATTATCGATTTCTAAACCCATTCTTGGAAATGCACAATGATCGGGAGGAGCACATGATTCTTCATGAGCCATCCTATGTCAAGTAAAAAATTTAACCCTCCTTTGTGAATATGTAAACATTTTTCTCCTATTCACTCATTATGTCGAGCGTTAACTGTAGGGACAAAGTTGAAATAAAGTGCGGGGGAGGGGTGGGGTCTCATTTTCATTTTATTTTGCATAGTTTAGGTTTGCATTTGTTTTCTATCCACAAAAAATAGAAAAAAATTCAACTAATTTTTTTTTTTTTGCATTTCAATTTACTTTTAAGTAGACATGATGGAGTAAGCATATGATTTTAGTTGTTAATTTTTTTTTGGAAAATTAATTCTCTTAATGAATAACGGAAGAAAAGTTTTAATTATGAGTAACTTCAGTTAAACTGAAATATATGGAAATTTGTAGGTGGGGATTATGAGGTGTTTTCTAGATTTTAATCTTCGATTAAAAGGGTGGATGATTTAAAGTACCTACATAACGTTTTCGATCTATTAAGTTAAGTTGTGCTAAGATATTCTTACTTAACTCTCTCTTTAAAAAAATTGTATTTATGTATATACAATTTTTTTATGGTTTATTACAGCCTATAGTACTCATGATTATGTATTTATTCTCATTTAAAAGTCATCGCAGTTATACATGAGTGAATAACATTAACCTCTCTAATATGTGCTTTCATTCTCATTTAAAAGTCCTTACGTTTATGCATGGATGGAACTCGTATAGGAGAAGAATAAAGTTCTAAGTATTCTTTTATTCTCATTTAAAAGTCCTCGCATTTATGCATTGTTAGAAAATACTAGACAAGTTCCTCAGTTTACCTGAGTTAGGTGTGCATATATAACGCTAATATCAATAAAGTTTATAAATAATAATAAGAGAGAGTTAACAATTAAAATCCAAGCACCATCTTCATTTATTTAATCTAACTTTTTATTTAAAAAGAAATAAAAATGCCACGTTGCAAATGTTGATAATCAATTATAGAATTCATTTCGTAATTGTACTATATATTCAACCAAAACAACTAGCCAAGCTAGAGGAGATTGTAACAATAACTTAGTTTTTGTTTTGAAGTATTGATTAGTAAAAGATTGAAATTTCATGGTGATAACCTAAACTTGTATCTAACTTATTCGTGTTGAACTTTAAAGTAAATTCCCCATTTGTAAATACTTTTTTCAAAAACTTGCATTAATTTTGTAAATAAAACATTCATTTAGGAACTTTTTTCATTGCATCTAGAATTCGTGAGTATAATCCATTGAGAACCCTCACAAGACAACACTCGTCCTACTAGGGGAACCCACAGATTTAATTACTTGTTACATATGCTCAATGCAATCGTGTTTCCGATTAAAGGGGATTTAGCTTAGCCTTTTCTTTATTTGAGGAGGAATAAAGATAAATGCAAGGATGTTTGATATGCGTGTAAATGTGCATATTTATACTCACACATTTAATCTATTTAATTAAATAAATGAACATATTTGGTTATTTTACAAGATTAAACCATGATTTAATTGTTTTCAAATCATTATTCATTTAAGAGGTAAAATAGTCATTTTTGCATGTGCTAATTTTTGATAAAATTTAATCATTCCTTTTAATTATTTTTATAAGTATTAAGGAGAAAACTTGAAGAGACTTTCATGAAAATACATGCACACATGAAGATTTGCATGCACATTTACGTGGAGAGAGGGAAATAATTAATCTCATGAATAATGGAGGACCCTACCTACCTACCTAACCCACTTTCCTTAAGGCTACCATTAGGAGGTAATGGATAAAGTTAGCGGAGATTAAAAGTGTCATGCATATTGAATAAAGGATTAGTTGCTAAAGACAACTTAGAAATGAGGGTATTCTGGGTAGTTCCCAAAATACAGATTAGGGTTTATTCATGTTTAAATACCATTGTATTTAACGTAGAAGGAATTATATATATATATATATATATTTATATAAAAGAGTAAACAAATGAGCATGGCTTTCTAAGCCTTCTCTTTATTTATTTACATGCTCTCTTTTATGTCATTTTTTTACATGTTCTCTTTAATGTTCATTTCATCTTATATGCTTTCTTTTTATTATTAGTAGAATAGATTTACTTTCATGCAAATATTGTAGACTTATTTTTATGCAATTATTTTAGTTGTAATCTCTTTTCTTTCATTTAGTTTCTATTCTTGTTGATTTTATGTCGGAATCTCATTGTGTTGAAATGATAACAAGATGACCCAAATGGTGGTTTAAGGTTAAAATCTGAAAGAAATTACAACTGTCTCCAACTCGGAAATAGCAATAAGGTTAGCATGTTTTCTACTCAAAGCAACAACGTTACCCTTCCATGGGCTGTACTGAATATCGAAATCAAACGAAGCTATGTACCCCGTCCACCTCAGTTGTCGAAGATTTAAATCTTGCTGAGAAAATAAATACTTAAGAGGTCCGTGATCCAGTAAAATCAAAAACTTATCTCCTATGAGAAAACACATCCACATTTTAAGGGTAAACACTTCGGCTGCTTGCTCCAACTTGTGCACAGGGTATCTCTTCTCATGATCCTTCAGTGTCTACTTGCATAGGCAACTACCCTACCATCTTGTGTAAGAATTGATCCTAACCCTAGCTCACAAGCGTCCGTGAATATCGTAAATTAACATCTTAGTCCCGTCAGGGATGATAAGCACAGGTGCACTCCCGAGAGACTCCTTCAGCTTCTCAATAGCATTGCTACACTTGACACTCCAAGAAAATTCTAGATTCTTCTTAGTAAATGGGTCAGATGGGCTGCTATTCTTGCAAAGTCTTTAATGAATTTCTTATAATAATCCATTAACCTTAAGAAACTCCTAATGTAACATCCCGTATTTTTACGGTATAATAATTAATTTATTTAATTATGTAAATAGTGGTTTAGAGATATAAATGGTTATTGAATTAAATAATGTTGAATATTTAATTAATATTTATAATATAATAATATATTGTAATTCCGAAATTGTCGAAAATAGTAGACTTCGTAATGTTGTGTGAATCAGATGATTTAACTAATTTAATTCAGTTTATAATTTAATTATAATAACAATTCTATTTAATAAACGACATTAGAACGTATAAATTATATTATAATTATAATCGAGCTCGAAATGGCGCGGTAGTTCGTAATATGGACTTTTGAACTTCAATTGAATATACATAATCCATTTTAAGTCGGATTTCAGTGAAACAAGAAACATTCGAATCTGTTGAATGATATTTATTTAATGAAAGAGAAAATTTGAGATTTCGTCGTATATATTGTGAGTTGTGTCCAAATCAAATTTTGGAAAAGTCGTTATGGAATTCGTCTATAATTTATGACGATTTATTTATAAATAAAAGGATTTATATATAAATTGAATATCGATTTAGCAAGGATTTGAAATATCGAGTTATTTATTCTAATATGTGTATTTTGGAGCTGAATGATATTCCGTGTGGATATACACGATAATATTAATTTATTAATATTAAATTAAATTATTTTTGAATATATTAATAAATAAATGAGTTTATTTAGAGCTTTAAAAATAGCCATTTTTGCAAATGACCTCCATTTTCAATGAAACTAATTTTGTTGGATCCAGAATATTAAACTATTGTAAGTTTTCAATTTTCGTGATTTTTAGAGTTAGAATGTGATCATAGGAAATTTTAATATGAAAAATAGTCAATATTTTGACTTTAAAAATATGCTGTGTGAGAAAACGGATTCGAAATTCGACGAAACAAGTTTCGTTGGGTCCGTAGTGTCAAAATATAGCTATATGTCCATTTTCACTGAAATTGGATATCGTATGTGATTGCACGGAATTTTTAATGATAAATACAAACAGCGGTTGACTAAAAATGAATATAAAATCGAATATAAAAATATTATAATTATCCTATATAAGATCAATCATTAACCACCCAAACCCCAAATTCATTTTTCCTCTGGTCCAAAAACACACAGCCGCTAGCCAAAGGAATTCAAAACAGTTAAAATCAAAGTTAGAAAATCAATGTAAATTCAAAGGAAAATCCTAAATTGCTAAAACTAAGTTGCTTGAGCATATTATGAGGAGAGCTTTCCTCCTATACCATTTTTATTGGGTGCGCACTGATTTTTGTTCGTTGGAAATAACCTGGCATGTTCTCGGGTTCGATATTGGATGAGATTTATGAAGTTTTAAATTATTTCAAGTTCGTATTTGGAATTAGGAGATCGAATAGCTATGTTTATGTTTGGGATTTTATCAAAATTAAAATTGTCAGCCTTGATACCGTGTTCGTGCGATTTAGGCTACTCGACGCATTTTGATAAAGGAGACCGAGTCTCATGAAATTGCTATGGAAACGAAGAGCAGAGGACGCCGTGAATTTTGGTATTTTGTTTGTGAATTATCGTGGGAGATGGAAGGATAAAAATGGAGTTTATATAAAAGGAAATGGACATTAAGATGGAGCACGTGTCGATGTCTGTAGAGTAGGTGATGGACTGCTATTCAGAATAGTTAAGGGTGACGTTTTGTTTGAAGCTTTAGGAAAGGATGGATATCGAATTTTTACTGGGAAGAGCTGCGATATGGAAGAAGTATTGTCAATAGCTCTTCAAATTAGCAGTGTGATATGGGTGGGGAATAAAGACGGAGTGGGATGCATTGGGTAGTTTAAGAAGCGGGTTTGGGAAGAGTGGTAATGGGCCGAAGAGTTTATTTTAGTTTGATATTAAGGAATTGAGGAGGGAGAAATTATAATAGGAATTCACAGAAATGGCTTTTGCTGTATGCTTAGAAAGGAGTAATGGGTTTTTTCCTTGATTTGGAAGAAAGAAATGACGTCGAGTTTAATTCCTTGGGTATGGTTAGATGGAATTGGTGTTGGAGATTTAAATGGTGATTGTAATGACCCGGAAAATCTGAACCAGTTTAAAATTTTCAAAATGGCTATTTTGGTGATTTTAAATATTTTAAATAAATATTTTAAATAATAACGACGAAAAGTGTGTTTGAATCGAGGTTTGAAAATAAATATAATTAATTCTAATTATAGACAAGGCCTGAAATGGCGCGGTAGTTTCAAAATTTGAATTCAAACTTTGACTGACTGTACCAGGTGCAAAACAAAATCGATTTTAGTGAAACCAAAAATATTTAAATCTGTGAGTGAATATCTTTCTAACGAATCTGAAAAATCAAAGTTTCATAGCGGGAAGCAAAAGTTATGGCTAAATGAATTTTCAGAAAGGTCGCTATAGAGTTTATATAGCCCATGAAAATGGCCATTTTGCAAACCACCTCAGAATTCGACGACACCAATTTTGTTGGATCCGGGATGTCAAATTATTGCTAGGTTTCAAATTTCATAATTTTTGAAGCTAGTATGTGAGCGTGGCAAATAAAAATGTGTTTGGTCGATTTCTATTAAATTGGATCAACCAGAAAAGGGCCATTTTTCAAACGGTCTCAAAATTCAAAGAAACTAGTTTTGTTGGGACCATATCGTCAAAATGTTGCTAGATTTATTTTTCGGGAATTTTTAGAATCAATATGTGGCCCTGGCAAATTGAAATGTACGTTCAAATTAAATATTGAATGTTTTATATTTTAATTTGAAGGAAAACTTACTGAAATAGTCGAATGGGCCTACGAAACATATCCCATTGTGTTCGGAATAGGGGTATTTGGCTTGGGACGACAGTCGTTGGGTTTGGATTGGAGTTAGTATGTGAAGAGGGGTATTTTTGGATTTTTAAAAATATAAATATAAAAAATATCATTGGTCAATCATTTTTTTCTCTCTCCCCGATAAACCCTCGACGCATGGCGAAAACTCACTCTTTCCTTCCTCCCTCGATTGCGCCTCCTATAAGCAAAATCAGTCCCTCCTCCAGTTGAAGATTTTGAAGAGCTCGAGACGAGCTTCAAATCCATGTAGGGATTGGATTTTTTCGTTCAACATTCAAAGAGAACGGAAGCCCCGAAGTCAGGGACTTCAAGCCGCCGCCGCCGCTTCCTGGCCAGGTCGAACTGGACCCCACCACCCTAAGCTTGAAGCTCTCTCCACCCTCTTCCTCGTGGTGAAGAACGATCGACGAATCGCTGCACGGTTTGGTCGTAAATCGAAAACCTAGTTTTGAACAACTTCAGAGAGTTACAGATGTAAATTATTTCAACTATTCTATAGCACTTTAAAGCGCTACGGTTTTTAATTTCACTGTAAAAATCATATCTTTCTCGTTTGTTGACGAAATTCAGTGAAACAAGAGACAGTGGACTCGTGAGGACGTCTTCTACATTCTAGAAGAGACCGGATATTTTTCTGAGCCTTCTGCTATTTTTGGTGGAGTGGAACCCAATGTGAGATTTCTAAATTATAAACGATATGGAAAACGACGATGTATAAATTATATAGTCGATGTATGAGTTTTATAAGTGTTGTACACCTCATGTATAAGCGTTGTATAAGTTGTACGTTCGATGTATAAGTTATATATGTATTGTAAAAATTATATATATGTTGAAATGGAAGTGAAATATACTTATACATACATACATACATACATACATACATACATACATACACACACACACACATATATATATATATATATATATATATGTATGTATATATGTATATATGCCCCACGTCCACAAACCATGGACGGTATTTATTGGTTGAGATTGGTGTGAAAATTGGTTGATAGCGAATGGTTGATTAGAATTGTTTGTGGTTGAAATTGATTGATTGTGGTGGAAAAATACCCATTTGTGTTTGAGAATTATTTGGTTGAAACCGCATAGGATTAGTTTGTGGAAAAGAAAAATATAAACATGCCGCCTGCGTGCGAACTAGATGCATGAAATCCCCATTGTCAAAAGCTACGAGGCTTTACGGTAGAGCGAGGAGCCGTACTAGGGATGACCCCGGTTTTAACTACCCTGCTGTTATGATGCCGAAATTTTGAATAATATTCATGTGTTAGAATTATTTTCATGTGTTGAAACTATATTCATGTGTTGAATAGAAATTCATGTGTTGAATAGAAATTCATGTGTTGAACAACATTCATGTTTTGAAATAAATTGTTTTATAATAAAAACCTTAATTTTATCATCTATATGAACTATATAAAATAGTCGTGTTTTAAAATAAATTATTTTATAATAAAAATCATATTTTTATCATCTATATGAACTATATAAAATAGTCGTGTTTAGAAATAAATTGTTTTACATTAAAGATCACATTTTGATTATATACATGAATTGTTAAAAATAGTGAAGTGTTGAAATAAATGTCTGTTGGATAAAAATATCATTTTTATCAAATGTATGAAAAGAATATGGTTTTGAAATCGAAGAATAGATTATATTTATATATAGACATATAAATATAATTAAAATAAATCGAATAATGAAGCTGGAGTTCGTGTTTTGAAACCGTGATTTCAAACGATTAGTGCGGGAGATCCGACCATCGGATTTTCCCGAAACCGAAACCGTTGGGTTCGCTTTTGAAATATCTTTCCAACGGCACCAACTTTGTAAAGATCCAACAGTTGGATTGTCTGGAATGTTTAATTCAAATCTGAAGAAAAACAACACCAGAATCGATTATATTTATATATATATATAAATATAATTAAATTTAATCGAATAACGACGCTGTAGTTCGTATTTTGAAATCGAAACTTCAAACGAGTGTACCGGGAGATTCGATCGTCGGATTTTCACAAAACTTGAACCATTGGATTTGTTTCGAAAAGATCTTTCTAATGATATAAACTTTGTGAAGATCCAACAGTTTGATTTTCAGATATGTGTAAATCAAATCTGAAGAAAAACAGCGCCATGGCCATGTTATGGCCTGAAGCGTCGTTTGAGTAAATTGGCTATTTTTTTAAATAAATAAAAATAGCAATAAATCGTTATAAAATATTATAAATGATATGGAATGAAAATAAACCGAATTTACCTGGTTTATTGGATATTTGATGGTTGAATGTGAAATTTATAAACTAACTGAAGGTTAGCTAAGTCGAATGGTTTCCTGGGTTTTGATCTGATGTTGGTTTTGGCCTTCGGGGTTAATATTTGGGAAATCGTTCTCTTACTAATTTATGGTTAGTGACTGATGAATTGGAATAAGGCGTATGTTGTGTTTGTGTAGCACTTGTTTATTATGTATGCGAGTTGCTCATAAAGACCGGGTTTATCCCATTTTTAATAACTGAATCGACGATAAGAAGTCTATGATGAAGACGGTGGTTAAAGACCGGAGATCTTCACCTCGGTTGGATGATAACTGATATCCTGATTGCGAGGCATCCTGAAATATGGATAATGAGTGGTGATCGTCCATACATACATGGAGATCGATGGGTATGTGAGGTATATAGTGCCTCCAGTTTCGTTCAGACCCAGAACGGACTTGTAAATGGAATGTGTGTCTGACATCGGATTTCATTCTGTGTGATTGATAGCCATCAGTTGCATGGCGTGAATTGCCTATGTGGCATGCTAAGATGCAGTGATCAAGGCTTCTATTGAAAAGCAAAGTCTTGTGGTTGATGATCAAAGCACGGCCAATGTGGCATAGCTTTGTGTATAACGTGAATTCGCGAGCCTCACACCCCGGTATGAACCAGAAACGGGAGAGGACATCAGGGAGGGCATGCGTTTCCTTCTAGCTAGAGTTGGTGTCAGTGCTTAAACTGGCTGACATTTATATTATTTTCACCCATGTGGTTGTTGCTCTTGCGATGTGCCTCTGATATATCGGTGACTATGTGAAGCCGATGGAGTCATTCGTTGACTCATTGATGCCCCAAAGGGCGGGAAACGTAGTGTTCAAGCATTTTAATCCACATCGGTTGACCGGCCCTGACGATCCAAGGGTCACTCGAGCTTTGATCCTGAGACACGGGCTAGTGCGTCTCAAATTCGGTAAGGATTATCTTTTGCCTTAGTTCATGAAGGAAATCCAATTTCCAAATACGACATCGTGCGGTTTTGATTGTATACCTATATATGGCGACATAGTGGTATGGGGCATTAATGCCGTCTATGATTGATATTTAAGATTGTACATAAAATTAGAAACTAACTGGAAACGAGCTAAGATGAGTGGTTTCCTGGGTATTGGTCTGATGTTGGTTTCGGCCTTCGGGGTTAATACTTAAGGAATCGTTCTCTTACTAATTTACAGTTGGAGTTTGATTAAGGATTAAACGACATATCTACATTTTAAGTGATTTTACTTTACACGTATTAAGCATATCTTGGCCATTATAAGGTAAAACTCTATCCTCCGGTTTGCGTTGCATTGTGTGATGGGAACTGAGTCTTATAATGGCTTCATTTTTATAAAAAGCATTGCGATGTTTAAAAGATTTACTTGTTGTAAAGCACTGGCAATCCAATGGAGTAAACCCATTCCGCGAAAGTGGCGTGGTCTTGTGTTTAGCCATATTATAAAATATGTTAAGTAGATTTCTCATAGCAGTCCCTTGACTGACTCGTAGTTTGTTTCACTTGCAAACTTGGGTGCCTCTTTTTCTACATGGACACCCTTGTGTTTAGGTTTTAGCAGGCTCTTTCTGGATAGCTAGAGCTGAAGATGGATTCTATCATTTATCTCTTTTTATGCTGTTCAGCTCTTATTGTACATATTATGTTTGTTTTCCGCTGTAGACATTTATGTATAGCTGAACTGTATTTGTACTAAGTATGATCCTGTATACTGTGTAACTCTAATGATTACGTTTATCCACTGTATTATTTGTGCATTATCTGGTGTATTTATTTAATTCTGTTCTGCTGTTATCGTTTTATGTGTTATATTCCAAAGATTACCCTTGCCACCGTCAGTACGGGGTTAGGGGTCGTCACAACGTGGTATCAGAGCTTTGGTTAAGCTTAGTGCTGGAATATAACATATTAACGAACTCGTCAGAAGTAGAACCAGTAGTGTTCTAGGACGAGTAACTCATTACAGATAGGATCAGTAAGGTCGTAGTATGGGTAAAGCAGGATGAAATACACCCCCAACAGACACATTCTATGCTTTATAATATCTTTTCTGTTGACCTGACACTTTGTCTTCTATTTGCAGAATTACTAGAAAATGAGTGCCAGAAACAAAATAAGTAATACTGACCCAGATATAGAAGCTCTATTTACGAAATGTAGAAATCTGGGTGGAATACCGTTCTCGGGTGAAGAATCCATTATGAAAACACAAGCTTGGATTCGTTCTGCTGAGAAAATCTTTGACGGTTTAAAGCTGAGAGATGACCAGAAAAGATTACTGGCATCTTGGGCACTCAAAGTCGAAGCTTTGTTCTGGTGGGATTCGATTATTAAGGATAATCCAAAAGGTGATATCACCTGGGATAGATTCAAAGTGATTTTCCTAGAAAGATTTACTCCTCTTGAAGCAACTGAGCGGTTATGTGATGAATTCTCTTATCTGATACAAGGAGATATGACCATTCCAGAATATCATAAGAAATTCAATGAACTTTCTCATTTTGCCCAACATCTAATTCAAGATCCAAAGAGGAAGAATCTGAGGTTTATTCATGGCCTGCAAAGAAAATATCAGAATAGTGTAATGGGGCATGTGAAGCTTCCATTTTCTGAAATGGTATACATGGCTTACCAGTATGAGGATCTCGACAAGAAGGGTATGTTGCGCTACGAAGAGGAAGTCTATTCTAGTGATAAAGGGGAATCTGAGACTGATACTC
This sequence comes from Allium sativum, assembly GCA_030737875.1. Lineage (NCBI taxonomy): Eukaryota > Viridiplantae > Streptophyta > Magnoliopsida > Asparagales > Amaryllidaceae > Allium > Allium sativum. Next base: position 878,657,146 of record CM060918.1, on the reverse strand, counting down.
CTTAGGCCAGTAAGAAGCCCAAAGCCAAGCGGAAACGGGTTAAATATGAGAAAGGACCAGTAACGACTGCAATATGCAGTAACTGCAAGAAGCCAGGGCATTTGGCTATAAACTGCGAACCCTTAAAGAAGCGATTAAAAGGTGCACTTCAATCAAGAAGGGATCTCAAGAGAATAGAAAGTGCAGTGAATTCCATCAGGCCGGTCATCTTTCAAAGGCCTGCCCGCTACTCAGAAAACCTGAAGCAGTACATGTAAATGAAGTGACAGAAGTGCCTGCATCTTCATCTGGTCGGGAAAGGTCTGTTGTTTTGGAAGGCACGCTTACTGTCAAAAATATTCCAGTTAAAGTACTATTTGATACAGGCGCGTCACGATGCTTTATTGCAAAGAATGCAGTTAAGAAGCTAGATTTGAATTTGAAAAAGCTCAAAGAACCCATCACTGTCCATAATCCGGTTGGGGGTTCTCTCGATCTTAGCTGGATTTGTGCAGTGCCTGTCTCTTTTTTCTGTTATAATTCCCTACCATCTCTTTCATCATGAATTTTACTGAATTCGATCTTATTTTGGGATTGGATTGGTTAACCAAATATGAGGCAGAGATTAGATGCGCCAACAGAGTTGTTAGGGCAAAGATTAAATCAGGGAATTATATAACCATACCCTGCGAGGGTCCAAATTCAAATAGAAAAGACTTTTGGTCAGCTCTTGATGTTTCTCCTGCTCAAATAGAAAATATCCCTGTAGTCGCAGAGAATATTCCCGACCTCATAAAAGATAATCCTGTCATCAAGAATTATGCAGATGTGTTCGTAGAAGTTATTAGCTTACCTCCGCAGAGAGAAATTGATTTCAAGATCGCTTTAATTTCGAATGCAAGGCCAGTAGTGCACGCTATTCGGAGAATGACTCTAAAGGAGAAAGAAGAACTAGACAATCAAACTCGACAACTCGTATGGAAGGGTCTGATCAGGACTAGTTTCTTTGATTGGGGAGCAACAGTGGTGTTTGTCCCAAAGTCTGACGATACTCTGCGACTATGTGTGGATTATCGTCACTTGAATAAGTAGACAATAAAGAATAAATATCCATTGCCGCAAATCGATGATTTATTGGATCGTCTGAATGGAGCACAAGTATTTTCAAGGATGGACCTAGCTACAGGTTTCCATCAGCTTCGTATTGCCGAAGAGTGTGTTCCTATGACAGCCTTCAGGGGCCCAGACTTATTCTATGAGTGGTTAGTGATGCCATTCGGCTTATGTAATGCTCCAGCTTATTTTGTCGATTTGATGAATAGAGTGTTCAGAGGAATCCTGAATAAGTTTGTTCTGGTTTTTATTGATGATATTGTAATCTTCTCTAAGTCAAAAGACGAACATGAAAAACATTTGGAACAAGTTCTAGAAGTTCTAAGAAGGAATGTATTGAAAGCTAAACTTTCCAAATGTATATTCTGGCAAGATGAAGTAAAGTTTCTTGGCCACGTCGTATCAAAAGAGGGAGTTGCTGTGGATCCAAGTAAAACCACCGCTATTTAAAATTGGAAACAACATAGTACTCCCACAGAAGTCCGAAGTTTTCTTCGATTAGCTAGTTATTACCGGAAGTTCGTTAAAGATTTTTCGAAGATATCTAGTCACTTAACAAAGCTTACAAAGAAGCACGCAAAATTCAAGTGGACTCCAGAATGTGAGGAGGCTTTTGAGAAGCTAAAGTTAAGATTAACAACGGCTCAAGTGTTAACGATTATCGGTGGCTATCAGGACTTGAAATTCTGGACAGATGCCTCTAGAGAAGGCCTTGGTGCAGTATTAATGCAAAGAGGTCAAGTGGTTGCTTATGCTAGCCGTCAACTGAAGCCACATGAAAAAAATTACGTTACTCATGATCTTGAGTTGTTGGCTATCGTATTCGCTTTGAAAATCTAGAGACACTATCTTCTGGGTGAGAAATTCGAACTGTTTACAGATCACCAATCGCTAAAGTATTTGTTCACCCAAAAAGACTTGAATCTGAGGCAGCAACTTTGGCTAGAGTTCCTTGCAGCATACGATTTTGAGATTCTGTATACTCCAGGGAAAGCCAATGCCGTGGCCGATGCGCTAAGCCGAAAGAATGCAATAATCGCAAGCTTTATTATTACGACTTCCTTGATTGACAAAATATCTATTCTTCAGAAGGATGACAATTTTATTAAGGATATGATCAGAAGGATTTAGAAAGGAGAACCCTCGTGTTTTCAAATAGATAATGATGGGACCCTGAGATTGAGAGGAAGGATTTGTGTTCCTGACATCCCCGAGTTAAAAAGGGAAGTGTCACAAGTCCAAGCTAAGTATCCATCCAGGTGTGACCAAAATGTATAACGATCTCAAGCAAACATTCTGGTGGAAGGCTATGAAAAGGGACGTTTCAATATATGTTAGCAGGTGTTCTACTTGCCAACTAGTCAAAAGTGACCAACAGAAACTTGCTGGATTGTTGCAACCGCTGGACGTTCCCGGTTGGAAGTGGGAACACATTTCCATGGACTTCATTGATGGTTTGCCTAGAACCAGGAAAGGAAATGACAATATTTGGGTGATCGTAGATCGCTTCACGAAGATCGCCCATTTCATACCTGTCAGATCGAACAGAACTACTCAGAGTCTGGCGCAGATATAGTTCAAGGAAATTGTTAGGCTACATGGAGTGCAAATCAGTATAGTTAGTGATAGAGATCCAATATTTACTAGCAAATTCTGGGAGGCATTTCAAGTAGAACTGGAAACGAAGCTGAATCTAAGCACCGTCTATCATCCTCAGACAGATGGTCAGACGGAGAGGGTGAATCATATATTAGAAGATTTATCGCGGGCTTGTGTTCTTATTTCGGTGAATCATGGGAAGACCATTTACATTTGGCTGAGTTCTCATACAACAATAGCTACCAAGCGAGTCTGACAATGTCGCCATTCGAAGCATTGTATGGTAGACCGTGGCGATCTCCTGCTTGTTGGGTCGAACCTGGTAATAGACTTGTATTGGGACCTGATATGATCCGTGAAGCTGCAGACAAAGTCGATTTCGTTAAGAAACAATTACTCGCCGCTCAAAGCCGACAGAAGAGCTATGCTGATTCGAGAAGAAGAGATTTGGCTTTTTCTGTTGGTGATTATGTGCATCTAAGGGTTTCTCCGATGAGAGGAGTGATTCAATTTGGCAAAACTGGGAAGTTGGTGCCCAGATTTATTGGTCCATTCCCTATACTTGAACGGATTGGAACCCTCGCTTATAAAGTTCAATTGCCTGATTGGTTGCCTGGAGTGCATGATGTATTTCACGTATCTCAACTTCGAAAGCATGTCCATGACCCAGACTTGGTTGTGGAAGAGGCCGCACAACAGGATATTGAAATTACTCCAGAATTGGCTATGAGAAGAGAGCCGCTAAAGATTATTGGCAAAGAAACCAAAGAACCGAGGAACAAGAAGGTTCACTTAGTCAAAGTGCAATGGAGTGGAGATCCGCGAGATTGTACTTGGGAAACAGAGGAAAGCATTAAGAAAGCCTATCCTAAGTGCAGGGTGGATATCTCTGATTGACTCCAGTGCAAGGTACATTTCCCATACTTTGCATTACCATCTGTTCTCTACTTTGTTGTTATTTTCTTTTCATGGATGTAAATTTTTAATTCTATAGTCTGATTATTTTAAAAGGGTATATGAATCGATTAGAATATTTTTTAAAAGTTCAAAAAAAAAACAAATTGATTGTTGTTTCTGTTGTGTGATAGTAGATAGGATTAATTAAATTGTTAGAACGATAGTTAATTTAATCAAGAAGAGAATGATGGTAAATATATAAAATTAAATCGAGTATTGAACTAATTTAAAAATAGATAGAAATATATACATGTGCATTATATATGTCTGAACAGGTAAATGGATTAGTTGTTGAGTAAAGAATTTATTTGCGTGCCCGACAAATCGGTAAACCTTAATGAGTTGGATGCACAATTTTATTATTATATCTACTCCTGTGAATGCCAATGGATGCGGAGTGCTGGTTATTCTGTGTGTAGTAATAAACGTCGCCATAGGATAGTAATAATTAATTTTGAACTACAGTACATGGCATACTACATGAATATAGGCATACTTCATCATATACCACATAAGCATTTGGAGCTTGTGTGACGAGGTTGAAGATTTACCATACGAGCGAGAGGCTTGTATGGCAATGACTATATATTACAGGTTGAACTGATGACTGATATGGACTGTATAAAATGTAATGGTAAATTGCAAGATTAATAAAAACCCCACACGGGTCTGGAGATGACAATAAACACGTCTCTTTGGTCATTAAGGCACAAAAACCATTTATAGGGTGACGAGAATTTATTCTCTGGAGTTATGATCTATACACACTCCCCTGTGGACACCAGAATATATCACTATAAATATGTGCATGCTTATTAGGATTTATTGGGTACCTAATACGACCCAATAAATTTCCAAACCTCTCCCCGTACAAAGGAGGTTATGGCGAAATTTTTCGAAAATTTAGGGTGTTAGCCAAATTTTTGAAGAATTTGAAAATTCTTAGAAACTGAAAAGTTGAAGAATGGAAGCCAGATTGAAAGTAGGGTTGATTAATCAAACTACTTTCGGCTTTGTTCCTTTTCGGGAACGAAAAGTTTTAAGTGGGGGAGATTGTAACGACCCGGAAAGTCTGAACCAGTTTAAAAATTTTAAATTGGCTATTTTGGTGATTTTAAATATTTAAAATAAATATTTTAAATAATAATGACGAAAAGTGTGTTTGAATCGACGTTTGAAAATAAATATAATTAATTCTAATTATAAACAAGGCCTGAAATGGCGTGGTAGCTTTAAAATTTGAATTCAAACTTTGACTGACTGTACCGGGTGCAAAACAAAATGGATTTTAGTGAAACCAAAAATATTTAAATCTGTTAGTGAATATCTTTCTAACGAATTTGAAAAATCGAAGTTTCATAGCACAAAAGTTATGGTTAAATGAATTTTCAGAAAGGTCGCTATAGAGTTTATATAGCCCGTGAAAATGGCCATTTTACAAACGACCTCAGAATTCGACGAAACCACTTTTGTTGGATCCGGGATGTCAAATTATTGCTAGGTTTCAAATTTCATAATTTTTGATGCTAGTATGTGAGCGTGGCAAAGGAAAATGTGTTTGGTCGATTTTTATTAAATTGGATCGACCAGAAAAGGGCCATTTTTCAAACGGTCTCAGGATTCGACGAAACTAGTTTTGTTGGGAACGTATCGTCAAACCATAGCTAGATTTATTTTTTGGGAATTTTTAGAATCAATATGTGGCCCTGGCAAATTGAAATGTACGTTCAAATTAAATATTGAATGTTTTATATTTATATTTGAAGGAAAACTGACTGAAACAGTTGAATTGGCCTACGAAACATATCCCATTGTGTTCGGAGTGGGGGTATTTGGCTAGGGACGACAGTCGTTGGGTTTGGAGGTAGTATGTGAAGAGGGGTATTTTTGGATTTTTAAAATATATAAATATAAAAAAATATCATTGGTCGATCCTTTTTTCTCTCTCCCCAATAAACCCTCGATGCACGGCGGAAACTCACTCTTTCCATCCTCCCTCGATTGCGCCTCCTACAAGCAAAATCAGTCCCTCCTCCGGTTGAAGATTTTAAAGAGCTCGAGACGAGCTTCAAATCCATGTAGGGATTGGATTTTTTCGTTCAACATTCAAAGAGAACGGACACCCCAAAGTCAGGGACTTCAAGCCGCCCCGCCGCTTCCTGGCCACATCGAACTGGACCCCACCACCCTGCGCCTGAAGCTCTCTCCTCCCTCTTCCTCGTGGTGAAGACCGATCGACGAATCGCTGCACGGTTTGGTCGTAAATCTAAAACCTAGTTTTGAATAACTTCAAAGAGGTACGGCTGTAAATTATTTCAACTATTCTATAGCACTTTAAAGCGCTACAGTTTTTGATTTCACTGTAAAAATCATATCTTTCTCGTTTGTTGACGAAATTCAGTGAAACAAGAGACGGTGGACTCGTGACGACGTCTTCTACATTCTAGAAGATAACAGATATTTTTCTGAGCCTTCTGCTATTTTTGGTGTGGAACCCAATGTGAGATTTCTAAATTAATAAACGATATGGAAAACGACGATGTATAAATTATATAGTCGATGTATGAGTTATATAAGCGTTGCACACCTCATGTATAAGCGTTGTATAAGTTGTACGTTCGATGTATAAGTTATATATGCGTTGTAAAAATTATATATGTGTTGAAATGGAAGTGAAATATACATACATACATACATATATATATATATATATATATATATATATATATATATATATATACGCCCCTCGTCCACAAACCATGGACGATATTTATTGGTTGTGATTGGTGTGAAAATTGGTTGATAGTGAATGGTTGATTAGAATTGTTTGTGGTTGAAATTGATTGATTGTGGTTGAAAAATACCCGTTTGTGGTTGAGAATTATTTGGTTGAAACCACATAGGATTAGTTTATGAAAAAAAAATATAAATATGCCGCCTGCGTGCGAACTAGATGCATGAAATCCCCATTGTCAAAAGCTGCGAGGCTTTAAGGTAGAGCGAGGAGCCGTACTAGGGACGACCCCGGTTTTAACTACCCTGCCGTTATGTTGCCGAAATTTTGAATAATATTCATGTGTTAGAATTATTTTCATGTGTTGAAACTATATTCGTGTGTTGAATAGAAATTCATGTGTTGAATAGAAATTCATGTGTTGAACGACATTCATGTTTTGAAATAAATTTTTTTATAATAAAAATCATATTTTTATCATCTATATGAACTATATAAAATAGTCGTGTTTTGAAATAAATTGTTTTACATTAAATGTCACATTTTTATTATATACATGAATTGTTAAAAATAGTGAAGTGTTGAAATAAATGTCTGTTGAATAAAAATATCATTTTTATCAAATGTATGAAAATAATGTGGTGTTGAAATCGAAGAATAGATTATATTTATATATTGATATATAAATATAATTAAAATAAATCGAATAACGAAGCTGCAGTTCGTGTTTTGAAACCGTGATTTCAAACGATTAGTGCGGGAGATCCGACCATCGGATTTTCCCGAAACCGAAACCGTTGGGTTCGCTTTGGAAATATCTCTCCAACGGCACCAACTTTGTAAAGATCCAACGGTTGGATTGTCTAGAATGTTTAATTCAAATCTGAAGAAAAACAGCGCCAGAATCGATTATATATATATATATATATACACATTTATATAATTAAATTTAACCGAATAACGACGCTGTAGTTCGTATTTTGAAATCGAAACTTCAAATGAGTGTACCGGGAGATCCGACCTTTGGATTTTCCCAAAACTGGAACCGTTGGATTCGTTTTGAAAAGATATTTCTAATGATATAAAATTTGTGAAGATCCAACGGTTAGATTTTTAGATATGTGTAAATCAAATCTAAAGAAAAACAGCGCCACGGCCACGTTATGGCCTGAAGCGTCGTTTAAATAAATTGGCTATTTTTTTAAATAAATAAAAATAGCGATAAATCGTTATAAAATATTATAAATGATATGGAATGGAAATAAACCGAATTTACCTGGTTTATTGGATATTTGATGGTTGAATGTGAAATTTACAAACTAACTGAAGGTTAGCTAAGTCGAATGGTTTCCTGGGTTTTGATCTGATGTTGGTTTCGACCTTCGGGGTTAATATTTGGGAAATCGTTCTTTTACTAATTTACGGTTAGTGACTAATGAATAAGAATAAGGCGTACGTTGTGTTTGTGTATGTGATGACCCGGAAATCCCCACCCTTGGAACCGACCATAAACCTCACAGGTCTGACCCAAAAGTTGGAAATCTTCGAATGCATCAACTCTGGGCATACAACTCATCAGTACAAAAACATAGACTTTTATAACATCAATAATAAATGTTACATCAGAGTACAGAATATATCAGAGTGCATTGGTACAAATTACAGCGGAAGATAAATTACAACAAAAGTAATACAATGTAACGGAACTAAATTCAGCAGAAGGCCCTCAATATTCTGGACCCAGCTTCAGACTTCAATCCAGGATCCTTCTTAATATATCTGCAAAGAGCTACTTGACTGCCCGTGTGGAAAAGAGGGCACCCGAGTTTGCAAAGTGAAACAAACTACAGGTCAGTCGTGGGACTAGTGTGAGAATTCTTAACCTTATCTATCTAATAAGAAGGCTAACCACAGGACCACGTCGCTAACGCGGAACGGGTTTACTCCATTGGATTGCCAGTGCATAAAATAAGTAAATCGTCAAAAAACGAAATGCTTTTTAGAAAAATGAAACCATTATAAGACCCAAGTCCCATCACACAATGCAACGCAAACCGGAGGATAGGGTTTTACCTTATAATGGTCAAAAGTTGCTTGATACGTAAAAACGATATTATTATTAGTGTGTATATATTTTAATAAAATCATTTCAAAATAAATGTATTAATCCTAGACGGCATAGCTACCATCTACTATGTTGCCATACTAGTTATACAATCAAAACCGCAAAAGGCGTATTGGAAATTGGGTTTTCATCATGAGTCAAGGCTAGGGAGGAGATCCTTACCGATTCGAGATACTCTAGCAATGTCTCAGGATTCGGACGCTGGCGAACCCTTGGATCCTGCAGGGCCGGTCCACAAATACTTTTGTGGATTAGTTATGCCTGAACACAAGCTTCCCGATCCTATTGGACCTACAAATCGGCCGTGGGCGACCGATAAGAATAAACCGAGGCCTCGCAAAAATTCCATCATCCACATAAGTAAATGTCAGCTAGTTTAAGAAATGACACCACTTCTAGCTAGAAAGAAACGTGTGCACTCCCTGCGTTCCTTTCTCCCGTTATAGACTCAACCGGCGTGTGAGGTTCGCGAAGTCACGATATACACAAAGCTATGCCTAAATAGGCTATGCTTTGATCATCCACCACAAGGCCTGCTTTTCAACAAGTGCCTTGATCATTTGCATCTTAGCATGCCACATGTCAGACCCTACCATATCACTAATCATCTACCAATATATATATAACCTCTAAGCTCATACGTCTTAGAGAAGGGTGATAAGTAAAGAATAAATTCTTCACCACCAAGCAGAAATATATAATTAGTAGCGTTCAATAAACACAGTAGAAAGGAATACAATGTCAGGCATACAATCCATTTACAAGTCCATTCTAGGTCTGAACGAAACCGGAGGCATTATACCTCGCATATCCGAACAATCAATAATACATCCGGACAACTACCACTTTATCCCAGTCCTAGGAGAGACCCAGTCCAGAGCATCAGTAGTCCACATCCATTCGATGTGAAGATCGTCGGTCTTCAACCATCGTCTTCATCTTTGACTCTTCATCGTCGTGATAAATATTCGGAATAGGTTAAACCCGGTCTTTCCGAATAATTCGCGTATTTTATAATTAAAAGTCAAATGCTATAAAAACACATCCAACATCTCATTCTAATTCAGAATATTCTTTTAAATAGAATAATCATATTATTAGGGAAAAATTCCAATTAATTTTATCAAAGATAAATTCCTTTAAAATTTACCTTTTATCATCTTTTTAAAGATTCATTAAACTCCAATGTGGGTTTAATATCAAAATCATTATTAAATGATTATTACAACTTAAGAAATAAGTCTTGTCTTTAATTTGGGTTAAAGAATCAATGTCACTTAAAAACATTGTTCATGATGGACCCAAAATCGTCTTCCATTAACTATGGAATTTTCACAGAAATCAAATCAATGAATAATCAATATAAATTTCTCTATCAAACCAATAATATAAATGGAATAATGGCACAGCCTTTTAAATTCCATATGTATTATCAGTCTTCTTTTACAGAAGCCTGTCTCGAATATTATCAAATCAAATTCCCATTCAATTCCAATTTAATTTATATTAAATTGGAAAACTAAACTTTGGAATATTCCTTTTTAAATCTTAATAAAAAGATTTATAAATTCTAAATCACATTCCCATTGTCAATTGGGTTAAAGAACAATGTCGTTTAAAACATAGTTCACAATAAACCCAGTTCACATATCTTTTCATTTCAACTACTAAATATAATTGAAAACTCTAAAAATCTTAATTAAAAGATTTATCCTTTAAATACGGGGTTTAAGAACAGTGTTGTCTGACAGGATTCACGACAACCCAAAATCTAATTCTTTTATTTAATTTCAATGAAATCTTAATTAAAATATTTATCCTAATTAATAACTAGTTTACCTTAATAGAAATATATTTTTATCTTTTTGTCCATTTAAGAACGGACATAGAAATCATTATTTCATTATTTGTTAAATATTATATAATAATATTCTTTATATAAAAAATTCTTTATATAAATTATCCTTTATAGTGCGGTATTCTTTATTTTAAAAGATGTTTGTATTACAATGTTCTTTTTCTAAATCTTCCTTATTTTAAAAGATATTCTTTATTTAAAAGAAACCCTGCATTGGAATGCGACTCAATCATTTACCATATAACTTTGTTATATGGATTTCATATGTTGAATGTATATAACCGTAATGATAAATATCATCAAACTATCTATTCACATCTAGAGTGCAATCTATAACTGTGTGAGCATTAAAATGAAATAATAACACTCATCGCAGCCTGTCGATCGTTCGATCGACATACAAATAAATATTGGGATTAGTGTAAGTCAATTTTCATCCCAACACCCGTGTGGGGTTTTCAGCCAATAAACAGTTCATAAAATAAATGATTGGTTAAAGGATTTAACCAATCCAATTCTGCTAGCAAGTTGATGATAACGAACCATCATGTAATTTATTTCTAATGTCGAATAAAAATGTATTTTTATTCGTAAAATTTTCCTATACAATTCTAATGTCACATAAACTGTGATTTATTTATATGGCATTATTGGGGATGACAACTACAAGATACATTTATTTGTTTTATATTTCCAATATATAATCTAACACATAAAAATGTGTATTTTAAGTTACACACAAATTCTAATGTATCCATTAATATATAAAAATTGTCACTTTAGTTCACCTGCATATTCTAATGTATGTTTTGACCAAAAATATGATTCCTATATTTGAATATAATTTCTAATGTAGGTTCGCAAATAAAAATGATCTTTATATTTACTTATAAAACCTATTTCATGTTATGCAAATAAAAATAATTATTATATTTACATATACGTTTTATTCCAACAAAATGTACAAGAAATGTTACTTCTATTTTGAGGTAAAACAAACCTATTTTACAAAATGCTATTTGTGTTTAACTCTTTATTTAATCAAAAATGTGATTTTTGTTTTATTCTAAATTTAATTAACAAAATGTAATTTTTTTCAACTGTTATATTTTGGCAAAATGGATATATTGGTTCAATTAACCTATTCGGGTCAGACAATAAAAGTAATGACTTTGTTTGTCGACAAATCTATTTCGACAAACAAATAAAAGTGAGGTGTTTGTTTAATCGACAATTTTAATCAAACAAATAAAGGTGATATATTTGTTTTGTCAAACTTATGTGCCAAAATGATCCGGTTTGTTTTTAACAAGTATAAATTGACAAAAGTGAATAATTGGGTTTCAACTAGCATAGACTGACAAAAGTGAACAATTGGTTTCAACTATATAGACTATCAAAAGTGAATATTTTGTATTTTAATTCTAATTTAGCAAACAAGTGCTATATTTTGTTTCATTCATTTAATTCAGACAAAAAGGAGTATTTTTTTCTTCTTCTACTTTAATGATAAAAATATGAATGTTTAGTTATTCATTCTTTTATAATGACTAAAATAAACATTTCCAATTCATTCTTTTAAAGTGATAAAAAGGACTCTTTTTATTCCACATAAAATATTAGACAAAATGACTCTTTTTATTTCATATAAAATTAAGTTAAAAATGTAATTCTAAAAGCTATTCTCCCGTTTCGTATTTGTGCACTTGGACCTCTCACATTAGGTTCAAATAAAAGATAGGATTTACATTTAGTTACATTCTGGCTGTAGCAAAAATAGTAAGAATTAATGTTTTCAGTTTATTGTTATTTAGAGGACCATAAAAAGAATAGGTTTTAGAATTACATTTTTAACTTAATTTTATATGAAATAAAAAGTGTCATTTTGTCTAATATTTTATGTCGAATAAAAAGAGTCCTTTTTATCACTTTAAAAGAATGAATTGGAAATGTTTATTTTAGACATTATAAAAGAATGAATAACTAAACCTTCATATTTTTATCATTAAAGTAGAAGCAGACAAAAATACTCCTTTTTGTCTGAATTAAATGAATGAAACAAAATATAGCACTTGTTTGTTAAATTATAATTAAAATACAAAATATTCACTTTTGACAATCTATATAGTTGAAACCAATTGTTCACTTTTGTTAGTCTATGCTAGTTGAAACCCAATTATTCACTTTTGTCAATTTATACTTGTTAAAAACAAACCTGATCATTTTGGCACATAAGTTTGACAAAACAAATATATCACCTTTATTTGTTTGATTAAAATAGTCGATTAAACAAACACCTCACTTTTATTTGTTTGTCGAAATAGATTTGTCGACAAACAAAGTCATTATTTTTATTGTCTAACCCGAATAGGTTAATTGAACCAATATATACATTTTGCCAAAATATAAAAGTTGAACAAAATTACATTTTGTTAATTAAATTTAGAATAAAACAAAATTCATATTTTTGATTAAATAAAGAGTTAAACACAAATAGCATTTTGTAAAATAGGTTTGTGTTACGTCAAAATAGAAGTAACATTTCTTGTACATTTTGTTGGAATAAAACGTATATGTAAATATAATAATTATTTTTATTTGCATAACATGAAATAGGTTTTATAAGAAAATATAAAGATCATTTTTATTTGTGAACCTACATTAGAAATTATATTCAAAAATAGGAATCATATTTTTGGTCAAAACATATATTAGAATGTGTTTTTATAGAATTTGACTTTTAATTATAAAATATGCGAATTATTCGGAAAGACCGGGTTTAACCCATTCCGAATATTTATCACGACGATGAAGAGTCGAAGATGAAGACGATGGTTGAAGACCGACGATCTTCGCATCGAATGGATGATGACTACTAATGCTCTGGACTGGGTCGCTCCCAGGACTGGGATAAAGTGGTAGTTGTCCGAACGTATTGTTGATTGTTCGGATATGCGAGGTATAATGCCTCCGGTTTCGTTCAGACCCAGAACGGATTTGTAAATAGATTGTGTGTCTGACATTGTATTCCTTTCTACTGTGTTTGTTGAATGCTACTAATTATATATTTCTGCTTGGTGGTGAAGAATTTATTCTTTACTTATCACCGTTCTCTAAGATGTATGAGCTTAGAGGTTATATATATTGGTAGATGATCAGTGATATGGTAGGGTCTGACATGTGGCATCCTAAGATGCAAATGATCAAGGCTCTTGTTGAAAAGCAGGCCTTGTGGTTGATGATCAAAGCATAGCCTATTTAGGCATAGCTTTGTGTATATCGTGACTTCGCGAACCTCACACACCGGTTGAGTCTAAAACGGGAGAAGGGAACACAGGGAGTGCGCACATTTCTTTCTAGCTAGAAGTGGTGTCAGTGCTTAAACAGGCTGACATTTACTTATGTGGATGATGGAATTTTTGCGAGGCCTCGGTTTATTCTTATCGATCGCCCACAACCGATTTGTAGGTCCAATAGGATCGGGAAGCGTGTGTTCAAGCATAACTAATCCACTAAAGTATTTGTGGACCGGCCCTACAGGATCCAAGGGTTCGCCAGCGTCCGAATCCTGAGACATTGCTAGAGTGTCTCGAATCGGTAAGGATCTCCTCCCTAGCCTTGACTCATGATGGAAACCCAATTTCCAATACGCCTTTTGCGGTTTTGATTATATAACTATTATGGCGACATAGTAGATGGTAGCTATGCCGTCTAGGATTAATACATTTATTTTGAAATGTTTTTATTAAAATATATACACACTAATAATAATATCGTTTTTACGTATCAAGCATCTTTTGACCATTATACGGTAAAACCATATCCTCCGGTTTGCGTTGCATTGTGTGATGGGACTTGGGTCTTATAATGGTTTCATTTTTCTAAAAAGCATTTCGTTTTTTGACGATTTACTTATTTTATGCACTGGCAATCCAATGGAGTAAACCCGTTCGGCGTTAGCGGCGTGGTCCTGTGATTAGCCTTCTTATTAGATAGATTAGGTTAAGAATTCTCACACCAGTCCCACGACTAACCTGTAGTTTGTTTCACTTTGCAAACTTGGGTGCCCTCTTTTCCCCACGGGCAGTCGAGTAGCTCTTTGCAGATATATTAAGAAGGATCCTGGATTGAAGTCTGAAGCTGGGTCCAGAATATTGAGGGCCTTCCGCTGTGTTTAGTTCCGCTACATTGTATTACTTCTGTTGTAATTTATCTTCCGCTGTAATTTCTACCAATGTACTCTGATATATTCTGTACTCTAATGTAACATTTATTATTGATGTTATAAAAGTCTGTGTTGTTGTTCTGATGAGTTGTATGCCCAGAGTTGATGCATTCGAAGATTTCCAACTTTTGGGTTAGACCTGTGAGGTTTATGGTCGGTTCCAAGGGTGGGGATTTCCGGGTCATCACAGCGTAGCACTTGTTTATTATATATGCGAGTTGCTCAGAAGGACAAGGTTTATCCCAGTCTGAATAACTGAATCGACGATAAGAAGTCTATAATGAAGACTGTGGTTGAAGACCGGAGATCTTCACCTCGGTTGGATGATAATTGATGTCCTGATTGGGAGCCATCCCGAAATATGGATAATGAGTGGTGATCGTCCAGACGTACGTGGAGATCGATGGGTACGCGAGGTATATAGTGCCTCCGGTTTCGTTCAGACCAAGAACGGACTTGTAAATGGACTGTGCATCTGACATCGGATTTCATTCTGTGTGATTGATAGCCATTAGTTGCATGGCATGAATTGCCTGTGTGGCATGCTAAGATGCAGTGATCAAGGATTCTGTTGAAAAGCAAAGTCTTGTGGTTGATGATTAAAGCATGGTCTGTGTGGCATAGCTTTGTGTATAACGTGAATTCGCGAGCCTCACACCCCGGTATGAACCAGAAACGGGAGAGGACATCAGGGAGGGCATGCGTTTCCTTCTAGCTAGAGGTGGTGTCAGTGCTTAAACTAGCTGACATTTATATTATTTTCACCCGTGTGGTTGTTGCTGTTGCGAGGCACCTCGGATATACCGGCGACTATGTGAAGACGATGGAGTCATTCGTTGGCTCATTGATGCCCCAAAGGGCGGGGAAACGCAGTGTTCAGGCATTTTAATCCACATCGGTGGACTGGCCCTGACGATCCAAGGGTCACTCGAGCTCTGATCCTGGGACACGGGCTAGAGCGTCTTGAATTCGGTAAGGACTATCTTTTGCCTTGGTTCATGACGAAAATCCAATTTCCAAATACGACATCGTGCGGTTTTGATTGTATACCTATATATGGAGACATAGTGATATGGGGCATTAATGCCATCTATGATCGATATTTATGATTGTACATAAAATTAGAAACTAACTGGAAACGAGCTAAGATGAGTGGTTTCCTGGGTATTGGTCTGATGTTGGTTTCGGCCTTCGGGGTTAATACTTAGGGAATCGTTCTCTTACTAATTTACAGTTGGAGTCTGATTAAGGATTAAACAACAAATCTACATTTTAAGTGATTTTACTTTACACGTATTAAGCATATCTTGGCCAATATAGGGTAAAACTCTATCCTCCGGTTTGCGTTGCATTGTGTGATGGGAACTGAGTCTTATAATGGCTTCATTTTTATAAAAAGCATTGCGATGTTTAAAAGATTTACTTGTTGTAAAGCATTGGCAATCCAATGGAGTAAACCCGTTCCGCGAAAGTGGCATGGTCCTGTGATTAGCCATATTATAAAATATGTTAAGTAGATTTCTCAAACTAGTCCTATGACTGACTCGTAGTTTGTTTCACTTGCAAACTCGGGTGCCCCTTTTTCTACATGGGCAATCTTGTGTTCAGGTTTTAGCAGACTCTTTCTAGATAGCTGGAGCTGAAGATGGATTCTATCATTTATCTCTTTTTATGCTCTTCAGCTCCTATTATACATATTATGTTTGTTTTCCGCTGTAGACATTTATGTATAGCTGAACTGTATTTGTACTAAGTATGATCCTGTATACTGTGTAACTCTGATGATTACGTTTATCCAGTGTGTTATTTGTGAATTATCTGGTGTGTTTATTTAATTCTGTTCTGCTATTATCTGTTTATGTGTTATATTCCAAAGATTACCCTTGCCACCGTCAGTACGAGGTTTGGGGTCGTCACAGTGATGGTAATTGCTTTTGTAATAAAGCAGTGTAGGAGGAAAAGGAGATGACTGAATGCGGCCAAGAGGAGTATACTGGTGCTTGAAGTCGATATTGGAAATGAGGAGATAATGAGTAGGTACTGACATGGATTAAAGAGTGGATCAAGGTTTAATATTAATTAATTTAATAATCGTACTATTAATTTATTTGAAACCATATATTACATCGTAAAAATTTATAACTCCGTCATACATTATCAGAATTCAACGAAACAAGATTCGTTGGGATCATATGGACGAGGGCTTCACAATGGAACTGATTGGGAGTGAATTGGAGCTTGTTACAATTCATAGCAAACTAAATTGCTTGATCTGAATCAACGTCAGTTTATCGTTATTTAACAATAAACGTTCAATATGAGTAAAACTCGCTAACTCTACCCAGTTTATATTTTATAATTATAACGTATTTTTAGAATTGATAAATGTTGGTTGATTGCTGTGTGTTGATTGTTTGGATGAACTGCTAATTGATTGGTTGAAATTATAGATCTAGTAATATATATATATATATATATATATATATATATATATATAGTAAATCAAATATTAATTCTGTTTATCAGAGTACTTCATATTGAAATGAAATTGATGTTATTTATATTGTTTGACATCTGTGATGTAGAGAAACAAGTTGGAGGGATCCAACTAGATTCCTCTGTATTTGTAATATTGTTTTTGCATATATTGTGATATATGATGTGGTATATAACCTGTTATTGATTATGTGTGTTTGGATGATGATTGATCCTTTTGATTTGTTATTCTAATACCATAAGTGATACTAAAATATAAAAAGGGAATTTTCGAAATGTATATTGAAACAAAAATATCTGTATAAAATCAAAGGATTTTATAATAAAGGAAATTGTGAAGTGGATATTGAATTTTAGAATTTTATAAAATTAAATGGATTTTTAAAAGGAAATATTTGAAAATTTTAATAAGGAACTTCTATATAAAATTATTAATAGTTATATGGAAGTGTAAAAGACCGTTCTTGGTTAGAATACTTAATGGAAATAATAAGAAGTAAATAAAGAACATTACGGAATAAATGTAGTTTTGGGAAATAAATAGAATTATAAAAGGAAATATTTATAAAACAAATAGAATTATATAAAAGGAAATATTTATAAAATGAATAGAATTTTAAAAAAGAAATATATGGAAAATAAATATTAAATGGAAATCTATTTTTAACAGATAAATGGAAAGGATTAATTTAAAGTAGAATTAAATAGAAATCTATTTTAACAAATAAATTGGGAAGATTAATTTATAAATAATGTTTTATAAATTAAGTAAAAATATTTATCATTGGATAAATTTAATATATAAGTCTGAATTTATATAGGGAAGTGGTTATCGGTTTTAACACTGATATTTGAAAATGGAATGTAAACTTAACCTTTATACAGGGAATTACAAAGGATGAAATATGAATTTAAAAATGGAAAATATATTTTAAAAAATAGAAATGGAATTTTGAATGGTTAGAAATAAATAACTTGTTTAAATAATAATAAAAATGTGATTTATAAACAATTTTTATAAATGAAATAAAAATAATTATCAGTGAATAATTTGGATTGTAAACTCAGTAGTGAACTTAAAACTGAAAATTTGGAGTTGTTTTAAAAAGGAAATGATAGAATTTATTTCGATGTTCGAAATGTGAATAGGATTAAATAAAATCGATAAATATTCGTAATTAGAATTTGACTAGGCCAATGTTATAAAATAATTTATTTTAAGAAATTTTATATTGAATAAATCGGGATTTGACAGGATAAATAATATTCGGTTTGAAACCGACATTTTATAATCGAATATAATTTATTTGAAGAGAGTTAATCGAATATAATTTATTCGAAGAGAGTTAATCGAATATAATTATTCGAAGAGAATCAAATATAATTTATTCGAAGAGAGTTAATTGAATATAATTTATTCGAAGAGAGTTAATCGAATATAATTTATTCGAAGAGAGTTAATCGAATATAAGTTATTCGAAGATAGATAATCGAATATAGGTTACTCGAAAGAGAGCTAATCGAATAACGATTATTCGAAGGAGAGTTATCGAATAGAAATTATTCGAGAGAGAATTATGCATTAAATTTCGATTGTATCGAATGTAGGAATGTACTATTTACTTTACGGTTTTTAAACCAAGATTTATTTATTTAATAAATTTATTAATTATTATTTATTGAAATAAATGGATAACAATTATATTTTGAAGTTAGATATTTCGAAAGTAGGGACTATAAAGCTATCGTTATAAGCAATGTTTTTCATAAAGGAATTGGATTCGTAAATTGAATGCGAGAGTTGCGTAAGCAATGATTTGATAAAAGAAATATTATTCACATTTGATGTGAATAAGGGATTTAAGCAAATATTTTGTGAAATGAAAATATTATGAAGGAAACTAGGTTTTGAAATAGGAATTTAAAATGGAGTTATGAAATTAGAAACTGACCTGAGATTAGTTATGTTGAACAACTTTCTGGGTATCGATCTGATGTTGGTTTTGGCCTTTGGTGCTTATACTTAGGAAGTTATTCTCTTACTAGTTTATAGTTAGAGACCGATGGATGTGGGGGAGTAATGATGCATGAATATGAAATGGAAATGTTTTCCAATGTTAACAACGTATATTTTCTAAATTTAGAAAATAAGAATTTATGAGTATATGGAAATGGGGAAGTGAATAAATTAATGATAAATTAATTAAAAGGGAAAAATGATGGTTGATGATTAATCGATACAATCTCCATTTTGAGATAAGATCGTTGTGTGTATGGATGTTTCGCTTTGATAGTTAAATAACCGACTATCAAAGCTTTGACTATTTTTCCGTCGTCAATACAGAGAGATCGGGATCAGATTTATTATCTGAAAACTACTCCGTATCGGCATTAGCGTTGCGAATCAAATATGATGACGATAACTGAAGACGGAGTTTATGCTAGGGCTATTCTTGCAAATCCTAGGTAGAAATCGCCTAAGATGGATTTACAGAATAGTGACTTCGGTTTGTCTAGACTCAGGACAACCTGTATGGTAGAATGACTGACAGAGTATATTTAATTGATCTCGTAAGTTGATCTCTTCAAACGTATTTACATTTGGTGGTGTATGAATTCGTTTCTCTTAGCTGTATACCCGTGGTACTTTTGGAGAAATCAATTTGTGATTTGGCGGGTATGACAATGTGACGTTCAAAGTGAATAAATGTGTGATTTGTCAGAGATAAGCGTAGCCTCAAGCCTCACAACTAAGAAATAGTATAAAATCGGGTTGGTCGCATGGCTAAGTGGTTAGCTGCCAATTAGGGTGTTGTCACCTTTTCTAGAGAAATTTCATGTACTTCTTCAACATTTTTCGATGTTGTCCCTTTCGGGAAACGGTTGCTGATCCCAACCATTGGTGATAATACATTCGGTACACTCAAGCAAAATGAGTGACCGGTCATGTTTAGCCTGGGTTACAATATGTTCTTGTTGAACCCGGTGCATTCCTATCTAGAGATATTCTGTAGAAAGTTGGTCCCATACCTTGCCAACTGGAATCCATTACCCAATAAGTGCCCGCGGTTTTTAGTTATATATTATGTATGTGGAACGTGAGATGAGAGCGTTCTGCTAGATGATGATTAGTTGTGGTTGATAGACACTATTATAATATCAAAAGAGTTTTGATATAAAGATTTTTCTTTTCTTGCAAAAGGATTTCGAGTGTTAAATCAAATGTTTTGGATTCTAATAAAGGAAAAACCCCGTTCCGTGTTATACGGCGTGTTCTTATGAGATATCGTTTATTTTCTCAAACTATTTTAAATTGTTTACTCATACCAGTCCCTTGACTGACCCAGAGTTTATTTTGTTTTTTTTACCCTAAACTCTTAGGTGACCAAGTTTTTATGGGCAGTCAAGTAGTTGGGATATACATAAATACTAGAAGTAGCTTGGAGTAGGAGACTTCAGCAATATTTTTAGCTATTTTTTAATTTCCGTTGTGATGCAAGTGTTGTACTCAAATGATGGTATGTATATACAAATGATAAATTGTATTTTAAAGTTATGTTATATACTATATTTATTCGTTCCGCTGTGAGATTCGTGTTACTCTGACTCTATTGTTTTATGTTCTTCTTCTTCTATTCTAATTTTCTATCTTATTTATTCTCACCCTCTAACTTCTTTCTATTAATGATCTGGTATTGCTGATACTTGAATAGTCGACATGGGGTTTGGTGTCGATTTTCAAGGTCGAAAATTTCAGTTCGTTACACCTAACCACCGAAGCATTATGAGGAATCTTCCATCATTGAATAGCTTCCGCTTTTGCAGGCTCCACAACCATACATTTCTCCTAATCTACATGCACTACTACAAAAGTGGGCATATTCGACACTAATTTGTGTGCGTTGCATGAAAAGTGTGGCGAAAGCTATGATTTCTTCGAGCTTCTGCAACAGCATTCATATGTTGTTGCATTATACGTGGATGCACTGTTGCGGTGGGAATTTTAGTGTTCTGATGTGCAACACCAGTTAAAAGCGTAGCATTACGTATATATAATCCAGCTCAGCTATCCGCGTTATCAACATATAAAAACCCCAACCGTAGATGAAAGATTAATCCAACGGTTCAAACCATCTATGGATCTGATGATCTTAATGTTAGCCATCATCCAATCATTGACAGCCACGTCATTTCATTCTTTTGACGAAATTTTGGCGCGATCTTCTCCCTTCATGAAATCGTTTTCTTCTCTATCATCTAATCGGTTTTTCCCCTTTTTACTATTGACAAAAATTTAAACCTAAATTCACGTCAGTATCGATCCTCTCCTTGACAACAAATTCTATTCCAAAAAGGATGAAGCTTTGAAACACTTTCTAGTTTTGATTGCTCAGGGCGCTGACATCGCCAGTTTTTTCCCTCAGGTTCAGTTTGTATTGCATTGTGAATTAGTTGCGCTTATTATAGATTGGATTATGAGTAATTAGTAATTAGTTCATTTGTTACATTTTGGAAAACCCATTCGCTTATTAGTAATTAGTTGCGCTTATTATTGATTTGGGATTTGCGATTATGCTGAGGTTTATTCGAAAATTATACCCAGCAATAAACCATGAGAACCGGGCTACTGGCATGAAAAAGACAATGGTTTATTATAGAGGTCGAGCTAGTTAAGGAATGGGGACTGCGGTTAATTTGCACTGCTTGAGGTTCATACCTTACACTGCGGTTAATTTGTATGCTTGAGGTTAATTTGCACTGCGGTGTGTATGCACTGCGGTGACATCCGAATTTTAAGCGTCTTACCGCAGATTTTGACAAAATCTGAAGCGGGCACTCAAGCATTTTCGTTTTATTACAATACACATCATACACGCAGTGCATATATACACTCACAAGTATACACGCACGCACAAGTATACACGCACAGGTATCATAAGTATACACGCACAAGTATACACGCACAAGTATCACAAGTATACAAGCTCAAGTATCATAAGTATACACGCACAAGTACACACGCTCAAGTATCACAAGTATACACGCACAAGTATCACAAGTATACAAGCTCAAGTATCATAAGTATACATGCACAAGTACACACGCTCAAGTAGACACGCACAAGTATACACGCGCGCACAAGTATACATGCACGCACAAGTATCATAAGGCAGCCATCTGAAGGCGCGCACAAGTATACACGCACAAGTATCATAAGTATACACCAGAGACGTACGCAGAGATTTTAAAAAATCACCAGCATTCACAAACAAAACAACGTACCATTCACAAACATTCAAAAACATTCACCAGCATCCATCATCAGTCATCACCAGTCATCACAAACTTCCACAACCACACAAAGTTTCACAAATATTCACAAAATTTCAAACAAAAAATCATTACCAGCAGAATAAAACCAACATCCACAAACATCACCAGTCATCACCAGCATCATCACCAGCATCCACACCAGCATCAGCACCAGCATCCATGTCAGAGTCATTGTCTATGTCAGAGTGGCTGTTAAGGATAGAGCACAGTCAGCGACCAAACCAGAATTTCTTGTTGTGGAGGGCAAAGTGATCTTTGGATGATCAAACTTCAATAGGTATGTTAATTCTATTTCTGTAAACATTTTGTGATCCACCTAATATATTATATGATCAAACTTCTATTTCTGTAAACATTTTGTGATCCACCTAATATATTATATGATTCAATTCTCAAATAATGTGATCCACCTACGAGTTTATATGCCTTAATTATCAAACAATTTGACATGTAACACACATTAATTATCAAACAATTTGACATGTAACCACATCTGAAGGAAATTCAAGCCATACAATAACAGTGTCTCAAATTCAAGCCACACAACCACATCTATGTACAACTAACAGAGCACCAGTTTGTATTATTATTTCAGAATCTTGGGTGGGGCATTACAACCTTGTATGTATGTATGTGAGTGTGTGCATGTGTGGTTGTGTCTCACTATAAGAAACTGTGGATGGAAGTAAAATTTACCTATGATCACAAAAAAATGGTACCACCGGTTCCTCCCTATTGCTCACAAACAGAATTTCAGGCCTCGTCAAAGGATGAGTATGTGTGGTGCGCTCAACCCTAATGATGTATTTCTTGTTGTCGAATCGAGCAGCAAAAACATTCTCCAAGCCAATGCCTTCATAAAATTCTATTTTCAGGTATAATGATCTATGGTCAATTTGAGACCAATGACAGTCGTCAATTTCACACACATTTCCCATTGGTGTCATTAATTCTTTTATTGCAGGAACATTTATCTTCAGGAACTCGGGAAAGCCAACAACTTTGGCCCATGATTCTGCCTCGAACGCTGGTTCAGGCTCAAATTCTTCAGCAGACCATTGTTGCACATAAAAAGCACCTACAATTTTTGTAAAAAGTTTCAACATTAGCGCATGATCACGCGTACTATAAGATGGGCATGTTATTAGAAAAGAGTTTTTGGGTATAACCCGTATAGTCCACTCCTCATTAAGCTTCAGCGTATGCCTAAGCGTGGGATGCACAAATTCGTAAGTCCAATGTCCTGAAAGAACAGTGGCAGTGATGCATAGTGAAGAGTCCTCCATTGTTTTTTTTAGGAGTTGAAGATGTAGATGATGATATGCTTCTGAAGCTTGACAGGATATGAAGTGACACACTGTACGTGGCAGTAATATGGGAACTGAAAACTTTTTGCTCAGAAGACGAATGGCCATATGAAATTGCTTATTTGTTGGCTGGCATGTGTGATCAATCGCCAATGGTCAGTAAGTCAATTGTAATAATTGTGTTCATAACATTTTACTAAGAAGGCCAATGGCCATTCGATGCCACCACTTATCAAATAACTTGTTATCATTTGATCAGGTGCATATTTAATTCTGGAAGGCAGAGGGATACATTTTGCAGATCGGATTGCTGCATATATATGATTCATATATAGGTACATACTAACATACATATATATATTTCCTATTGCAATCGGATTGCTGCATATATATGATTCATATATATAAATGAGTAATACATTTTGCAGGTGTGGACACATGTGTACATGTTCAGAATTCGCTAAAGAATTGGCCAGGAATGGATTAGGATAATGTCCCTTATGCCGTGCACCTATTCTTGAAGTAGTTCGAGCTTACTGTATACAATGAACAAAACGGTGTAGCTGATTTTTGAGTTTTGATATTTGGATAATTAAAACAATTGCTTTGGATGAGTTTCTTGTACAAAACCTGTATTGCAAAATATTTAATTAAAGCATTGTATTTCTATCAAATTAGTGTTGCATTTTCCTTCTTCTACTGTTGCGTTAGCTTTTATTAATATTGCATTTCATTGTAATGGTGTTGCATTACATATTGTAGTGGTGTTGCATTACATTAAATATAATTGCTTACCCGTCGCACGTGGACCCCACAGCTGACGTGGATAGCTGGTGTGGCATGTGACACGTGGAGTGCTGACATGGAGAGATGACGTGTCGTGTGACACGTAGACAGCTGACGTGGCGGCACTGGAAGCCAGGCCCTAACTAATGCTTAAGGCAACGCTGAATAGTGTTGCATTACGTGAGAATAGTGTTGCATTATGGCTATAATGCAACACTTTCTTTCCGTGGCCGTAGATGGGCAAAAGTGTTGGTTAGGTGGCTAGTGCAATGGCCGCGGATGCCACGCCCCCCTGGTGTTGCCTATTTGAAAAAATGGCCTACGGCAACGCTTTTTTGATCAACGACCACATAAAAATAGTGTCGAATATGCCCACTTTTGTAGTAGTGATGTCTAAGAAACTTAAATTCCCTTCTCCAAAAGTGGAACTTGGAAAACTTAGCCTTGAGCTGATTCTTCCTCAAAATTCCTAAGACCTTCCTTAAACGATTCTCATACTCTTTATAATCCTTAGAGTATATAAGAATGTCATCCTCAAACACCATGACTATCTTATTAAGAATGCCTCTAAACACTACATTCATTAAATCCATAAAGAAGGCGGGGGAGTTCGTTAATCCAAAGGGCATTACCTCCAATTCAAACAATTCATCGGGTGTCCTAAATGCTGTCTTAGGTTTGCTTTTCTTAGAAATTTTAACTGGTGAAATCCTGCCGCTGGGTCCAACTAGGAAAAGACTTTAGTGCCTCCCGAATGATTGAATAGGTCATTAATCCTAGGAAAGGGATACCTATTATTCTTGGTCAATTTATTAAGCTCCTTGTAATTAATGCACAACGTTAAAGATCCACCGGCCTTAGCGACAAAAACTACGGGTGCTCCCCACTCCGAGGTACTTCGTCGGATGAATCCTATATGCAACAATTTAGATATTTTCTTAACTAATTCCTTTATTTCTTTGGAGCTACATGCCACATTGATAAAGCAACTAGTCTGGCGTGTTGGGGATCGCAGAATGGATCATTAAGGCAAAACAAACACTAGAGGAGGGAAGGGGTGAATAGAGTTTTTG
Organism: Allium sativum; assembly: GCA_030737875.1. Lineage (NCBI taxonomy): Eukaryota > Viridiplantae > Streptophyta > Magnoliopsida > Asparagales > Amaryllidaceae > Allium > Allium sativum. The sequence goes on along the minus strand of CM060918.1, from coordinate 878,631,560 downwards.
AGAATTTAAACAAAATCTAAACTTATATGAACTACTATATGAATCAAACACCATAGAAACAATCACAGACATTGAATCGAACACAATTGCAAATATAAACAAAAGTAAAGTGTAGAAAAGGAAAGAACACACCGGATTTTATATTGGTTCGGATTACTCCTATGCCCAGTCCCACGCAACGCTGGATTGCACAGAGTTTTGTTACTATATCAATACCCAATTACAACCACCTTGATTTCACGGCAACAAGGGATACCACCGATTCGAACCTCCTTGATTTCATGGCTACAAGAGATATTATCGATTAACTGTCCTCGATTTCACGGCTACAAGGGATACCACTGATTACATACACAACCTAAACAATTACAATCAGCCCTATAACTCTTCCATAGCACTTGATTAAGAGAGTAGTGAGTAAAGAGTGTAGAGAGAAGAAGTTTAATGAAAACAGAACTCAATTCGGTAGAGTATAGGTGTAGAAATCATAAAAATGATAAAGAATAATGGTGTAATGAAAGGTAATGAACATAGAGAAGAAGACGTAATAAAAATTCGAAATCAGCCCTATTTATAACATTTGAAAGTTTGCAACGTTTTTGCACCGTCACAAATAGTGAAAAGACACTTCCTTTCAATTTTGAAAAAAAATGACAGTTATATGTCGACATGTATGTATATTTATGTCGACATATACATGTACAAAATTGAAATTTGAATATTTTTCAAGAGCTTTGATATATATATATATAATTCTGGAAATTCTTGAATTAAAATATAGTGTTATAAATAAATATTATAAAGTAGAAAATCATATGAAAACATAAATATAAACTATATAAACATATTTATAAAATTATAGAGTTTAAAACTATGTAAATGTAAAGTATATAAAATATAAATGTATAAAACTTATAAAGTATAAACTTACAAAACTTAAGTTTAAAATCAAATAAAAATAGGAAAAATAGAGGAGAATGAGATTGAGGATAGAATTTGAAAACAGAATTTGAAATTATTTTGAATTTGAACCTGGAGTGCTATTCAGAGTCTTACATAATCAAGACTCTATAACTATATTTATCTTGAACTCTTGAAATCTTGAATACTCATGAGTCTTGAAACAACTCTGAATTCTGAATCTCTAACATCTTTAAACTGTACAGTCTTTAGTAATAATTCCTATATATAAATCCTGCATATGTTTGTATATACATATATATTCTAGAAAAAAGTGTTAGTATATATTTTATAATCAATTAATATTAAAATAAGGTTATTGCCATCAAAACTCCATTATCCAACAATCTCCCCCTTTTTGATGATGATAACCTTAGTTTATAAAATATCATACTTGTTGATGATGATCCTTCAAATACCCCCCCTATAACAACCTGAATTCCGATAGACCAATTTTTTTTCTTTCAAAATTCTAATCCATCGAAACCCGTGTTGGTTGCCTTGGTATCCTGCAGAAAAGACAAAGGGATGAAATATACCAGAGCTCAGAAAATATCTCACAGCGGAATGGATAAAGTATAATATAATCGAAGTATAGCCTTACCGTAGTAATAATACTGCCTAACCCATATCCAAAGCTATAATATCTCTACCACAAATCTAACCTGCGAGTATGCTATGAGGAGGGGCTCATAACCCAAGTTCTGGAGACTGGATTTAAACTATACACTTTGGATAATCCTACATATACCATTCATTCACATTTTCTTATTTATTTGGTTACTTGGGTTAACAGCACTCATGGCTTACACACACGTTGTACCCATTTGCTTCCCAGTGGATTAACCTAATACATTATATATGTAGCTACCCCTCAATATTGAGGTACACCCCATGGTACCCCACTCGCATGGTCTCCACCGTAATGCCACAGAAATGAACGTAGTCCCTCATCCTACGCCAGAGTGACGTATGGATCTCTACATAACAATGTTACGTTCCGCATATATCTGTCATTACTATGCTATGTAAGTGAATGGACTGCCACCTTCGATCGAATCAGATTCCATACCAGAGTAATGCCCTCAAGTCTACGATACATAACCTAGAGCAGACATGCATGTAACTAGACTTTCCCACGTACGTATCGTCAATCGTATTCGATGCCTTAACTGCACATAATGTCACCTCGTCACAACATTCTGACTGCCGATTGTGAAAGGTGAATGGTCTATTGGCTTTAGTTCTAGTCTTTTCGCATCTCACTGGCTGTCGATGACTGGTACCGACGATCTACTATTCTTGTTGGTCCTGACCTCGCCTCCCGTTGAGGCGATCGCCAAATCACATTAATGTCACCTCGTCACAACATTCTGACTAGAAGGCTACTTTTGCTGTTAAGGCCCACCCACCTGGTAGTAACTGGCAGACCTAAACTCTGCGAGCACAACCTAAACATCTGCCACCGCACAGAGGACTACCAGAAGCACCTCATGTATCTCAAGAAGACATGTGCTTCCCCTTCCAGTCCTTTGGAGCCAAAAGAATGATATGATGAATGTGTGCTCACCTCGTGCCATATGACCCAACGATAATCTACCCTGTTAGGTTATTCACCCTCAAACGTCCGGACTGGTCCAAGCGCCTCACTTTAATATGTTATTAGACCCTATGTCTAAACATTCTTTTATGCGCTTACTTTACCTCATCAGGTTTCCATTTAACTTGGTTATTCCCATTCACATTGACTTCTTATTCAAGTTACCAAGTTCTTCTTGCTTATTAATTTCGGTCTTATAACTTAACCCATTTAAGCCCATTTGTAATGACCCGGTAAGAATTTCGATGCTCGAATTTCAACAATAATACATAAAACCCGTATTACTTACCAAAACCCCAAGTATCGAACAATACCAAATAGTTAATAGAAATAAATTAGAGGGTGAGAGAGAAAGAAAGAAATATTTTAATAGAAGAATAAGAAGAATACATCAGATCTCACAGCGGAACGAATAAATATAATATATCAAACTTCTTTATAAAAGAAACTGTATATATATACATACCATTTATTAGAGTACAACATACATCAATCACAGCGGAACATAACTGTATGTAACTAATGGTGAAGCCTCCTGCTTTCATCTCCTAAAACTCCAAGTGAAACCTAACCTGGAAATATACTCGGTCTGATCCAAGCACATTTGAAGAAAAGCAAAATTCACCCGGATCAGTCTGAAATACTTTTAGTGATAATTCACAGAACAAACAACTTGTTTAACTTTGAAAAATCCTTTTTGGAAGAAAAAGGATAATAATAAGACCAGCCCACATATAAACATGGATGGTTTTTACCTTACTATAACCCAAAACATTTTTGAAATCAATATCTTTTCTGATATTATAATAGTGTCTATCAAATTACAGATAAATAATAATCTAGCAGAACACTTGCATCCCACGCTCTACATAAATAGTGTACAACTAAAATCGCGGGCTCTTATTGGAGAATGGATTTCCTAACAAGGTATGGGACCACCTTTCGACAATGTATCTCCGGAGATGAATACATTGGGGTTCAACAAGAATGTCTTGCAACCCGGCTACACATGACCGACCCCTCATTTCGCTTGAGAATACCGAATATATCATCACCACGGTTATGGTCCAACCAATCAAACCGATAACATATAAATAAAATAAAGGGACAACCAAAGGCATTTGATTTCTCCAAATCAGGTAATGATATACCCTTTTAGTGGGTGCGACCCACATAGCCATGTTGCCTACCCGATTTTGTGCCATTCCCGGTTGATGAGGCTAGAGGTCACATTTAGTACATCTTCATTTACTTTGAATGTCACATTGTCAGATCCGTCAAATCACTAATTTACGTCCACAAATACACTTTGGGTGTTAGGCAAGAGAATTAATTCTCCGCCACCAAACTTGGTATATTTGTAAAAGTCAACGTACATTATTCTTAAGGAAATACTTTGTCAGACATTCGTCCATAGAAGTCATCCAGGAACAGGATGAACCGAAGGCATCCTCCTACTATATCCTAGGAATCACCCTATAGATCAGTAGCGAGTAGTCCTTGGAATCCATAAATTTCAATCACAATAGAACCACAGTATATCTCTGGCTGCAGACTAGAGATTATAAGTAGTTCTTCCATTTTGAATATCCACGATCTTCAATGCTCCATCTTTATTCCCTGCATGTTAGTTTCGTACGTAACATTGATTCGAAGTGGTTTTGGGTCTAGTTCCCATCACGGTCTCTTCGAAAAAACACGTCAAAAGGTCCAATAGAATAATATTCATTTGATAATTGATTATTCAACTATCAAATCGTAACAGAGTTGTTAAGTACGTTGGCAGCTCAGGTCATTTATATTAAAACACTTCGTTAAACCGTTTCATCAATCTTTATAAATCGATTCTAGGTTCTTATCTTACAAAAACTATTTCATTACTCGAAAGTATAAATCGACAGTCTCGTATTTACCAAACATCCCTTTCCATTTCCTTATTTCCTTTTATTTTGCAAAATATCTATAAATATTCCCCGATATTTTATTATCAAATCCTTTATGGCCATCATATCATCATACGACAAATTCTTATAGTAGAATCCCAACGATTTTATTAACTTCAATTCTTATTCATTAAAGATTACCATATTCGTTTAATTTCTAATATCCAATTCATGTAAACCTCTATTCTCATTTTCCCAAGTTCAATCTCATTACTTATCTCCTCAATTGAGGGTATTTTCAAACTATTTTCATAGTTTATAAAATAATGCAATTTACCCAATTATATGATATAAACATAGTCATACTTCATATTTAAACCAAATAGTTGTGAAAATAACACACTGTGTACTTTAAAACCCAATGGTTTATCGAATTCTAAATCTTCGCAAATTTATGTTGCAATATTCTTTTTGTTAAGAAAATAACAAACCGTTTCACATCCTAATCCTATACGAACTAATACTATCTCTCGATAATAGTGAAGCCATTCAAGTTGGGGTATCCTAACTACCTCTCAGACCTTGATCGGCAATGTTCTTATCTCAAGATAATAATAGTTTGCAACTCAAAAACCTGATATTTCATTCCCATTTCTATTTACTACAATTTTATAAACCATTTTATTTTATTTGAGAACCACTTTTCTAAGTCATTTCCTTTTCCTTTATTAAGTAAACTTTTCGATCTTATTTACCATTTAATATGATTTTCATCAACCATATCTTATATTCGTAAACCCCTAACAATCTCTTTACTAAATTTATTAAACTATTAAGTATCCTTTTTCACCAATCCTTTTAACCATCTTATTTTAAGTCTTATTATAATCGCATCTGTTTTACTAAATAAAAATCTCGTGGAAACTATTGCATTCAATTTTCAACCTTGTAAACTTAGGTTATCATCCTTTTACTAAACTTAAAATATATCTTATCGCCACTTGATCACCTTTTAGTTGAATTCTGATTTAAAGGCCACCGCTTTAATTATTATTAATTATAATAATAATTAACTTTAATATTAAATAGATTAGAAATAGTTAACTTTGATATTAACAAGAAATAGAGTAATTATCATTTTTAAAAGCTTATTAAATTATTTTATTAACACTAAACAATTCAGTAAATTCTTTAAAATATAGTTAATCAAAGATTAACTAACTGTTTACATCATTCGTTAAAATTTAACGAATATCCAGAAAATTATTAATCAGATTAATTTAAATCAAATTAATTCCATTGTCAAATTTCAAATTTAAACAGTTGATTATCACCAACCGTACATATCAGTTACTGTTAAACTGATTTTCGTTATCATTTCACCCTTAAATTAATTTAATAACTTAATTAATTTAAACATCAGTTAATTTGTTTAAAAAAACAATTATTTCATGCTTACTAACTCGAAGTTAGTTTAGGACTGCAGTTCATGCATCTCACTAATGGCATTAAAATTCTTATTATAAAATATTTAATAATTTCCATTTAAAACATGAATATATAAATATATTTATAAACTTCTCTTTCCATTTCATAAATAAATCCAAAAACTTTCATGCATTATAGATTAAACCTTATAGCTTAAAACTACGTCAATTCACCTTACGGTAAAAACGACGTTATAAAACAATACATTTTAGGCCATTACTGCCAACCAGTTAATCAATACCGTCGATTGATAAAAATCACCACAACAAGTAAACGTCCATTCAACCATATATAATCCAACAGGTTTGGATGTCATTCAGGGTTCAAATAGTTCATAGATAACAATGTAAAAATAAACAACATACACAACATTTGAGGAATCCGGTCGGATCCTTCCAACTTGTTCTTCCATACATTACAGATTATTATAACACTTTGTGATAGCATGAAATTTTAAATAAATAAATTGACGATGGTAAATAAATCAACAACAACCATTAAAGCAACCATAAAACAAAATGTGGCCGTGCAGTTCGTGTTTTGAAACCGTGATTTCAAACGACTAGTGCGGGAAATCTGACCATTGGATTTTCCCGAAACCGCAACTGTTGGGTTCGCCTTGGAAATATCTTTCCAACGGCACCAACTTTGTGAAGATCCGACGGTTGGATTGTCTGGAATGTTTAATTCAAAATTGAAGAAAAACAGCACCAGAAACGATTATATATATATATATATATAATTAAATTAAATCGAATAACGACGCTGCAGTTCGTAAATTGAAATCGTAACTTCAAATGGCTAGTGTGGAAGATCCGACCGTCGGATTTTCCCAAAACTGAAACCGTTGGATTCGTTTTGAAATGACCTTCCTAATGATGTAAAAGTCGTGAAGATCCAACGGTTAGATTTTCAGATATGTGTAAAACAAAATTAGTGAAAAGCAGCGCCAGTGCATCGACACGACCCGAAACGTCGTTTAATTAAATATGGCCGTTTTAAATTAAATAAAAATGGCGATATATCGTTATAAAATACTATAGACGATATAGAGTGGAAGTAAACCAATTTTGTTGTGTTTGCTTGATATGTGATGGTTGAATGTATTTGACATGAAAATTATACCTAAATAACTGAAATGTGAATGTTGAATAGTCCAACCATGTGATTAATTGATTTGAAAATCTAAATATACGTGGGTTATTTGAAAAGGCCGAGTTTATCTCATTTCAAATAATCGATCGACGTTGAGAAGTCGAAGAGTCTAAGACGGCTGAAGACCGACGATCTCCACATTGGATGGATGGGCGCTACTGATACTCGTGATTGGAGTAGCTACCATGAAGGAATTGAAGTAGTAGCCGTCCAAACATACTGTTGATTGTATGGATATGCGAGGAATTGGTGCCTCCGGTTTCGTTCAGACCCAGAACGGACTTGTAAATGGACTGTGTGTCTGATATTGGATTTTGTTCTGTGTTGATTGATCTCTGTTAAATATATATCTGTTTGGCGGCGGGGAATTTATTCTCTTGCTTAACGCCCTTCTCTGAGACGTACGAGCTCAGAGGTTATGTATTGACAGAAATTAGTCGCATGGAGTGGATTGCCTGTGTGGCACGCCTAAGTGGCACGCCTAAGTGGCATAAGATCAAGGCTTCTGTTGCAAAGAAAAGTCTTGTGGTTGATGATCAAAGCATGGTCTGTGTGACGTAGCTTTGCGTATAACGTGAATTCGCGAGCCTCACACCTCGGTATGAGTCAAAAACGGGAGAGTGACTGCAGGGAGAGCACGACGTTTCTTTCTAGCTAAGGTGGTGTCAGTGACCTACCAGCCCTGACATTATATATATACTTTTCACTTGTGTGGTTGTTGGAATGCGAGGCGCCTCGATATAGGTCTGTAAGGACCGGGAAACGTGTGTTCAGGAATAATTAATCCTCAAAAGTAAGAGAGGACCGGCCCTGAAGATCCAAGGATCATAGTGGGGTCCTGGGAGATTTGCTAGAGTGTCTCGAATCGGAGAGGAGCTTGCCCCTTGCCTCGACTCATGAAGGAATCCAATTCCCAATACGAAATATGCGAATGTGATTGTATTACTAGTATGGCGACATGATATATGGTACCCATGCCGTCTAGGATTGATATTTATGATTGAATTTGCTTTTGAAACATATATGCACTAGTAATAATATCAAACACTTTTGTTTTATTCGTATGAAGCATCTTTGGCCATTATAAGGGAAAACTCTATCCTCCGGCTTGCGTTGCATTGTGTGATGGGACCTGAGTCTTATAATGGCTTCATTTTATAAAAAGCATTGCGATGATTTAATCATTTACTTTATTTCATGCACTAGCACTCATTGGAGTAAACCCGTTCCGCGAAAGTGGCGTGGTCCTTTGATTTGCCTTATTATTGTTGTTAATAAGTTGAGTAGATTTCTCATACCAGTCCCATGACTGACTCGTAGTTTGTTTCACCTTGCAAACTCGGGTGCCCTCATTTTCACACGGGCAGCATAGTTACAGGTTTCTGACGCACCTTTTGGCTCATGGCGAGGCTTGACTACACCGTGCTGACTTGGATTTTCTCCGCCATTATTGTATCTATATTATGATTCCGCCATTGGCGATGTAGACTGATCTTTATTTTGAGTACTCTTTATGCATGATTCCGCCTCAGGCGATGGTGACTGATTATGTATCATTATGCACTAAGTTGTATCCTGTACTCTGCTTCTCTGATGTGATGATATCTATATGATTCCGCTGTCATATGTGTGTAAATTATTCTATTTTCTGTTTATGCTATTATCTGTGATCTGCTAATGATGATTAATGTGTTATATTCCAATGATTATCCTTAACACCGTGTCATGGGGTTTTGGGATCGTCACAGATTCCCTCCACTTGGGTGTACGACCCAATCAAGATCATCAGTAGTTATCCAAACGACGTGAAGACCTCCGGTCTTCAACCACCGTCTTCATCTTTGACTCATCGTCGAATCAATTATTTAGAATGGGATAAACCCGGTCTTTCTGAATAACTCGCGTATATAAAAAACATGTGTTACACAAACACAACATACGCCTCATTCCAATTCATCAGTCACTAACCGTAAATTAGCAAGAGAATAATTCCCCAAATATTAAACTCGAAGGCCGAAACCAACATTAGATCAATACCCAGGAAACCATTCTTCTTAGCCAACTTACAGTTAGTTTCTAAATTCCATACTCTTAAGGAAAGGTTCCCATTAATTTTATCAAAGATAAATTGTTTTAAATTTAATCTTCCTTTGAATATCACTTCAAACTAGTCGGGATTAGCGAACCACACCGAAGTAATTATTTATTTTATTTCCCAATCCCAACCTAGTTATCCCATGAAGTAAAACTGGTCACACTTCATATCTAACACCACGGTGTTATCGGTAAATTCAATTACCATTCCACGTTCAAATCTAATTAAAGATTTAACTACCGCCTGGAGTAAAACTGGTGATACTCCATTCTCGATCTTTTCAATCTAATTAAAGATTCATTAAAACTCCACTTAGTTTTAATCTTTAACTAGGTTAAAGAATCAGTGTCATTTAAAACACGGTTCACGACAAACCCCAAAATCACATCACATTTCGAACAGTCCCCAACTGTAAATTAGCAAGTGAGCAATTCCCTAAGTATTAACCCCGAAGGCCGAAACCAACATCAGATCAATACCCCAGAAACCATTCAACTTAACAATTCTCCAATTAATTTCTGATTTTCTTAACTCCTTTGGGTCTAAGAACAGTATTATAGAAGATACCATTCACGACAACCCAAAATCACATTCCATTAATTATCGGGTTAAAGAACAAGTGTTATTTAAAACACTGTTCACGATAAACCCAAAAATCAATACCAATTCAACTCCAATTAAATATTATTTAATTGGTACACTTCATTAAATCTAAATAAAAAGATTTATTCTTTTTCTCAACTGGGTTTAAGAACAGTGTTAATGAAGACACCATTCACGACAAACCCAAATCTCATTTGATATTAAATGCAAGGCTCTGAATAGAAAATATGTCGGCTTATATTAATATCAAATTCCACGACCAACAAATATCGTATTGGAAATAACGATATAACTATATCTTTCAAATTTCCATAACAACATCTGTATAATCACGAAATCCAACGTCGAACTATTCCGAAGATGATTTTGATTCAAATCCATTCCAATTCAATTATTGGAAATCCTGGTTATTTTCAAAACCATTTCAAAACCAATTTATTTATTTTAAAAATAAACAAATTATTATTCTAGTTCAAAACTAGTTCATTTCGATAAAAATCTACTTCTATCTTTTCAAATATGGAGTTTTTCATCCTAATTCTTCCTAAATCATTTCTTATGATTTTACACAAATTATTACTATTTTTAGTAGTTTTATCAAGGCCCGTACGGTCGATTTCCATCAACGGCCATCGAACTGCACTTACAGTGACCTTTTCTAAATTAGATTTGGACATAATACCCAATCCAACCGTTTGATTTCTAATTTCCAATATTCGTTAGAAAGCCCTTTTCGATACGAACCCAACGGTTCCAATTTTAGGAGAATCCGACGGTCGGATCTCCCGTAATATCCATTCGAAGTCAATGGTCAAAATTCGCGAACTGCCGTGGCGTGGTGCGTTTTATTCAGGCCATTATATATATAATATATGTATTATATATATATTTCGTCGATTTCCTTTTAAAACGTATTTTATAAATCGTTTTAAATTCGTTTTCAAAACGATTTCTACTTCCTTTTCAAATTCAAATCAAAATATGATTTTTTAATATAAATTCATTTTAATTTCATTTCAATTCAATTCCAATTTAATTCGAATTTCAATTCATTTCAATTTAATTCGAATTTCAAATCTATTCAATTCAATTCGAATTTCAATATCACTTTCAATATTCATTGAAAAATGAATAAAATCGATATAAATATCGTTCACGTCAAAATGACGTCAATCTAATCAACATGGCTTCATATATTTCTATTTTCAAATATTCTATTTCAAATATTTCTTTTTCAAATATCTCTATTTCAAATATTTCTATTCAAATATTTCTATTTCAAATATTTCTATTTCAAATATTTCTATTCAAATATTTCTATTCAGATATTCTATTTCAAAACTGGAATGAGGCCCAATCAATTACCATATAATGCTAATTATTTGGATCTTCTAACTCACATGTATAAAATAACAACGATAAATAATCAACCATCATGCAGAGTGCACCACACAACTGCATAAGCATTAAATATAAATAATTAGCGCTTACACAGTCTGTCAATCAATTGATCGACATACAACTAATTATTGAGATTAGTGTATGTCATATATCATCCCAATACCTGTGTGGGGTTTCAATCAATCAAACATAGATTTTATTTGTGCAGTTGGGCAATGTGTAAAATTTATCGTCCCAATCAATATTAATCAAATCAGTGTATATAAACAAATCGTCGATTTGTTTATAAATATTTATTTTATATACACGTTAAAAATTCTATTTTAAACTATAAAATATTTTTAACTATATAAATATTTTATTTCACATCACACAAACAACTATACCTCAAAATCAAACAAACAAGCATACAAGCCATCCATGGTCTGTGGACGATGGGTGTCGGGTGCTACTAAACACTGTCTGCATTCTAGTATGTATTTCAAACTTGAAATAAATTAAAAGTGAGGAGTTCTCACCGATGATCTAAACCAAACGCCATGACTCTTCTTATGTAAAAATCTCCGTCGTGCTCGCCTTTTGTCAATTTCATTGTCCGTAGCCACTACATACATAAAAATCAAATTTTAAATTGTTGCTATGTATATAAAAATTCTATTTTTACAATGCTATTCTATATAAAAAGATTATATATTTACAATGCTATTCTATATAAAAAGTTTATATTTTTACAAATTGATTTGAAAGCAATGTATTCTATAAATTGAAACTGAATTTAAAATGTATTCTATAAGTTAAAAGCTGTGTTTAAGCTGAAAATATGCTTACTATATATATTTTTCCCGTTCAGAACCGAACTTTAACCCGCGGCTCCTCCCCAGTGCATGAAACTGCAGCCTCTTCCGATGACCGAAAGGCTATCACCATCCACCCAGCCCACGGTCTCGACCTCGTCCATCTATGGTCATCATCTCGTGAAGCTCGGCGGTCTGCTGACGTTGTCGCATGGTGGTTGCAAGCTCGAGCTTGAGGGGGGGGGGTGGCGGCGGCTGAGGAGGAGGCTGGAGGGAGGCTGCGCCTCCTGGCGGCGGCGGCTGAGGAGGAGGGGGTTGCGGCGGCTGAGGAGGAGGCTGGAGGGAGGTTGTGCCTCCTGGCGGCGGCGGCTGGGGGGGGGGGGGGGCGAAGCGATTGCCCCCCCTTTTTTTTCTTTTGAACTGAAAACGAGAGAGAAGGGAGGATAAGGGGGGATTTATATAAATAATATATAACATTTTAAAATTTCAAAAAGCAACCTTTTATTTTGACCTCAAAATGAGACCCACCGCCTGTCGTCCATAGCTAATTACCCCCATTTTGAACACAATGGGATAGGTATCGCAGGCTGATTCGACTAATTCGACCAGTTTTCGCCAAAATCAAAATATAAATCTATATATTGAATTTGAATGCACATTTCAATTTACCGGGGCCACATATGGCTTCTAAAAAATTGCTGAAAAATATTTTCCAGCTTCGTATTGACAATACGGTCCTAACAAAACTAGTTTCATCAAATTCTGAGACCGTTTAAAAAATGGCCATTTTCCAGTCGATTAAAATCAATTAAAACTAGTCAAACGCGTTTTCCTTTGCCACGCTCACATAATGATTCAAAAAATTACGAATTTTGAAACCTAGCAATAACTTGACATCACGGATCCGACAAAAGTGGTTTCGTCGAAAACCGAGATCGTTTGCAAAATTTCCATTTTCAAAGGCCTTTATATATATTAAAATATATACAAATTCAACAGTGACTTTTCTGAATTTTAAACTGGACATACCTTTCAACTTCTAAAGTGAAATCTCAGTTTCTTACATCCGTTAGAAAGATATCGTCAAACAGATTTAAATATTTCTGGTTTCGTTCAATTTTGACTTGTATTGAAATCTGTATATTCATTTGAAATTCGAAATCGAATTTTCGAACTACCGTGCCATTTTCAATTCCTTTTATAATTAAAATAAAATATTTATATTCTAACGATGATCTATATAAGGTCCAATGGTTTATTACACTAACTTTGCCTTGTACGATTCCTGTGTATATGTAAATAAGGTCTAATGGTTTATTTTTCTTTTTACATATATTATTAGTCAAAGACTTCGGCTGCAAATGTCTAACCATGTGCCCTGATATACGAAACAGACAACGTCTGGGATGTATAGATTCATAGGGTTTCTGGAATAACACGCTGGCATTTCTTGTCTTTTGCAGCGCACATGGTTCATACTGAAATGTGCAGTGATATATTCTTCTTCTTATTATTATTTTTATAGGGTAGCTTTTCTAGCACGTTTCACTGAAAAGGAGGCGTGTCATTTCACCCTAATTTCTTGGTCGGCACGGTGTAGAAAAATGGGCAGACTAGCTTTTTATTTTTCTAGTTTTGAGGGATTGAAACGACATATCAAAGCAGATATATTTTCTCTGTTATGGTTGCACATGGTACTGAGATTGTAGATTGGACGGAAAGAAAGAAAAAAAAGGTAAGGGATGCCGCAGCTCTTTTTGACCAGATCATTGTCCAGATTTTTAAAAGATATTGACACATTTGGATTTGCACAGATATTTCAAATGACAGGCGAGATATTTTATGTGCAAAGATTTTGTACATTTTTATATTGCTGCGTTTAGATGTTAGAAAGATTAGAAGTGAGAACAGATATGATTTCAGATCATTTTGACAAATATATTTTTATAGGTGGGAGTGACTATTTTTTTCCTTCTCCCTAAAAACAACCTTTGTTATATTATTTAACAAAGTTAGCATTCGACGTTTACATCTCATACAAACACTTTCAACATTTTCCAAATATTTTGGAATAAGAATATTATTATATTATTTATATTAACAACCTATTCAAGATAAAATGGTTAAATTAAATTATTTAAATTCAAATCATTATTTTAAATAATAAAATAATTCGAATAATTGGCCAGAAAATACGGGACCTAACATTCCTTCCCTCTTAAAATAATTCATCCCCGAAATTGCTAAGGTAGACGAAATGCGTCAAACCTAGTAATTTTACAAAAATATCTAGTAACAATTCTGTTTCATTTCAAAAATTAATTTGATTCTTTTTAAAACCAATTTATTTCAAATAACAGAATTCTTCAAAAATCCCAAAAAAATTCTGACATCTTAAATTCGGGAATTTTTTTTGGTAGCGTCTCTCCTGTACGGAGGGACATCTGCAATATTGCAGGTTCAACAAATATATACACTGACCAACATGGTCAGAAGAATTCAAAATCTAATCTCAAAACCCAAATAAAACCCAAAATTTTATATTTTGCATAGGCGTACCTTTTTGTGAGCGTTTTTATTTGATTAGCGACAAATTATATTCGAGTTTGCCCAATTAGCATGCTAACTAGGTTTAATTGACTCCAGAACTTTCTCGGATAGGTTGTTAAGGTTGAAATAGCACTTCTGCACCTGTTCTCAACTTCAACGAATTTCATCATTATCACGTAATGGTTCAAACATTTAATTTATCCATTGCAAACAATTGTTCCATACAATCCAATTCACACAAGGTTTATTTATAACTAATCCGTTAGCAATCCATTTGAATACATCAATTGATCCTTATATATCATTTTATTTTATTAGACCATAATTAATCCATTCTAATAAATTTAATTCATTCATTTGGGGCCATTAGATTTTTTATTCCAATAATGTTCGACTCATTTATTCCATATTGGTTTCAGCCAAGTTTTAAATCTATATCTATGCAATCAACTATCCAAAGCAATTATTCCCTTCAAATCATCATTATCAAATGTTCTATTTCCAACTCAAGTCAAATACCTACCGATTTAAGTTAAATTTCATTTCGACATTCCAATCCAAATCATAACTTATATAATTCGTTTTAGCTCAACTTAAGTTAATGTTTCATATTTCCACATTTCGAATGAAATGTCCTCTGGTTGGTTCCGTCCAACCTCTTGATCAATCCATTCCAATCAACAACAGTGAATCTAATTGCCCATTGTATAATCATTTAAAAAAATTATTACCTTTACTCCTCTACAAAATATATTAGGAAAAATAATTTCAAAATAGTTTTATATTAAATTACAAATAAGCGCTCTCATATATATACACTCAAACTCAATCTAGGATATTACTGATCCTATCTCTATCGAGTTTTGCCACAGAGCTAAGGTTTTTCCTAAACCAATAGCTCTGATACCACTGTAATGACCTGGCAAGAAATTCGATGCTCGAATTTCGACAATAATACATAAAACCTGTACTACTTGCCAAAACCTCAAGTATCAAACAACACCAAATAGTTAATAGAAAGAAATTAGAGGGTGAGAGAGAAAGAAAGAAATATTTGAATAGAAGAATAAGAAGAACACATCAGATCTCACAGCGGAACGAATAAATATAATATATCAAACTTCTTTATAAAAGAAACTGTATATATATATATATATATATATATATATACACATACCATTTATCAGAGTACAACATCCATCAGTCATAGTGGAACATAACTGTATGTAACTAACGGTGAAGCCTCCTACTTCTAGCTCCTGAAACTCCAAGCGAAACCTAACCTAGAAATATATTCGGTCTGACCCGAGAACATTTGAAGCAAAGCAAAATTCACCTGGATCAGTTTGAAATACTTCTAGTGATAAATTCACATAACAAACAACTTGTTTAACTTTGAAAAATGATTTTTGAAAGAAAAAGGATAATAGTAAGACCGGCCCACACATAAACATGGACGGTTTTTACCTTATGATAACCCAATTTTTTTTGAAATCAATATCTTTTCTGATATTATAATAGTGTCTATCAAATCAAAGATAAATAATAATCTAGCAGAACGCTTGCGTCTCACGCTCTACATAAATAGTATACAACCAAAATCACGGGCTCTAATTGGAGAACGGATTTCTTGACAAGGTATGAGACCACCTTCCGACAATGTACCTCAGGAGATGAATACATTGGGGTTCAACAAGAACATCTTGCAACCCAGCTACACATGACCGGCCCCTCATTTCTCTTGAGAGTACCGAATATATCATCACCACGGTTATGGGCCAGCCAACCACTTAATCAATACCGTCGATTGATAAAATTCACCACAACAAGTAAACGTCCATTCAACCACATATAATCCAATAGGTTTTGATGTCATTCGGGGTTCAGTCAGTTCACAGATAACAATATAAAAATAAACAACATACACAACATTTGAGGAATCCAATCGGATTCTTCCAACCTGTTCTTCCCTGCATTACAGATTATTGTAACACTTCGTGATAGCATGAAATTTTAAATAAATAAATTGACGATGGTAAATAAATAAACAACAACCATTAAATCAACAATAAACAAGCAGGACAGCCGAATAACCAATATATATAATTTTTATGATATCTTAATTTATATGGATTTATCACATCATAGTAGTCCAGAAAAATGTGAGAATTAACTCACATTATTTCAATTGACGGTTGTAGCATGGTTTTTCATAATTTTAACAAGCGTTTGAAATTATACAAAAATCCAACATCTCCTGTTTCCAACTATACAAGCTCAACAGCGTAGTGTCCATCATTACGATTCCAACGAATCCTGTTTCGCACAAATCCGTTATCGTATGTAAAAGTTAACTAATTTCAAGTTTATATGTATTTATGGATTATTTAACAAACTAATAATAATTTTATTAAATAATTCAAATTAATTAACTTTAAATAGTCCATGTTTAATACCCTAAACCTGCCATGTCAGCAGTGATTAGTGGCTATTACTCAATGCGTTTTCTTTCATTGGGAAATCTGAATCCCATTCTTCTTCTTTGAATTTGCTTTCTGAATGTTTCCTCAACCGGTAAAACACGATCCAAGAACTCCTCCACCGCCATTACGTCACACGTCTGGACCCCCCACCTGAGATCGCCGCGACAGGCGTAAGTTCCCTCATTACCCAAGCATCATGCTCACACACCAAGCCCACCGCCTCCTATAGCTCAGAAAGATTTTGACATAGCAAGCTTCAGTGGTTCCCATGCAACAGTGCTTCGGTACTTCATGCTGCTCCCTTATGAGACCCAACGCATCATTTATTTGTCCGTCGCCATGCATTGTCATCATCATCAGACACGCCCCACCTTCCTCATACTGACGCACATACATCCTCAGCAACCACTCCCTCCACAAAATAGCAGAACACGCCCCTTCCAGTACATTATTTATATATGCTTCTTTCTCTTATATATGTATGCACCGTGAGGCCCCAAACTCACACATTCCCCAATGTAAAAATGAGAACCGTCCCACCTGAAGGTCTCCATGCCGTAGCTCCTCTTGCCAACGTTTGCTGCTTCCTATTCTTCTTTTCATTACAGAAAATATGCCACTTCTTTCTCTTGCAACTCTTCTACTCTCCTTTCTATTCCCACGTCAACACCATATACATGCACTTCCCTTTCCCGTCTCTACAACACCGCCCATGATCAGCAACTAGGTCCTAGTGCCGCCTCCTATTGCTTTTAAATCCCATGCTCCTTGCCGTGTTCGAATGCCAATGCTTCTTACATCCTCGGCAACCATCCACTTTTCCTCTCGTTTACACAACACCATACCATTCACATTCATGCCATACATGTGCGGCAACTCTCCTTCGCATCACAACCGACAGCCACCCTCTTTCCATGAATCCCACACCCGCATGGAAAAGTTCATGCCCACACACCCTAAACCAGCCTCCATCCTTCACTACCTCCGCCAGAACCTCCACCGAGTCATGCTGGAAAAATACTTAGCGGCTCTACATGTGTGCCGAACCCAAAAGAAAGCACACTGATGAGAAGAGAGTACTTGCGCAAGGGTATTAAACAGAGAACCATGTGATATATATATATATATATATATATATATAAACATATATTCTCTCTTATTTATTTATATTAATTTCGTTGAGTTTTGTTTATTTGTTTACTGTTAGAAGAGAAACGAGATGGCAGATTGTTTTGTTTGATTTCAGATGAAGTATATGAAGAAGATGGGTTTATGGCAAAAGCAAACTATGGCCGCTGTTTACATAGAAGGGATAGCTTGGTTTCCATGGAAAAATAAATAAAAATAAAATATGGATTCTGTGTAAACACATGGATACAGTGATCCATCACACAACAAAAATAGGCAGATGCATGTGCATCCCGTTTGCATTTTCAAAAGGAACAGAAAAAGACGTTGGAACATACGCATGCGAAGATCAGATAATTTATTTTATTGTTATTATATTATATATATATATTTATTTCTCTAAAACCAATGCTCCCTGGTTGTAAATTATGCATGTGCAAGTTACAACATTATAGGTTGTAAAAAGAAACACGCACATGTGAGTTACAAGCTAACTTTGCCTTCTACGATTTCTGTGTATATATATAAATAAGGTCCAATGGTTTTTTTTTTTTTTTTTTTTTTTTTTTTACATATATTATTAGTCAAAGACTTCGGCTGCAAATGTCTAACCATGTGCCCTGATATACGAAACAGACAACGTCCGGGATGTATAGATTCATTGGATTTCTGGAATAACACGCTGGCATTTCTTGTCTTGTGCAGCGCACATCGTTCATACAGAAATGTGCAATGATATATTCTTCTTCTTATTATTATTTTTATAGGGTAGCTTTTCTAGCACGTTTCAATGAAAAGGAGGCATGTCATTTCCCACTAATTTCTTGGTCGGCGCGGTGTAGAAAAATGGGCAGACAAGCTTTTTATTTATTTAGTTTTGAGGGACTGAAACGACTTATCAGAGCAGAGATATTTTCTCTGTTATAGTTGCACACGGTTACTGAGATTGTAGGTTGGACGGAAAGAAAGAAAAAATAAGGTAAGGGATGCTACAGCTCTTATTGACCAGATCATGGTCCAGATTTTTAAAAGATATTGACGCATTTTGATTTGCACAGATATTTCAAATGATAGGCAAGATATTTTATGTGCAAAGATTTTGTACATTTTTATATTGCTGCGTTTAGATGTTAGAAAGATAAGAAGTGAGAACAGATATGATTTTGGATCTTTTTGACAAACATATTTTTATAGGTAGGAGTGACTATTTTTTTCCTTCTCCCTGAAACCCGCCTTTGTTATATTATTTAACGCAGTTAGCATTCGATGTTTACATCTCATACGAACACTTTCAACATTTTCAAAATATTTTGGAATTATAATATTATTATATTATTTATATTAATAACCTATTCAAGATAAAATGGTTAGATTCAATTATTTAAATTCAAATCATTATTTTACATAATAAAATAATTTGAATAATTGGCCAGAAAATACGGGGCCTTACATTCCTTCCCCCTTAAAATAATTTCGTCTCTGAAATTGCTAAGGTAGAAGAAATGCGATAAACCCAGTAATTTTACAAAAATATCAAGTAACAATTCTATTTCATTTCAAAAATTAATTTGATTGTTTTTAAAACCAGTTTATTTCAAATAATAGAATTCTCCAAAAATCTCAAAAAATTCTAACATCTTAAATTCTGGAAAATTTTTGGCAGAGTCTCTCCTGTACGGAGAGACATTTGCAATATTGCAGGTTCAACAAATATATACATCGACCAACACGGTCGGAAAAATTCAAAATGTAATTTCAAAACCCAAATAAAACCCAAAATTTTATATTTTGCATGGCCGTACCTTTTTGTGAGTGTTATTATTCGATTAGCGACAAATTATGTTTGAGTTTGCCCAATTAGCATGCCAACTAGAATTAATTGACTCCAGAACTTTCTCAGACAGGTTATTAAGGTTGAAATAGCTCTTCTGCACCTGTTCTCAACTTTAATGAATTTCATTATTGTCACGTAATTGGTTCAAACATTTAATTTATCCATTGCAAACAATTGTTCCATACAATCCAATTCACACAAGGTTTATTTATAACCAATCCGTTAGCAATCGATTTGAATACATCAATTGATCCTTATATATCATTTTAGTTTATTAGACCTTAATTAATCCATTCTAATAAATTTAATTCATTCATTTAGGGCCACTAGACTTCTTATTCCAATAATGTTCGACTTATTTATTCCATATTGGTTTCAACCAAGTTTTAAATCTATATCTATGCAATCAACTATCTAATGCAATTATTCCCTTCAAATCAACATTAGCAAATGTTCTATTTCCAACTCAAGTTAAGTACCTACCGACTTAAGTTAAATTTCATTTCGACGTCCCAATCCAAATCATAACTTATATAATTCGTTTTAGCTCAACTTAAGTTAATGTTTCATATTTCCACATTTCAAATATGAAATGTCCTCTAGTTGGTTCCATCCAACCTCATGATCAATCAATTCCAATCAACACTGGTGAATCTAATTGCTCATAGTATAATAATTTAAGAAAATTATTACCTTTACTCCTCTACAAAATATATTAGGCAAAATAATTTCAAAATAGTTTTATATTAAATTACAAATACGCGCTCTCATATATATACACTCAAACTCAATCTAGGATATTACTGATCCTATCTCTATCGAGTTACGCCACAGAGCCAAGGTTATTCCTAAACCAATAGCTCTGATACCACTGTAACGATCCAGCAAGAAATTCGATACTCGAATTTTGACAATAATACATAAAACTCGTATTACTTGCCAAATCCCCAAGTATCGAACAATACCAAATAGTTAATACAAAGAAATTTGAGGGTGAGAGAGAAAGAAAGAAATATTTGAATAGAAGAATAAGAACACATCATATCTCACAGCGGAACTAATAAATATAATATATCAAACATCTTTATAAAAGAAACTGTATATATATACATACCATTTATCAGAGTACAACATACTTCAATCACAGTGGAACATAACTGCATGTAACTAACGGTGAAGCCTCCTACTTTCAGCTCCGGAAACTCCCAGCGAAACCTAACCTGGAAATATACTCCTTCTGATCAGAGCACATTTGAAGCAAAGCAAAATTCACTCGGATCAGTCTGAAATACTTTCAGTGATAAATTCATAGAACAAACAACTTGTTTAACTTTGAAAAATCCTTTTTGAATGGAAAAAGGATAATAGTAAGACCAGCCCACCCATAAACACGGATGGCTTTTACCTTACTATAACCGAAAACATTTTTTAAATCAATATCTTTTCTAATATTATTATAGTGTCTATCAAATTACATATAAATAATGATATAGCAAAACGCTTGCATCTCACGCTCTACATAAATAATATACAACCAAAATCGCGGGCGCTTATTAGAGAATGGATTTCCTGACAAGGTATGGGACCACCTTCCGACAATGTACCTCCGGTGATGAATACATTGGGATTCAACAAGAACGTCTTGCAACCCAGCTACACATGACATGCCCCTTATTTCGCTTGAGAGTACCGAATATATCATCACAATGGTTGGCGACCAGCCAACCGAACCGATAACATATAAATAAAATAAAGGGAAAACCAAAGGCATTTGATTTCTTCAGATCAGGTAATGATACACCCTTTTAACGGGTGCGACCCACATAGCCATGCTGCCTACCCGATTTTGTGCCATTCTCCGTCGATGAGGCTAGAGGTCACATTTAGCACATCTTCATTTACTTTGAATGCCACATTGTCAGATCCGTCAAATCACTAATTGACGTCCACAAATGCACTCTGGGTGTTAGGCAAGAGAGTTAATTCTCCACCACCAAACTTGGTATATTTGTAAAAATCAACGTACATGATTCTTCCGGAAATACTATGTCAGACATTCGTCCATACAAGTCATCCAGGAACAGGACGAACCGAGGGCATCCTCCTACTACATCCTAGGAATCACCCTATAGATCAGTAGCGAGTAGTCCTTGCATTCCGTAGATTTCAATCACGAAAGAACCACAGTATATCTCTGGCTGCATACCAGAAATTATAAGTAGTTCTTCCGTTTTGAATATCCATGGTCTTCAGTGCTCCATCTTTATTCCCTGCAAGGTAGTTTCATATGTAACGTTGATTCGAAATGGTTTTGGGTCTAGTTCCCATCCCGATCTCTTTGAAAGAACATGTCAAAAGGTCCAATAGAATAATATTCATTTGATAGTCGGTTATTTAACTATCAAATCGTAACAGAGTTGTTAAGTACATTGGCAGCTCAGGTCATTTATATTAAACACTTCGTTAAACCATTTTATCGATCTTTATAAATCAATTCTACATTCTTATCTTACAAAAACTCTTTCGTTACTCGAAAGTACAAATCGACAGTCTCGTATTTACCAAACTTCCCTTTCCATTTCCTTATTTCCTTTTATTTTGCAAAATCTCTATAAATATTCCCCAATACTATATTTTATTATCAAATCCTTTATGGCCATCATATCATCAAATGACAAATTCTTATAATAGAATCCCAACGGTTTTATTAACTTCAATTCTAATTCATTAAAGATTACCACACTCGTTTAATTTCTAATATCCAATTCATGTAAACCTCTATTCTCATTTTCCCAAGTTCAATCTCATTACTTATCTCCTCAACTAAGGGTATTTTCAAACTATTTTCATAGTTTATAAAATAATGCAATTTACCCGATTAAATGATATAAACATAGTCATACTTCATATTTAACCAAACAGTTGTGAAAATAACACATTGTGTACTTTAAAACCCAATGGTTTATCCAATTCTAAATCATCACAAATTTATGTTGCAATATTCTTTTTGTTAAGAAAATAACAAATCGTTTCACATCCTTATCCGTTACAAACTAATACTATCTCTTGATAATAGTGAAGCCGTTCAAGTTATGGTATCCTAATTACCTCTCAGACCTTGATCGACAACGTTCTTATCTCAAGATAATAATAGTTTGCAACTCAAAAACCTGATATTTCATTCCCATTTCTATTTACTACAAATTTATAAACCATTTTCTTTTATTTGAAAACCCACTTTTCTATGTCATTTCCTTTTCCTTTATTAAGTAAACTTCTCGATCTTATTTACCATTTAAATGATTTTCATCAACCATGTCATATATTCGTAAACCCCTAATAATCTCTTTACTAAATTTATTAGACTATTAAGCATCCTTTTTCACCAATCCCATTAACTATCTAATTTGAAGTCTTATTCTAATCGCATCTGTTTTACTAAACAAAAATCTTACGGAAACTCCTGCATTTAATTTCTAACCTTGTAAACTTAGGTTATCATCCTTTTACTAAACGTAAAACAAATCTTACCGCCATTTGAACACCTTTTAGTTGAATTCCAATTTAAAGGTCACCGCTTTAATTATTATTAATTATAATAATAATTAACTTTAATATTAAATACATTAGAAATAGTTAACTTTGATATTAACTAGAAATGGAGTAATTATCATTTTTAAAAGCTTATTAAATTATTTTATTAACACTAAACAATTCGATAATTTCTTTAAAATATAGTTAATTGAAGATTAACTAACTGTTAACATCATTCGTTAAAATTTAATGAATATCTAGAAAATTATATATCAGATTAATTTAAATCAAATTAATCCCATTGTCAAGTTTCAAATTTATGCGGTTGATTATCGCCATCCGTACATATCAGTTACTGTTAAACTGATTTTCATTATCATTTCCCCCTTAAATTAATTTAATAACTTAATTAATTTAAACATCGGTTAATTTATTAAAAAAACAATTATTTCATTTTTACTAACTCGTAGGTTAGTTTCAGACTGCAGTTCATACATCTAACTAATGACATTAAAATTCTTATTATAAAATATTTAATAATTTCCATTTAAAACATGATTATACAAATATATTTATAAACTTCTCTTTCCATTTCTTAAATAAATTCAAAAACTTTCATGCATTTATAGATTAAACCTTATAGCTTAAAACTATGTCAATTCAACTTATGGTAAAAACGACGTTATAAAACAGTACATTTTAGGCCATTATTGCCAACCACTTAATCAATACTGTCGATTGATAAAAATCACCACAACAAGTAAACGTCTATTCAACTATATATAATCCAACAGGTTTTGATGTCATTCGGTGTTCAGACAATTCATAGATAACAATGTAAAAATAAACAACATGCACAACATTTGAGGACTCCGGTCGGATCCTTCCAACCTGTTCTTCCCTACATTACAGATTATTATAACACTTCGTGATAGCATGAAATTTTAAATAAATAAATTGACTATGGTAAATAAATGAACAACAACCATTAAATCAACCATAAATAAGCTATCTGGATAGCCAAACAACCAATATATATAATTTTTGTGATATCTTAATTTATATCGAATTATCACATCATAGTATTCCTGAAAATTGTGAGAATTAACTCACATTATTTCAATTGACGGTTGTAGCATGGTTTTGTAGAATTTCAACAAGCGTTTGAAATTATACAAAAACCCAACAGCTCCTGTTTCCAACCAGACCAGCTCAACAACGTAGTGTCCGTCGTTACGATTCCGACGAATCCTGTTTCGCGGAAATCTGTTATCGTATGTAAAATTTACACTAATTTCAAGTTTATATGTATTTATGGATTATTTAACAAACAAAGAATGATTTAATTAAATAATTCAAACTAATTACCTTTTAAATAGTTCAAGTTTAAAGCCTTAAAACTGCCACGTCAGCAGTGATTAGCGGCTATTACTCAACGCGTTTTCTTTCACTGGGAAATCTGAATCCCGTTCTTCTTCTTCTTCGAATTTGCTTTCTGAACGTTTCCTCAACCAATAAAACACAATCCAAGAACTCCTCCACCGCTGTTACATCAGACGTCTGGACTCCCCTCACCTGAGACCGCCGTGACAGGCGTAAGTTCCCCTGTCACCTAAGCATCACGCTCACGCACCCAGCCTACCACCTCCTGTAGCTCAGAAATATTTTGACCCAACAAGCTTCAGTGGTTCCCATGCAACAATGCTTCGGTACTTCACGCTGCTCCCTTATGAGACCCAACGCATCATTTATTTGTATGTCGCCACATATCGTCGTCATCATCATCAGACACGCCCCACTTTCCTTAAACTGACGCATATACATCCTCAACAACCACTCCCTCCACAAAACAGTAGAACACGCCCCTTCTAGTACGTGATTTATATATACTTCTTTCTCTTATATATGTATGCACCGTGAGGCCTCAAACTCATACATTCCCCAATGTAAAAATGAGAACCGTTTTATCTGAAGGTCTCCATGCCGCAACTCTTCTTGCCAACGTTAGTTGCTTCCTATTCTTCTTTTCATTATAGAAAATATGCCACTTCTTTCTCTTGCAACTCTTCTACTCCCCTTTCTATTCCCATGTCAACACCATATACATGCACTTCCCTATCCTGTTTGTACAACACCGCCCATGATCAGCAACTAGCTCCTAGTGCCGCCTCCCATAGCTTTTAAATCCCATGCTCCTTGCCGTGTTCGAATGCCAATGCTTCTTACATCCTCAGCAACCATCCACTTTTCCTCTCATTTACAAAGCACCATACCATTCACATTCATGCCATACATGTGCAGAAACTCTCCTTCGCATCACAACCGACAGCTACCCTCTTGCCATGAATCCCACGCCCGCATGGAAAAGCTCATGCCCACACACCCTAAACCAGCCTCCGTCCTTCACTACCTTCGCCATAACTTCCACCGAGTCACGTTGGAAAAATACTCAGCGGCTCTACATGTGTGCCGAACCCAAAAGAGAGCACACTGATGAGAAGAGAGTACTTGCGCAAGGGTATTAAACAGAGAACCATGTGATATATATATATATATATAAACATATATCCTCTCTTATTTATTTATCTTATTTTCGTTGAGTTTTGTTTATTTGTTTTCTGTTAGAAGAGGAACGAGATGGCAGATTGTTTTGTTTGATTTCAGATGAAGTATATGAAGAAGATGGGTTTATGGCAAAAGCAAACTATGGTGCTGTTTATATAGAAGGGGTAGCTTGGTTGCCACAGAAAAAGAAATAAAAATAAAATATGGGTTCTGTGCAAACACATGGATAAAGTGATCCATCACAGAACAAAAATGGGCAGATGCATGTGCACCCCGTTTGCATTTTCAAACGGAACAGAAAAACACGTGGGAACATACGCATGCGAGTATCAGATATTTTCTTTTATTGTTATTATATATATATATTTATTTATTTATTTTTCTAAAACCAATGCTCCCTAGTTATAAATAGTGCATGTGCGAGTTACAACATTACAAGTTGTAAAAAGAAACATCCACATGCGAGTTACAGGCTAACTTTGCCCTGTACGATTCCTGTGTATATATAAATAAGGTCCAATGGTTTATTTTTCTTTTTTTCTTTTTACATATATTATTAGTCAAAGACTTCGGCTGCAAATGTCTAACCATGTGCCCTGATATACGAAACAGACAACGTCCGAGATGTACAGATTCATAGGGTTTCTGGAATAACACGCTGGCATTTCTTGTCTTTTGCAGCGTACATGGTTCATACAGAAATGTGCAGTGATATATTCTTCTTATTATTGTTTTTATCGGGTAGCTTTTCTAGCACGTTTCACTGAAAAGAAGGCGTGTCATTTCACCTTAATTTCTTGGTTGGCACGGTGTAGAAAAATGGGCATACAAGCTTTTTATTTTTTTAGTTTTGAGGGACTGAAACGACATATTAGAGCAGAGATATTTTCTCTGTTATGGTTGCACATGGTTATTGAGATTGTAGATTGGATGGAAAGAAAGAAAAAATAAGGTAAGGGATGCGGCAACTCTTTTTGCCCAGATCATGGTCCAGATTTTTAAAAGACATTTACACATTTAGATTTGCATAGATATTTCAAATGACATGCGAGATATTTTATGTACAAAGATTTTGTACATTTTTATATTGCTGCGTTTAGATGTTAGAAAGATTAGAAATGAGAGCAGATAAGATTTCAGATCATTTTGACAAATATATTTTTATAGGTGGGAGTGACTATTTTTTTCCTTCTCCCTGAAAACTAACTTTGTTATATTATTTAACGCTGTTAGCATTCGACGTTTACATCTCATACGAACACTTTCAACATTTTCCAAATATTTTTTAATTAGAATATTATTATATTATTTATATTAATAACCTATTTAAGATAAAATGGTTAGATTCAATTATTTAAATTCTAATCATTATTTTACATAATAAAATAATTTGAATAATTGGCCAGAAAATATGGGACCTTACACCATTAATAAGCCCACAACATGTTATTCTCTAGATTGTGATCCAAGGTATGTAATCCACAATCCCTTTATACTCTTGTTGATTTCAAAGTTACAATAACATGTTCTGCTTAATATGCAATTAAGTATATCTCAATTCACATGTTTTCTATTTAACATGTCAGTCATTATTTATGATTAAATATAACTTATTTCATTTCATAAGTTTGCCTCATTCTTCCTTATTTAATCATAAGTCCATCTTATACTGTCACTACAACTTATCGTTGTTTACTTGTTAACTTAGTTCTCTTAACTAAGGTTCACTAACAAGTTTTTTCCCCATAAACTTATGTTGTCCTCATCCGTAGATTTCAGATTCTTGTTCTTATAAATAACTTAATTTGCAATTAAGTACAACTTATCTCCTTACATAAGTTATTCCATTCCCATTATCGTTTATTATAACCTAAGTTATAATTTCCAATTGTTCCCAGAACAAGCCTACCGATCATATAACATTCTCATTATTGTAATTTATTTATAATAGGTTATTATCACTCCCCGTTTATTCCAATCCTTTTACTATTGTATCTTTCATTCAATTCCATCTATTTCCATTAATTAAAATTAATGCTGGATGTCAGTCCTGCTATTTACATATATTTATATATATATGTATATATTTATGCATTAGACCTCCCACATTAAGCCTACACTTGTGGATGCTGGATTTGTGTGACGATCGGGAATTTCGCTCGGTCCGAACCAGTCGCTAAACCGACCTAGACCGTTCGAAAACGCCCTATCGTTTGAGAACAAGCCACAACAGAACGCAGACGGAAGAACATTTCATTGTATATTACAACAATGCATCAGATTACAAGAATATACAGAGTATAAACAAATAAATATTACACAGAAATATCAGAGATTTAAATTACATTTAAATACATAGCAGCGGAAAATAATACAATACACAACTAGAAGAGATATACGGATACAAAGCTTTCCGGATATCGTTCCAGCTGCAAACCAGGATCCTGTGAATATAAATCTGCAAAACCAAAACAACTAGCTGCCCGTGTCAAAATAAGGGCACCCAGAGTTTAGGTTAAAACAATAAACTCCAGGTCAGTCATGTGACTGGTGTGAGAACTAAAACAGTTATTATCTTTATTTTAAATCGTTAGGTAAATCAAGGGACCACGCCGTATAACACGGAACGGGTTTCCTCCCAAGAATACCAGTGCATAAAACAAACAACGCAATGCTAAATAAAGAAAAATGAAGCTGTTATAAGACCCAGGTCCTATCACACAATGCAACGCAAGCCGGGGGATAGGGTTTTCCCTTATAACAGCCAAAGAATGCTTGATACGTTTAAAACAAATCATTTGATACTATTATAAGTGCATAGTGTATAAAACAACTTCAAATCATAAGTATCAATCATAGACGGCATGAATGACCCATACCACTATGTCGCCATATATAAGTTTACAATCAAAACCGCAATGTCATATTGGAAGTTGGGTTATCATTTATGGTATGAACCGAGGCTAGGGGCAAGATCCTCACCGATTCGAGACGATCTAGCCCGTGTCTCAGGAACAGCCGCAAATGCCCAATGGATCGTCAGGGCCGGTCCACCGATGTGGATTATTATGCCTGAACACTGCGTTTCCCCGCCCTTTGGGGCGTAAGCCTGGCCCGTCAGCCGACCAGAAGCATCGGCCGAAACCGATATCACGAGGCGCCTCGCTTTTCAGTAAGTAATAATAAGCAACATCCACATGAGTCAAACTCGTCAGCCAGTTCAAGCACTGACGCCGCTCCTAACTAGAAAGAAACGCATGTCCTCCCTGATGTCCGTCTCCCGTTTTTGGTTCATACCGGGTGTGATACTCGCGAATCAACGTTACACAAAGCTACGCCACACAAGGCCGTGCTTTGGTCATCAACCACAAGACTTTGCTTTTCAACAAAAGCCTTGATCCATGCAACTCAGCATGCCACATTGTCAGTCCATATTGTACCACTGATTTCTGCCAATATATAACCTCTAGGCTCGTACGTCTCAGAGAAGGGTGTATAGCAAGAGAATAAATTCTCTGCCACCAAACAGATATATATTTAGCAGAGATCACCAAATACAGTATAAAGGAATACAACGTCAGACACACTATCCATTTACAAGTTCGTTCTGGGTCTGAACGAAACCAGAGGCACTTTCCTCGCATATCCATCCATCTCCAAGTACGTCTGGATGACCACCAACTATTTCCATCTTCTTGGGTGTACAGCCCAATCAGGATCGTCGGTAATTATCCCAACGATGTGAATACTTCCGGTCTTCAACCACCGTCTTCATCTTCGACATATCGTCGAATTGATTATTCAGAATGGGTATAAGCCCGGCCTTTCTGAACAACCAGCGTATATTAAAAATAAATGTTACACAAACACAACATACACCTCATTCCAATTCATCAGTCACTAACCGTAAATTAATCAAGAGAATAATTCCCCAAATATTAACCCCGAAGGCCGAAACCAACATCAGACCAATATCCAGAAAACCATTCTGCTTAGCTAACCGACTGTTAGTTTCTAAATTTCACATTCATAGGGAAAGGTTCCCATTAATTTTATCCAAGATAAATTTCTTGAATTTATTCTTTAATCTATTTTTGAATATCAATTCAAACTAGTCGGGATTAGCGAACCTTACCGAAGTAATCATTTGTTTTAATTTCCCAATCCCAACCTATTCATCCCATGAAGTAAAACTGGTTATACTTCATATCTAACACCACGGTGTTATCGGTAAATTCAATTACCATTTCACGTTCAAATCTAATTAAAGATTTAACTATCGCCTGGAGCAAAACTGGTGGTACTCCATTTTCGATCTTTTCAATCTAATTAAAGATTCATTAAAACTCCACTTAGTTTTAATCTTTAACTGGGTTAAAGAATCAGTGTCATTTAAAACACAGTTCACGATAAACCCCAAAATCACATTCATTAATTATCGGGTTAAAGAACGAGTGTTATTTAAAACACTATCCACGATAAACCCAAAAATCAATATCAATTCAATTCCAATTAAATATTATTTAATTGGTACACTTCATTAAATCTAAATGAAAAGATTTAATCTTTTCTCAACTGGGTTCAAGAACAGCGTTAGTGAAGACACCATTCACGACAAACCCAAATCACATTTGATATTCAATACAAGGCTCTGAATAGAAAATATATCGGCTTATATTCATTATCAAATTCTACGACTAACAAATGTCGTATTGGAAATAACGATATAAATATATATCTTTCAAATTTCCATAACAATATCTGTATAATCACGAATTCCAACATCGAAATATTCTGAAGACAATTTCGATTCAAATCCACTCTAATGCAATCATTGGAAATTCGGGTTATTTTTAAAACCCTTTTCAAATTCAATTTATTTATTTCAATCCTTTCTAAATCATTTCTTATGATTTTACACAAATTATTATTATTTTTAACAATTTTATCAAGGCCCGTACAGTCGATTTCCATCAACGGTCATCGAACTGCACTTACTACGACCTTTTTCAAATTTGATTTGGACATAATTCCAAATCCAACCGTTAGATTTCTAATTTCTAATATTCGTTAGAAAGCTCTTTTCGATACGAACCCAACGGTTCCGGTTTTAGGAGAATCCGACGCACGGATCTCCCGTAATGTCCGTTTGAAATAAATGGTCGAAATTCACGAACTGCCGCAGCGCGGCGCGTTCTATTCAGGCCATTATATTATATATAATATATATAATATATATATAGTCGATTTCTATTTAAAACGAATTTTATAAATAGTTTTGAATTTGTTTCAAAAACATTTTCAACTTCCATTTCAAATTCAAATCAAAGTTGAATCTTTCCTTATAAATTCGGTTTAAAATTCATTTCTATTCAACTCAAGTTTCAATTCAATTTGAATTCATTTCACTTCGTTTTAACTTCAATTCGAATTCATTTTCAATTCGATTCAATTCAAAGTGGTTTTCTATTTGATTCAAATTCGTTATATATTTCAATTGAAATCAAATTCATTTTCTATTCAAATCAAATTTCAATTCAATTTGATTTCACTTCAATTCGTTTTAACTTCAATTCATTTCGAAATCGTTTTATATTCAATTCATTTCAAAATGAATAAAATCGATATAAATATCGTTCACGTCAAAATGGCGTCAATCTAATCAACACGGCTTCATATATTCCTTTATTCTATTCAACAAATGAATATTTATTTTTGTCAACACACGACTAATCTCAACGAATGAGTACTGTCCACGTGTGACTATTTTTGTTATTATTTCGTTCAACACATGACTAATCTCAACGGATGAGTACGGTCAACACATGAACCTTTATTTTATAGTGATAAAGATATAAAATTTTATTATTAAAATATTTCGTTCAACACATGACTAATCTCAACGGATGAGTACGGTCAACACATGAGCCTTTATTTTATAGTGATAAAGATATAAAATTTTATTATTAAAATATTTCGTTCAACACATGACTAATCTCAACGGATGAGTACAGTCAACACATGAACCTTTATTTTATAATGTTCTTTATTTTCTAAATTGGAATGAGGCCCAATCAATCACTATATAATGTTAATTATATGGACTTTTCATACATCACACGTATATAATAGCTTTGAAAAATAATCAACCATCAACCAAAGTGCACTACACTGTATAAGCATCAAATATAGATCTTTAACGCTTATAACAGCCTGTCAATCAATTGATCAACATATTTAATCAGTCAGGATGAGTGAACTTCAAATTTCATCCCAACACCCATGTGGGGTTTCAAACAATCAAACACATATTTTATTTGTGCAGTTGGGCGATGTGTAAAATTTATCGTCCCAATCAATGTCCTTCAAATAGGTGTACATAAATAAACCGTCCGGTTTGTAAATGAATATTTATTTATTCACATTCACTATATTCATATTTTTAACGACAAAACATTTTATTTCAACATATGAATTTCTATTCAATTCATTCATTCTATAAAATGATATTGTTATTTTTCTAACTTATTTTAGAAAATTTCGGCGGCATAACGGCACGATACTAGAAACGGGACAAGGCCTAGCCTTACCCCCGGTCTAGTGAAGGCCCACGCCATTCACACATCAATCAAATCAATTTCATTTCACCAAACAATTCAATTTCAAATCAAATCATCTAACTAATCTATGCAGCCGAACAAACAAGTCCATGGTCTGTGGACGATTGTGTCGGGTGCTACTAAGCACCGTCTGCATCCTAGTATATATATATATATATAACTAGAAAAGAAATTGAAGAGTGAGAAATTCTCACCGAAAGCTATCCAACACCACGACTCTTCATTTATAAAAATCTTTGTTGTTCTCGCCTTTTTATCACCTTCGTTGCCTGTATTCACTACATATATAAAAAGATTTCGCCTTTTCAAAAATATAGATTTCATCAATATAAAAATCATCACTTTATTTCAACGTATATAAAATAAAAATCAGATCATTATTTTGCTACATATACAAAGATGATATTTTTAATATTCCTATCATGTAAAAATTATATTTTTAAATACTTTTAAAATATAAAAATCATATTTTTACTACTTCTATATAGTAAAGATTATATTTTTAATACTTTAAAAATATAAAAATCATATTTTTAATTCTTTAAAAATATAAAAATCATATTTCTAAGTCGTTATTCAAACAATAAAAAGTCAAATCTTTCTGGTCTTAAAAATCAAGTCTTTCTTTTTAAATACAGATCTTAACTTTCTTCCAAATAAAAATCCTATATTTCTTTTAAATAAAGATCCTTTATTTACTAAATATAATAAAATAATAAAGATAGAAATGCTTACTGTGTTATCGGTATTTACTGAGGAGGGGAGGGCTTCTGTTCGAACCGACGATTGGGGGGGGGGGGGGTCGCAGTGCATCGTCTGATGGTGGCGCTGCAGGTGGGTTCTGGGCTAAATCGAACGGGGTATGGAGGGGTTGCGCCCGTAGCTGAGGAGGAGTGAGGCAAGGCGGAGGGGGGGGGTGAATGATCGGAGGAGGGGCGCGAGGAAGATCGTCGGTGGGGGGTTTCAGGGTTGGGGTTTTCGCGCGATGCGCTAGGGAAGAGGTGGGGAAACGGAAGTGGAGAGAGTGGAGAGGGAAGCGGCGCGGGGACGGCCAGAGGGCGGTAGCACTCCGGCGGCGGAGGGGAGGGCTCCTCCGTCAATCGCCTATAGGGTTTTTTTCCTTTTTTTTTTTCTTTTTTTTTATCTGTAATCGATTTAAGGGGGGCCAAGGGAAGATAAGGGTTATATTTTATTTATTTATTTAATTTTTTTTTTTCAAAGAAGTTGACTTTTACATACGAACTCGAAACGAGGCCCACCGCCTGTTGTCCACAGCGTTTTACCCCCATTTCGAACACAATGGGATATGTATCGTAAGCTGATTCGATCGTTACGATCTGTTTCCGTTAAATTTACATTTAAATCACTATATTGAATTTTAAACGTACATTTCAAATTATCGGGGTCACATACTAACTCGAAAAATTCCAGAAAAATATTTTCTAGCTTCGTATTGACGATACGGTCCTAATAAAACTAGTTTCGTAGAATTCTGAGACCGTTTGTAAAATGGTCATTTTCCAGTCGATTAAAATCAACTAAAACTGTTCAAACGCATTTTCCTTTGCCACGCTCACATATTGATTCGAAAATTTTTGAAAATTGGAACCTAGCAATAATTTAACATCACGGACCCAACAAAGCTTGTTTCGTCGAAATCCGAGGTCGTTTGCAAAATTCCCATTTTTAGGGGCCTGAATTCCATAGGGACTATTCAGAATTTTCAACTGGACATATCTTTTAATTCCCGCTATGAAATCTTAGTTTTTCGGATTCGTTGGAAAGATATTATCAATTAGATCCTAATGTTTTTCGTTTCACTAAAATCCGGATTGTTTTGCACCCGGTACATTCAATTGAAGTTTGAAATCGAATTATCGAACTACCGCGCCATTTTCAATTCTATTTATAATTATATATAAATATTTATATTCTAATGACGACGTATATAAATATATACTTTCGAATTCCATTCAAAATAAATTTATCGTCGATATTATTTAAAATAATCTATTTTAAATGTTCAAAATTCGCTAAAATTGCCAAAATAAAAATTTTAAACTGGCCCAGATTTTCGGGTTGTTACAATCTCCCCCACTTAAAACTTTTTGTCCCCGAAAAGGAACAAAGTCGAAAGTGGTTTGATTAATCAACTCTACGTTCGATCTGGCTTCCATTCTCCAACTTTTCAGTTTCTGAGAATTTTCAAATTTTCAAAAATTTGGCTAACACCCTAAATTTTCGAAAAATTTCGCCATAACCTCCCTTGCACCGGGAGCATCGGGGAATTTCAAATAGCTTCCCCGGTCCTTCTAATCTCAAAAAGAAAAAGAAAAAGCCAAGTGGCTAGCCAATAGGCTCATAAAATCATCATCACCCAAACAAAACAGTAAATTATGTAGTAAACATGTACCTATTTGTCGGGCAAACAAATTTTATTCTTCGGCTCTAGCCTCCTTGCTATGACCTGTTCAATAGAAGTCTATAAATATGCAAGCAAATGCGACCAATTTTCAATACAGTTCAATATTTGATTCAATTAGGCATAAATGGTGAAAATTATCAAACAAATAAACAACCAACTCAAACATCAATCAATTAGTGAATTAGAGTCTCAAATTCATAACTTTGATATATATACAGAAAATCATGTCTTTGATGCCAATACACAACAAAGTGTTCTAACTATATTAGTTTTGGTTCTCACACCAGCCTAATGGAAATATATAGATATCACACCTTCGAAACACGAAAATAATTACTGATGATGACGCGTCAATCATCAGAATCAGGTCCGGCCGACTAGAGTGTGATTCTATATCTATCTAATATATTAAAACTTCGAATATACGTTCATGACGCGTATATGCAAAATCTTTATATACTAGACTGTCCATATTTAAAATAAATAAATATTCAAATACGATTAAAATGGTTTAAATTTTCAAAACAAAATTGTTTTCATTTGAAAAATATACTCTTCACACTCGTTCTAGGATACTACTGATCCTATCTCTAACGAGTCATTCCAATTGGATTTTACTAATCCAATATCTGATGAATTCTTTCGTATGGTTCTAAAGTGTCTTGTTCTCGAGCTCTGTAAACCAAATCTCTAATACCACGTGTGACGATCGGGAATTTCGCTCAGTCCGAACCAGTCGCTAAACCGACCTAGACCGTTCGAAAACGCCCTATCGTTTGAGAACAAGCCACAACAGAACGTAGACGGAAGAACATTTCATTGTATATTACAACAATGCATCATATTACAAGAATATACAGAGTATAAACAAATAAATATTATTACACAGAAATATCAGAGATTTAAATTACATTTAAATACATAGCAGCGGAAAATAATACAATACACAACTAGAAGAGATATACAGATACAAAGCTTTCCGGATATTGTTCCAGCTGCAAACTAGGATCTTGTGAATATAAATCTGCAAAACCAAAACTACTAGCTGCCCGTGTCAAAATAAGGGCACCCAGAGTTTAGGTTAAAACAATAAACTCCAGGTCAGTCATGTGACTGGTGTGGGAACTAAAACAGTTATTATCTTTATTTTAAATCGTTAGGTAAATCAAGGGACCACGCCGTATAACACGGAATGGGTTTCCTCCCAAGAATACCAGTGCATAAAACAAACAACGCAATGCTAAATAAAGAAAAATGAAGCTGTTATAAGACCCAGGTCCTATCACACAATGCAACGCAAGCCGGGGGATAGGGTTTTCCCTTATAACAGCCAAAGAATGCTTGATACGTTTAAAACAAATCATTTGATACTATTATAAGTGCATAGTGTATAAAACAACTTCAAATCATAAGTATCAATCATAGACGGCATGAATGACCCATACCACTATGTCGCCATATATAAGTTTACAATCAAAACCGCAATGTCGTATTGGAAGTTGGGTTATCCTTTATGGTATGAACCGAGGCTAGGGGCAAGATCCTCACCGATTCGAGACGCGCTAGCCCGTGTCTCAGGAACAGCCGCAACTGCCCCATGGATCGTCAGGGCCGGTCCACCGATGTGGATTATTATGCCAGAACACTGCGTTTCCCCGCCCTTTGGGGCGTAAGCCTGGCCTGTCAGCCGACCAGAAGCATCGGCCGAAACCGATATCACGAGGCGCCTCGCTTTTCAGCACGTAATAATAAGCAACATCCACATGAGTCAAACTCGTCAGCCAGTTCAAGCACTGACGCCGCTCCTAACTAGAAAGAAACGCATGTCCTCCCTGATGTCCGTCTCCCGTTTTTGGTTTATACCGGGTGTGATACTCGCGAGTCAACGTTACACAAAGCTACGCCACACAAGGCCGTGCTTTGGTCATCAACCACAAGACTTTGCTTTTCAACAAAAGCCTTGATCCATGCAACTCAGCATGCCACATTGTCAGTCCATACTGTACCACTGATTTCTGCCAATATATAACCTCTAGGCTCGTACGTCTCAGAGAAGGGTGTATAGCAAGAGAATAAATTCTTTGCCACCAAACATATATATATTTAGCAGAGATCACCAAATACAGTATAAAGGAATACAACGTCAGACACACTATCCATTTACAAGTCCGTTCTGGGTCTGAACGAAACCGGAGGCACTTTCCTCGCATATCCATCCATCTCCAAGTACGTCTGGACGACCACTAACTATTTCCATCTTCTTGGGTGTACAGCCCAATCAGGATCGTCAATAATTATCCCAACGATGTGAAGACTTCCGGTCTTCAACCACCGTCTTCATCTTCGACATATCGTCGAATTGATTATTCAGAATGGGTATAAGCCCGGCCTTTCTGAACAACCAGCGTATATTAAAAATAAATGTTACACAAACACAACATACGCCTCATTCCAATTCATCAGTCACTAGCCGTAAATTAATCAAGAGAATAATTCCCCAAATATTAACCCCGAAGGCCGAAACCAACATCAGATCAATATCCAGAAAACCATTCTTCTTAGCTAACCGACAGTTAGTTTCTAAATTTCACATTCATAGGGAAAGGTTCCCATTAATTTTATCCAAGATAAATTTCTTGAATTTATTCTTTAATCTATTTTTGAATATCAATTCAAACTAGTCGGGATTAGCGAACCTTACCAAAGTAATTATTTGTTTTAATTTCCCAATCCCAACCTATTCATCC
The DNA here is from genome assembly GCA_030737875.1 of Allium sativum. Taxonomy (NCBI): domain Eukaryota; kingdom Viridiplantae; phylum Streptophyta; class Magnoliopsida; order Asparagales; family Amaryllidaceae; genus Allium; species Allium sativum. Next base: position 878,593,695 of record CM060918.1, on the reverse strand, counting down.
CATGAAGTAAAACTGGTTATACTTCATATCTAACACCACGGTGTTATCAGTAAATTCAATTACCATTTCACGTTCAAATCTAATTAAAGATTTAACTATCGCCTGGAGCAAAACTGGTGGTACTCCATTTTCGATCTTTTCAATCTAATTAAAGATTCATTAAAACTCCACTTAGTTTTAATCTTTAACTGGGTTAAAGAATCAGTGTCATTTAAAACACAGTTCACGATAAACCCCAAAATCACATTCATTAATTATCGGGTTAAAGAACGAGTGTTATTTAAAACACTGTCCACGATAAACCCAAAAATCAAAATCAATTCAATTCCAATTAAATATTATTTAATTGGTACACTTCATTAAATCTAAATGAAAAGATTTAATCTTTTCTCAACTGGGTTCAAGAACAGCGTTAGTGAAGACACCATTCACGACAAACCCAAATCACATTTGATATTCAATACAAGGCTCTGAATAGAAAATATATCGGCTTATATTCAATATCAAATTCTACGACTAACAAATGTCGTATTGGAAATAACGATATAAATATATATCTTTCAAATTTCCATAACAATATCTGTATAATCACGAATTCCAACATCGAAATATTCCGAAGACAATTTCGATTCAAATCCACTCTAATGCAATCATTGGAAATTCAGGTTATTTTTAAAACCCTTTTCAAATTCAATTTATTTATTTAAAAATAAATAGAATTATAATTCTAGTTCAAAACTACTTCATTTCGATAAAAATCTATTTTTATCTTTTCAAATATGGAGTTTTTCATCCCAATCCTTTCTAAATCATTTCTTATGATTTTACACAAATTATTATTATTTTTAATAATTTTATCAAGGCCCGTACAGTCGATTTCCATCAACGGTCATCAAACTGCACTTACAGCGACCTTTTTCATATTTGATTTGGACATAATTCCAAATCCAACCGTTAGATTTCTAATTTCTAATATTCGTTAGAAAGCTCTTTTCGATACGAACCCAACGGTTCCGGTTTTAGGAGAATCCGACGCTCGGATCTTCCGTAATGTCCGTTTGAAATAAATGGTTGAAATTCACGAACTGCCGCAGCGCGGCGCATTCTATTCAGGCCATTATATTATATATAATATATATAATATATATATAGTCGATTTCTATTTAAAACAAATTTTATAAATAGTTTTGAATTCGTTTCAAAAACATTTTCAACTTCCATTTCAAATTCAAATCAAAGTTGAATCTTTCCTTATAAATTCGGTTTAAAATTCATTTCTATTCAACTCAAGTTTCAATTCAATTTGAATTCATTTCACTTCGTTTTAACTTCAATTCGAATTCGTTTTCAATTCGATTCAATTCAAAGTGGTTTTCTATTTGATTCAAATTCGTTATATATTTCAATTGAAATCAAATTCATTTTCTATTCAAATCAAATTTCAATTCAATTTTATTTCACTTCAATTCGTTTTAACTTCAATTCATTTCGAAATCGTTTTATATTCAACTCATTTCAAAATGAATAAAATCGATATAAATATCGTTCACGTCAAAATGGCGTTAATCTAATCAACACGGCTTCATATATTCCTTTATTCTATTCAACAAATGAATATTTATTTTTGTCAACACACGACTAATCTCAATGAATGAGTACTGTCCACGTGTGACTATTTTTGTTAAATTATTTCGTTCAACACATGACTAATCTCAATGGATAAGTACGGTCAACACATGAACCTTTATTTTATAGTGATAAAGATATAAAATTTTATTATTAAAATATTTCGTTCAACACATGACTAATCTCAACGGATGAGTACGGTCAACACATGAACCTTTATTTTATAGTGATAAAGATATAAAATTTTATTATTAAAATATTTCGTTCAACACATGACAAATCTCAACGGATGAGTACAGTCAACACATGAACCTTTATTTTATAATGTTCTTTATTTTCTAAATTGGAATGAGGCCCAATCAATCACCATATAATGTTAATTATATGGACTTTTCATACATCACACGTATATAATAGCTTTGAAAAATAATCAACCATCAACCAAAGTGCACTACACTGTATAAGCATCAAATATAGATCTCTAACGCTTATAACAGCCTGTCAATCAATCGATCGACATATTTAATCAGTCAGGATGAGTGAACTTCAAATTTCATCCCAACACCCGTGTAGGGTTTCAAACAATCAAACACATATTTTATTTGTGCAGTTGGGCGATGTGTAAAATTTATCGTCCCAATCAATGTCCTTCAAATAGGTGTACATAAATAAACCGTCCGGTTTGTAAATGAATATTTATTTATTCACATTCACTATATTCATTTTTTTAACGATAAAACATTTTATTTCAACATATGAATTTCTATTCAATTCATTCATTCTATAAAATGATATTGTTAATTTTCTAACTTATTTTAGAAAATTTCGGCGGCATAACGGCACGATACTAGAAACGGGACAAGGCCTAGCCTTACCCCCGGTCTAGTGAAGGCCCACGCCATTCACACATCAATCAAATCAATTTCATTTCACCAAACAATTCAATTTCAAATCAAATCATCTAACTAATCTATGCAGCCAAACAAACAAGTCCATGGTCTGTGGACGATTGTGTCGGGTGCTACTAAGCACCGTCTGCATCCTAGTATATATATATAACTAGAAAAGAAATTGAAGAGTGAGAAATTCTCACCGAAAGCTATCCAACACCACGACTCTTCATTTATAAAAATCTTTGTTGTTCTCGCCTTTTTATCACCTTCGTTGCCTGTATTCACTACATATATAAAAAGATTTCGCCTTTTCAAAAATATAGATGTCATCAATATAAAAATCATCACTTTATTTCAACGTATATAAAATAAAAATCAGATCTTTATTTTGCTACATATACAAAGATGATATTTTTAATATTCCTATCATGTAAAAATTATATTTTTAAATACTTTAAAAATATAAAAATCATATTTTTACTACTTCTATATAGTAAAGATTATATTTTTAATATTTAAAAATATAAAAATCATAGTTTTAATTCTTTAAAAATATAAAAATCATATTTCTAAGTCGTTATTCAAACAATAAAAAGTCAAATCTTTCTGGTCTTAAAAATCAAGTCTTTCTTTTTAAATACAGATCTTAACTTTCTTCTAAATAAAAATCCTATATTTCTTTTAAATAAAGATCCTTTATTTACTAAATATAATAAAATAATAAAGATAGAAATGCTTACTGTGTTATCAGTATTTATTGAGGAGGGGAGGGCTTCTGTTCGAACCGGTGGTTGGGGGGGGTCGCAGTGCATCGTCTGATGGTGGCGCTGCAGGTGGGTTCTGGGCTAAATCGAACGGGGTATGGAGGGGTTGCGCCCGTAGCTGAGGAGGAGAGAGGCAAGTAGGAGGGGGGAGGGGGGGAAATGATCGGAGGAGGGGCGCGAGGCAGATCGTCGGTGGGGGGTTTCAGGGTTGGGGATTTCGCGCGATGCGCTAGGGAAGAGGTGGGGAAACGGAAGTGGAGAGAGTGGAGAGGGAAGCGGCGCGGGGACGGCCAGAGGGCGGTAGCACTCCGGCGGCGGAGGGGAGGGCTCCTCCGTCGATCGCCTATAGGTTTTTTTTTCTTTTTTTTATCTGTAATCGATTTAAGGGGGGGGGGGCAAGGGAAGATAAGGGTTATATATTTTTTTATTTTTTTATTTAATTATTATTATTTTTCAAAGAAGTTGACTTTTACATACGAACTCGAAACGAGGCCCGCCGCCTGTCGTCCACAGCGTTTTACCCCTATTTCGAACACAATGGGATATGTATCGTAAGCTGATTCGATCGTTACTATCAGTTTCCGTTAAATTTACATTTAAATCACTATATTGAATTTTAAACGTACATTTCAAATTACCGGGGTCACATACTAACTCGAAAAATTCCAGAAATATTTTCTAGCTTCGTATTGACGATACGGTCCTAATAAAACTAGTTTCGTAGAATTCTGAGACCGTTTGAAAAATGGTCATTTTCCAGTCGATTAAAATCAACTAAAACTGGTCAAACGCATTTTCCTTTGCCACGCTCACATATTGATTCGAAAAATTATGAAAATTGGAATCTAGCAATAATTTAACATCACAGACCCAACAAAACTGGTTTCGTCGAAATCCGAGGTCGTTTGCAAAATTCCCATTTTTAAGGGACTGAATTCCATAGCGACTATTCGGAATTTTCAACTGGACATATCTTTTAATTCCCGCTATGAAATCTTGGTTTTTCGGATTCGTTGGAAAGACATTATCAATTAGATCCTAATGTTTTTGGTTTCACTAAAATCCGGATTGTTTTGCACCCGGTACATTCAATTGAAGTTTGAAATCGAATTATCGAACTACCGCGCCATTTTCAATTCTATTTATAATTATATATAAATATTTATATTCTAATGACGACGTATATAAAAATATACGTTCGAATTCCATTCAAAATAAATTTATGGTCGATATTATTTAAAATAATCTATTTTAAATGTTCAAAATTCGCTAAAATTGCCAAAATAAAAATTTTAAACTGGCCCATATTTTCGGGTTGTTACAATTTGCCAGGCGGTTTCGGGCATACTTCTACCACAAGTTGACTTAACATCATGTCTTAACAGCACTACATGTTTTATTTATGCACTTAGACCCCTCACATTAGATTTACCACTTGTGGATGCTGAATTTGCCGGGCGGTTCCGGGCAGACTTCTACCACAAGTGTAATCTAACCTCGTGTCTAAGCATGGTTACAGTTTCCTATTTACTGTAATTTTTCTATATAATTTAGGCATGTCCATTCTTTATAATTTTTACTATAATCTATAATTTACATGTGATCATATTGCCCATTTTATGTCGCATGTTCTTATTAACATACAATAAATTCTATTCTAACATGTAATAGTTTTAATCATATGATTGTTCAAATCAAACAAACTAACATGTAATTTTCTCAATTTCTACAGTTAATGGTCTAGGTACATAAATGTCATAAGTTAACATGAAATTGGAACAACAGTAATTGTTACACATATTTTGACAAGTTTATATTTCAACATATAAACATTTTAGCACATTAAACATTTCAACATATGAATTTTCCAACATATTAATATCTTAGCATATTAATATTCCAACATGTCTTATTAGCATTTCGTCACTTTAATCATTCTAACATATGTTTAAATATTTCAACATACCATATTTCAACATGTCATATTAGCATTTCATTACTTTACATTGCATAATAACGGGGAATATTTAAATGATAATATACCATTATCAAAAATGATCTAACTTAAATCCACTCACCTAATTTGCTTTCCAAATCTTGGATCTGGTCCAGATCTAGTATTCCATATCCTCCTAACTGAATTTAGAACCTAGCAACCATGGACCCACAATTCTCACTAAAAGAAAGAGAAGAAAATTGAAATAGACCAAATTAAGAAAATTACCTCACTTTGAATATGATTCTGAACACCTTCTTATTAATTTCCATTCTTTTCCTCCAGATCTTGATTAAGAATTTTCCTCAACTAATTATCTTATTTTCTGAAGAGATTTGAGGAGGAGGAAGAATGGCTGAGCTTAGATATTGTCTCAGATAATGTGGGATTAAGCCTAGGCTCTACAAGCCTATTTATAGGTGTTTAGGATCTTATCATACACGCAGCGTTGAGTCAGCATTGAACATTGTTAAGAAAAAAACCCAGATTTATTGATGAATTTTGTTGGATCTGGGTGTCGACCCTGGTGTCGACACCCCTACAGGGGTGTCGACCCCCTGAGTCCCACTAGCTGTTTTGGCGTAGAAGTTTGAATTTCTGAATTTTGAATGCTTGAATTTTCTGGAATTTATTTAACCGCTATATTCACATGTAATTTTCTATACGTATTCAATTCTTCTAACGACCATTTTACACGTATATATATACGCACAACTTTCGTTTCATTTTTAAAATTTATACGGTGTTGCACCGTTATTGATTCTTGCCATATTTCATTGATTGTAGCCTTATCTTGAATTTTATCTCTTGTATATATATATATATATATATATATATATATATATATGTGTGTGTGTGTGTGTGTGTATATATATATTTCTGCACATATATACATATATATTGTAATGACCCGGGTATTTACACCGATCACTGACACAGATACTGATTGATCATAAGTACATATTTACAAATACGATTTAAAATCTAGACTTTAAAATTTCAAATCATGTTAACTTGTGTATAACAGCATTTGCATGTGCATATATCACAACATTTACCAAAACCAAATTTTACACATTCATGTATTATAGCAGGTATTTGATAACGTTTGTTTAAATTAATTTTATACATATATGAGAACAACACTTATACATAGCATGTTTTAAGAATGCCATTTTCATTCACATGTTTTTTTCTTTGTTTCAAAGGATTTAGAACTTTGAGTTTTTTTGCAAATACTTGAATTTAAAAACTTTTAACCTTTAAATAAAAACATGCCAAGACCATTTCCTTGTCAAAGCAAGTTCAAGGACATATTCAAAGTTACATTTACATTATCAAAACATGAAAAATACCATTTTCATTTGCAAACATGGTTTCATGTATATGTGCTTGAAGATAACACCTACACTAGAAGAAGCTAGTAAAGAGATCTAGGTAAATATATGTTCACATGACAAATCTTTTTAGATCAAATAAATTCAGTTTCAAATCCTTCTCTTTTCTCTCAAGATTTTTATGAAAATAACATTTTCCTTTTGCATTTTTCAAAGCATGATTTATCTTGTCATAAACATGTGCATATAGATTCACAAAATCTTGCATATACACTATTATTTTACCTACACTAGATGTATACAAAAACATAGATTTTCAAGATATTTTCATGTCAAAATCATCACATGCCAAGATCATTTTTGGTATAAAAACTTTCAGATTTTATAAAGGCTTGCAAGGCAAGTAGAATTATATATATATATATATATATATATATATATATATATATATATTTATTGTTAAATCAAAAATGTCACAAGAAGATTTGGGTTAGAAACCCCATGAAAACTGAACATATTTGATACTAAAGTGATACTAAAATTGGTGTAAACCAAGAAGAAAGATTTGTGAAGATCATAGGATGTACACTTGCATTTGAGATGATGTTTCATGGAAACCAATAGGAAGGAAATTGGAGATTGCATAGAGGATTTGCAGGTGATATTGGCTGAGGTAGGCCTTGTGAATATTGGTAGTAATGCTTTGATTTGGAAAGTGAAAGATCTTTCTTTTTGAGTCGTCAAATCTTTGGTCACACACACAAATCTCAAAACTAATTTTATGCACCAATATTTTATGGCTTCCTACCACTATAAATAAACATAAGAATGCCTTCTTTTCCTCACAAAAACACAAGCCTTTCTTAAGTTAGATCAGTAAAAGGGAAGGAAAAGCTAAGGATTTCAAACTTTTAAGGTGAGTAAACTTCCCATACCATTTGATTGTTATGTATATGATGATGCTAATGGATTTACTTGTGTATATGTTGTGGTTGGTAATTATATCTTTCATATGAAACTTGGAACTAAAATCAGTAAGCAAACCTATATAGACATGTAGCTTAAGCATGAAGACTGTCAACAATTTTGTGTGTAAATCCACTTAAATTCTTCTCTGATTGATCACTTTTGACTACTATAATACCTGATGATATGTACACACCTAGATCAAATTGTTAGTAATAGGTAGTATAAGTTATATGGCAAACATTTAAATGTATGTAGATTGTAAACCAAAAAGCTGTGAATAAGAAATACAAAAAAAAGAAGCTCGCTATAATAATAAACGATTACATATGGTTTACAGTAAAGGGAAGGGAAAAATCAAATTTCTCGACCAACTTAATTTGGGTTTTCAGGCATTCAAGCATGTTCATGATTCCAAAAGATGAATTTAGGAAGTGAAATAAATTTTTTTAATGTTGAGATGAGTAAGATCTACTGGGTTGATTAGAAATAGGAAATATGGCCATTTCTGATGATCAAAGTGATCGTCGACCATAAAACTTGGTCTGAAGAGGCATAATGATGTAGGAAAAAAGGGGAAAATATGAAATAAATTTTCGAATGAGTGTATTTCCAATTTAAGGCGGACTTAGGGATTTTGTGTGCGATTGGTGTTGAATGAGAACCGTGCTGCCGTGATGGAAAAGGTGAGGTGCGCACCAGGGAAAATAGAAGCAGGGGGACGCCACCAATGTGTGACTGGAGTCTGGCGAATTCTGGAGCACTGTGGTGGTGGAACAAGGTAAAAACAGTGAGGGTTGTTTTTTTGTAAGCTTCGGATTTTACACCAGATTTTGAGATAGGGCATTGGGGAAAATTTTGATGGTGGCAACAGGTTCCGACATAGGATCGTGTTTTGCGGGAATGGTTATGGCGTGGAGTTGGTAAGCATTTTGAGTGTGCATGTACACGGTGCACATACTGGGCACTATAAATGGAATGCTATGAAGTGTAAAAAGGAGGAGAAGAAGAAGAGATGAGCGGTTGCGTGAAGTAGCTTGACTGATGGGTTCGGATACATGGTTAATTAAACCAATTTAGAAGTGAAGAAAGATACAGGAAAGTAAATGAAAAGAGAAGGATGGGCAAGCAGTGTAAAGAAAAAGAAAAAAAAGTAAGAAATGAAAAGAACGGAAGTACCATGGGATGAAAACTGGGACGGAAGTGGAATCAAACAAAGAAGCAAAGAAACTGAAACAAGAAAATGATGGGAACTTCGGTTTGCCTGGCATATTTAGACACAAGGAGGCTGTTGCGTCAGTTTTAGTGTATGATGATTGGGCTTGGCCCATTTTTAAATTTAACTAAATAAAACATAGGAAGAAGAGGAGTAAGAAACGTTGAGAAGGCAGGGAAGCAACAGACTTACAAATATCACTAGTTTTGTCGGTCCAACTGTGATTATCTAGTGAGTAAAGTCATTGTTATGAGTGTTTGGGGGTCAACTAAACCATGCTCAGCATTTAAAAATACTAAAAGAAATTTATTGATTTGATGACACTGGGAATTAATATCAATTATTAATTTTGAATTTTAACATGAAGGATATCATATTCTATTTACATAGCATGTGTATATGTTTAATTACAAAAAGGGATGACCTGGGTTAAAAATCAAATGCGTGACTGGGAGAGGTCAATTTTCGTTTGACGGTGCAAGTGGTATGAATGTAAATGGGCTCAGACCCTGTAGGAAATTGCCGGGTTTCGGTTTACCTTTCAATGGGCTGATGCGGTGGGATCAACAAAAATCTGAGCATGCCTACTGAAGTGAAAACTGTGCAACTTCGTGAACTCATACAAGAAATAAGTGAATCAGGATTTTAGATATAGTTTTGTCAAAAATTGAAATTTAAATACAGAAGTTGAAATTTAAATAAATTTTATAAATTTTATTTATAATTAGAACTAAAAATGCTTTTTCTAATGGATTCTTCAAAGGTCAACAAAAGAAGTCGATCCAGTGTAAAGGATCGAGTATTGTTTTGACAGAAGTCGAGAAATTAGCACAGACACTGTAATTTTTGTTAAATTATAAGTTTATTTTATAATTTTAATTAGAATCTATTTTCTAATAAGATATTTAAGATTTTAAACAAACAAGTAAAAGAAAAAAAGAAAAAAAAAACCCGTATGCTAAACATACATTAACTTTTCTGTTTTTTTTAACTGTAATCGAAATTTCTTGATACAAGCAACCCGTCGTGTACAGTTCTGTATCTATAAAATAAGAACTATAAAGCATATTTTTAATCTTGTTTAGATTGAAAATAAAAGGAGAATTTTTTATTGGTATGAAAGAAGAAGAACTAGATCAAGAATAAGAGATCAAAGGAAGATTTGACGAAAACAATTCAAAGTGTAAAAGCTGTAATGGAATTTATAAATCATAAATTTAATTCAGTTGTGAATAGTCGGATTAGGTAATAATTATGAGAAACATTTTTCTAAAGGATAATGTAAGTTTTAAATTTGTACGAACAAAACAGGAAGAAAAACCGTGTGTGACGCACACACTAAATTGTCCATTTTAAAAGATGATCAAAATACCAGATAAATTCAAGATGATCATATACTGTGTAGTTTAACTTAATTACATTATAATCATGATAGATTAAAGAGAATTATTTCGCTAATCATTTCAAAGAGGCCGTAATAAATATTTCACTCTGAATTGATTATACACCACGCGTCAGAGATTTTTGAATTGAAGACGGCGATATACAAGGGCTAGTTTGAATAATGCCTTCGGTTTCTCCAGTCCCAGGGCAACTTGTATGTATGAATGTCTGACAGAGTATTTTCAAAGGAATCACATACGCTGTTTTCTTCAAACGTACCAGTTGCTGGCACAGAAGGGAAACTTCTTTAGCCTGTCAACCAGAGTATTTTTATGGAAATCAATTAGTGTTTTCCGATGGATTTTGACGATGTGTCATTCAAAAAATAAACAATGATGATGAAAGGGTAAGTCTAGCCTCAAGCCTCACACCTTGGAAATGACAAAAATCGGGCAGGCAGCATGGCTATGTGGGTCGCTCCCATTAGGGTGTAGCATCACCTATCTAGAGAAATTTCTTTTGTTTCTTAATCTATCGATTCTGCCCATTCGGGAATGGTTGCCGTACACAACCATTGCTGATATACACTCGATACACTCAAGAGAAATGAGTGGTCGGTCATGTGAAGGCCGGGTTGCAAGATGTTCTTGTTGAACCCAGTTGTATTTGCCTCTAGAGATACATCATCGGAAGGTGGTCCCATACCTTGTCATAATTGAGAATCCAATTTCCCTAAGAGCCAAGAGGTTTTTATTTGTATACTATATAGGAGAATGTGAGATGCAAGCATTCTTCTAGATTCTAATTTATTTGTGAAAAACGCCTAGACACTATGATAATATCTGATTTCAAGTATACAAAGTGTTTATCCCATAAGGTAAAAACCCGTTCCGTATTTACGGCGTGGTCTTATGAGATCTTTTTATTTATTTTAAAATGTTTACTCATACCAGTCCCCTGACTGACCCGGAGTTTATTTTTCTGTGTTTCCCATAAACTCTTGGGTATTCATAACACTTGTTATGAATAGACAAGTGAATCAGGATGGATAAACTTGAAAAGCTGGAATGAAGACTTTGATGTGTGCTGGTCCACTTATCTACTATATAATTAAGTCTGTCAGTTGGACATCTATGATATGTATAATTAATGATGTACTATGAATGGGTTGTATCACTAGACCTATGATACTCTGTTGTAATATATTCCGTCGTGTAATATTATGAAGTATCATCTTATTGTGAAAATTCCGCTATGAGATTCTGATGTTTTTCTGTGATTTTATCTTCTATCTATTCTTATTCTTATTAATGGCACGACTTCCGATGTGTTCGAAAGTTGGGTCGTTACATATATTCTCATATATATACATATATTTTCTTTACTTCCTTATGTGTGCGTTTGTACATATTTTCTCTCATGAACATGTTTTAATTTTAGCTGTTTCCTTAAAACAAGGAATATGACGGCGACAAGGATCGAACTCTGCACCTCTTGTATGCAAGTCACATGCTCTAACCAACTGGACTACTAAGGCTATTGTTAACAAGGCTTATGTAACGACCCAGAAAATCTGAACCAATTTAAAATTTTTAAAATTGTCTAAAATAATGGATTTTAAATATTTAAAATAAATATTTTAAATAATGGCGATGAAAACTAAGTTTGAATCGACAATTGAAAACGAATATAATTAATTATAATTATATATAGAATTGAAAATGGCGCGGTAGTTCGATAATTCGATTTCAAACTTCAATTGAATATACCGGGTGCAAAACAATCCGGATCTTAGTGAAACCAAAAAAATTAGGATCTAATTGATGATATCTTTCCAACGAATCCGACGAATCGAACTTTGATAGCGGGAATCAAAAGATATGTCCAGTTGAAAATTCTGAATAGTCGCTATGGAATTCAGGCCCTTAAAATGGGACACTTTGCAAACGACCTCGGATTTCGACGAAACCACTTTTGTTAGATCCGCAGTGTCAAGTTATTGCTAGGTTTCAAATTTCATAATTTTTCGAATCAATATGTGAGCGTGGCAAAGGAAAACGCGTTTGACCAGTTTTAGTTGATTTTAATCGACTGGAAATTGGCCATTTTTCAAACGGTCTCAGAATTCGATGAAACTAGTTTTGTTAGGACCGTATCGTCAATACGAAGCTAGAAAATATTTTTCTGGAATTTTTCTAGTTAGTATGTGACCCCGGTAATTTGAAACGTGCGTTTAAAATTCAATATAGTGATTTAAATGAAAATTCAAAAGGAAACTGATTGTAACAATCGAATCAGCTTGCGATACATATCCCATTGTGTTCGGAATGGGGGTGAAACGCTATGGACGACAGGCGGTGGGCCTCGTTTCGAGGTCGTATGTAAAAGTCAACCTTTTTGCAAAAATTAAATAATTAAATAATAATAAAAAAATCTATTCTTTCCTCCTTTATCTCCTTCTTGGCCCCCCCCCCCCCCGATTCATTATTCAGTAAACAAAAAAAAAAAAAAGAGAAAAGAAGATCGACGCCCCTGGAGATCGACGCCACCGCCAAGAGCTGTCGAACCCCCACCTCGCGACGTCGAAGCCGAAGTAAAAATCAGATTTTTATATATGGAAAGCCGAAGTAAAAATCATATTTTTATATATCGAAAGTCGAAAGTAAAAATCATATTTTTATATATCGAAAGTCGAAAGAAAAATCATATTTTTATATATTGAGTAGCATAGTAAAAATTCGATTTTTACATGTGTAGAGAATACGGGCGAAAGCGACAAAAGGCGAGGATTTCTATAAAGGAAGAGTCGTGGTACTGGATAGCTATTGGTGAGATTTCTGATTTTAAAATTATATATATGTGATTGAAAATAAAAGTGTATTGCTATATATAAATATATATATATATATATAAATATATATATATATATATATATATATATATATATATATATATATACGCCCCTCGTCCACAAACCATGGACGATATTTATTGGTTGAAATGGTTGTGAAAATTGATTGATAGCGATTGATTGTTTGGGATTGTTTGTGATTGATATTGGTTGATTGTGGTTGAAAAATACCCGTTTGTGGTTGAGAAATATTTGGTTGAAACCACATAGGATTAGTTTGTGGAAATGAAATAAAAAAATATACATGCCGCCTGCGTGCGAACTAGATGCATGATCACCATTGTCAAAAACCGCGAGGTTTTAAGGTAGAGCGAGGAGCCGTACTAGGGATGGTCCCGGTGTAACTACCCTACCGTTATGCTGCCGAAATTTTGAATAATATTTGTGTGTTTGAATTATTTTCATATGCTTAAACTATATTTATTCATTGTATAGAAAACATTCATGTGTTGAATTGATATTCATTCGTTGTTTAGAAATTCATGTGTTGAATGGTATTCATATTTTGAAATAAATTGTTCGATAATAAAAATCACATTTTTATCTATATATAGAAACTATAGAAAACATTCATGTGTTGAATTGATATTCATTCGTTGTTTAGAAATTCATGTGTTGAATGGTATTCATATTTTGAAATAAATCGTTTGATAATAAAAATCACATTTTTATCTATATATAGGAACCATAGAAAACATTCATGTGTTGAATTGATATTCATTCGTTGTTTAGAAATTCATGTGTTGAATGGTATTCATATTTTGAAATAAATTGTTCGATAATAAAAAATCACATTTTTATCTATATATAGAAACTATAGAAAACATCCATGTGTTGAATGGTATTCATATTTTGAAATAAATTGTTTGATAATAAAAATCACATTTTTATCTATATATAAAAACTATTGAAAACATTCATGTGTTGAATTGATATTCATTCGTTGTTTAGAAATTCATGTGTTGAATGGTATTCATATTTTGAAATAAATTGTTCGATAATAAAAATCACATTTTTTATCTATATATAAAAACTATTGAAAACATTCATGTGTTGAATTGATATTCATTCGTTGTTTAGAAATTCATGTGTTGAATGGTATTCATATTTTGAAATAAATTGTTCGATAATAAAAATCACATTTTTATCTATATATAAAAACTATTGAAAACATTCATGTGTTGAATTGATATTCATTCGTTGTTTAGAAATTCATGTGTTGAATGGTATTCATATTTTGAAATAAATCGTTTGATAATAAAAATCACATTTTTATCTATATATAAAAACTATTGAAAACATTCATGTGTTGAATTGATATTCATTCGTTGTTTAGAAATTCATGTGTTGAATGGTATTCATATTTTGAAATAAATCGTTTGATAATAAAAATCACATTTTTATCTATATATAGAAACTATAGAAAACATTCATGTGTTGAATTGATATTCATTCGTTGTTTAGAAATTCATGTGTTGAATGGTATTCATATTTTGAAATAAATTGTTTGATAATAAAAATCACCTTTTATCGACTATATGAACTATATAGAAAAGTAGTGTTTTGAAATGAATCGTTTTACAATAAAAATCACATTTTTATTGTATGCATAAATCGTTAAAATGTGAAGTGTTAAAAATAGCCACTTGTTCAAAATAAACATATATGAGTTGAAATATTCATTAATTAGCTAATGAAATGATTTGCACCTATTTATGTAACATTAGAATGAATGGTGTTTTTTTTAAACCAAATAGAAATCAAATATGAAGTCGAATAGAAATTGATAAATGATAAGAACTGTATATATATGTGCATGCAATATTCATTGAACAGGTTATAGCAAAGGGGCTAGAGAAGAGGAATAAAATTTTGTGCCCGACAAATAGGTACACATTTACTGATTTGTTTGGGTGATGATTTTGAGCCTGTTGGCTAGCCGCTTGGCTTTTTCTTTTTCTTTTTGAGATTAGAAGGATCGGGAACGCTATTTGCAATTTCCCGATGCTCCCGGTGCAGGGGAGGTTATGGCGAAATTTTTCCAAAATTTAAGGTGTTAGAAAAATATTTGAAGTGAAAACAATATTGAAATTGTTGAATGAACTATATTTATATAAATATATAAATATAAATAAAATTAAAACGAAACGAAGCCGTGCAGTTCGTATTTTGAAACCGTGATTTCAAACGACTAGTGCGGGAAATCCGACCATTGGATTTTCCCGAAACCTCAACCGTCGGGTTCGCCTTGGAAATATCTTCCCAACGGCACAAACTTTGTAGAAATCCAACGGTTGGATTGTCTGGAATGTTTAATTCAAATCTGAAGAAAAACAGCGCCAGAAACGATTATATTTATTTATATATATAAATATAATTATATTTAATCGAATAACGACGCTGCAGTTCGTATTTTGAAATCGAAATTTCAAACGAGTGTACCGGGAGATCCGACCGTCGGATTTTCCCGAAACTGGAACCGTTGGATTCGTTTTGAAAAGACCTTTCTAATGATGTAAATTTTGTGAAGATCCAACGGTTAGATTTTCAGATAAGTGTAAATCAAATCTGAAGAAAAACAGCGCCACGGCCGCGTTATGGCCCGAAGCGTCGTTTTGAATAAATGGGCTATTTTAAAATAAATAAAAATAGCGATAAATAGGTATAAAATATCATAGGCGATATGGAATGGAAATAAACTGAAATTTGCTTGATTTGTGTGGCTTTTGATGGTTGAATGTGTTTGGTGTGAAAATTACATTAAAGAACAATATTGGTGTTGTCGAATAATTTAACCATTGGAAAAAATTATTTGAAATTCTAAATATACGTGAATTATTTGAAAAAGCCGAGTTAATTCTCATTTCAAATAATTGACCGACGATTGAAAGTCGAAGATGAAGACGATGGTCGAAGACCGGAGATCTTCACCTCGTTTGGATGGTAACCGAGGTCCTGATTGGGAGGCATCCCGAAATATGGATAATGAGTGGTGATCGTCTAGACGTACGTGGTGATCGATGGGTTTGCGAGGTATTTAGTGCCTCCGGTTTCGTTCAGACCCAGAACGGACTTGTAAATGGACTGTGTGTCTGACATAGGATTTATTCTGTGTGGCATGCTAAGATGCAGTGATCAGGGCTTCTGTTGAAAAGCAAAGTCTTGTGGTGATGATCAAAGCACTGCCTGTGTGGCGTAGCTTTGTGTATAACGTGAATTCGCGAGCCTCACACCCCGGTATGAACCTAAAACGGGAGAACGGACCTCAGGGAGGGCCTACGTTTCCTCCTATCTAAAAGTGGCGTCAGTGGTTTTACACGCCCTGACGAGTTTGACTTATGTGGTTGTTGCTGTTGCGAGGCGCCTCGGTTAGATTGGACGATCCGGGTCCGATGGAGTCACTTGTTGGCTCGCTTACGCCCCAAAGGGCGGCGAAACGTAGTGCTCAGGTATTTTAATCCACTCCGTGTGGACCGGCCCTGTCGCTCCTAGGGTCACTCGAGCT
This sequence comes from Allium sativum, assembly GCA_030737875.1. Lineage (NCBI taxonomy): Eukaryota > Viridiplantae > Streptophyta > Magnoliopsida > Asparagales > Amaryllidaceae > Allium > Allium sativum. Next base: position 878,577,098 of record CM060918.1, on the reverse strand, counting down.
CTGATCCTGAGACTCCGGCTAGGCAGTCTCGAATTCGGTAAGGACTATCTTTTGTCTTGGTTCATGACGGAAATCCAATTTCCAGATACGACATCGTGCGGTTTTGATTGTATACCTATGTATGGCGACATAGTGGTATGGGGCATTAATGCCGTCTATGATTGATAGTTATGATTTGAAATTGTTTTCAAAACATATAAACACTAGCAATAATATAAAATGCCTTTGTTTTATTCGTATCAAGCATATTTGGCCGTTATAAGGTAAAAACTCTATCCTCCGGTTTGCGTTGCATTGTGTGATGGGAACTGAGTCTTATAACGGTTTCATTTTTATAAAAAGCATAGCGATGTTTAAAAGAAAGATTTGTTTTAAAGCACTGGCAATCCAATGGAGTAAACCCGTTCCACGAAAGTGGCGTGGTCCTGTGTTTAGCCAATTATATATGTGTTGAGTGGATTTCTCATACCAGTCCCATGACTGACTCGTAGTTTGTTTCACTCTCAAACTCGGGTGCCCCTTTTTCTACACGGGCAGCCTTGTATTCAGGTTTAGCTGGTTCTTTTCTGGATAGCTGGAGCTGAAGATGGATTCTCATGTATTCTTTTTATGCTGTTCAGCTCCTATTGTACATATTTTGTTTATTTCCGCTGTAGACATTTATGTATAGCTGAACTGTTTGTACTAAGTAAGATCCTGTATACTGTGTAACTCTGACGATTACTTTTATCCAGTATATTTTGTTGTTCATATCTGGTGTATTTATTTAATTCTGTTCTGCTATTATATGTTTCTGTGTTATATTCCAAAGATAACCTTGTTTCCGTGAGAACGGGAAATCGGGTCGTCTCAGCTTAGAACAATGGTAATTATTGTTCTCTTCTTACTTCTCTTTTTGTTATAGTATTTTAATTAAACCATTGCATGAATCTTTTCTTTTATTTTTCTTTTATTATTAATGCATAATCAGTACATGCAACATATTTACACTACATGCAACCAATCCTTTCTTTCTTTTAATGCATTAATAGTTTCTTCTTTTAAATATATATGTCAATGCATATATATATACACACATATGCTTTGTTTAATTATTTAATTGTTACGAAATGCGGGGTGTTACACCCCTTGTCTATATGAATCCTATAAACTATGTCTATATTTTATAATTTCTCTCCCTTTGGCATTATCAAAAAAAAATTAATCTAAAACTACTCCTCCTAAATCGTATAACTCTCTAGAAACCTATAAGTAACTAAGTAAGTCCTAAATCAAATTGAAGTAATCCCCCTTAATCTATATAATCCTATAATAGTAATTCCTAACATTATGATTATCAAATACAAACCAATCCAAGTATTATATTTACATTTGTTTAATTTCATATATACAAACCAAATCAAATCAAATCAAAGCACATCATACCATATGTCCTAATATATACAAGTTTGAAGTCATAGAATTCAAATTTCAAAAAAATCAACCATATAAACCATACCAATCAATTAAACATTTCTTGGGACTTAAACCCATTCATCTTGTCCAGTGATTGGGTTCCTCTTGACGTCCTTCCATTTTTCTTCGTTGTTAAGTGATGTTTTATTTTCATCTCTGAAATAAGAAGAGATTGACCAATGAATCACATCAAAATGTTTTTCTTAATATTCAACAATTTTCATCTGAATTAACTCTAGTTTGCACTGATTACGTAGTACTATAAAGAAAGTTTTCATGAAAGAGTTCAAAGAATCTTCAACATTTTCACTTATGTTATGAATTGGATTTGGCATGGATTTGATAAGAAATGAATAAGGGAGAAGGAGAAATAGAATATGAAATTTTCTGGAATAAATAGACTTAAATAGGGTCTGGAATTCGTTGGATTTTGAATGGACATGAGTAGTTATTTAATTTTAAAATTTGAAACAATTTGAAAATCTGGCAGTTATATGTTGACATATACACAAATGTATGTCGACATATCCTATTGATAATTTTGAAATTTTTTAAGTTTTGAATCTTTTGAACTTATATTAAACTATAATTAATTCTAAAGTTTTTACAGAGACTTAAAGATGATTTAACATAAATAAAACTCCATTCATTACTTAACAGAAAGCAAATACATCCAACTAATTAGGGCACACTAAATATGAGATTCGAAAGTAAAACATAAGCAAATACATAAGCTAATACATAAAGATAGATTAAACTAGATAGTCTAGCTTTCTGATGATGAAGAGGGAGGTGAGATTCCAAGCTTTCTTCCCATCTAGACCATGAACTTGGTCATTTTGAAGAAGTTCTTCTTAAGCTTCTTTTGATTATTGACAATTTTGACTTGATTTTAAACAATCGTCTCTTTGGAAATGTATCCAGTCTTGGTTGTACACACAACACTTTCTAAAGAAGTCTCTTCTTCGACTTCCATTGGTGCTTGTTCTTGTTGCATTCGAGCTTATTTGGCTTCGAATATCTCATATGGTTTGAAAGTGAGAGTAATTTGTACAAGATGTATGTTTGATGAGTCAACACTTTTCTAGACACAAACTCTTCTCTATGAAGATCAATTCTAAAGTATTTGAAGATACAAGTGAGATAAACACTATAGTAGAGAGTGTTTTCTAGTGATGATAATTATATGGGTTTGTTCTCTTTTAAGATCATGTCGGCTCAATTAATGTTGTAGTTACCCATAATAGCAAATAGAGCCTTTTGGACTTTGAGAGTTGGGTTATTAAAATTTCCAGAACAAGGAGTGATGGCATGTTAGAAGAGAAGGTTAGCAATTTTATTTTTGGGCGAAAAAAGCAATTTTTGAACTCCATTGGAGCATCGTCTTTAAATATATTGTGATAGGTCTCTAGGTTGGTTTCATCAATAATGAAATCCGAGAAATCTGAGCCTGTGCTTCTACAATTTAGAATAGTGCCTAAGAGTTCGGCGTCAAGAACAATTTGAGTGCCTTTAACACTACTCCAAATTTGATCTTCATTGCCTTCATAAAATCCACAATAAATGTTCACATTGAACATTTTGACGAGTTTAGGATAACACACTTCTTCATTATCACGAGAGTCAATTAGACTCAAGACTTCATTGTGTTGAAATAGAGAGGTAAGATCATAAGATGGAAATTCACTAAAGATGGCGAAAGCATATATTTGAATTTCTGGTTTTTGGCTCTTCATCACTTGATGATGAATCTGAATCATCTAACCTTGTCGCATATGCTTTCTTTCTCTTTCTCGACCAATTGCTGTTGTCTATTTGTTGAGTTGATTTATCTGGATATGGGCACATTTTCTTTATATGGCCTAGTTTGTTGCAATTATAACATCGACGATCATTACTTTTTGAACTTCCTTGGTTATAATTTTTTCCTTCTATATCTCATAATTTTTCTAAAATGATTTGTCATAAGGGTCGTTTCTTCATCAACTTCACTACTCTAGTCAGAATCATTTGATGTTGCTTTTAATGTAATGGATTCCTTCTCAGTTGACATGTTTCCTTTTTTTTTTTGTAATTGGACTTCAAAAGACATCATATTTTCGATTAACTCCTCAATCTTAATTTCATTGACATTTTTGGCTTCTTCGGTTGCTGTAGTTTTCTGATCCCATTTTGGAGTTTGTGAACTTAATATTTTTCTAACTTGATCTGCTTCAGAATAGGTTTTTCCAAGTGCTATTAATGAATGCACTATCTCTTGAAATCTGCAATACATATCTGAAATAGACTCATTCTCGTTAATTTTGAATAATTCAAACTAATTTACTAACATTGCTATTTTAGTTTTTTAACTTTACTAGTTCCTTCATGAGTAACTTGTAAAGTTCTCCAAATTTCATAAGTAGTTTTACATACTGACACTCTATTAAACTCATTCCTATATAATAAACAAAATAACATATTCATGGCTTTAGAATTGCTTTGTGCAGTAGTCTTTTGTTCATTTGTCCATTGTGAAAAAGCCGTCGTGGGTTCAACAAATTCATTTTGGGTACTATTCCATGTATCTAATCCTACTAATTATAAATATATCTTCATTCTACATGCCCAATATGAATAATTACTACCATTAAATAGTGATTGTCTAACAGTGGGCTAACCCTCTACAAAAGAACTATTATTGCTACTAGTGTTGGTTGCCATTATCACTATTTTCAAAAATCAGATTATGAACTTTTTGAAAGACCTTGCTATGATACCAATTGTTAGGGATTGCAGAATGGATCATTAAGGCAAAATAAACATTAGAGGGGGGAGCGAATAGTGTTTTTGAGAATTAAAACAAAACCTAAACTTATATGAACTACTATAAGAATCAAACACCATAGAAATAATCACAGACATAGAATCAAACACAAATGCAAATATAACCAAAAGTAAAGTGCAGAAAAGGAAAGAGCATACCGGATTTTATACTGGTTCAAATAGCTCCTACGTCCAGTCCTACACAATGTTGGATTGCGCAGAGTTTTATTACTATATCAGTATCCAATTACAACATCCTTGATTTCACGGCTACAAGGGATACCACCGATTCCAACCTCCTTAATTTCACGGCTATAAGGGATACCACCGATTACCCGTCCTTGATTTCACGGCTACAAGGGATACCACAATTACTTTCACAACCAAAACAATTACAAACATCCCTATAACTCTTCAATAGCACTTGATTTAGAGAGTAATGAGTAGAGAGTGTAGAGAGAAGAAGTTTCATGAAAACAGAATTAAATTCTGTAGAGTATAGGTGTAGGAATCAAAAAAATGATAAAGAATAGTGGTGTAATGAAAGGGAATGAAGATGGAGAATAATAATAATAATAATATTTTTTTGGAAATCAGCTCCCATTTGTAACATTTGAAAGGCTGCAACGTTTCTGAACCGTCACAAATAGTGAAAAGACACTTCCTTTCAATTATGAAAAAATGACAGTTATATGTCGACATATATATACATACATATACATACATAATATATACATATATACATATATATATATATATAGATCGACATATACATGTACAAAATGAAGACTTGAATATTTTTCAAGTGTTTTGATATATGTATAATTCTGGAAATTCTTGAATTAAAATATAGTGTTGTAAATAAATATTACAAAGTAGAAAATCATATGAAAACATAAATATAAACTATATAAACATATTTATGAAATTTTACAGTTTAAAACTGTATAAATACAAAGTTATAAAATATAAATACATAAAACTTATAAAGTATAAACTTATAAAACTTAAGTTTAAAATCAAATAAAAATAGGAAGTAAAATAGATAAGAAAGAGATTGAAGATTGATTTTGAAAACAAAATTTGAAAAACAAAATTTGAAATTATTTTGAATTTGAACCTGGAGTGCTATTCAGAGTCTTACATAATCTAAACTCTACAACTCAATTTATCTTGAACTATTGAAATCTTGAATACTCATGGGTCTTAAAACATCTCTTAATTCTGAATCTCTGACATCTTTAAACTATACAGTCCTCAGTAATAATTCCTGTATATAAATCCTGCATATGTATATATATTCTAGACAAAAGTGTTAGTATGTATTTTATAATCAATTAATATTGAAATAAGGTTGTTGTCATCAAAACTCCATTCTCCAACATGGCGTCCTTCTCAAGATCTATCTCAAATGCGATCTCTTTATGGGGCAGAGGCCCCATCACTTATTTGAATATATCAAGAAACTCACAAAGAATGGACATTGCGAATGTGTAACGGCGCGATTTTCGACCCTCCGAAAACCGTGTCATTATTGAAAGAAATTAGAAGATGAGATAGAAAAGATAGAACTAATAGAATAGAAGAATAAGAAGTTATCAGAAATCTCACAGCGGAATTTAAAAATACAAATACATTACATCATAGGGTCTGATACATCATAATACATCAACAACTTACATCATCATAGTACATTCACATAATAATACATCATGATATGGAAATACAAATCTAACTGGATACATAGGTGCAGCAAACTACTAGACTTATCCTGCAACTTGAACTTCGTAAGGTTCCATTTGCCAACCTGAATTATTTGCCTACTCATAATAAATATTATGAGTACCCAAGAGTTTAGGGAAAACACAGAAAATAAACTCCGGGTCAGTCAGGGGACTGGTGTGAGTAAACACAGTTAAATAGATGTAAACAGGGAAATAAGGAATAAGGTGTTCCGTTATTAATAGATTCAATTACTTTGGAAATCTTAAGCCCAATCCATAACTTAATATATGGAAAACGACCCTTGTATTTTAAATATCAAAACATTTGATATTTATGATAGTATTTATCAAATAAATAATCATCTAGTGAATCGCTTGCATCTCACGTTCACGTACATAGAAAAAAAATCTAAAACTGTCGAGCTCTTATTGGAATTTGGTTTTCTAACTGACAGGGTATGGGAGCACCCACCGATCAGTGTACTCTAGAGAAGATACACTGGGGTTTAACAAGAACATCCTGCAACCCGGCCACACATGACCGTCCACTCATTTAGCTTGAGTGTAACGAATATATTACCACCTCCACGGTTGGGAATGACCCACTGATTACCGAAGTTACAGCAGTGAATATAGATTTAAGAAACAAAAGGAAATACTCTAGATAGTGATAATATACCCTGCTTGGGTATGACCCAACTAGCCATGCTGCCTAGCCCAACTATTGTCTTTCCGGGTTGTGAGGTTTGAAGTCACGTTTACCGTTGACGGATTATTCATCAACGTCTTTGAATATCACACCGTCCTATCTGACAGATCACTCATTTGTTTCCACAAATATATTTTGGGTATAAGGCTAAAGAAATGAATTTCTTCGCCACCAACAAAATACACTTACGTAAAGTCGATGTGAAAAATCTGAACGATATACGTTGTCAGATATCCGACTGTTCGGATCTGTTCTGGGATTGAACAGACCGTAGATACTATTTTGAAATAGTCCTTGCATTCTTCATCTTTATCGATTCCCGGTATACGTCGTATAATTCGAGTCGAAGTGGAATGTAAATTCCGAACTCTTCGAAACGATGTACGAGATATCTTTTATAGTCGATAATTTATTATCAGCTTACTGTCTTTAATTCAGTTGCACATCCTGTATTTAAAATTATATATACAGTATAAAATTCTCGGGTTCATATCTGGATATCTTAAGTATTACTTTCAATTTTATAGTTAAAGTGTGTGTGTCATACACAAGATGTTATACAGTTTTTCTCAATATTTGAAAGTGTATAGAAAAAGCCCGTGCTACGCACACGGTGTTTTATCTCGCTTGTCATCGACTGTTAGACGATGTTCTATACTCCGATTTGATTTGTCAAATATTTATTTTCCTTTATTTAAACTTAAATAAATTGTTTTATAATTTATTTAAATTAAATTATCTTTTAAAACTCAAGTTCTAACTCAACGAACTTCTTCGGACAACTTCGATTCTTTGACCTCACTGTCACTTTCATTGTTCCACTTGCCTAAGACCAATTTAAATAAACATTCTATTGTTATTTATTTAACTAATTATTAGTTAATTATATTTTATTTACTAATTAAATAAAAAACAGTTTAATTAAATTCTTGGATTTGAAAACCGTTTTCTTTCTTTCATTTGCCAAGTCGAACTCGGCATTTTAAAACTGATGATCAACATGGGTTGATCGCCGATTTTCCCTTGCCAAACTCGACTGGATCACCATCTTTAGCTTGCCAAACTTCCTGCCTTGCCAAGCCTCCCGATCAGCTCCATTTCCCTTGCCAAGACCATCTTCCTTGATCCAGCTACACCGTGCACAGCTGTGCACGTGCACACCGCCACTGGCCAACTGAAGACCTCCGACCCACCTCCGACAAGTCGCCTTGCCTTCTCCGATCATCTATGACCAGTCACCACCGTCACCAGTCACCTCCTTCTCCAAAACCCCCTTCAACATTTTCAAACCGAAACTGCTTCTTCGATACCCCCATCGACATCGACCTCGTCCGACACCCTCCGACCCCCTGGAGACCTCGCACCGCCGCCGATAGCTGCCCCAACTTCCGACGCCGCTCCTCCCCAAGTTCTGGCCCACTCGATCCATCGTGGACCCCACACGACCTCTGGAAATGCTCGAACCCATTTTGCTTCTCAGAACATAAATCGAGCTCGTTAGCTCAATCCACTTGCTGGAAAAATTATCTGATATTTTTCCTATGATCCCCGAAGTCTCAGCCTCCTCCACGCTCCACGCCTTGGCGTTCAACGACGTTGATCATCGGATTTTGGCGAAAATGCCATTTTCATCTATCTCGACTTATCTACCCAGTCCCAACGTTTAAAATCTTGAAAACACTTTTAAAAATCATCATTTGGCATGTCGATTACATTCATAAACCTGTATTTCGATTCTGTGATGTTTGAAAATTTAAGTGTTGAGTTTGAGACAGAGAACAAACTGTTCTTGTCTGTTTGGGTTTTCAAAACGAAATGTTCACACTCTGATCTCTCCAAATGTTTGTAAATGTTTGAGTATACATAATTAACTCCCACGTATACACACATGTCTTGTGTTTTAAAACAAATCAAAGTGTAGTTTAAAATCAGAGAGTATTTGGTTTTAACAGAGGAAACATAGCAGTATTTTCCTTGTTCATAGTTTAAACTATAAACCCATTTCCCAACCTACTATCCCTTATATACAGAGTTTACTGATGAATATAAACGAGGTGTTCTAGCATCTAAAAGAGTGTTAACATCATGATATAACTTGCAGTAACATATATACATGAAATGAGTAAAACTGTTTACAGTAAACAACATTAAACTTTAGCTAAGTGAGGTTTACTCACCTGTAAACTCTTCAAATTTCTTGCTTGTGAAATGTTATAAATCTCAGCAAAAACTCTTGAGTTTGTGTAAAAGGAAATGCATGGAAATGGGTATGTATTTATAGGCAACATCACACTATATTTTTCTACAGCAAAAAGCTTTTCTACCTACCCCTTCACTCTCTCTCTTCGAATGGCTCACAAATGTTACAGCATACACCAAAGTACATTGCATAAAAGAAAATTTTACCAACCCCTTTTTCTCTCCTATAAGTACACACCCCTCATACTTTCATTAAATGCCCATCTTGTTTTCATTAAATGCAAAGCTTAACCCTTCTTGTCAAGATAAAGAATGATTTCCTTCCTTGGATAATTGTTTTGCACTCTTACTTCGCCGCAGATATTTGTATAGGGTGATTATGAGATGGTTAAACTCTTTTAACTTGTTTGTCTTGTTGTTAATTCCTTTGTTGAATTGATTTCATGTATACATTATTTATACACATATAGGCCGTAGTATATATATATATACCCCTTTGTCATGATACACTACATATATATATATATATAAGAGTTTAGTTCCTTAAGCTTGTATGTATTAGTTTGCTTATAAAATGATAACTTACTTATGCTAGTTGCACATAGCATTTTCCCCACTAGTTTATAGTGCTATATTTCTCACATTTCTCAGTGCTATAAACAAGTGTTACAAATATTTTCTTAAGTAGTTATATCACTCATATTCAATATATCCTGTATATATTAAGTTATAGTATAAATCATATATATATTTTCATATATATAGGTGATTATATACATTTTAAACTGGTTGAACCCTCCAGAAATATTTTAATATCTTATTAAAATAGATATCAGAAGCTTGAAAATTCCCGCCATTACAGAATGTCCCTTCTAAATAAGAGAATAGAGAAAGTAACAAGGCTGAATCCCTTATATTTCAGACCGTACAAGGAATTACTAAGCTACGACCTCTATAGCTCTTAAGTAAGCGATCTTCCTATTGCAATCAAGGACGACCACATAATATGATAGCCAATTCATCCTTAAGATAAGCCCATACCCCTTGTAATTCAAAATATATGCATTACACAAGAAATCAACATCTTTGATGTAAAGCACTAAGTTTTTGCAAATCAACTAGGGATGTTTAGCTCCTCTAATAGGGTTGGAAACCACAATCATACTGCTAGCAATGGAAGTAGGAAGTTTCATGAAATCTACCATGCTCCTTGCTATGAAGGAATGAGATGATCCACAATCAAATAGAGTACGGATACAAAGTCCCTAAAATAGAAATGATACCTTCAACGGCTAGGTGTCTTTGGTCCTTCGGTGGTCAACTCCCAAGGCGCACTACATCTAAAGAGTAATTCCGTACACTTGATCCTTCCTTCGGGTTTGGGAAGTTCCTAGCAAAATATCTCTCTTCATGACGGTTATAACACTTGGCCCTTGAATTCCTGCTACCTTAAATTAACCCTACAAACCATGGCCTTATGGCCTTTCTTATGGAACCTCACACACTCCTTAGTTACTCTCTTGAATTTTTCATTCTTCGTCTCTTCAATCAAAGTTCTTATTTTATTCTTTCCAAACTACCCTCATTCTTCTCAATCTATACCTCTTTTCTTTCTTCTGCTTTCGTGGTATTTAAAATGGTATTCTCAACAAGAACTTAAAACTTTTCTCTAAATGGAACTTAAGCCAACAACATATCTCCAAGAGAGGAATTAAGTCCCTTCAAAAACCTCAGTGCCTTATTTATAGGTGTATCCACAAGACCTTTCCTAAACTTAGACAACTCCGTAAACTTAGCAATATATTCCCTTAAAGATGACTCACCTTGCTTAAGTTGGATGAACCTCACCATTTGCAGACTCACTTCAACATTGGGTAAAAAATTATCCTTTGATCGGGCCTTGAACTCATCCTAAGTAAATATCCTACCCACATTCTCATCAAAAACCATATTCCACCACTCCAACGCTTCTTCCTTTAGATTCCATGCATATACCTTCTTTTTAGCTGGTCTTCCCATCCAGCAGCCTCAAAAGATATAGTCACACTCCGCTAGGCCGTGCTTTAGATCCATGAAATCCTTCGGTTCAGGGAAAGGGCTTACCTCTAAGATTAACGAAGTCCTTACAAACACGAGGAAATTAGGAGAAAATTCCGTAGGTTGAGCTGTTGGTTCTGTTAGGGCTGTAGTGGCAATGAGAACTTATTCCATAGTCCTAAAATATTGCCGGAACCATTCAGGTAAATACAATGGTTTTATCGGATTCCTTTGCACCAATTGATTTTTTGCCATTTCCGCTATTTGTAAGAGGAAAACCTTTAGTGGAAATCCTCAACATGTTATCTAAGCCAAAAGGAAAAAAAAAAGATTTCCTAATATAATTGTGTATTTCTTTGGGGTACAATCTATATATAATTTGAAAATCTTTTCAGATAACAAATACGTCTGTCATACATATATTTCCCTGTAATCGGATAAATATTTTCAGATAACGAGTACGTCTTTCATACATATATTTCCTTATAATCGGGAAATTTAGGCTCCGATACTAGATGAAACAACCCACCTATAATGAGCCTTAATCCCGACTAAGAAAAGACCTATTAGAACTAAGAGCCATTCTAAGCAAAACGTTAGTTTTTATAAGAAAATAAAATACAAAGCTAGACCAAATTGAAATCAGAATCTCACAGCGGAATGGGCAAAATATAATAATTAAAATAGATATGCCACTTTATTAAAAACTATATATTGTTGATTATATCACAAACTCAAATGTCATAAATAAGGTACATCATAAATGTCTCACTAATAAAACCAATAACTAGGCATAATAGACTAAAATAAGTCTTCGTCGCCAAACGTCTAACTCCATGATATCCTTAATCAAGCATCTCCACCTACAAACATATATTTTCAAGAGGAGGGGCCAGAACAACAAGTTCTGGTGAATGAAAATCATTTAAGTTTAAGGAAATCTATTTACTATACTTGGAAATATGAATTTATTAGATTATGTCTAGGCATGTGTATCACACAATTACACAAGCATTTAGTTAAAAAAGGCAGACTACTAATTGGTTACTTAAGGTCGTTACTTATATATATACAAGTGGTGAACCTTAGGAACAAGCGTAGTCCTAACCACTTAATTCCCAAATAAGGTAGGTAAGCCACTTAATACCTTCTTGAGGCAGGTCTATTTCATACAAATATTTATTACACTATACGTCTCACATAAAACCAACTTTTTTTAGCTAATGGATTAGCCGATCAGATTTAGGCAGACTTCTGGCACAAGTATGATTTAACCTCGCGTCTTTGTGTAAGTATTGAAATCGTCCATGGAACTATACATCTCATATTAATCCAACTTCTTACAGATGCTGTATATGCTGGTCGGTTCCGGACAGACTTCTACTACGAGTAGTGGTTAAAATCCTGTCATGTGTCATTAAAAACAATTAAAACATCACAACAAAGAAATTTCCTACAGGGACATTTTAAATTTGATTTCCTAATTAAATGCATTTAATATGCATTTGTGATGCGATAATTATGCTATTTAATAGTAATAAACAAAACATAATCAGTGAAGTGCATAAAGAAAACATTCTAAAGGTAGAAATGTCAATCCTAAACTAAAATCAAGGTTTGAAAGTTATACTTCCCAACTTTCTCAACATAACGTATAATATTCATTTCATATCTGAAGCAATGATAGGCAAATAACAGAACATAAAAAAATAACTTTTAACCTTGGTTCTTAGGAAATTTTCAATAGTAAAAAGAAAGGACAAGGTGTAATATGGCAATATATGTAATTTCCTTTTAGTACTTCTTTACTTTCATATAAGACATTTACACAAAAACTAAGATTTTGGTAATATGTGTCATGTTACATTAAAACCATCTGTTTTGTGAAAACATAGATTTAAATAGATATAAGTTACAATGCCTAAATCCATGCATTTGCCTAAATTTGATTAACCAAAAGAACAAGTAAATCAGACCAAATGATAAAATCACACAAATAACTAAAAATCCAATCTTTTCATCTCCATATCCAAAATCTAAATTAACACATGATTAACCATTTCCAATATTATTTAGAGATTTTGGAGATTTATATATGTTAACCAAATTTGTAGCTAACAACTCAAAATAGTGTTTTATCGTGGTACTTTTTATTTATGGAAGTGTCAGTTTAGTCCTGAGAATTACTTTCATGTTTGAGCTCTCATAGAAAGTTTTCAGAGGTTTCCAGAAGTTAAACCCCATAAAAAAAGAGAGAAAATCATGATATTTCCATAGATTTTGTAGAAATTTATTCTTTCATAAACCAATCTATTTATTGGCGTTTTCCTTGTACTTTCAATATGATCTTTCGGTCTTATGAAGGAAGGGTAACAAAGAGGGTTCTACCATCCATTTCCTGGGGATCGATGTACTTTTAGTAACTGTTTGTTGGGACTTACAATGGTTTAAGGAAGAAGAAAACAAGTCCTGGGTTGTATTAACTGACCATGGATAACCATCGTTTTGCGGGGCTTTGGATGGTCTACAGAGGTTTTATCAGGTAATGGTCAAAGGGTCTAAGGTCATAGATGAGCTAAAAGAGTCTATGGTTCTACTGATAAGTGAATCCTAACAGGGCTTCAGATTATCCCTACAAATAGTGAATCTAGTGATTTCAACCTTATTACAAAAAGCTCTCAGGTATAAATGAAAGAGGCTTTGAATAAGATGCTATATCTCTGTACATCCTAGGGAAAGTGCCTTCCAAGTTAGAACATGATCAAAACATATTAATTAAATAAATGAACATTACCTTAAGGGCTCGATTGGGATTTTATTAAAAACTTCAAGAGTTATAGACACTTCTCCCCCAAATTGATTTACATATTATGGTTTACAACCCAATTAAGAATATAAGATCGAGAATGAGGAGCTGGTCCTTGATTATGGACCTCAAGGGTCGTATTTATAAGTGCAGATATCCCCTTTTCCTAAGGTTATAGGCCTCATCTCGGCTTTCTAGCAGAAGTGCACTTGGAGGCTTTGTGAGTGCTCCTTCTGATAACCTACAGGAGAAACATTGTAAGGCTGCTATTAGAGCTGTCGAAAGGGATCTTCTGAAGGAATATTCCCTAGTAGAATGCTAAAGAGGTAGACTTGCTGGAGTTCTGTAATTCAGGTGTCTCTTATATCTTCCTTTTCCATAATATACGATGCCTTTCTTGCAATGCTTAGTTGGTGAGGACTTAAGTTGTCCCGTATTCCCTTTTTGGGCAATTCGAAATGAATACCAAACTTAGGCTCCCATGCTTTATGACAACAATTCCGATGCTACTTCCCTTTTAGGTTATGTCAAAAGGAGCTTGTTGGGTTGGAAAGTGATCTTTTACTCCCTTTCTCCAAATTCTGAAGGTATATGTCAATGGCTTCATATTATTTCTTCCGAAGGGTGAGTGGTCTTTATGCGCATTCGCCTTAGCACTTTCTTTCGACCTACCTAGGTTACATTTGGTGCCAACATTTTCCCTTCACCCTCCTTCCTGTTTGTGAAGGATGTTCGTGACTTTTCAAGTTAATTGGTCCAAACTTCTATGCACGTGATGTAACACTCCAAATTTTTAACGACATTAAAAGAGGATAAATTAAATAATAATTAGTTTAATATTTAGAATTAAGGATAACGGACTACGCCATTGCATCCACTTTAAAATTCTGGTCAAGATAGACATTTGGTTTGCGTAAAGCGGACATCGTATGAAGAAGTTATGAGGGTTTTAAGTTTGTATACGCGCAGAAAAAACATATATACACATATGAGTCACGTATGAGTCAGACCCTATCTAGATTAGTTCGAAAATCAAAAAATTCGTCAAGGCAGCAAATTTCCCGCTCTAGGGGGTCTACCCCCCTAGAGGGGTGTCGACACTGGGGTCGACCCCTCTTAAGGGGTGTCGACCTATGGGTCGACCCACCCACAGGGATGTCGACACCACTAGGGCTGAGGTGGCAGTCAGTTTCAGAGGGTTCGGTAGCTATAAATATGTGTCCAATTCTCCTATTTCTTTATTGGAAATTATGGGAGCCATATGCAGCCGGTGTGCGAACTGAGATGGATTCATTTTCATCAAACATTCAGCATTGCAAATCAAATCCAGAAATTCAAGATCAATTCTCTCTATTCTCTGAACCTAACACTATGAGTTTCCAGTTGCTTTTAGATTTAGATAAATAAAAGTAAATTGTGAAAACTGTGAATTGGATATGCTATAAACTCTGAATCTATGCTATCGTTAAATCTTATACTATGTCATGATGGATCTAAAACTTTAGATCCAATACAATTGTGGTTATTCTATTATGTTACCTATGTGGATCTTGACTTGTAACTATGTTATGGTGAATGTAAATCTGTTAATTCGGACAGTTGCAACATTGGTTAGATCCTACTCTTTATGTAAATCACCTTTCACCTGTCATATTGCGATCAACTTAGATATGTTGTAAGTTGGACATGTAAACCCATATTTAGATTTAAACATGCTATTATGTCATTCTAATGGTTTTAGATCTATTTTAACCTCTATATCTGAATTATGTGATCTAATTTATCACCTTGTGTTATCATGTTAGATCTAAACCAATTGGACATCTAAACTGCTAATTTAGATCTTACTATGCTTATTGTGACATCTTAGTTATATTGACTGCCACCAGTTCATCAGTTTTATGTCTACCTTATTATGATGTTAATTACATGTCCATGCCATTATGTACATTCACCATATCATAATGCTAGTTTATGTTTATGCGAAGATGATCACTATGGTTATATTCCCATTATTTTCCCTATTATCGTTTATGTCTAGGCTATTGACTAGCCTAGGCATGCACCCAGTTTATGAGTGCGCTAGTTAGGAAATAGGGGAAAAAGGGTTAATATTGGCATAATTTGAATATGAACATTTTTGGACATATAATTCAAATTATTAGGTAAAATGGGTATTAACACCTATAAAAGGAAAGGATTAATTAATTAAAAATGGAATGTCTTGTAATTACAATTAGGAATTGTAATTGTACTTATGACACGAGGTTAGGTTGCATTAGTGGTGGAAGTCTGCCCGGACCCGACCGACATATCCAACAGCCACTAATGTTGAACCTAATGGGAGGTCTAAGTACACAAATATGAATCAGGCTAAGACACGAGGTTAGGCCCAACTGTGGAATAAGTCTGCCCGGACCCGACCGGCATATCCAGCATCCACACGTTGTAGGCTTAATGTCGGAGGTCTAGCCTATTATAAACCATAAATGGACATGGTAATGAATTGGACTACTTAACCAAATCAAATCCATGGGGATTGTATGATTATGAAATAAGGTTTGGGTTAAGTAAATTGATTGGAATAGTGGATGGGTTAAGCAAATCTGGAGGGGGTGGGTAATATTTACATATAGGCCCACAAACTTAACCCGATAAGGTTATGTATTTAAAGACACTTAGTGGTATACATAATCGGAGAAAATAATAAAGTCATGTAATTAAATACACCTTTTAGGGTAAGCATAACTGGTATAGGGCTATGTAATTAAAGACACCTAGTGGTATATATAGTGAGTGAAAAACCTAGTGGGTGATACAAGACAAAGGGGAGAGCTTGTATCATATTGTGTGGGACCCATTTCAGTCAGTAACCCGGAGTTATTATCAAATAAAATACTTTGTACTAGACGGAGATGGGACATGCTTACTGACTGATTGTAAGAGATCTAAACGTGCAGGACAGTGTAGGCGATGCAAACCGACCAGGTCATGTGTGTGCATGAGCCGGGAAGAGGGGGATAAGACGACTGTGAAACCAGTAGATATGGGGTTGTGCATATCAGTGAGGGGTTGCCACTGTAGGACGTGATACATCCTACCATGGGGTTGGCACAGAGTATCTACAGAGTAGGGAGCCGATCGATTAGGGTAGTGGTTAGGGTATATTTGGACACATGCCCTAAGTTTATCGCCTTATAGTGGAAGGGAACATCACATTCAGGTTATACTAGTAATAGTGCAGAGTAATCATTAGAGAAGTGTATACACCTTACCCTGTCTACCTTGTCACACCTGCCATTTATGTAGTGATCTCTCTTATCCACTTTATATGCCTATCTTGTTACTTTTATTTATTTACTGGCTAAAAGTAACTAGACTTGCTAGACTTTATGTCTGACCCTTTTGTTTCTCCTTCTTTCTTCCGTTTCCCCCCATAAGGTTTTCTGGGAGGAAACACTCAAGCTTAGTTAGGACACAGATATCATCTTGCTAGGAGCTTCTTCTGGAGTATGGCTCAAGTTCTTGTCTCTACTCTGGCTTAACTCTTTCAATTAGGGAATTATGTCTTTTTATATTATTATGTACTCTGACGATGCAAGTTATTTTATTGTAATGGTTTTTGTGACTTATGGTATTATGGACCACAATATTATGATTTAAGTTTGAAATAAAAATTTAAATTTCTGCTGCTATCTTATTTATATTTGTCTTGTAATTATTCTATGTCTGTTTACCTATAACGCTTCACCAAACTTTATGCATTCCCATAGTGAGTGACATCAATGGACGTGGGGTGTCACACTTGGTATCAGAGCTGAAGGTTACAAAATTAGATAAAAGTTTTTGAAAATTATTTTCAAAAAGTTTTTAAAAGAAATCATTTTTCATAAAAAAAGTCTGTTTTGAAAAACATTCCCTAAAAGGCTATATGTATTATCCTTCGGTCCTTTATCTATATTTCTTCCTTTTTCCTTTTTCAGCATGTCTGGGGAACAAAACATTCCTAATGTCCAAGATGGCGTAACAATACCCGGATGGTTCCATAGATATTTGGAGGCCACGGGCGTGCCGAGTGCCAATGAAATCTTTCTCCCCCAGCTGCACCAATCATTCCTCCTCCTCCCCCTCCAAGAGCAGATAACTTCATCCAGGCTGCAAGGACTTCCGTGCTATGGGAGGGAAGACATTCCGTGGGAACGAGACATTCGTAGAAACTCAGAATTGGCTCAAGGAGACCAATGACTTATTCGTAATCTTTGAAGTAGAGGATAGAAGGAAGGTCCAGTTAGCCGCCTGGCTACTGAAGGACGAAGCCTCATTTTGGTGGGAAGTCACTAAAGCTGGACGTCCGGTGGAAACTTGGGCAGATTTTAGACATAGGTTAGAAATGAAATTTTTTTCCCAAGCTGAAAGCAGCATGCAGATGGAGAGATTCTTAGCACTCAAACAAGGAAACTGACGGTAAAAGAGTATGTGAATAAATTCAACTAGCTAGCAAGGTTCGGTTTAGAGTTGGTGGATACGCCGCACAAATGGGCTTCGCGGTTTGCTAAAGGGCTGAATGAGCCTCTGCATGGTTTAGCCATGTCCCATATTCCAATGGGGCTACTTATGAAAAGCTTGTCGATATTGCCCTAATGCATAAGGAGACAAGGGAAAAAAAGGCTGAGGAGACATCGCAAAATAGGAAGGTGTAGCCCAAGAAGGGGCAGCAACAACAGCAGAAGAAAGGATGGAAAAATGATAAAGGCGAGGATAAGGGAAAATGTCACCATTATGGGAAGGAAGGTCATTTGGTTAAAGATTGCAAGCGAAGGAAGAACTCTTGCTACCACTATGGAGAGGCTGGACACTTTGTAAAAGAGTGCCCGAAGAAACAGGGATCACAGGGATAGGGTCAAAGGATATGGACTTTTGGAGGGCAGGTGCTTGCTTTCGCGATCAATGCTTTTGATAGAGGTAGAAAAATTTCTTTGGAAGGTTTAATTTCCCTTTCAAACCAACCTATTATGACGCTTTTTGATTCTGGTGCCTCACATTCATTTTTATCCAGTTCTGTAGCTGAATCTCTGCACTTAATTACTAGTATGGTAGTGGATCCCATAGTTGTTTCAAACCCAATTGGTGGTTCGACTCATTTATCTATAATTTGTCGGGGTATGAAAATATCTTTGTTAGGCATCGAGTTTGAATTAAACGCATATGTGCTCGGGTTTATGGGCAATGGGCTGATTCTAGGAATTGATTGGCTTACCATGTGTGGTATCATTCTGGATTGTGAGAAGAGGGTTGTTAGGCTTCTGACTTGTCATGGGAGAACCCTCAAGATTTTGTGTGACCCACAAGGGTTGGTTATGCTTAGTTTCCTTGAGTCTCTTGATGCATCTATCGACAATCTGCAATTTTTTCCAGTAGTACGAGATTTTTTCGATGTTTTTGATGAGGTTCGGGGTTTACCTCCGAGGCGCGAGATCGACTTTCATATATATTTGGTGGCAATGCAAAGCCAGTTGCATTGCCAGTGCGCCACATAGCTCCGAGGATAAGGAGGGAGCTGAGTAAGCAAGTAGGGGAGCTACTTGTGAAAGGGTTTATCAGACGAAGCATATCAGAATGGGGTGCTCCACCAGTATTCATAATTAAGATGGATGATCCGCTTCGTTTGTTTGTTGATTATAGGGAGATGAATAAAATCAATAAGAAGAATAGGCACCCGCTTCCGAGGATTGATGATTTATTTGATCAGCTTGTTGGTGCCTCGACATTTTCCCAGTTAGACTTGGCCGCGAGGTTCCATCAGTTGAGGGTGGCTGAGGACATCATAGATAAGACTGCCTTTAGGACTCCGGACGGTTTCTTTGAATGGCTAGTTATGCCTTTTGGGCTGACGAATGCACCTGGCTATTTTGTTGTTCTGATGAGTAGGGTGTTTCGGGAGTTCCTAAATAAATTTATTGTAGTCTTTGTCGATGATATTTTGATCTTCTCCAAAAGTGAAGAAGATCATGCCTAACATTTTAGAGAAGTTTTGAAAACTCTTCGTGACCATCAGCTTAAAGCAAAATTCTCCAAATGCCATTTTTGGAGGAAAGAGGTGATATTCTTAGGGCATGTGGTCTCCAAAGAAGGGATTGCTGTAGATCCCGCGATGGTGGTTGCAGAGCAAGATTGGTAGATTCCTAAAAATGCAACCGAGGTGAGAAGCTTTCTTGGGTTAGCAGGTTACTATAGGAAGTTCATTAAGGACTTCGCAAAGATATCAGCCCCATTGACCATGTTGACGAAGAAGAACTTGGCATTTTCATGGGATATAGACTGTGATGTTGCTTTCCAACGACTGAAGAGGGCTTTGACAACAATCCCAGTCTTGACCTTGCCTGATGTGAATATGGTGTTTACTGTTTACACTGATGTGTGTGGTACAGGGCTTGGTGTGGTTCTAATGCAAGAAGGGAAAGTAGTGTGTTATGGGGGTAGATAGTTGAGAGTTCATGAAAAGAACTACCCCACTCATGATCTAAAGCTGGCTGCCATAGTGTTTGCGTTAAAGACGTGGCGTCATTATTTACTTGGAGAGAAGTTCGAGTTAAACACCGATCATAAATCTCTCAAGTATATGTTCTCGCAGAAGGATCTCAATTTAAGGCAACAACAGTGGATGGAGTTTCTAGCTTCTTATGATTTTGAGATTTCTTATACCCCTGGCAAGGGTAATGTGGTGGAAGATGCGCTAAGTAGGCAGGGGGTGGCCCTGAGTCCTCTGTTTGTGGAAAGAAAGAACTTGGAGTTCATATCAGCTTTTGATTTTAGACCCTCCATCGAGATTTTGCCTGATTTGTTTGCATCCTTGGAGATATGACCGACTCTTATGGACCAGATAGGAGCTTCGGAACAAGGTGACCCACAGATTATAGACATCATGGATAAGCTCAGAAGAGGGGAGACTTCTATTTACCTCAGTAGATATTCCATAGATGAAAAGGGGCGGTTGCGACGAGATGGAAGGCTTTGTTTTCCTCAAACTGGAATCTTGATAAGGGCAGTCCTAGAATAAGCCCACCATTCTAAGATGACGATTCATTCAGGCGGTGATAAGATGTACAGAGATATGAAGAGGGTTTTCTTTTGGGCTGGGATGAAGAAAGATGTGGCCGAATTTGTTTCTCAATGTTTAGTTTACCAGCAATCAAAGCCAAGAAAAATAAGCTCGATGGATTACTTATTCCAGTGAAGAGTAAGAGGACGACATCATGGTTGGCAGCAATTTATGTACCTGAGATAGTTCGTCTTCATGGAGTACCTTCCAGCATCATGAGCGATCGTGACCCCATCTTTACCAACAAATTTTGGAGGAGCTTGCAAGAAGCATTAGATACATAGTTGTGTTTGAGCACCACTTATCATCCTTAGATAGATGGATAGATAGAGAGGGTGAACATGATTCTTGAAAATCTTTTGAGGCTGTGTATCCTAGACTTCGGAGGGACTTGGGAAGAGCATCTTACTTTAGTTGAGTTTACCTATAATAACAGTTATCAAGCTAGCATCGGCATGGCACCCTTCGAAGCATTGTACAGACGACCTTGTAGATCACCAACTTGTTGGTGGGAATCTACAGAAAGATTATTACTTGGACCGGATATGGTTAGGGAAACATCCGAAAAGATTGACCTTATTCGACGGTGGATGAAAACAGCTCAAGACAGGAAGAAATCCAATGTAGACAAGAGAAGGACTGGCCTTGAATTTGAAGTGGGAGACTTAGTTTTTATCAAAGTGTCACCTCTGAGGAAGGTGGTTCGCTTCGGATCGGTAGGGAAGTTGGCACCTAGGTTTGTGGGACCATTTCCTATAACCGAGAGGATTAACCAAACGGCCTACTGAAAAAAGCTCCTAGAAAATCTATCCGGCGTTCATGGTGTTTTCCACATTTCTCATCTGTGGAAGTGCCTGTATGACACCACAGTAATCATTAAGCCGAGTGGGTTAGAAGAAGTAGAAGTGGAACGGGAGGCGACAGTTGTAATGACCCGCATTTTTCAGCGGTATAATAATTAATTTATTTAATTATTTAAATAGTGAATTAAAGGATTTATTGGTCGTGGAATTAAATAATGGTGAATATTTAATTAAAATAATAAATTAAATAATATATTTAATTCTGAAATAATCAGAATTGGCTGAAATGGCGATATGGTGTGAACTGGATCATCTGTGATATTTAATTCAGCTTGGAATTGAATTTGAATAACGAATATATTATATAAACGACAGTTTGAATGTAGAGTTATATTATAATTAACGATCGAGCTTAAAATGGCGCTGCAGTTCGTAATTTGGCGATTTGAACTTCAACTGAATGTACATGATTCGTTTTAAGCCGCATTTCTGTGAAACAAGAAACGGGTAGAGCTGGTGGAGTATATCTTTCTAATGGAAGAGAAAAATCTGGACTTCGTCGTGTAGATTTTGAGATATAACCAAATCAAAATTTGAAATAGTCGCTATAGAATCGTTTATCGACCGTATCGGTTTATTCGATATAACTAGAGATCGGGTTTGAATTTAGACAAGGTCCTTTTGGGAAATAGTGATAATTTAATTTTTAGAATTTTACTGTAATTTTTAATTAATTAAATAAGCAACTTTTTATTTGGAGTATTTGGCACCCTGTATCGACATTTCGGGGTTTCACAATATGAGTTCATCTACCGGTATTATTTCATTTTTGGGACCAGAGCACATCACTCATTTAAATGGTATTTTTGTTTCTGTCCATAACAGTCCCTACGTGAACAGAATATTTCATAGTGGGGCACGATATGTTTTTAACTTAAAACGAACTAAATTGAATGGTTAACTGGTCAAACGAACTCGAAATTCAACGAAACAAGTTTCATACGAAACCTTAGGAAGAGGTCTAGTGAAACGTCAAGGCCTCATATTTTTAGGATTTTTTCTGTAATTTTAAGGAATTATTGCTCAGCGTTTTTCGTGGATATTTTCTAATGGATTTTCGCAAACGGTGTCGGAATTCGACGAAGTAAAGAAATGAAGGAGGGATGGTCGTTTAATGGATCAGCGATGGTGATGGTATACAGGAGGAGTCGGGTCTGGTATCTTTTGGGAGAAGAAGAAATAAGTTGGAGCGGATTTCTTTTTCTCGTGGACTGATGGAAGCAGGACAACGCGGGCCTGGAATTTGTGGAGAAGGAATTGGGCCGGAGTAAAGAAAAGTTAAGGCCCATATAATTTATTTAAAAGTTTTGTTTTAATAAATAATGTATTAACTTATAAATGGTGTAACTTCATCATATGGTATCAAAATTGGAAAAAACAAGATCCGTTAGGATCGTATGGACAGACACTACCTAATGGAACTGACAGGGAGTGGATCAGAGCTCGTTACAATTTATAGCAAAATAAATTGCTCGTCTGAATCAAGCGATGGTTATCGTTATTAACGATGATCGTCGAATGTGAGTAAAACTCACCAACTCTGAACAGTTATATTTTTATAATGTATTCTTAGAACTGTTAATCATCTGTTGATTGCTGTGTGTTGGTTGATTGATTGAACTGTTAGTCAGTTAGTGGTAATTACATATATATAAATATATATATATATATATATATATAAACCGTTAAATATTATATATTGATGCTGTTATTAGAATAATCCGTACTGGACTGAAAGTGATGTTGATTTTATTGTGTAACATCTGTGATGCAGGGAAATAGGTTGGAGGGACCTAACTGGGTTCCTCAATATTTATAATACCGTTTGTTCATATATTGTCTTATATGATGTGATATATAATCTGTTGTCGATTATATGTGTTTGGACGATATTTATCATCGTGAATTGATATGATTGAATACCATAACATACGGGATGTTGATAAGGGAATTTTCAAAGTGATATTGAGAATAAAATATTTATAAATGGGATATTTATAAATAATAGATATTTATAAATAGAAATATTTATAAATAAGAAATACTTAAAAATTGGAATATGTATAAATAGGAGATATTTAGAAAGGAAATAATTTCAAAACATTTACTTTTCGAATGGAAAGGCCTGTGTGGCGGTTTGGGGATTTTCCCGATGCTTCCGATACAAAGGAGGTTATGGCGAATTTTCCCGAAGATTTAAGGAGTTAGAATATTTTTAAGAATAAATTTGAAAAGGAAATATTTGCAAACCATTTGCAAATAGAATAAAATAGAAAAAAGAAATATTTGTAAACCATTTACAAATAGAATTAAAAAGGGAATATTTAGAAAATAAATATAGTTAATAAAAAGGAAACCGTTATAAAAAGGAAAACGTTATTAAATGAACATTTATAAAGTGAAGAACCGTTACTAAAAAAGTGAATCTTTATAAATGAATAAACGTTGTTAAAAGGGGATCTTTTTAAATGGATAAACGTTATCAAAAAGGAGAAATCGAATATGGTATTCGAAGTTAGTTAATCGAATATGGTATTCGAAGTTGGTTAATCGAATATGGTATTCGAAGTCAGTTAATTGAATATGGTATTCGAAGTTGGTTAATCGAATATGGTATTCGAAGTCAGTTAATCGAAGTCAAGTAATCGAATATGGTATTCGAAGCTGGTTAATCGAATATGGTATTCGAAGTCAGTTAATCGAATATGGTATTCGAAGTTGGTTAATCGAATATGTTATTCGAAAGGGGTTAGTCGAGTCGAGTTAATCAGTTAGAGTTAATGAGTTAGAGTTAACCAGTTAGAGTTAATCAGTTAGAGTTAACCAGTTAGAGTTAACCAGTTAGAGTTAATCAGTTAGAATTAACCAGTAGAGTTAATCAGTTAGAGTTAATCAGTTAGAGTTAACCAGTTAGAGTTAATCAGTTAGAGTTAACCATTTAGAGTTAATCAGTTAGAGTTAATCAGTTAGAGTTAATCAGTTAGAGTTAATCAGTTAGAGTTAACCAGTTAGAGTTAATCAGTTAGAGTTAACCAGTAGAGCTAATCAGTAAGAGTTAGTCAGTTAGAGTTAACCAGTTAGAGTTAATCAGTTAGAGTTAACCAGTTAGAGTTAACCAGTTAGAGTTAATCAGTTAGAGTTAATCAGTTAGAGTTAACCAGTAGAGTTAAACAGTTAGAGTTAACCAGGAGAGTTAATCAGTTAGAGTTAACCAGTTAGAGTTAATCAGTTAGAATTGAATAGAGTTAATCGAATAGTATTTATTCGAATAGAGTTGAATGGAGTTAATCGAATAGTAGTTATTCGAATGGAGTTAAATAGAGTTAGTCGAATATGGTTTATTCGAATAGAGATAAAGGAAAAGAGTTATCGATTAGTTTAATCGGAAGGAGATTATCGAATATATCGTATTCGAAAGAAAGAGATTGAATATAGTTTATTCTAAAGAGAGAGATTTCAAATATAAGTTATTCGAAGAGAGATAATCGAATATAGGTTATTCGAAGAAGAGTTAATCAAATAGAGATTACTCGGAAGAGAATTATACGTCGAATTCAAATAGATCGAATTCGGGAAAGTAATATTTACTTTTCGGTTTTTAAATCAGGAGTATACACTAATAAATTAGGGCTAGGTTTAATTAGTCGAATTAAAGAATAAAGGTTATAATTGAAGTTAGATATTGCGAAGGTAGGGATTATAACGTTATCGTTATAATCAATGTTTCAATAAAGAAGTGGATTCGTAAATAGAATCCGAGAGTTACGTAAAGAAGTTGTTAAAGGTTTAAAAGATAAACTGTTACTATTTCGAAGTTATAACGTTGTCCAGTTAAGGTCTGAGAGGTAATTATACCCCAACTTGATTGACTTCCTTCTTAACTAAGGAATGGTAAGGTTTGATAATGAATGATGGTTAAGTGAATTCAGTAAATGGTTTGAGTTGGCATAGCGATGTTTATTTAAACATCAGTTTAAATCCAATAAAGGAACTTTGGAAATGTTTTCCAAATAAGAAATCAGAAATATTTACTAATATAGAAAACAAGGAAATGGAAATGTTTTCCATTGTTAATAAAGTATATTTTCTAAAATTAGAAAATAAGAAATTTAGAATATAGGGAAACAGGAGATAAGTAAATTAATGAACTAAAGAGATAAATGTTAAATGATGGTTGGTTGATATAATTTCCGTCTGGAAATAATATCGTTGTTTGCACACGAGTTTTTCTTTGATAGTTAAATCACAGACTATCAATGTTTTGACCATTTTAACGTTGTTAATATGGAGAGACCGGTTGGATTATTATCCAAAGAACCACTCTGTATTGGCATAAGCGTTGCGAACCATATATGCTGAATATATTGAAGACGGAGTAAAGTGCAAGGGCTGTTGTATAAATCTTAGATAACAGTGGACTAAGATGGATGTACTGAATAGTGCCTTCGGTTTCGTTCAGTCCCAGAACGAACGTAAATGGACGAATGTCTGACAAAGTATTTCCAATGATCGAATGGGTTGGTCTGTATAAATATATATGGTTGCAACGGATTTATCCCTTAGCATAACATCCAGGATATTTGTATAAACCAACTAATGATTTACGGATCTGATAATGTGGCATTCAAAGTGATTGTGTTATAAATGAATGGAAAGTAAGCGTAGCTTCTAGCTTCACATCCGGTAAATGACAGAAATCGGGCAGGCAGCATGGCTAAGTCGGTCGCACCGCAGTAGGGTGTATAATCACCTATCTAGAGAATATTCATTTGCTTCTTTTAATCTATCAATGCTGTCCCATATATATACGGGAAACGGTTGCAGATCCCAACCGTTGGTGATGTATATTCGATACACTCAAGAGAAATGAGTGGTCGGTCGTGTATGGCTGAGTTGCAAGATGTTCTTGTTGAATCCAATGTATCGTTCCTAGAGTACACTGATCGGAAGGTGGTTCCATACCTTGTCATAGTTGGAAATCCATTACCCAATACGTGCTTGCGGTTTTGATCGTATACTATATAGTAGAACGTGAGATGAAAGCATTTCCTCTAGATTGATATCTATTTGTACTTAGACATTATTATAATATCAGAATGATATTGCTTTACAAAGTTGTTTGGATTTTCATAAGGGAAAACCCGTTCCGTTTTCACGGCGTGGTCTTATGATATATCCGTTATTAAACCAAGTGTTAGGAGTTTTATTCATACCAGTCCCATGACTGACCCGGAGTTTATTTGTTTGTTTTCCCTAAACTCTTGGGTGCCTAAATTTTGTATGGGCAGTCAAGTAGTCGGGATTTTACAGATACACTTGGAGAGCTTGGAGCAGGAGGCTTCAGGATTCTATAGTTATTTTTATTTCCGCTGTTGTTGTAAGTGTTGTACTCTGATAAGTGCTATTGTATATATAACTATTTGTATTTCAAAAAGTTATGTTATATTTTATTCGTTCCGCTGTGAGATTCGTGTTTACTCTGATGATGATGTTCTTCTTCTTCTTCTTCTTCTTCTATTCTACTAGTTCTACCTTATCCATCCTCACCCTATATCTTCTTTCTGTTAGTTTCTTGAATTTCAAGTGCAATTTGGGGTTGGACTTGTGTTATTTAGTCAGCTCAAATTGGACCGGATTTTCGGGTCACTACGGTTGGTATCAGAGCTTAAGGTTAAGTGAATTACCTTGGCTCTGTGGCGTGGTTCAGTAGAGATGAGATTAGTAATATCCTAGACTGAGTTTGAGTGTGTATATACGAGTTTGTATTTGTTAGTTAATATAAAGTGATTTATATTGTGGAGACTCATTGGTTGAGTGGCTTATGGATTCTGGACGATCAGTTTGATCCACTGTGTCGGTAGGAGTTTTATAAACACTTGAATACGATGAACCAACATGGTATGTTTTGAAAAGAGGGTAAATGGAATAATTTTACCCAAATATATTTGATATAGTATATTGGTTGTGTTGGTTGTTATTATAATCGAATAAGAATATAAGATGTGAAATGGTTATAAATAACTAATCAGGATTCATATAAGTAAAGTATATGAGGTAAGATGAAGTAAATCTGCATTTAAATCAGATTGGAATTAAAATAAGGAAATTTTAAGTTCCTGGGAGATTTTGAAGACGATTTTCAAACTGAAAGTGATATAGTATTGAACTCACTTCGATAGTTGGAAAATAGATTCTGATGATGAATCGCGACATCATCAGTGTTCATTTTCGGGTTGTAAGTGATGGATTACTACCAAAGATTTTGTTTTAAAATCGTTTGTGAAAACAAGGTGTTTGAAAATTCAAAAGGGTTTGAATTATTATTATAATTCCAAATTGATTTGAGATTTACCTAGGAATTTGAGTTCTGGAATTAAAGTTTAACTAATGAAGTTAAATAGATTGAGATGGTATAAATGAATAAATAAATTGAAATTTAACTTGAACTAAGTTAAATAAAATTGAATTAGATTAGAGATAATCTAGAATGGAACCAAATTGATAAGTCAATAATTTGGAATTTGATATTGGGGTTCGAATGAAATTCGATTTGGATTTGAGGATATGAACTGATTGGAATTTGATTGGGATAACATTGGTATATGCTGAATTGATAGCATATGGAAGTGATAGAGTTGATATGCCCGACAAAAAGGTACCAGTTTATGTTATATATGGGTTTGAGATTTTGATGAGCCGAATTGGCAAGCCGCTTGGCTGTTTGATTTTCTTTTGGGTTGAGAAGGCCTAGACAGGCGAGTTGGAGTTTTACCGATTGGGCTGTACAAAGGAGGTTATGGCAAAAAAAAAAAAAAAAAAATCGAAAAGTTAAGGCGTTAGAAAATTTTCAGGATTTTTGAAAATTTTCATTGATAAGAATTAATTGAATAATTTAATTGAAATTAAATTGGTTTAGTTAAAACCAAAGTTAAGAAATGAACAAATAAGTTCTAAACTGTCGATAGGGTTTGTTTCCTACCTTAGCAATTTCGAGGACGAAATTATTATAAGTGGGGAAGAATGTAATGACCCGCATTTTCCAGCGGTATAATAATTAATTAATTTAATTATTTAAATAGTGAATTAAAGGATTTAATGGTCGTGGAATTAAATTATGGTGAATATTTAATTAAAATAATAAATTAAATAATATATTTAATTCTGAAATAATCAGAATTGGCTGAAATGGCGATATGGTGTGAACTGGATCATCTGTTATATTAAATTCAGCTTGAAATTGAATTTAAATAACGAATATGTTATATAAACGACAGTTTGAACGTAGAGTTATATTATAATTAACGATCGAGCTTGAAATGGCGCTGTAGTTCGTAATTTGGCAATTTGAACTTCAACAGAATGTACATGATTCGTTTTAAGCCGGATTTCTGTGAAACAAGAAACGCGCAGAGCTGGTGGAGTATATCTTTCTAATGGAAGAGAAAAATCTGGATTTCGTCGTGTAGATTTTGAGATATATCCAAATCAAAATTTGAAATAGTCGCTATAGAATCGTTTATCGACCGTATCGGTTTATTCGATATAACTAGAGATCGGGTTTGAATTTAGACAAGGTCCTTTTGGGAAATAGTGATAATTTAATTTTTAGAATTTTACTGTAATTTTAAATTTAATAAATAAGCAACTTTTTATTTGGAGTATGTGGCACCCTGTTCGACATTTCGTGGTTCCACAATATGAGTTCATCTACCGGTATTGTTACATTTTTGGGACCAGAGCACATCACTCATTTAAATGGTATTTTTGTTTCTGTCCATAACAGTCCCTACGTGAACAGAATATTCCATAGTGGGGTACGCTACGTTTTTAACTTAAAACGAACTAAACTGAATGGTTAACTGGTCAAACGAACTCAAAATTCGACGAAACAAGTTTCATACGAAACCTTAGGAAGAGGTCTAGTGAAACGTCAAGGCCTCATATTTTTAGGATTTTTTCTGTAATTTTAAGGAATTATTGCTCGGTGTTTTTCATCGATATTTTCTAAGGGATTTTCGCAAACGGTGTCGGAATTCGACGAAACTTGTCCCATTGGGTCTGGAATATTTTTCTATGTTAGGATTAGCTTAGTTTTATCAGAAACCGAGATCGTATGTGGTCATTTTTATACGAGAATTCACGGTTAAGTATTTATATAAATAAATATCTAAAACCTTCCACTATATAAGAGGCTTAAGTCCTCTGATAAAACCTAATTCCTTCAACCATTCTGAAAGAGGCCGCCATCGTTCTTCTTTCTCAGCAAAATAAAAACCGATCGAAGAATCCTCAAAACAAATGCCCTCAGACTTTTGACAAGATTTTCATCAAACTGGAAGGCACATAATACGGGTTTGGAATGTTTTCCCGTTCGCTGGTACACAAATAGTAGACGATGGGCTCAAGTCTTTGTGGAGGAGCAGTTTCGAGCTCAACCTTGAGGTAGGGAGTCGATGGAGATTCTGACGGAGGAGTGGAGGCGAAGGGGATACTGCTGGCTGGGAGACATGATGCAGATGAGCGCTGAAGGTGGAGTAAAAAGGGCGAATGGGAGTTGGTGGCTTTGGTGTCGGCGTAGGATGGTGGAGGGGAAGATGAGCAGAAGTTCGGTGGTTTCAGTTTTTAGATTCGAAAAAGAAGTACAGCACGTTGTGGTGGTTTTTTGGGGATACTTTGTGGAATTTGATGTCGATGCTTACTGAGCCGTGACTGGAGATGTCCAAGTCGCGATTTTTGAAGGGGAAGACCATCGAGCTTAAATGAAGGAGGATGGTCGTTTAAAGGATCAACGATGGTGATGGTATACAGGAGGAGTCGGGTCTGGTATCTTTTGGGAGAAGAAGAAATAAGTTGGAGCGGATTTCTTTTTCTCGTGGACTGATGGATGTAGGATAACGCGGGCCTGAAATTTGTGGAGCAGTAATTGGGCCGGAGTAAAGAAAAGTTAAGGCCCATATAATTTATTTAAAAGTTTTGTTTTAATTAATAATGTACTAACTTATAAATGGTGTAATTTCATCATATGGTATCGGAATTGGACAAAACAAGATCCGTTAGGATCGTATGGATGGACACTACCTAATGGAACTGACAGGGAGTGGATCAGAGCTCGTTACAATTTACAGCAAAATAAATTGCCCGTCTGAATCAAGCGATGGTTATCGTTATTAACGATGATCGTCCAATGTGAGTAAAACTCACGAACTCTGAACAGTTATATTTTTATAATGTATTCTTAGAACTGTTAATCATCTGTTGATTGTTGTGTGTTGGTTGATTGATTGAACTGCTAGTCAGTTAATGGAAATTATATATATATATATATATAAACCGTTAAATATTATATATTGATGCTGTTATCATAATAATCCGCACTGGACTGAAAGTGATGTTGATTTTATTGTGTAACATCTGTGATGCAGGGAAACAGGTTGGAGGGACCCCACTGGGTTCCTCAATATTTATAATACTGTTTGTTCATATATTGAGTTATATGATGTGATATATAATCTGTTGTCGATTATATGTGTTTGGACGATATTTATCATCGTGATTTGATATGATTGAATACCATAACATACGGGATGTTGATAAGGGAATTTTCAAAGAGATATTGAGAATAAAATATTTATAAATGGGATATTTATAAATAATAGATATTTATAAATAGAAATATTTACATATAAGAAATATTTATAAATTGGAATATGTATAAATAGGAGATATTTAGAAAGGAAATAATTTCAAAACATTTACTTTTCGAATGGAAAGGCCTGTGTGGCGGTTTGGGGATTTTCCCGATGCTTCCGATACAAAGGAGGTTATGGCGAATTTTCCCGGGGATTTAAGGAGTTAGAATATTTTTAAGAATAAATTTGAAAAGGAAATATTTGCAAACTATTTGCAAATAGAATAAAATAGAAAAAAGAAATATTTGTAAACCATTTACAGACAAAATTAAAAAGGGAATATTTAGAAAATAAATAGAGTTAATAAAAAGGAAACCGTTATAAAAAGGAAAACGTTATTAAATGGACATTTATAAAGTGAATAACCGTTACTAAAAAAGTGAATCTTTATAAATGAATAAACGTTGTTAAAAGGGGATCTTTTTAAATGGATAAACGTTATCAAAAAGGAAAAATCGAATATGGTATTCGAAGTTAGTTAATCGAATATGGTATTCGAAGTTGGTTAATCGAATATGGTATTCGAAGTCAGTTAATCGAATATGGTATTCGAAGTTGGTTAATCGAATATGGTATTCGAAGTCAGTTAATCAAATATGGTATTCGAAGTTGGTTAATTGAATATGTTATTCGAAAGGGGTTAGTCGAGTCGAGTTAATCAGTTAGAGTTAATCAGTTAGAGTTAATCAGTTAGAGTTAACCAGTTAGAGTTAACCAGTTAGAGTTAACCAGTTAGAGTTAATCAGTTAGAGTTAACCAGTAGAGTTAATCAGTTAGAGTTAATCAGTTAGAGTTAACCAGTTAGAGTTAATCAGTTAGAGTTAACCATTTAGAGTTAACCAGTTAGAGTTAATCAGTTAGAGTTAATCAGTTAGAGTTAATCAGTTAGAGTTAACCAGTTAGAGTTAATCAGTTAGAGTTAACCAGTAGAGCTAATCAGTTAGAGTTAGTCAGTTAGAGTTAACCAGTTAGAGTTAATCAGTTAGAGTTAACCAGTTAGAGTTAACCAGTTAGAGTTAATCAGTTAGAGTTAATCAGTTAGAGTTAACCAGTAGAGTTAAACAGTTAGAGTTAACCAGGAGAGTTAATCAGTTAGAGTTAACCAGTTAGAGTTAATCAGTTAGAATTGAATAGAGTTAATCGAATAGTATTTATTCGAATAGAGTTGAATGGATTTAATCGAATAGTAGTTATTCGAATGGAGTTAAATAGAGTTAGTCGAATATAGTTTATTCGAATAGAGATAAAGGAAAAGAGTTATCGATTAGTTTAATCGGAAGGAGATTATCGAATATATCGTATTCGAAAGAAAGAGATTGAATATAGTTTATTCGAAAGAGAGAGATTTCAAATATAAGTTATTCGAAGAGAGATAATCGAATATAGGTTATTCGAAGAAGAGTTAATCAAATAGAGATTACTCGGAAGAGAATTAAACGTCGAATTCAAATAGATCGAATTCGGGAAAGTAATATTTACTTTTCGGTTTTTAAATCAGGAGTATACACTAATAAATTAGGGCTAGGTTTAATTAGTCGAATTAAAGAATAAAGGTTATAATTGAAGTTAGATATTGCGAAGGTAGGGATTATAACGTTATCGTTATAATCAATGTTTCAATAAAGAAGTGGATTCGTAAATTGAATCCGAGAGTTATGTAAAGAAGTTGTTAAAGGTTTAAAAGATAAACTTTTACTATTTCGAAGTTATAACGTTGTTCAGTTAAGGTCTGAGAGGTAATTATACCCCAACTTGATTGACTTCCTTCTTAACTAAGGAATGGTAAGGTTTGAAAGTGAATGATGATTAAGTGAATTCAGTAAATGGTTTGAGTTGGCATAGCGATGTTTATTTAAACATCAGTTTAAATCCAATAAAGGAACTTTGGAAATGTTTTCCAAATAAGAAATCAGAAATGTTTTCTAATATAGAAAACAAGGAAATGGAAATGTTTTCCATTGTTAATAAAGTATATTTTCTAAAATTAGAAAATAAGAAATTTAGAATATAGGGAAACAGGAGATAAGTAAATTAATGAACTAAAGAGATAAATGTTAAATGATGAATTGTTGATATAATTTCCGTCTGGAAATAATATCGTTGTTTGCACACGAGTTTTTCTTTGATAGTTAAATTACAGACTATCAATGTTTTGACCATTTTAACGTTGTTACTATGGAGAGGCCGGTTGGATTATTATCCAAAGAACCACTCTGTATTGGAATAAGCATTGCGAATCATATATGCTGAATATATTGAAGATGGAGTAAAGTGCAAGGGCTGCTGTATAAATCTTAGATAACAATGGACTAAGATGGATGTACTGAATAGTGCTGTAATAACCCGGAAAATCTGGGCTAGTTTAAAATTTTTATTTTGGCTATTTTAGCGAATTTTGATTATTTAAAATGAATTATTTTAAATAATATCGACGAGAAATTTATTTTGAATATAATTCGAACGTATATATTTATACGCGTCGTCGTTAGAATATAAATATTTATATATAATTATAAATAGAATTGAAAATGGCGCGGTAGTTCGATAATTCGATTTCAAACTTCAATTGATTGTACCGGGTGCAAAACAATCCGGATTTTAGTGAAACCAAAAATCACAGGATCCTGGTTTACAGCTGGAACGATATCCGGAAAGCTTTGTATCCGTATATCTACTTCAAGTTGTGTATTGTTTTATTTTCCGCTGCTATGTATTTAAATGTAATTTAAATCTCTGATATTTCTGTGTAATATTCATTGTTACTCTGTATATTCTTGTAATCTGATGCATTGTTGTAATATACAATGAAAGGTTCTTCTATTTGGTTTACAGAGCTCGAGAACAAGACACATTAGAACCGTACGAAAGAATACATCAGATATTGGATTAGTAATATCCAACGAGAATGACTCGTTAGAGATGGGATCAGTAGTATCCTAGAACGAGTCTGAAGAGTATATTTTTGAAAGTGAAAAAAAAAATTTGTTTTGAAAATTTAAATCAATTATTCGTATTTGATTTTCTATTTATATTGATATGGACAATCCAGTATATATAGATTTTGCGTATACGTCTGATCCGCGTGTATTCGAAATTTTAATATACTGGATAGATATAGAATTACACTCTAATCGCCCGGAGATGATTTTGATGATGGAGCTCCATCATTAGAATTTATATTCGAGTGACGAAAGTGGGCTTTCTATATATTCCTATTGACTGGTGTGAGAACCAAAATTTGATAGGGCTTATTGTTGTGATTTTGCATCAAAATCTGATTTTTGACTATATATCAAAGTTATGAATTTGAAACTCTAATTCACTAATTGATTGATGTTTGTGTTGTTTGTTTAGTTGTTTGATAATTTTTAGCCATTTAGCCTAATTGAAACAAATATTGAATTGTATTGAAATTTGGTTGCGTTTGCTTGCATATACATATATATCATTGAACAGGTCATAGCAAGGAGGCTAGAGCCAGAGAATAAAATTTGTTTGCCCGACAAATAGGTACATGTTTACTACATAATTTACTGTTTTGTTTGGGTGATGATGATTTTGTGAGCCTATTGGCTAGCCGCTTGGCTTTTTCTTTTTCTTTTTGAGATCTGAAGGACCGGGGAAGCTATTTGAAATTCCCCGATGCTCCCGGTGTAGGGGAGGTTATGGCGAAATTTTTCGAAAATTTAGGGTGTTAGCGAAATTTTTCGAAAATTTAGGGTGTTAGCCAAATTTTTGAAATTTTGAAAATTCTCAGAAACTAAAGAGTTGGAGAATGGAAGCCAGATCGAGCGTAGAGTTGAATAATCAAACCACTTTCGACTTTGTTCCTTTTCGGGGACGAAAAGTTTTAAGTGGGGGAGATTGTAATAACCCGGAAAATCTGGGCCAGTTTAAATTTTTTATTTTGGCTATTTTAGCGAATTTTGATTATTTAAAATGAATTATTTTAAATAATATCGACGAGAAATTTATTTTGAATATAATTCGAACTTATATATTTATACGCGTCGTCGTTAGAATATAAATATTTATATATAATTATAAATAGAATTGAAAATGGCGCGGTAGTTCGATAATTCGATTTCAAACTTCAATTGATTGTACCGGGTGCAAAACAATCCGGATTTTAGTGAAACCAAAAATCACAGGATCCTGGTTTACAGCTGGAACGATATCCGAAAAGCTTTGTATCCGTATATCTACTTCTAGTTGTGTATTGTATTATTTTCCGCTGCTATGTATTTAAATGTAATTTAAATCTCTGATATTTCTGTGTAATATTCATTGTTACTCTATATATTCTTGTAATATGATGCATTGTTGTAATATACAATGAAAGGTTCTTCTGTATGCGTTCTGTTGTGGCTTGTTATCGAACTATCCGACGCTTTCCTTTACGGGGAAGTTGCGGGTCATTACACGTGGTATCAGAGCTTTGGTTTACAAAGCTCGAGAACAAGACACATTAGAACCGTACGAAAGAATACATCAGATATTGGATTAGTAATATCCAACGAGAATGACTCGTTAGAGATGGGATCAGTAGTATCCTAGAACGAGTCTGAAGAGTATATTTTTGAAAGTGAAAAAAAAAATTTGTTTTGAAAATTTAAATCAATTATTCGTATTTGATTTTCTATTTATATTGATATGGACAATCCAGTATATATAGATTTTGCGTATACGTCTGATCCGCGTGTATTCGAAATTTTAATATACTGGATAGATATAGAATTACACTCTAATCGCCCGGAGATGATTTTGATGATGGAGCTCCATCATTAGAATTTATATTCGAGTGACGAAAGTGGGCTTTCTATATATTCCTATTGACTGGTGTGAGAACCAAAATTTGATAGGGCTTATTGTTGTGATTTGGCATCAAAATCTGATTTTTGACTATATATCAAAGTTATGAATTTGAAACTCTAATTCACTAATTGATTGATGTTTGTGTTGTTTGTTTAGTTGTTTGATAATTTTTAGCCATTTAGCCTAATTGAAACAAATATTGAATTGTATTGAAATTTGGTTGCGTTTGCTTGCATATACATATATATCATTGAACAGGTCATAGCAAGGAGGCTAGAGACAGAGAATAAAATTTGTTTGCCCGACAAATAGGTACATGTTTACTACATAATTTACTGTTTTGTTTGGGTGATGATGATTTTGTGAGCCTATTGGCTAGCCGCTTGGCTTTTTCTTTTTCTTTTTGAGATCTGAAGGACCGGGGAAGCTATTTGAAATTCCCCGATGCTCCCGGTGTAGGGGAGGTTATGGCGAAATTTTTCGAAAATTTAGGGTGTTAGCGAAATTTTTCGAAAATTTAGGGTGTTAGCCAAATTTTTGAAATTTTGAAAATTCTCAGAAACTAAAGAGTTGGAGAATGGAAGCCAGATCGAGCGTAGAGTTGAATAATCAAACCACTTTCGACTTTGTTCCTTTTCGGGGACGAAAAGTTTTAAGTGGGGGAGTTTGTAATAACCCGGAAAATCTGGGCCAGTTTAAAATTTTTATTTTGGCTATTTTAGCGAATTTTGATTATTTAAAATGAATTATTTTAAATAATATCGACGAGAAATTTATTTTGAATATAATTCGAACGTATATATTTATACGCGTCGTCGTTAGAATATAAATATTTATATATAATTATAAATAGAATTGAAAATGGCGCGGTAGTTCGATAATTCGATTTCAAACTTCAATTGATTGTACCGGGTGCAAAACAATCCGGATTTTAGTGAAACCAAAAATCACAGGATCCTGGTTTACAGCTGGAACGATATCCGGAAAGCTTTGTATCCGTATATCTACTTCTAGTTGTGTATTGTATTATTTTCCGCTGCTATGTATTTAAATGTAATTTAAATCTCTGATATTTCTGTGTAATATTCATTGTTACTCTGTATATTCTTGTAATATGATGCATTGTTGTAATATACAATGAAAGGTTCTTCTGTATGCGTTCTGTTGTGGCTTGTTATCGAACTATCCGACGCTTTCCTTTACGGGGAAGTTGCGGGTCATTACAAGTGCCTTCAGTTTCGTTCAGTCCCCGAACGAATGTAAATGGACGAATGTCTGACAAAGTATTTCCAATGATCGAATGGGTTGGTCTGTATAAATATATATGGTTGCAACGGATTTATCCCTTAGCATAACATCCAGGATATTTGTATAAACCAACTAATGATTTACGGATCTGATAATGTGGCATTCAAAGTGATCGTGTTATAAATGAATGGAAAGTAAGCGTAGCTTCTAGCCTCACGTCCGGTAAATGACAGAAATCGGGCAGGCAGCATGGCTAAGTCGGTCGCACCGAAGTAGGGTGTATAATCACCTATCTAGAGAATATTCATTTGCTTCTTTTAATCTATCAATGCTATCCCATATATATACGGGAAACGGTTGCTGATCCCAACCGTTGGTGATGTAAAGTCGATACACTCAAGCGAAATGAGTGGTCGGTCATGTGTGGCTGAGTTGCAAGATGTTCTTGTTGAACTCCAGTGTATCGTTCCTAGAGTACACTGATCGGAAGGTGGTTCCATACCTTGTCATAGTTGGAAATCCATTACCCAATACGTGCTTGCGGTTTTGATCGTATACTATATAGTAGAACGTGAGATGAAAGCGTTTCTGCTAGATAGATATCTATTTGTACTTAGACATTATTATAATATCAGAATGATATTGCTTTACAAAGTTGTTTGGATTTTCATAAGGGAAAACTCGTTCCGTTTTCACGGCGTGGTCTTATGATATATCCGTTATTAAACCAAGTGTTAGGAGTTTTATTCACACCAGTCCCATGACTGACCCGGAGTTTATTTGTTTGTTTTCCCTAAACTCTTGGGTGCCTAAATTTTGTATGGGCAGTCAAGTAGTCGGGATTTTACAGATACACTTGGAGAGCTTGGAGCAGGAGGCTTCAGGATTCTATAGCTATTATTATTTCCGCTGTTGTTGTAAGTGTTGTACTCTGATAAGTGCTATTGTATATATAACTGTTTGTATTTCAAAAAGTTATGTTATATTTTATTCGTTCCGCTGTGAGATTCGTGTTTACTCTGATGATGATGTTCTTCTTCTTCTTCTTCTTCTTCTTCTATTCTACTAGTTCTACCTTATCTATCCTTACCCTCTATCTTCTTTCTATTAGTTTCTTGAATTTCAAGTGCAATTTGGGGTTGGACTTGTGTTATTTAGTCAGCTCAAATTGGACTGGATTTTCGGGTCACTACAACAGTCATGCGAGTCCCTACCCATATTCTGGAATTAGAAGTTAAGAAACTACGTAATAAAGAGATCAAGTTGCTAAAGGTTCAATAGGGAGATACCTAGAAGATGCGACTTGGGAAACCGAAGAAAAGATTCGTGCTTCGTACCCTTTCTTTTTCGAGGGTATGTTCTTAACTCCTTTTTCCAAAGTTTTATCAGTACTTGTTTCTATCATTGAGTATATCTTATCCATAGTATTTTTCGACATTTAGATAGGAATCCTATGGATGTAAACATGTGTTTGAGACATGTTATGTTTGATGGATGCAAGTGGATGCAAGTGTTTGCTAGTGGTTGCCTGTGGACGCATACACACACACATTAGGCACTAAGATCGGCTCAATCACTTTCATACTGTATATAGATTTGTGTGAATTTATGTTTCTTTTATGGATGGAAATAGGTGTATTAGCATATGGATGTTGCATTTGGACGAGTGAGTGTGCACACATATAGAGCACACATGTTATAATAGAATTATTTTCATACATATTGGATTCATGGCACTAACATACATTGCATTAAGGATGTCAACTAAATCAGTAGACCGCCTGATCTTTTGCATTAGTGTTGGGACATATATACACACTGTTGCATATATTCATATAAACATTAAAAGTCTTTAAGGACAATGGATGCCAGTGGTTGCTGGATGAGTAGATGGATGATGGATGGTAGGATATGCATTCTTCTCAACATAGAGATTTCGGGGACGAAATCCTTTGAGTAGGGGAGAATGTAACACCCCAAATTTTTATCGATGCTAAAAGAAGATAAATTAATTAATAATTACTTTAATATTCAGAATTAAGGAAAACAGACTGCGCCATCATGGCCGTCTCGAAATTCTAGTCAAGATAGACATTTGGTGCGTAAAACGGACACCGTATGAAGAAGTTATGAGGGTTTTAAGTTTGTATATGCGTAGAAAAAACATATACACATATGAGCCACGTATGAGTCAAATATGAGTCAGACCCTATTTAGAACAGTTCGAAAATCAAAAAATTCGTCAATGCGGCATATTTCCCACTCTAGGGGTCGACCCCCATAGAGGGATGTCGACACCGGGGTCGACCCACCCACATCGGTGTTGACACCCCTAGGGCTGAGGTGTTAGTCGGTTTCAGAGGGTTCTACAGCTATAAATATGTGTCCAGTTATCCTATTTCTTTATTGGAAATTATGGGAGCCATATGCTACCGGTGTGCGAATTGAGACGGATTTGTTTTTTCAAACATTCAACTTTGCAAATCAAATACATAAATTCAAGATCCATTATCTCTATTCTCTAAACCTAACGCTATGAGTTTCTAGTTGATTTTAGGTTTAGATAAATAAAAGTAAACTGTGAAAGATCATGAATTGGATATGTTTTAAACTATGAATCTATGCTATTGTTAAATCTTATACTATGTCAAAATGGATCTACACCTTTAGATCCAGTACAACTGTGGTTATTCTATTATGTTACCTATATGGACTTTGACTTGTAACTATGTTATGGTGAATGTAAATCTATTAATTTGGACAGTTGCAACATTGGTTAGATCCAACTCTTTATGTAAATCACCTTTCACCTGTCATATTGCGATCAACTTAGATATGTTGTAAGTTGGACATGTGAATCCATATTTAGATCTAAACATGTTATTGTGTCATTCTAATGGTGTTAGATCTATTTTAACCTCTAGATCTGAATTATGTGATCTAATTTACCACCTTGTGTTATCATGTTAGATCTAAACAAATTGGACATCTAAACTGCTAATTTAGATCTTACTATGCTTATTGTGATATCGTAGTTATATTGACTGCCACCAGTTCATCAGTTTTATATCCACCTTATTATGATGTTAATTACATGTCCATGCCAGTATGTACGTTCATCTTATCATCATGCTAGTTTATGTTTATGCCAAGATGACCACTTTGGTTATATTCCCATTATTTTCCCTATTATCGTTTAAGACTAGGCTATTGACTAGCCTAGGCATGCCACCATTTTATGAGTGCGCTAGTTAGGAAATGAGGGAAAAGGGGTTAATATTGGCATAATTTGAATATGAACATTTTTGGACATATAATTCAAATTAGTGGGTAAAATGGGTATTAACACCTATAAAAGGAACTGATTAATTAATGGATTAATTAATTAAAAATGGAATGTCTAGTAATTACAATTAGGAATTATAGTTGCACTTATGACACGAGGTTAGGTTGCATTGGTGGTTTTAGTCTACCTGGACCCGACTGGCATATCCAGCAGCCACTAATGTTGAACCTAATGTGGGAGGTCTAAGTATGCAAATACGAATCGAACTAAGACAGGAGGTTAGGCCCAACTGTGGAATAAGTCTGCCCGGACACGACCGGCATATCCAGCATCCACGCGTTGTAGGCCTAATGTCGGAGGTCTAGCCCATTATAAACCATAAATGGACATGGTAATGAATTGGACTACTTGACCATGTCAAATCCATGGGGATTGTATGATTATAAAATAAGGTTAGGGTTAAGTAAATAGATTGGTATAGTGGATAGGTTGAGCTAATCCGGAGTGGGTGGGTAATATTTACATATAGGCCCACAAACTAAACCAGATAAGGTTATGTAATTAAAGACACCGAGAGGTATACATAACCGGAGAAAATAATAATGTTATGTAATTAAAGACACCTTTTAGGGTAAGCATAACTGGTATAGGGCTATGTAATTAAAGACACCTAGTGGTATACATAGTCAGTGAAAAACCTAGTGGGGGATACAAGACAAAGGGGAGAGCTTGTATCATATTGTGTGGGACCCATTTCAGTCAGTAACCCACTACACCAAAAATGGCAATTTGACAGTGCTCATGACCGTATCAAAATCAATTTGGCAGTGTCCTGGGCCATATCAAAAAATGGCGTCTCTGTTACTTTGATACGGTTTTAAGCCGTATCAATTTCTTAATTTGATACGGTTTTAAACCGTATCAATTTATCAGTTTGATACGGTTTTAAGCCGTATTAATTTCTTAATTTGATACGGTGTTAAACCGTATCATACTGAAAAATTGATACGGTTTTAAACCGTATCAAGGTATGAATCAGATACGGCTTGAAACCGAATCAATTCAGTACGTGGGGCACTGCCCAATTCTCGACTGATACGGTTATAAGCCGTATCTGATTCACACCTTGATACGGTTTAAAACCGTATCAAACTGATAAATTGATACGGTTTTAAACCGTACCAAGTTATCAATCAGATACGGCTTAAAACCGTGTTTAAATCCTCACTCCCACAATGATAACACTGAACTAGATACGGCTTAAAACCGTGTTTAAATCCTCACTCCCACAATGGTAACACTGAATTAGATACGGCTTTTAACCGTATCAAAATGGATATATCATACATGCAATATACAAAATCACTGCACCCGTTGATATATATATGCACAATAAAGAAGATACGCTACACCCATATAACAGTATAAAGAAGATACGCTATGCATAATTCAATTAATACATAAACCATAACTTCAGTTGATACAAACCACATAACAAAATATATACAAAGCATAATGTTCACAGTTCTTTCTCAAAAAAAAGGCAACAAAACTGCACTTGTCGAGCCCATACAAGTCGTGCTTGTTCCAAAGCCTGAAAAGATATTAAAATAACAAACATCAGTTTAGTTTCGCCTCCACAACAAGAAGTCCTGATTTCACAACTAACACTAAATATGCAAAGCAATATATAATATTTTGTATAGATGACCATACAAGTCTTGCTTGTTTCACAGCTTTTTCTTTGTAACATCCCTACCTGAATATTTTGTATAAAAATATCGACAAATTCATTGTATCTTATGCTGTAACATTAAATTATCAATTTATCATCCATATTTATCATTTCATTATAGTGTGAATAGGATTTGATCAGACACAGGATTGCATATCAACAACACACATTAACATAAA
The DNA here is from genome assembly GCA_030737875.1 of Allium sativum. Classification (NCBI taxonomy): domain Eukaryota; kingdom Viridiplantae; phylum Streptophyta; class Magnoliopsida; order Asparagales; family Amaryllidaceae; genus Allium; species Allium sativum. The sequence goes on along the minus strand of CM060918.1, from coordinate 878,534,449 downwards.
GGTATACTATAGCTAGAACAATAACACAATGTACGTCAGATGTGAAATTAATATAGATGACCCTGTTAGGGACTTTATTACAGGGAAAACCACCACTATAATTATTGTTGCTTTAGCATGGGCTCAGTATCGCTGAGCGCGAGGCTCAGCAAAACTGAGCCGTAAGGCTCAGTAGAAACTGAGCCTTACGGCTCAGTTTCGCTGAGCACAAGGCTCGGTTGCGATGAGCCCCCTGCCCAGCAAAACTGAGCCGTAAGGCTCAGTTTCGTAGAGCCGAAGGGCTCAGTTTTGCTGAGCCTCGCGCTCAGCGAAACTGAGCCGTAAAGGCTCTGCGAAACTGAGCCGTAAAGGCTCAGCAAAACTGAGCCTTACGGCTCAGTTTCGCTGAGCACAAGGCTCAGCAAAACTGAGCCGTAAAGGCTCGGTTTCGCTGAGCCTCGCGGCTCGGTTGTGATGAGCCTCCTGCTCAGCGAAACTGAGCCGTAAGGCTTAGTTTCGCAGAGCCAAAGGGCTCAGTTTCGCTGAGCCTCGCGCTCATCGAAACTGAGCCTTTACTGAGCACAAGGCTCGGTTGCGATGAGCCTCCTGCTCAGCAAAACTGAGCCGTAAGGCTCAGTTTCGTAGAGCTGAAGGGCTCAGTTTCGCTGAGCACAAGGCTCAGCAAAACTGAGCCGTAAAGGCTCGGTTTCGCTGAGCCTCGCGGCTCGGTTGCGATGAGCCTCCTGCTCAGTGAAACTGAGCCGTAAGGCTTAGTTTCGCAGAGCCGAAGGGCTCAGTTTTGCTGAGCCTCGCGCTCAGCGAAACTCAGCCGTAAGGCTCAGTTTCTACTGAGCCTTACAACTCAGTTTCTACTGAGCCTTACAGCTCAGTTTTGCTGAGCCTCGCGGCTCAGTTGAAACTAAAATGGATGATGTAACCTCTCATATAACTATTGGATGATGTAACCATATCACTATTGGATGATGTAACCTCTCATATAACTAACTTAAGTGATCAAGTTTAATTGCAACTACCTCTCATATAACTAACAAAACATAAAAACATATCTAAAGGCCAAAAAATGATGAAGAAAAATGTCACAAAAACAAAATTTTAGCAACTAAATTTTATAAGAGCGAAATCATACCTGAAATAGCTCTGAAAGAAGAATTGCTTTGGTAACGCCACTCAATACCTGAAATAAGCAATGCAAGCAATGTATAAGTGAGTCAACGGATAAAATATAAAAGCAGTTAACCTATGATACACATACCCACTTAAAAGCAATGTATAAGTGACTTGATAGCACATAATGTAAAATTATATATACCTGCTCCAAAGCCACCACTACACTCAATACCTGTTGAATGTCTTTGTTACTATATTTTGCAGTCCTCCAAACCACCACTACAGTAAAGCAAAGCCAACCTATGTCATTTCCACAACCAGCACCTGCGACCAAGGGAACACTACATAGACATGCATAAGTAAGTTTTGCAAGTAAAATAATAGGCACAGGCACTAGACAAGCATGTCATGCGGATGTCAACACTCCAGTTATTGGACTTCAACCAAGGGAACAACACTACATAGACCTCATTTGGTTCACAAAGCTTGCATCATCTAACTCAGTAGTGTGCCACTGTAAATGATGTTATTTTATCGGTTTATATTTTGACATTCACAATTGGTTTCATTGAGCGTTCAAATGAATCGCAGAGAGTAAAATTCTTCACAATTGGTTTGCACAATTAACATTGTATAACTCTTTAAAATGAAAGTATTGGATTTCTGGTTAACCCTTTCCATATTGATGAAATAGAGAGAGAGAGAGTAATCATAAAATTAATTTATGTTATAATATTTCTTATCTTTATCAACAGAGTATTAATAAGAGAGGAAGTAATTTATTCATTTGCATTTGTAAAATTTGAATACCATTTAGGAAAATAAATACAGGAAAACACCGAAAAGAGTATACAAAAATTGCAGCAGTGTAATTTGTTGTTTATTCATTACATTAAAATAGTCATGTTGGATCTTCTGAAGGTCAGGCTAGAGTGGCTTGGCCTCAAGAGCAGCAGCTCTCTGCTACTGCTATGCGACAACTCTCTGCTGCACAACAGTGCAGCAGCTCTGTTGCTGCCTTGCCCAACAGAGGGGCGGCTGTTCCGCGACATAGGCCGGGACCACTGCTAGCATAACCTGACGACTCGTCTCACCTCCAGCATAACTTCCCTCCCCTCTGGCATAACCAACCGTCTCCCATGATCAAAATTCAACAAAATCCATGTTTTATAACATTGTTTTCTGAATTTTTTGTCAACGTTTAGTTATAAATTTCTCTAATGTATGAAGATCAAATATCACCAAACAAAATTGCTATTACAAGAACGACATACCAACTTTCCAAATAAAAGGATCAAGAATGAAAATTATAAAGTTTCACTCACCTTTGAAGCTGCAAAAGTAACAACTGGATCACTTTTTCAATTCTTCTATTTTGATCTTTTACATTAGCTCTTCCTTCTTACCCTGGATTCCTCATATAACATACTTGTATTCCTCTAACCTGCATCTTACCTTTGAAAGAAGAAAATGAAGTACCTATATTAGCCAAAAAAAATGCTAAAGGGAATCCTCATATAAGGTACTTAAGGATTTTATTCCATTTGCTTACTTCCCAACTTCCATAGCTAAAGAGTTATACAATGTTAATTGTGCAAACCAATTGTGAAGAATTTTACTCTCTGCGATTCATTTGAACCAACTGTGCATATCCTCTTAAAATAGCTACTAGTTAATCGTAAACATTTTATTCATCAGTTCAAGCAGCAGGACCCATTTTGAACATATTGCCATGTAGGTGAACGTAATAATTTCTTGTTGTACTCTGTTGTTAGATAGGTGGTCTTCATTACCAACTCTAAAAGTTGTTACACATTTATAAATAAAAAAGGAAGCTAGAACATTAGTGAATACTCAAAAATTCAAAATCTGTACGTATTCATATTTGGAAATATAAAAAATATCCATTATCTGAAAAATGGATATGAATTTTCGATATTCAAAACATTTCCAGATACAAACACAGATATGGCACCACACATATCTGAAAAGTATTCGTCGGCTGTATAGAATCAAATATGCATTTTTATTTTTAGATTATACTTAATTCTTAACTTTTAAATAATTATAAATCGGTTTAAATAAACATGGAATCGTTGATTATTTTTATCCATATGAGAATATCATGTTTATCTCGACAACGGATGCAAACATTACTTATGAAATATCCATGGATAGTGGATACGGATTCCAATTTTATTTTTCGGAAGCATTATCCACGGCCGTAAATGAGCTGAAACCGATGACTGTTCTAGTTCTAGAGCTTGTCATTGAAGTGCAGCAATAGAGTAAGAAATTATGTAAATTGCAGGCTGCTTTTTTGTTAAATAAAATTTATGTTAACTCATCTTTTGCTGACTTTTGGTTTTGTAAAATAAGGTTTTTCATATGTTAATAAGAATCATAGTGGATGTATTCCTATTAACAATATATTGTTCATTAAAGCAAACAGTTTAGTATAAGAAAAAATATTAAAATAGAACCAGTTGGAGGAAAAACAGTCCCTGATACTTAATGCTACCAATTTGAAGATAGCACAGAAGAAGCACAATAATCATGATTAATGCATGCCAACTTAAACTGTTCTTTATAATTATTTAACATGGCCATCATCTATAAAGTTGTATTCAACATCATTTCTAATAATTGCATAGGAATTGCTTCAAGAAAAATGTATGCAAAGGTTACTCAACGTCATCTAATAATTGCATGGATGTACTAATATTGTCTAATAGTAGTACTTTTACATTCATTGTTATTGAAAATACAACATCCAATCATGTTTTACAAAGTAGGTTGAAAAGGTAATCAAAGTAGGTTGAAAAGGTAAGCTAGCAGGTTCAATCTACAGACTACAACAAATAATGTATAAGTTTACATCTATTGACATTGTTAATCTGTAGCATTAATGTCGTTTATATTGAAAGTAAAATCACTATGGATATACTAATTAATTATCAAGAACTTTGGAAGTCATACAACAAAATGCAAGGAAATTAAACAGGAGCAGACACTCCAACAACAAAAAAACATAGAAAATATCATGAACATTGAAAAAGGAAGGAAAAAAAGATAAGAACAAATAAAAGAACAAACAAAAATCTAAATAAATGATAGCTTTGGTGTTGTATTTGGTACAACGATCGTCAATGGGTTGACATCAAAAATTCAAATTGCATTTGAACAAAAAACTGCACTGTAACACTAGATTAAAATGAACCATCATCATAACATATCATGTGATAAAACCAAAAACAACCAACAAAATAAAACCAAACACCGCAAATCCACATATCATATGAACATTCCTGTAAGATTTGCTCAGGATATAAACTAGCTGGTTGTAGTATGTCAAGACTGTCGGAAGGTGTTGCTCCAGACATGACCGTACAGGCCATTCTTTTTACCATGTATGGGTACTTCAACCCTCCTTTTCTGTAAAAAAAGTCAATAGAAGCAAGATTTTTATTTTTTACCCTGTTAGCAACGTATGCATATAATTCGATGGGGATAATCTGGTGGATTACTACCTAGACAATTCAGGGCTGACTATCATGTGAATAGTCTAGCAAGTCGATGTTGAACTCTGCACTGCACTATAAGAACTATTTTTCCCACTGGTTTTAATTTTATGAAATTCATGCAGTTATAGGGTGCAGTGATCCTGTCTCCCTATTGCTCCTAGATAGTGCCCATGTTCCTATATGCCACAAAACATTTTTCTCTCATTTTTGAAGTTTATTGGTGGAATAATATAATTTTTGATCTAGACATCATAAGAAGGGAAATGAAACTATCAATATTGTCCTTGGTTTTTTATCCACACATTTGGGATTCATATCATTTACACCACCAGAGTAGGGCCACAAGAGGTTTCATTAATTTAAAGTTCTTGGAATTCTTACTCTTAGCTCTTAAACTACTTAATTAACTCCTGTTTCATTCATTCACATTGTTAGTAGAATCTGAAGTAACTCCTGTTTCATTCATTTACATTGTTAGTCATGAGTACTCACCCCAAATATCAATTAATCAAACAAGTTATGATATACCTTGCGCCCTTTTTACCAATTCAGGCATCACCCCAAATGGTTTCATTAGTTTTCAATTTTCTAATGCGATTCTAAAATCTAAGGTTAACATCCATCACCGATTTCACCAATTTCACCATGATACTTCATGATTTCAGACTCAAATAAAAACTAGGGTTAACAAAATAAAAGCTCACCTTGATACTTCGCGATTCTAGAAATAGAGGATGAAGAAATATGTGATTTCTGGAGTAGGACGAATTGAAATTAAAATGGGGTGAAAGGGAAAATGAAAACGAGAGATGAATTTGACACGGATTGTGGAAAATGAAAAAATAGCGAGAAGGGCAAAAATAGGATGCACAGATCAACTGATCCGAAGCATTATTGATCTACGGTCAGATTTCACGTATTAGGAAGGTGCGGATTGCAGAAGAAAGTTGGCACGCCTAAATGAAAGTTGGCACGACCATAAACACTATCAAATTTGATACGGCTTAAATCCGTATCAAATATCCGTATCCTGATGTGCCAAATTTGCTGTTTTGGTGTAGTGACCCGAAGTTAGTATCAAATAAAATACTCTGTACTAGGCGGAGAGGGGACACACTTATTGATTGATTGTAAGAGATCCAAACGTGGAGGACGATGTGGGCAGTGCAAACTTGTGTGCATGAGCCGGGCAGAGGGGGATAAGATGACCATGACACTAGTAGATATGGGGCTGTGCATATCAGTGAGGGGTTGCCATTGTAGGACGTGATACATCCTACCGTGGGGTCGGCACAGAGTATCTGCGGAGTAGGGAGCCGATCGATTAGGGTAGTGGTTAAGGTATATTTGGACATATGCCCTAAGTCTACCGCCTTATAGTGGAAGGGATTATCTCATTCTGGTTACAATAGTAATAGCGCAGAGTAATCATTAGAGAAGTGTATACACCTTACCCTGTCTACGTTGTCACACCTTCCATTTATGTAGTGATCTCTCTTATCCACTTTATATGCCTATCATGTTACTTTTATTTATTTACTGGCTAAAAGTAACTAGACTCGCCAGACTTTATGTCTGACCCTTTTGTTTCTCCTTCTTTCTTCTGTTTCCCCCTACAAGGTTTTCAGGGAGGAAACACTCAGGCTTAGTCAGGACTTAGATATCATCTTGCTAGGAGCTACTTTGAAGTATGGCTCAAGTTCTTGTCTCTACTATGGCTTAGCTCTGTCATTTGGGGAATTATGTTTTTTTTTATATTCTTATGTACTCTGATAATGCAAGACAGAAGTTATTTTATTGTAATGGTTTTTGTGACTTATGGTATTGTGGACCACGGTATTATGATTTATGTTTGAAATAAAAATAAAAATTTCCGCTGCGATCTTATTTATATCTGTCTTTTAATTATTCTATGTCTGTTTACCTATAATGCTTCACGAAACTTAATGCATTCCATTAGTGAGTGACATTAGCGGACGTGGGGTGTCACACGTGACATCATTCCCATCTCTCTATATTCCTATTTGATTATCAGATCTAGATCGACGAAAGTTATTTCTACTCCATTGTATTTTCCTTTACATATAAAGTACTCCCTTTCTTTCTTCATCTTTTCATCTGCAAGTATTATTTCTAAACCGCAAGCATCAACTCTTACCAATAAAGCTCAATTATCTCAGAATCAACCACTAATTTTAGGTAAATATTTTTCATTTCTTCTTACTTCTCATAACCGACCTGGGAGTTTTAACTTGTTTGGAGTTTTTGATTTTCCGATCTTTGGAAAAATAATCTGGGTTTCTAATTGCAAGGTCGATTGTGGCAAATTCGATTGCCATTTACTTTCAACAGACTTCGATTTCATTTGTTCCCGTTTTAATGTTTAATTTTATTTGTAATCTGCTGAACTAAATAGCGATCTAAGCTAAATGATTTCACCATCATAAATTGATTACTAAGACATAAAGGAATGCTTGGTTTTTAAGGTTTTCAAAATAAGCACTCTTCGACTTTAATCCTCTCACACTTTGTGTCTCGCAACCTCTATTATGCACATGAAAGGGAAAGAGTTTTCATTGTAGACAAGAGGGTGTATATTAAGTTGAAACAATATTGATTCAAAGGTTCTCCATTATTGGTGTGAGGTACCGTTCCTTTCGAAAGCATTATGTTTATTCGGGTGATTTCATAAATTGTTCCAGTGCGCTTCCAGAAGATATAATGCATGTGATTTTTTTTAATCAAAATTTTACTAACGGCCTTTTTAATTACAAAACAATATCACCTATTAGCGCCATGGGTCGAGAGGATAGTGTAAATAAATTCCCAATGGCAGAAACTCTTTTGCGTAAGTAAGGAAGTTCCTCCTATCAGTTATACTCCTTAAAAGAAGCGAGCTCCCAAAGCCAATGTTCTTTCGAAAATATCATTGGTATCTACCCAGAAGGAAGTTGAGCTATTCAAATAGACTTCCTAATTACCGAAGTAGATGTTGATCCTCCTTCATCTGACACTTCTATGGATAATCCTCCAGAGGTCTTCTTTGCTTATTCTACTGTTCATATCTAGTATGAAGGATTCTTCAAATATCCAGCCTTCTTGCTTTGTTTCTTCGAACATTTGCCCCAATCTATCTTCCACTTAATACTTATACTTATATGCTATTTTTGGGGATGACTTCCCTCGAGTCGGGTAAGCATCGTTAAGTCCGAGAGTTCTTCTCCATCTCCTTCATTTGGCTAAGGTCAATAAAGCCAACCATACTCTTTAATTCTTTAGCCCCAAGAAGACTCTGCTTGGGGATCCCGTTGACAAATCTAGAGACTAGGAGAATCAATTTATCTTTATTTGTTGTTCCTCTTGGAGTTATCGGGAAATTTATAAAACTTGGTAAGCCTCATTAGTTATGAACCTTTTCATAACAAGGCACTCATTAAGTGTTTTAATTACTTGTTTTGTAGAGGACATTATAAAGACCCTTGAGGATGATATAAATCAAAGGGTAATCAAATTAGCGAGGCTACAGAAAAACTTAAGAAGAGGTCCCGGCTTCTAACCATGGCTACTCCTCATAAATACAACTTTCCTCCTCAAGGCAACAGATATTTGGGGGTTCCGCCCCTAAATGTCGATTGTTCACTACGCAGTCTCCACTTGTCCCTCGGAGACCCCTTACAATTTTCTTCCTCTTAGCACATTATTAGCACTCGAAGAAGTAAGCTATTTTTTGTTTATTTTAATTATTCTTCTTGAGCCTTCATGTACTCCTTATGTTATTAATACACTTACCAATCTTCTTTTAGAGAAAAGTGAAGCTTCTACAATGAAAATGCTTTACAAAATGGCATCTAAGGAGAAAATTACGAAGAGCCCCTTCGGAAAGCAATCCTAGAAGAAGGTTGAATCATTTTTGGAAGAGGTGGTTGAGTTCCCCAATATAGATGGGGGAAGAAAAGATGCTTCTCCTTTTCTAGAGGCCACTGCTGCCCTTCCAAGTGGCGTCATCCCTCCTGCTAAAGATATGATCATTGTTTTTGTTTTGTTTTTAAAAAACACACCATTGTTTGAATCTTTTTTTAGGTGATGCTGGGAGGAAGATTTCATTCCTACCTTCTTCTCCTTCTTCCTCGTTTACCGATGCCACTTCTATCTCCTTCTCAATGCTTTCGGTGGGCTTTTACAAAGAGATGAAGTCAGCTTTGGGATCCTCGCCTCTAACTTCTTTCAATGAATTTTCTTTATCAATGTCGAATTAATCCATTTCTCTCATAGTTATCCAGGCATCTTTCTTTCTTCAAAGCTTTCGGTTTATCCATTTTACCTTCTCTTTTATTAATGTTTTTCTTTTCACTATTTCCATGTTATAAAAAGCCAGTTTGCCTTTCGCCATGGACCCTCAATTTCTGAAGAGGAGACCTGTCGCCTCTGAAAGGAGGTTGAGGACATAAAAAAGAAGAAATCAATTTTGTCTATTGCTATCATAGAGGCAGAAAAGGAAACTTCGGTGGCCAAAACTTCAACCCAAACAATTCTTGATGAAAACGTGTCGTTAAAGGATCTATTGAAGGAGTTAAAGGGCTAGAGTTCTCAAATGATCGAGAGGAAGTAGGCTATGGATGTAGAATGTTTCTCTTTGAAGAGGAAATTGGAGGAGAAGGGGATGAGGTTGTGAGAGATCATGCACGACTTTGCGGAAGCCAAGAAGAAGGTTGTTTTTTTCCTATATTAACCTCTTGGGAAGATAATTAAAGGTTCATTCTTAAATCCGATGCTCATGGTCTACACTGAGAACAACAAGAAATGCCACGATATGAGTTTTACGATGATCTCAGAACAGTGGGCCAACAAATTTGGATCCAAAATAGAAGTTCTTGCACACACGAGGAAGCTTCTTCTAGTGTGAACGAGATTGTTGTTGAATCCTTTCTCTCTTTTTATGTTCCCTCAATGAAGGAGGATTCTTATGATGATGAATCAGAAGTTCCTACCACCGAAAAGATTCCTAGTGGGCCTCACTCCTCGCTCTCTTTGAGTAGCAGCGATTACATCTCTCCTTTAGAAGAAGGAACTGGATCCCCACTGATCCGAAAGGGAAGAAGCTCCTTTCTAGCTTTACTCATCCTCTAGCTCAGGTACCCATCATTTAGATTATTAACCTCTTTCGGATATTTTTCTAGTCCTTGCTTTCAACACGTTGGGCTTGGAAACTTGCAATAAAATAGTTAGAAATGTCTTTAACTTTAAGCATATGGTGTAGTGCCGTAAATTCCATTACAAATTCCTTTTAGGGATATTTTTTCAAGCTCTGCAACTATTAGTGAATAAATATTGCAAGGAAGGGCCTTCATCAAAGTATTTGGATGTTCAGGAATCATGGTTTGAAGCACTCCTTTTGCTTTTCCTGGCGAAGCCGAGACTTCACCGGAGCCTTTCCTGGGATATCATTTTGAAATTTTTCTTTGAATTGTGAATAGGACAAGTCTTGAATGTGTATTTTGTATATATCGTAATTTATATCTCATTTATGTAACAATGTTAGTGTAAATTAACATGTAAAACTTGTGATACGATTGTGACTATGCCATTATAACAGGAATAAGAATTTCCGAAAGTCCCTTAACTTGGGATTTCCTTTGAAAATTTGTTGGGTTAAGAAGGAATTCCAAGAAAGATCCCAATTAATTAGGTCTTCGATACCCATTCGAGAGGGTTTTCTAAAGGATTTAAACAAACATTATATGGAATGCCCTAGGTTTAATTTTGATTTCTTCGGAGAGGACAAAGAAGAGGTTTTTAGATAGTGTCGGTTGCAATATTTTAAAATGATTATAAAGTGTACTACTTTAATTTTTTAAGAAGTTGTTTCATACATACAATCTTTATACATTCTAATGTACCTTGGGACTTATGTGGTATCTCTTTTGGTAATAAAGAATTTGTTTCTTCATCTTTCAAATAGTATTCCCATATTTATTTTTTTGGGCTTTTCGTCATCACTAGTGGTCCTAATAGGGCAAACACATGACAATGCCTTTGGATAAAATATTGGATGTATGAAACCATGATTTACGAGTGAGGAGATCCCCTCAAAATTTATTGGAAATCCCTTAGCTTTCAATTTGTTTAAGAGACATCAATTGTAGAAAACCCTTTTTTCAATATAAAGCATTGGTTGAAAGATACAAAACAAAAACTTGACTAAATGTGTAAAGTTTTGTAGGAAACCAAGCATCCAGTAAGGGAGAACCAAAAAGCAGATTTCGATCGAGATTTGCTGGTGCCTCAATAATGAGTCGACGTGTTGGAACTTAAATTGGAAGACAACAAGTCTTCACACAAGTCTCTAAATTTAATTTTAGGGGGATGTATTTTGGACGTGGACCCCCAGTCTTCCGCCGAAACTTCTCAGCATAAGGCTAAATTCCTATATTTAATAAACCTCTGGAATTTCTAGATGAAAGGGTTATTAGGGATTGTGTTGGTGTTGTAAAGCTTGAATTGTAAGATTATTTCAAGGAACTGAATAAGGAAACCATTCATCATGTTAATAGTAGTAATGTGGCCCAAATTAAAGAGCTTCAGAGTCAAATTCTTTCTTATAATAAGCACGATGCAGAGTACGAAAGGGTCAATAAGCATCTTTCAAAGATTAACAAAATTTATGAAAACTCCATTCGGCTCCAAGTAGAGTCTATCAATAGTGTCGAGGTCATTTGACAAAAGGAGATGAAATTTAAAGAAGTGTTGCTTTATATTCTCCAACACATCTCTGATCCCATTTCAACTCTAGTTTTGATAGAAAATGTTCAAATAATGTAATGCTAACTTTTATATTACTTATGTGCATATTGTAATTTATATTATTAACTAAAAAATTACCTCCTCAAATATGTAAAGTGAAAGAAGTCCAAAATAAAAGGGGTAAGGTCTCGGGTAGAAGCAAGTAATAGCAAGTGTAGAAAGGAACATCATTCCGAAATTAATATAGCACACATGTCTTCTGTAATGACCAGATCTACTTCCGAAAGGGAATACATATGAAGGCCTTTAACAACACAAACTAGTTGCTAGCAAGAGCATCTCAATAGAACCTTCCAAAAGAGAGAAAGATTGGGTTTCGAGGCATACTTTTGTATTCTAGGAAGAAGAATCCTGAATCGTCATAATATGAAGGACAACGGGTCCATATTTAATATCCCTAAGTGTGAAAGTCTAAGTTTAATAAGCCTTTCTGTTTACTCGAAATGGAAATATATGGAAACTAAAGCCTTCACCAGCAAAGCTTCATAAGAATAGCATCGTACATAGTGGAGAAGAGCCGAAAGCTCCAGCATATTTGTTTCTTCCACACTCAACTAAAGACTCCCTTCTTTGAGGTTTTCAGGAGCAGCCTCATAAATCCTCTTGTGAACATAACAGTAAGAGCACTCACAAAACCTCCATGTGCACTCCTATTGTTGACCGAAGCAAAGCTCTTAAGCCAGAGAAAAGCTCAATCTGCATCTATAAATAGGACTTTAGGGATCCAAGATTGGGGCATTCAGTTCATTTCCAAAATTTGTAATCCCAATTTGCATAGTGGGACCCTAATTTCAAAATTAAATTGGAGAATTTCTCTACATTCTTGTAATTTTATTACATACCTTGTAGTAAAAACAAATTGAGGCATCGAATCATTGGAGTTTAATTTTAAGGAATGGAGAATGATTCATCATGGATATTAACTCACTTAATAGCTGATAACAGATGATTTATCGTCTTCTTTCTTAGTTCTGTTTGAATCTATATTGTGAAGCCTATAAATAGGAGTTGTACTTAAGGTAATGATAATTCCACTAAAAGGTGCAACAATCATTATTACCGATGGAAGTAATTTCTTATTGAAGGCAAATGGCAAACTCTATCACCTTTTACGGAGCATCACAATATACAATTCTTTGTTTACATTATTCATTGCTAGTCCTTTTCTTTTCTGAAAGATTATAATTCCACCGAAAGGGTTAGCGCCAAGACTCGGGTTGAAGTTCCGATACCAAAACGAAACGTCATCCTGAATAACTTCTGAACAACCTCACCCCTTTCGAATTTGGTTAAATAATATATGACAACATCCTATCGAGATGACTACATGGTAGGAAGTCTAAGGTAAAAGCATAAGCATCCATCATTCACTTGTGAAAGAATTTTTTTGAGATATTAACTATTTTTGTGGCTAACATTTTGGGCGCTAGAAGGAGGGTTCGAACCTCCAACCTTGCGGTTATATAAACTCATTTTTCTCTTCATATTTGGTTGAATGAAGGAATCGTGAAGACCATTAAGACCAAATCAAAGACACAAATACTGAAAATGAATTTCACAACCCTCAAGTCGAGGAGGATGTTACTCCAGCCTTCAATTAAGAAAACGCCTTGAGGGGAGAGTCCTCCATCTTAGAGTCTTAGTGGGAAACACAGAAGGAATCAACCAATTAGAGAGTCAGATTGCTAGGATGAAAGTCTCGATAGACGAACTTCTTGCTCGGAGAATAGTTAAAAGCCAAAGCCTGCAAAATACCAAAAACATGAGAAAAGTAGTTAAATCCAAAAAGAAAGGTTCCAAGGTTGTTCAATCCGAAAGAAGAAAGAGAAAACCCGTCAGAATACAAGAAACTAAAAGATAAAAATGCGAAGGCTGATTACTAAGGAAAATTGCAGAGTAAGGTGGAGCAGTCTGGGAGCTCTTCCAATGATGGGTATAAGTCCCACTGAAGAAATTATCCCAATGAAATTTCCTATATCAAGGATTTGATAGCTAAAGCCATGAAATATTTGCTAGACGCAAAGGGAAAGAGAACCTATGACGCGGAGGAAAATGTTAAGAAAAAGAGTTGCTCCATTTACTGACAAATTATGACCGCAACCGTCCTCTAGCAGGTAAAAGTACCGATAATCAAATACCAAGGAACTGCATTCTCTGATTATCATCTAAAGTGTAATGTCCTGTATTTTTGGTAGTCAAATATTTAATTTAATTTATCATAATATTATATTTGGAATATTAATGGATTTTAATATTGAATTCGTTTTATTTAAACGAAGTTTGAACGTTAAATTTATATATAATTTAAATTGAGCTCGAAATGGCGCGGCAGTTCGTAATATTGAGTTTTGAACTTCAACTAAATATACAGGATCCGATATAAGTCGGATTTCAGTGAAAAAAGTAATGTTTGTATCCTGTTGATGATAATTTTCATATGGAAGAGAAAATTCCAGATTTCATATTATAGATTGTTAGTTTTTCCAATTCAAATTTTAAAATAATCGCTATGGAAATTGTTATTTAAATATAACGTTTATTCAATAAATTAATGGTATTTTACTATAATTTGAATAATGGATAACTCGAAATTGATGATACTGAGTTGTATAATTTATATTTGAAGTTGTATATATATTCTTTTTGGATATATATGATGAAAATAATTTACCATTATTTTATTGAATTATTTGGAAATTTAATTAATAACGTTAAAAATAGCCATTTTTGCAAACGGCCCTAATTTTCGATGAAATTAGTTTCATTGGAACCGTATCGTTAAATTATTGTAAGAACATCAAATTTCTTGGCAAACCGATGTCATATATGACCTCGGCAGCTAAAAACATCCCTGTATTTATTAAATCGTTTATATAATTTAGACAGGTGTAACTTTTAAGGAATAAACGACTGGCCAAACGAACTCCAAATTTAACAAAAATATTCATTGGATCCATTAGGAAAAGATCTAGTAGAATGTCAAGGTTTCAAATTTTTTTGTATTTTTTTGTAATTATAGGAATTTTAAATGCTTGATTTTTGATCGATAATTAGAAAGGACTTTTCATAAACGACCTCGGAATTCGACGAAACCTGTCCCATCGGGTCCGGAATATTTTTTTATGCTAGGATTACATTACTTTGTCCAAAACGGAGATGGTTTGTCAGTGTTTCTGGATAATACTTCATTGTGAAGTTTGATTTATTAATTTAAAAATATAACCCCTTACTATATATACACCAATACAGTCAAACCCTCAGTTTTTCATGTACTGGTCAATGAAACAAAATACTGCGCCTCCACTTTTCCTTTGAATGGCTGATATCACGTTAATTCTTACTCAAATTTCTCACAAAATATTGATAGAAATCAAAATTGATCAAAAGGAAAAATGTTAAGCTCGACATTCTCCTTGTTTATAATGGGTATGATTGGATAGTACGTGATGTGGTGATGGGAATTCCGCCTATAAGCTACGATGGCCCGGGGCATATAGTTGGAGAACGGTGAAATATGAAGGGACAATACATTTGTCGAAGGAGGAGCAGTGACTGGCGCAACTCCCAGTGTAGTCTAATTGGCTGATGATGGCTTGGAGGAGGGCGCAGTTGTGGAAGAGTATTGCATGATAGGTTCTCTGAGGCTGTTATGAGATACAGGAGAAAGGATCGACACATTTTCTTTGCAAACCAAAGTAGTTATGTGTTTAACATGTAATTAAGATGATAAATTACTAATTTAAGCAAATAATTATATTATAAATTATGTAAACCGTTGGTTAATGTTAAACAAGTTTAGGATTTGGCAAAATGTTGGGCAAGTTGAACAACGCTGCGAGAAGAAAATAACTCGACGGCCTGGGTCATCAAATTTAAAGTAATTAACTAATTAAAATTTTAATTAAGGGTTAAGTATTAGTTTTAAATCATTGATTTATCGTTTTAACTTTGTGCACCTGAATGCGAGTAGTGGAAGGGATCGCCTAAACATCTTAGACAAAGTAAGTAAGCGAATGATTAAGATGTTAATTTGTATTATAATTAGTTAATATAATCATTATATTTATAAATTGATACAGGGATTTCGAGCTGGTAGAAATATTTCAAATGAATACGTGAGCAGGAATGCAGGAGAAAACTTAATCAACTTGTAACCATGCTTTTAAAAAGTAATTAATTTAATATTTATAACTAATAATATAACTAAAGAATTATATTATTTAATATTTAAATCGTAAACATATGTATTGTGTAACTCTTACATCTGTGAATAGAATTGAATGAAACGAAAAGCGTTGAAACCTCATTGACAAGCACTACCATATGGAATAGGAATGGACGACATTGGAATCAACTATAATTTATAATTAAATTAAACGACCGTTTAATTTAATTAAAACAAGCCATTGAAAACGGAATCAAACCAAAGTGAGTTAAACTCAGTCAGTTATCCCACTTATATTTTATATAAGTCGGTTTTTGTGTGTGCTATGGTTGCTAATGATTGACTGGTTGTTAAATATATTGTATATATTGATTGAATCGATGAAATTAAACACTATTTAGTTTCAATGAAAAACCAAATCATTATTTTCACGATTGTTCCCAATTAAGGTAACTTACCTTATTGGTCACATTTATAAAATAAACGTTTTTAATTGTTTGAATTGTTTTGTTAATTAGGTGATGTTAAATAGTCTTTATTTACGGTTATTGAAATTATCAGTTAAATTGAATAATATTTTTGGAAATAATCTATGTGAATGCAGGGAAGTGCAGGTTGGAGGGATCCAATAGGATTCCTCAAATATATTTAATGATATTTATTTTCACATTATCATTATATGAACTGCTCTAATTGGTTTATTGATTTGGTCATCAACCACTGAACTGAAATTCAACATTTGTTTTGTTTTAACCAAGGGATAATATTGGTTGAGTAACTAGCATTGTATGGCCCATAAATCAATTGTTTGCTAAATATTGATTTACCGTCAGGTTAATCGATAGAAGTGAAGTTTTAAAATTTATTTTATAACTGAAAATAGATTTTTTTTAAATCTCTATTTTGAATAAAAGTTTATTAAAAGGAAATAAATATTTATTATCAATTAATTATGTTTATAATTAATTACTAATTGAAATTATAAAGCAAACATTTATGTTCATCAGATTTATGAGCAAATAAGCAGAATTTAATATAACGGTGTAGAGTTGGATAATTGTTTTGTTGAGAAACAATTAAATGGAATTATTTTAATTAATTATATAAATTAATTTAAAAAAATTGCTATAATTGGAATTGATTAACGAATTAATCATGTATTGGGTTGACTAATCAACCATTTAACTAGGACTGATTACTAAATTTATTTGTTTTGAATTAATTTAATAAAATAGTTTAACGAATATTATTTTAATTTTAATAATTTTTTAAAAAGTAATTTACTAGTTATTCTATTTAATTAAGAAGCTAACTACTGCTACTGTAGTTAATGGTTGAAGTAAATTATTATTTTATTTAATAATAATTTAGGAGATTACTTTTTAATTGAAATTCATTTGAAAAGTGATCGAAGTGAAATGAATCTAATTGACTTATGAAACGAGTTTATGAACGGGTTTTATATTAAAACTGAGTTTTTATAACAAAGTTGTAAAAAGGATTTTAAGCGAATTTTATAGCTTAAATCAAATATTTACTAAATATTTGAAGTTAGAAAAGGAGAATTTAGAAACTTTGAAATGGTATGAAATATCGAAGTGATATTTATTCTGAGGTTCGGAATGTGATATTGCGAAGTTAGAAATGTTAAACGGGGTTGAGAGTGCAAGCTAAGTAAAAGGTTTTGGAAATGGCAATGAATATAAGTTGTCGTAAATAATTTACAAACGATTTTGTAAATGGAAGTTAGGAGTTGAAATGTAATCGAAATATTAGTTATAGATAATAATTTACAAATGGGATGTGTAAATGAAGTGAGAGATTTGAAAAATGAATTTGTAATAATTGTTACAAATAATAAATTGGACTATATGATTTATAAACTGAAGATCTTTAAAAAGAATCGCTATGTGATTTTAGACAACACATAAGTTGTCGTAATGATTTGAAAAGGGTATAAATACAGAAAATAAAAAGTTTTGCAATGGAATCTGTAACATTTGTTACAGATGATAAGTTGAATTATTTTGATAAAAATGAATATAAGTTTTCGTACGAGATGTCAATATAAGAATTGTAAAAGATAAAAAGGTAATATTTATAAAGATACTCAGTTATCCCACTTATATTTTATATAAGTCGAGTTTTTATTTTGTGTACTATGGTCGCTAATGATTGATTGTTAAATATATTGCATATATTGACTGAACCAATGAAATTTAATGCTATTTAATTTTAGAGAAAAACCAAATCGTTATTTTCACGATTGGTCCTAATTAAGGTAACTTACCTTATTGGTCACATTTATAAAATAAACGTGTTTAATTGCTTTGTTAATTGGGAGATGTTAAACAGTCATTATTTATGGTTGTTGAAATTATCAGTTAAATTGAATTGAATTGAAATGACCCAAACTTCCCCTTTTGGGAAAGCCCGGATTGAATTGAGAACACGACTTATCAAAACACGAACAATAGAACATTTCATTGCTGTTACAACAATTTACATCAGAGTACAAGAATATAACAGAGTAAGAACAAATAATATACATTAGAAAAACATTAGAGATTTAAATTACAAAGCAGTGGAAAAATAATAATAGCACAACTGTAAGAGATACACGGATACAAAGGTTTCCGAATATAGCTCCAGCTGTATAAATCCAGGATCCTGTGAAAATAATACCTGTAAAATCAAAACTACTGGCCGCCTAAGTGGAAAATATGGGCACCCAGAGTTTAGGTTAAAACAATAAAATCGAGGTCAATCATGGGGCTGGTGTGAGAACTAAAACAGTTATTAGCTTGGTTTTAAAGTTAGGTAAATCACGGGACCACGTCATATAACATAGAACGGGTTTATCCCCCATGAATACCAGTGCATAAAACAAACAGCGCAATGCTAAACAGAAAAATGAAGCTATTATAAGACTCAGGTCCCATCACACAATGAACGCAGCCGAGGATAGAGTTTTCCTTTATAATAGCCAAATATGCTTGATACGCGAAATTTCATCTTTTATTATTACTATAAGTGAAGAAATCAACTTCAAATATAAATGTATTAATCATAGGCGGCGTAGGTACCGTTATATTACGTCGCCATATAGGTTTACAACTAAAGCCGTAAAATCATGTATTGGAAATTGGGTTTCCATCTATGAACCAAGGCAAGTGATCATCCTTACCTATTCGAGACTCTCTAGCCCGAGCCCAGGACACAGCCGCAACTGCACATGCGGTTAGCGACAGGGCCGGTCATCCGTCGATGATCAGTTATACCATAAACTATATGTTAGCCGGTTCTATGGAACCTACTATAACACCCCTTAATTTTAAAACATCACATAAGGGATATTTAAAGAATAATTAATTTTTAGACGAAGAATTAAGTGAAACGGGTTAACCATTGTGTTTGTCTCGGAATTCTGCTTGAGATAGAGTCCGATTTTGCGTAAAACCAATACCGTATGAAGGAGTTATGGACGATGGAAGTTTGACAGAACAATCAGGAAACATGCCAGGATAACTGGCGCGCTTGTGAAGTGCGCCAAAACAAAAATGCACTGGCGCACATGGAAAGTGCGCCCTGGCTGAGACTAGTTCTGCAGAATTCTGGAGAGATCCATGATGATGTGTCTTTTTAATTTGAGTGGTTCTGATGGCCTCTAATCTAATCTGAAGGTCCTAATTCACCTAATACATCTATAAATAAACACCTAAACCTAACCCTAATCTCATTGTTATCATCCATGGTGCCTCCATGCTGCTCTAATCTAAATTAAAACAAGCCTTTCTTCTCCATCAAGTCAAATTAGATGACCAGATCTACAAATCAGAATAGGGGTATTCTAAGATCAAGATCTGCAACAACAATACCTAATTCTCTTCTTTTAGATCTAACCAAGGTGAGTCTATGTTACTTTCACATATAACTAAATTAAAAATTAATTGTGATAAGTTTGTAAATTGCATCTAATAAATATGCTAGTAAATAAGACAAATCATATCAATTTTTGTAATTTGTTATCCTTCGGATTCATAACCAATTGCTATTATCATACGCCTATCTGATCTATTTATCATTATTCATTTCACATGCTTATTTATATGATTATGCCAATTATGATGTTTGATTCCTTCTTTTCCTTTTTCCTTTAGTTATTAGGTTAACTTCGAGCCTAAACATATTGCATTTAGAATTACGTACGAATAACGTTGGGATGATTGGGAAAAGTTTGGGAAAATATGTAATAAGATGAGATTTGACATAAATCGTTGTTGGCTATGGAAAGTGGATTTGGGCATAATTTGGCATAACTTATACACATGTGATTATAAGCATAATTTGGATTAAAATTATAAACATAATTTAGATTGGAAATTATGGATAATTGGAATAGATTATATTCCAAGATTTGAAATTGGGATTTGAATCAAGAAAGTGAAAATGAACGCCTAAGACGTAAGGTTAGATTCGAATTGTGGTATAAGCCTGTCCAGAACCGCCCGGCATATCCAGCAACCGCAAAACAGTAATCTAATGTGAGAGGTCAAAGGCAGAAATTATATGCGTAATAATGCAAAGACACGAGGTTAGATTCGGATTGCGGTATAAGCCTGCCCGGAACCACCCGGCATATCAAGCAACCACAAACGGTAATCTAATGTGGGAGGCCTTGCAAGATTACGATTATGATGAATTATTGAACACTTAACCAAGATAAGACATGTGGTAAGACATGGGAATAATAAAGGGTTAAGTGGGTAACATCGGTAGCATGTAAAACATAATCAAAGCACTTAACCAAGATGGGACATGTGATAAGACATGGGGATAAAAATGGGTTAAGTGGGAATTCCCTATGGGGACCAAGCTTAGGAGGGAAGCTTGTGGCAAGTGTGTGGACCCTTTTCAACCAGTAACCCATTTTAGTATCTATATGTGCTTGAACTAGGTCGAGGACAGGGACACACTTACTGAGGTTGATTGTAAGAGGTCAACAAAGAGTTAGCGATGGTAGTGCAAGTCCAACGGAGTCATGTGCGTGCGTGGGTCCGGGCTGGTAGTTAAGACGTTGTTGCATCGTGTAGGTATAAGCTGTGCATTTCAGTAGATCGGGTTGCCACTTAGGGAGTGAGACACCGTATTGTGGGACCAGCATAGGTATCTACGAGGTTAGGGAGCCGATCAAATGTGAAGGGTAGTGAGTACAACTAGTGGGGATAGGAGCAAGTTGGCACCTATGATAGTAACTAGAAGTACATGAAACTACCATCATTACATTTGTTTAAAAGGGATCATCTTTTAGTATGTTACTAGAATGTTGGTACGGTGCAGAGCATATCTTATAGTGGTTAGGAGCGCAGTCTATGTTCTATCTTGCTTATCTTGTTTACCCTGTCATACTTGCTTATGTTACAGTCATTTCTTATATCCAGTTTATGTTCTTATCCTGTTACTTTACTAATTATATTGTTAAAGTCACTGGGCTCGCCAGACTTTATGTCTGACCCTGCTTGTTTCGCCTCTTTTCTTTCTCCCTCCCCAAGGTCCTCAGGGTGGGACTAGTGAAGCTTGACTCAGATTTCTTTCTTTTTGAAGTGCTTGGAAGTGTTGAAAGTAATGCTCAGCTTTATCTCTTTTTCATTATAGCTATTTGGGGTGGATTATGGTTTTGCTTTTATGTACTCTGATAATATTTTTTGTTCAAGATGGATATTTGTGTACTTGGCTTTAGTATATTGGTTTGATGTTGTAACCAGACATGTTTTGCTTTTCCGCTGCAATGCATAAATTTTGAAATTTTAAGTACCGTTATATATATCTGTCTTGTGATGTTATGTTCTATACTCTTATAACGCTCCATGGAAGTTAATGCATTCCCTTAGTGAGTGACATTAATGGATGTAGGGTGTTACACGTGGTATCAGAGTTGGAGGTTACCAGAACAGATAAAAAATTTTGAAAACCGTTTTTAAAAGCATTTTTAAAAAGAAGTATTTTCAAAAACATGTTTTAAAGAAGGTATTTTCAAGAGAAAGGTTTATTATCCAAAATCCATATATCTTTCTTTCGGTTCTCTGTTTGAATCTCTTCCTTTTTCCTTTTAGCATGTCTGGGGAACCCGATAAACCCGAGGGTGTACAGATACCAGGCTGGTTCAGAAGGTATTTGGAGGCTAGGGCTACTGCCGCAGGCCCAGCAAAGGTTCCTCCTCCCCCAGGTATAGCAGCTCCTCGTCCTCCTCCCCCCTGTGTAGACGCTTTTTCTAAGATATGCAAAGACTTCCGTGCGATGGGCGGAAAACCGTTTAATGGAACTGAACGTTTGTTGAGGCTCGGAATTTTCTCAAGGAAGTGGAGAACTTGTTTGGTATCTTTGAGATAGACAATGGAATGAAGGTTCAGCTAGCTGCTTGGTTGATGAAGGATGAAGCTTCATTTTGGTGGGAAGTAACTTATGGAGGACGTCCAGTGGAGACGTGGATGGATTTTGGACAAAGGTTCGAGTTGTAGTTTCTTTCACAAGCAGAGGAGAGTTCATACATGGAGAGGTTCTTAGCTTTAAAACAAGCGAGTTTGTTTGTGAAGGAGTACGTTACCAAGTTTAACCATTTAGCAAGATTTGGTATGGAATTAGTTAACACACCATATAAAAAGGCCTTGAGATTTGCCAAGGGACTGAATGAAACATTACACGAGTTGGCTATGTCCCACATTCCTATGGGGGCGACTTTCGAGAATCTTGTTGATAAGGCGTTGATACATGAAGAGGAGAAAGGTGCTAATATAGATAAGGCACCAGATAAGAAAGGGGATCCAAAGAAGGCACATCGACAACAAAAGAAGGGCGGTAAGGATAACAAGAGTTCAGAGAAAAGAAAGTGTCACGATTGCGGAATACCTGGCCATTTGAAGAAGGACTGTAGGAAGAAGAGGACTGGTTGCTTCCAATGTGGAGAGGTAGGAAATATGATTAAAGACTGCCCAAGGAGGCAAGGACAAGGGCAAGGATAGAGGACATGATCTACTTCTGGAGGCCAGGTTCATGCTCTCATGGCAGCTACGCAAGAGAGAGATAAAAACATTTCTGTTGAAAGTTTGGTTTTCCTTTTCGATCATCCTATACATACTGTTTGATTCTGGTGCTTCACATTCATTTATATCTTCTTCTGTTGTTGAGTCTCTGCTCCTAGATACTAGTATAGTAGTGGATCCCGTAGTTGTCTCAAGTCCTATTGGGGGCACGGTTCATCTATCTATGTTATGTTGGGATTTGAGAATAACTGTTTATGGCGTTAAGTTCAAATGCAATGCTTATGTGCTTGGTTTCACGGGCTATGCGTTGATTCTAGGAATGGATTGGCTAGCCAGGTATGGTGCCATTCTTGACTGTGAAAAGAGGGTAATTAGACTGTTGACTAGTTTGGGTAATACTCTCTATATCTCATGCGACCCTAAGGGTTTTGTTATGCTTAGCTACCTAGAATCTCTTGACACTTCTATTGATGGTTTGCAATCTGTTCGAGTAGTCCGTGAGTATGCAGATGTCTTTGAGGAGGTTAGGGCCTTACTTCCAAAACACGAGATAGATTTCCGTATATACTTGGTGGACAATGCAAAGCCAGTTGCATTGCCTGTGCGCTACATGGCTCCAAGAGAAAGGAGGGAGCTTAGTAAATAAGTGAAAGAGTTGCTTGAGAAATGGTTCATTAGAAGAAGTATCTCGAAGTGGGGCGCTCCAGTTGTTTTTGTCACGAAGGCTGATGGTTCACTCAGATTGTGCATGGACTATAGGGAGCTGAATAAGCTCACGAAGAAGAATAGACACCCATTACCAAGGATAGATGACTTATTCGATCAGTTGGTTGGTGCTTCAGTTTTCTCTCAGTTAGACTTACCTACAGGATTTCATCAGTTGAGGGTAGCTGAGGACAGCATAGATAGGACTGCATTTAGAACTCCAGATGGTTTCTTTGAATGGCTCATCATGTCTTTTGGTTTGACGAATGCACCCGCATATTTCGTGGATTTGATGAGTATGGTGTTTAGGGATTTTCTAAACAAATTTGTAGTAGTCTTGTAGATGATATCCTGATCTTCTCAAGAAACAAAGAAGAGCATGCCTTACATCTTAAGGAAGTTTTAGAGACCCTTTGAGCACATCAACTCAAATCTTAGTTCTCCAAATGTCATTTTTGGAGGAAGTAAGATTCTTAGGGTACGTGGTCTCTAAAGAAGGGATAGCAGTGGATCCCGCAGAGATAGTGGCAATCCAAGATTGGAAGATTCCTAAGAATGCAACGGAAGTAAGAAATTTTCTTGGTTTGGCGGGCTATTATAGAAAGTTCATCAAGGACTTTGCTAAGATATCGGCCCCACTTACTCGGGTAACAAAAAAGAATTTGACCTTTGCTTGGGATGTTAACTATGATTATGCTTTTCAACGATTGAAGAGGGCTTTGATGACAGCTCCAGTTTTAGTTTTTCCAAATGGGAGTAAACCGTTCACAGTGTATAGCGATGCTTGCTCGATAGGGCTTGGTGCAGTTTTGATGCAAGAGGGAAGGGTGATATGTTATGGTGGAAGACAGTTGAAGGTCCATGAGAAGAATTACCCTATCCACGACTTCGAATTAGCTGTCATAGTTTTTGCGCTTAAGTCTTGGCACCATTACTTGCTTGGTGAGAGTTTTGAGTTGTATACGGATCATAAGTCATTAAAGTACTTGTTCTCTCGAAAGGATTTAAACTTAAGACAACAAAGGTTGATGGAGTTCTTAGCATCCTACGATTTTGAGATTGCATATACCCCTAGCAAGGGTAACGCTGTAGCTGACGCCTTAAGTAGAAAGATGTTGACTTTGAGTCCTTTGTTTGTCGAGTGGCAGAGTTTAGAGTATATATCTACCTTTGACTTTAGATCTTCGATCGATTATGTATCCGGTTTGTTGGAATCATTAGAGGTGCGACCTACAATTTTGCAACAGATATGAGCGGAACAGCGAGATGACCCACAACTGATAGAGATACTAAACAAACTCATAAGAGGGGATTCTTCGAGCCATCTTAGTAGGTATATTATAGATGAAAAAGGTTGGTTGCGTAGGGATGGGAGACTTTGGGTATCACGAGATGAGAGTTTGAGAAGGACAACCCTTGAAGAAGCACATCGTTCTAAGATGGCCATACATCCCGGTGGTGACAAAATGTGTAGGGACATGAAGCGAGCTTTCTTTTGGGCCAAAATGAAGAAGGATGTGGCTGAATTCGTTTTTAGACGCTTAGTGTGCCAGCAAGTCAAGGCTGAGCAAAAGAAGCCTGGTGGTTTGCTTCAACCTTTAAAGGTTCGACAGCAGAAATGGAAAATTGTTTCCATGGCTTTCGTCGACAGGTTGTCGAGGTCAAGGAAGGGTAATACGGGGATTTGGGTAGTAGTAGATAGACTTACCAAGAGCGCCAATTTCATTCCCGTTAA
Organism: Allium sativum; assembly: GCA_030737875.1. NCBI lineage: Eukaryota > Viridiplantae > Streptophyta > Magnoliopsida > Asparagales > Amaryllidaceae > Allium > Allium sativum. The sequence continues at coordinate 878,509,372 of CM060918.1, read as the reverse complement.
GAGTAAAAGAATAACGACATGGTTAACATCTGTTTATCTCTGAGAGATAGTTCGTCTACACGATATACCTTCTAGTATCGTAAGTGATCGAGATCCCATTTTCACTAGTGAGTTTTGGAAGAGCTTGCAAGAGGCGGTAGGAACGCAATTGTGTTTGAGCACCACTTATCTCCCTCAGACGGATGGCCAAATAGAAAGAGTGAATAGGATTATAGAAGATCTTTTGAGGTTATGCATCTTGGACTTTGGAGAGACATGGGAAGAACACCTTCAATTGGTAGAGTTCGCCTACAACAACAGCTATCAGACTAGTATTGACATGACTCCTTTTGAAGCTCTATATGGACGACCTTGCCGATCACCGACTTGTTCTTGGGAATCTACGGATAAGATTTTGCTTGGGCCTGAGATGGTTTGGGAAACCTCGGAGAAGATAGACTTGATTCGAAGATGCATGTAGACGACACAAGACCGGCAAAAGTCATACGCTGATAAGAGATGAACTGATCTTGAGTTCGATGTTGGAGACACGGTTTTTATTAAAGTATCACCATTGAGGAATGTAGTTTGTTTTGGATCTGTAGGGAAATTGGCACCAAGATTCGTAGGGCCATTCCCCATTACAGAAAGAATTGGATATATGGCCTACAGAGTGAAGTTGCCTGAGAAGCTTAGTGGGGTTCATGACGTATTTCACGTGTCGCATTTGAGGAAGTGTTTACATGATACCGCAGAAGTAGTGGACCTGAGTATGCTTAGGGAAATGGAAGTAGAGCGAGATACCACGATTAGGCGAGTTCCTACATGCATCCTTAGGACAAAGGTTAAGAAGCTTCGCAATCGAGAGGTCAAGTTTGTCAAATTCCAATAGGGAGATAATCAAGAAGACGCGATTGGGAAACAGAAGACAAGATACGTGCGTCGTACCCTTTCCTTTTTGAGGGTATGCTCTTAACTTCTCCTTTTTCTACCACTTCGTTTATACTTGTTCTATCGTTTATTGTATCCTCTTGATTATATCTTCGATCTTTAGGTAGTAAATCCTATGGTTGTAAACATGTGTTTGAGACATGTTATGTTTGGTGGATGCAAGTGGATGTAAGTGCTTACTAGTGGATGCTCGTGGATGCATATACACACGCACTAAATTGGCTCAATCACTTTCATATTGCATATGGATGAGTGTGCATATTTAAATTAATGGATGTATATTGAATGTGTTATCATATGGATATTTCATTTGGATGAATGGTTGTGCACTCATATAGAAATGATTTCTATCATTAGAATTCTTTTGCATACATAATGGACGCATGGCACTATCATTTTTTGCATTAAGGAGGTCAACTGAATCAGTAGAGCGCCTGATTTTGCATTAGGATAAGGACATATACATACACTTTGCATATGTTCATGAAAGTATTAGAAATATTTTAAGTACAATGGATGCCCGTGATTGATGGATGAGTAGATGGATGATGGATGGTAGGACATACATTCCTTTCAGTTTCGAGATTTCGGGGATGAAATCCTTTAATTATGGGGGAATGTAACACCTCGTAATTTTAAAACATGACATAAGAGTTAATTAAAGAATAATTAATATTTAGAAGAAGAATTAAGTGAAATGGGTTACACCATTGTGTTCGTCAAGGAATTCTGCTTGAGATAGAGTCCGAGTTTGCGTAAAACGGATACCGTATGAAGGAGTTATGGACGATCGAAGTTCGACAGAACAATCAGGAAACAAGCCAGGATAACTGGCGCACTTGTGAAGTGTGCCAGAACAATAATGCACTGGTGCACCTGGGAAGTGCGCCCAGGCCGAGCCCAGGTCTGGGGAATTATGGAGAGTTCAATGATGATGTGTCTTTTTAATCTGAGTGGTTCAGATGGTCTCTAATCTAATCTAAAGGTCCTAATTCACCTAATACATCTATAAATAGACACCTAACCCTAATCTCATTGTTATCATCCATGGCGCCTCCATGTTGTTGCAATCTAAATTAAAACAAGCCTTTATTCTCCATCTAGTCAAATTGGAAGATCAGATCTACAAATCAGAATAGGGGTATTCTAAGATCAAGATCTGCTACAACAAAAACCTAATTCTCTTCTTTTAGATCCAACCAAGGTGAGTCTATGTTACTTTCACATATAATTAAATTAAAAAGTAATTGTGATAAGTTTGTAAATTGGATCTAATGAATATGCCTGTAAATAAGATGAATCATATCAAGTTTTGTAATTTGTTATCCTTCAGATTCATACCCAATTGCTTTTATCATATGCCTATCTGATCTATTTATCGTTATTCATTTCACATGCCTATTTATATATTTATGCCAATTATGATGTTTGATTCTCTGCCCTTCTTCTTTTCCTTTTTCCTTTTGATATTAGGCTAACTTCGAGCCTAAGCATATTGCGTTGAGATTTACATACGAATAACGTTGGGATGATTGGGAAAAGTCTGGGAAAATATGTAATAAGATGAGATTTGGTATAAATTATTGATGGATATGGAAAAAGGATTTGGACATAATTTAGCATAACTTGTACACATGTGATTATAGGCGTAATTTGGATTTAAATTATAAACATAATTTAGATTGGAATTTATGGGTAATTGGAATAGATTATAATCCATGATTTGAAATTGAGATTTGAATCAAGAAAGTGAAAATGAACGCCTAAGACACAAAGTTAGAATTGGATTGCGGTATAAGCCTGCCCGGAACCGCCCTGCATATCCAGTAACCGCAAAACGGCAATCTAATGTGAGAGGTCAAAGGCAGAAATTAAATGCGTAATAATGCAAAGACACGAGGTTAGATTCAGATTACAGTATAAGCCTGCCCGGAACGGCCCGGCATATCCAGCAACCGTAAACGGTAATCTAATGTGGGAGGTCTTGCAAGATTACGGTTATGATGAATTAATGAACACGTAACCAAGATAAGACATGTGGTAAGACATGGGAAAAATAAAGGGTTAAGTGGGTAACATAAGTAGCATGTAAAACATAATTAAAGCACTTAACCAAGATGAGACATGTGATAAGACATGGGGATAAAAAGGGGTTAAGTGCGAATTCCTAGTGGGGACCAAGCTTAGGAGGGAAGCTTGTGTCAAGTGTGTGGACCCTTTTCAACCAGTAACCCATTTTAGTATCTATATGTGCTTGAACTAGGTCGAGGATAGGGACACGCTTACTGGGGTTGATTGTAAGAGGTCAATAAAGAGTTAGCGATGGCAGTGTAAGTCCAACAGAGTCATGTGCGTGCGTGGGTCCGGGCTGGTAGGTAAGACATTGTTGCATCGTGTAGGTATAAGCTGTGCATTTCAGTAGATCGGGGTTGCCACCTTAGGGAGTGATACACTGTATTGTGGGACCAACACAGGTATCTACAAGGTTAGGGAGCCAATCGAATGGGAAGGGTAGTGGGTACAACTATTTGGGATAGAAGCAAGTTGGCACCTATGATAGTAACTAGAAGTACACGAAACTACCATCATTATATTTGTCTAAGAGGGATCATCTTTTTGTATGTAACTAGAATGTTTCTACGGTGCAGAGCATATCTTATAGTGGTTAGGAGCGCAGTCAATGTTCTATCTTGCTTATCTTGTTTACCCTGTCATACCTGCTTATGTTACAATCATTTCTTATATCCAGTTTATGTTCTTTTCCTGTTGCTTTACTGATTATATTGTTAAAGTCACTGGACTCGCCAGACTTTATGTCTGACCCTTCTTGTTTCGCCTCTTTTCTTTCTTCCCCCTCAGGTCCTCAGGGTGGGATTAGTGAAGCTTGACTCGGATTTCTTTCTTCTTGAAGTGCGTGGAAGTGTTGAAAGTAATGCTCATCTTTATCTCTTTTTCATTACGGCTATTTGGAGTGGGACTATGGTTTTGCTTTTATGTATTCTGATAATAATTTTATTCAAGATCGATATTTGTGTATTTGGCTTTAGTATATGGTTTTGATGTTGTAACCAGACATGTTTTGCTTTTCCGATGCAATGAATAAATTTTAAATTTTTAAGTACCATTATATATATCTGTCTTGTGATGTTCTGTTTTATTCTCTTATAACGCTCCATGGAAGTTAATGCATTCCCTTAGTGAGTAACATTAATGGACGTGGGGTGTTACACCTACAAAATGGGTTAGTAATGTCGACCACTCTAGAGCCACTAGGGACTCAAATCATATCCGAGATATCTCGCTTTCCATCAATAAAGTTTCCCAACATCCACATAAGTAAACAGTCTGGGCTCCATACCATGACATTACTCCTAGCTAGAAACTAACATATGTCCATTTCCCTGAGGTCCTCATCCCATTTCTTGTTCATACCGGGGTGTGAAGCTCGCGAATTAACGCTACACAAAGTTATGCTAAATAAAGCTATGCTTTGACCATCAACTACAAGACTTTGCTTTTCAACAAAAGCCTTGATCCATGCATCTCAGCATGCCACACTGTCAATCCATACCGTACCACTGATTTCCACCAATATATAACCTCTAAGCACCTACGTCTCAGAGAAGGGTGTTAAGCAAGAGAACAAATTCTCCGCTACCAAACAGATATATATTCAGCAGAGATCAACAAATACAGTATAAAGAAATACAATGTCAGACAACTATCCATTTGCAAGTCCGTTCTGGGTCTGAACGAAACCGGAGGCACCTTTTTCCTCGTCCTATATGTCCAATACAAGAGAGAGGCCCTCGCATATCCGGTCGATCTCCAAGTACGTCTAGGCGATCACTACTTATTACCTTGTCTTGGGTGTACATCCCAATCAAAACATCAGTAATCATCCAAATGATGTAAAGATCTCCCGTCTCCCACCACCGTCTTCATCGTCAACTTTTAATCATCGTATCAGTTATTCAGAATGGGTTAAACTCAGTCTTTCTGAATAACTCGCGTAATTTATAATCAAGTCCTATAAAAACACATCATATGCCTCATTCCAATTTAGTATATTATTTTATTCAAATATTCACATCTTTAGGGAAAGGTTCCCATTAATTTTATCAAAGATAAATTCTTTTTAAAATTTCTTTTTAATCTTCCTTTTGATATCGTTTTCAAAAAAAAATTATTTTATCCTTTAACAATTCTAAACCGAACTAAGGTTTATTAACTAGTCGGAATTATCGCCTTACTGGAGTAATCATTTATTTTATCTTTCCAACCCCAACCTCTTCATCCCATGGAGCAAAACTGGTAGTACTCCATATCTAACACCCATTGTGTTATCGGTAAATTTAGTTACCATTTCTCGTTTCAAATCTAATTAAAGATTTAACTATCGTCTGGAGTAAAATAGCGGTACTCCATTCTCAATCAATTCTTGAATTCGATGAATTTAATTATCTCATTCCCGTTCCAATCTATTTAAAGATTCATTACAATGCTAGTTTAGTTTTAATCCTCAAAAATTATTACTTAACGATTATTCAAATTTAGGAAATAAATCCCATCTTTAACTGGGTTAAAGGACGACGATAAACCTAAAATCATCTTCCATCAAAATGGAATCTACACGAAAATCATAGAGTATGTAATCGATATAAATTCTCTTATCAGACTAATAATATAATGGAATAGCGGCAAAGCCTTTTAAATTCCATATATAGTAACGGTCTTCATTCATAGAATCTCATCTCGATTATTACCCAATCGAGTTCCATTCAATTCCAATTTAATATATTAAACAGGAAAACTTTACTTTGGAAAATTTCCATTAAATATTAATAAAAAGATTTATAAATTCCAAATCATCAATCACTTCACTGTTAATTGGGTTAAAGAACAAGAGTTATTTAAAACACCATTCACGATAAACCCAAAAATCCAATTTCAATTCAATTCCAATTAAATATTAATTAATTGGTAAACTTATCTAAATCTTAATTTAAAGATTATTCTTTTCTCAACTGGGTTTAAGAATAGTGTTAATAAAGACATCATTCACGACAAACCCAAAATCCAATTTAATATCAAATACAAGGCTCTGAATAGAAATTATATCGGCTTATATTCAATATCAAATTCTGAAATCAACAAATATCATATTGGAAACAACGATATATATATATATATATATATATATATATATATATATATATTCCAAATTCTTCCACAATATCCGTATAATCACGGAATCCAATAGAAACATTCTGAAGATATTTTCGATTCAAATCCATTACAATTTATACATTGGAAAAATTCTCGTTATTTTAAAACCATTTCTCTGTCCAATTTAATATTTGAAAACATTGGATTTTATTCTAGTTAATAACTAGTTCATTTCGATAAAAATATCTTTTATCTTTTCAAACTTGGAATTTTCCATCCAAAATCTTTCCAAATCATTTATTATGATTTTAAATAATTTTTCCATATTTTTAATAATTTTATTAAGGCCCGTACAGTCGGTTTCCAATAACAGCCACCGAACTGCATTCATAACGACCTTTTCTAAAATTGATTTGGACATATTTTAAAATCCGACCATTCAAATTTAAATCTCGTATGTTCGTTGGAAATCTATTTTCGATACGAACCCAACGGTTCCAGTTTTAGGAGAATCCGACGGTCAGATCTCCCGTTACGTCCATTTGAAGTTAATGGTCGAAATTAACGAACGATCGCTGTGCGGCGCATTATATTTAGGCCATTAAATATATATCATCAATTTCCATTTAAAACGTATTTTATAAATCGTTTATAAATTCGTTTTAAAACGATTTCAACTCCATTTTCAATTATAAATCAAAATTGAATATTTCATATCATTGTAATATTAAAATGATAATATTTTCAAAATATTAGATTTTGAAATCACTTCTTTTCGATATTCATTATAAAATGAATAAAATCGATCGATAAACCCGTTTGGGTTAAAAATAGCGTTTCTATACTTAACCCGGCTTCATATTTTTATATATTTTCATGTCCGTTCAAAATCAGACATCAAAATCATATTTTTTCTTCATTGAATATTATTTTAAAATATTTATTATTTTAAAATATTCTTTATTTTAAAATATTCTTTATTTCTGAATCAGAATGCGACTCAATCAATTACCATATAATTTATGTTATATGGATTTCGTACATCACATGTATTCAACATTGATGATAAACAATCATTAAAAATTCAAACAACACCTACAGTGCCATTTACAAATGTATAAGCGTTCAAATAAATAAATAATGCTCATCACAGTTTGTCAACCCATCGATTGACATGCAGCTACATATTGGGATTAGTGTATCTCAAATATCATCCCAATCCCGTGTGGGGTTTTCAAACAACAAATACTGATTATTATTTGTGCAGTTGGGCGATGTGTAAAATTTATCATCCCAATCAATATCAGATAAATAGGTGCACATAAACAAGCCTTCCGACTTGTAAATGAATATTTATTCCAGTTTCATTTCATGATAATTTCATATATCGTATATATTTGTTAAAAATAATATTTTTACCTAATAATTAATTATTCCATAGAGTGACAATTTTATATACTGAATATATACGATAAAAATTATATTTTTATCGAACTAATTATATTTCCATATCATGACTATTTTATATATGGCACATATATGTTATATACGATGCATATATAATTTCGTACATCATCGATTTCAATCCAATAATTTTACCACAACACAATCATATCACACCAATCATCCATGGTTTAACAATAAAAATAGTGTCAGGAGCTATTTAGCCCTGTTTGCAACCTATGATATAATTACATAACAAAAATAGTTGAGCGAGCAAAAGTTCTCACATTGGGTTCCACTCTGTCAGTATTTAACTGATGATTTCAGTATAGTTTGGATTTGAATTTTCTTGAAATTCTTACTTGCTCCGTTTCTATTCTAGTTTGTTCCATGTTGTAGAGTTTTCTGTCATGAGTGCAACGCAACTGAAATCATTCAATTTGGACCTCATATGACAAAGTTACAATAATTTATACATTAATTATAATCTTTATATAATTAAATATAATTATTTTACTAATTTCTTTACTAATTACATTGCAAAAATTCTGGGCCGCTCCTTTTGCCTTCTTCCCCGATGCCTTCAGACCATAACGAACCCATATGCTCTAATTGATCCATCGGTTGCTACGCCGGCCTGAAGCTGCTATCCTCCGATCAAGTCATACGACAACAAAGCCCTTGCCCTCCTTGACAACCGCCGTGAGCGGCATCAAGATTGAAAGCCCCCCTGACCGCCATAGGCGTTCGAATGGTAACCCTTCCCGATGTAATTCAAACCACCATGAAACACTATGCGCTATCACCACCGTTGGATTAAGAGATCCCAGCATGCTCTACATTTTTTGTTTAATGAGTTCCTTGAATTGGTGTGAGGATTGGACAAAATTTGGTGATCAAATCCGGATAAAATCGACCTTAGATTACCTAAGAACGACGATTCTCAGAAATCCGGTTGACGAGTGGAATAAGAAAACTTGGGTTTGACTTGTCTCTTTTATAGAAAATATATTATTATTTAATTCGAAAAAGTAGATTTTTGTATCCGAACTCCAAATCAAATCCAACGACTGTCGTCCCTAGCTAAATACGCCCATTTCCGACACAATGGAATATGTTTCATAAGCCAATTCTGCTGTTTGGATCAGTTTTCATTAAAATTAAAATATAAATCAATCAATATTGAATTTAAACATACATTTTAATTTACCGAGGCCACATACTTATTCCAAAAATTCGAGAAAAATAAATCTAGCTATGTTTTTACGATATGGTCCTAACAAAACTAATTTCGTCAAATTTGGAAGCCGTTTGAAAAATGGCCTTTTTTTGGTAGATTGAATTCAAACTGAATTGACCAAACACGTTTAAATTTACTGTGCTCACATATCAATTCCAAAAATTATGAAATTTGAAACTTAACAATAATTTGACATTCTGGATTCAACAAAAGTGGTTTCGTTGAAACTGGAGGTCATTTACAAAATGGTTATTTTTAAGGGCTTTATATTATATTAAAAAATATATAAATTCCATGGCGACTATTTTAAATTTTAAACTAGACATAACTTTCAATTTACATTATGAAATCTCAAATTTTCACATCCGTTAGGAAGGTATTATTAAACATATTCAAATATTTCTGGTTTTACTGAAATTCAATTTATTTCGAATTTGGTACATTCAGTTGAAACTGAAAATTGAATTTTCAAACTACCGCACCATTTCAGGCTTGTTTATAATTAAAATAAATTTATACGTTCTAACTTCGATTTAAATAAATTTTTAGTCGTTATTATTTAAAATAAATTATTTTAAATCTTCAAAATCCATTAAAATAGCTAAAATAAAAATTTTAAATTGGTTTGAAATTACAAATTTCTACATGAATAATATTATTGGAAATAATCTATGTGAATGCAGGGAAGTACAGGTTGGAGGGATCCAACACGATTCCTCAAATATATTTAATGATATTTATTTTCATATTATCATTATATGAACTGTTCTGATTGGATGATTTATTTGATCGTCAACCATTGAACTGAAACTCAACGTTTGTTTTATTTTAACCAATGGATAATATTGGTTGAGTAATTGGCAGTATATGGCCTATAAATCATTCGTTTGCTAAATATTGATTTACCGTCAGGTTAATCGATAAAAGTGAAGTTATAAATTTTATCTTATAACTGAAAATACATTTTTTTTAAATTTGTATTTTGAATAAAAGTTTATTAAAAGGAAATAAATATTTATTGTTTATTAATTAAGTTTATAATTAATTACTAATTGATTTTATAAAGCAAATGTTTGTGTTCATCAAATTTATAAGTAGATAAGCAGAATTTAACCTAATGGTTAAGAGTTGGATAACTGTTTTGTTGAGAAACAATTAAATGGAACTATTTAAATTAATTATATTAACTTATTTAAAGGAATGACTATAATTGGAATTGACTAACGAATTAATCGTGTATTGAGTTAACTAATCAACTGTTTAACTAGGATTGGTTATTAAATTTATTTGTTTTGAATTAATTTAATAAAATAGTTTAACGAATATTGTTTTAATTTTAATAATTCTTTTTAAAAACGAATTTACTATTTATTTTAGTTAATTAAGAAGTTAACTACTGCTACTATAGTTAATGGTTGAAGTAAATTATTATTTTAACTAATAATAATTTAGGAGATTACTTTTTAATTGAAATTCATTTAAAAAGTGATCGAAGTGAAATGAATCTAATTGAATTATGAAACGAGTTTATGAGAACGTGTTATATATTAAAACCAAGTTTTTATAACAAAGTTGTAAAAAGGATTTTAAGCGAATTTGGTAGCTTAGATCAAATATTTACTGAATATTTGAAGTTAGAAGAAGAGAATTTAGAAATTGGGAAATGGTACGAAATAATGAATTGTGATTTATTCCGAGGTTCGGAATGTGATATTGCGAAGTTCGGAATGTTAAACGGAGTTGAGAGTATAAGTTAAGTAAAAGGTTTTGGAAATGGCAATGAATATAAGTTGTCGTAAATAATTTACAAACGATTTTGTAAATGGAAGTTAGGAGTTGAAATGTAATCGAAATATTAGTTGTCGATAATAATTTACAAATGGAATTTGTAAATGAAGTGAGAGATTTGAAAAATGAAATTGTAATAATTGTTACAAATAATAAATTTGACTATTTGATTTATAAACTGAAGATCTTTAAAAAGGATCGCTGTGTGACTTTAGACAACGCATAAGTTGTCGTAATGATTTGAAAAGGGTATAAATACAGAAAATAAAAAGTTTTGCAATGGAATCTGTAACATTTGTTGCAAATGATAAGTTGAATTGTTATGATAAAAATGAACATAAGGTTTCGTACGAGACATCAATATAAGAATTGTAAAAGATAAAAAGGTAAGATTTATAAAGATACTTATATAAGATTTTTAATGATATTTATATATGATTTAAACCAAATATGGTATCATTTTTACAAACAAGTTAAAGATTGTTTATATAGAGACGTTGAAGAAATTTTATAAAGGACTCGATTTATAATGGAATCGAAGCTTGAGTATAACATTGTAAAGGATTATTAAAGATTTATAAAGAAGTATAATAATAGTTTACTTAATAATTAATTAAATAAACATTGTTGGGATTTAAATAAGGTTTTCAAAGGAAAACGTGTGGTAAATAAACTTTTATCTATTAGGAAGATATGAATGTTGTTGGTCAAGGTCTGAGAGGTAAATAAAATACCCCAACTTGAACAACTTCACGATTATCCAAGAATAGTATTAGTTTATAAGCGAGAGGTAATTAAGGGAAACATAAGTCGAGATTTCCGTAAATGATATTAAAAGCTGCATTTGAAAAGTTTATAAGTGAATGAAATGATTCTTATTTATAAATAGAAGTAAAAGATAAACTCCAAATATTGGAAGATTCAAAGAATATAATTAACAAATGTTAATAAATAAGTCCAAGTAATGCCGAGTACTTAATCAGTGAACTCATTTTATTCTCATGATTATGTATTTGATAGTTAAATAACCGACTATCAGATCTAGCTAGTGCGATTGTTGGTACGAAAAGACCGAGATCAAATTCCAAAACGATTCTGACCAACAAATACATGGAAGGCGTTAATTAAAGATGGAACATTGAAAACCGTGGATCTTCATAGATGGAAGAACAGCTTGTTGAATTCCTTTGGTTTAGCGGCCAGAGATATTTCGGCAGTGATTCTGTCATGAGTGAAATCTTCGGATTTCAAGGACTACTCGTTATTGATCCTTGGGGTGATACCTATATAGGATGTAGTAGGACGGTGCCTTCGATTCATTCTGTTCCTGGATGGCTTGTATGGACAAATGTCTGATAGAGTATTTCCTAAAGACAATGTACGTTGATTTTTACAGATATACCGAGTTGGTGGCAAAGAAGGGCACTTCTTTTATACCCAGAGTATATTTGTAGACGTCATTTAGTGATTTGATGGATCTTACGATGTGGCATTCAAAGTGAATGGTTGCTAGATGTTCTAAAACTAAGTATAACCTCAAGCCTCATCAACCGAGAAATGGTTAAAATCGGGTAGGTCGCATGGTTATGTGAGTCGCACCCATCAGACGGGTATATCCTTTCCTGATCTGGAGAAATCAAATGGCTTCCGTTGTCCCTTATTTCTATATATATGCTGTCAGTTCGGTTAGCTGGCCCCCAACTGTGGTAATGATATATTCGGTACTCTCGAGCGAAGTGAGGGGTCGGTCATGTTTAGCCTGGGTTGCGAGATGTTCTTGTTGAACCCCAATTTATTCATCTCCGGAAATGCATTGTCGGTAAGGTGGTTGCCCATATCTTGCCACGGAAAACCATTCTGCAATAAGCACACAATGTTTTGATTATATACTATGTATGTATAGCGTGAGATGCATGCGTTCTACTAGATTGATATTTATTTGTATTTAGACGCTATTATAATATTAGAAAAGATATTGATTTCAAAAATCTTTTGGGTTATCGTAACGTAAAAACTGTCTGAATTTATGTGTGGATTTGGTCTTACAATTATCCTTTTCTTTCAAATAGATTTGGACTTTAAAAATCAATTTGTGTGATACCCATAAACTTAGTGTGTTCTTCTCACTCTAGTTCACCAGACTGATCCAGCGTTTGTAATGCTCGTCTTAGACAAGGTTGTATAGGTTTAAGTTATCAGATGCTCTGAAGAGACGAGATAGAGATGTTCAAATGTATGATATCTAGTTGTTATTCCGCTATGTGATTGTATATGAGGACAGATTATTATTACTGCCCATATGTGTTAATGTACTTTGATGATTATAAGTTTTATTTAAAGCTCTCTATAAAGATTTATTTCAATATTATATTTTGTTCCACTGCGATGTGAGACTCTGTGTTGTGTTGGTTCTTCTTCTTCTTCTTCTTCTTCTTCTATTCTGGTATTTCTTTCTTTCTTACCTCACCCTCTAATTTTTATCTAATAACGTTCTTGTGTTTTCGATGCTGGAATGTTCGAAATATTTTTTTTGTGTCAGTTTTCGAGGTCGTAAATCCTCGGGCCGTTACCTAAAGGCTTTCAATAGCCAGATGGATTTGTAATTACATGGAGCTGTCCGCTAGCAACTGTTCCCTATGACCCTTCAAGGTGCTGCCGTAAAATGGTCTCAACAATACTGGATAAAACTGTATACTCCTAAAAGCGGTTCTCTTATGAATTCGCTTCTTAATTCTAAATGAGAAAAGACCCCACCGTACACTACATAAATGGTGGCCAATATTAAGAAAAAACCTGGAAGCTCTTAGGCGATTATTTGAAAAGGTTTAATGTTGAGGCAATAAGGGTTAATGGAATGAATGATGAGTCAAAACTAATCATTGTCCATAAAGCACTTTAGAACTCCCTCCTAGAGGGATCTCAGATTAAATGATTTCGAAAGCTTGGAAGAATTTCCATTTTTATGTTGATAATTTTATCTGAATGGATGAAATTTACCATGCCAAAAAGAAAGCAAAGCACAAGGGTGGAGCAAAGCCAGGATTCAGTTAAAATAACATGCGGACATGATGGGCAGATTTCAATAAAAACTAAGTGGCACTAAATAAACATATAGCTTTCATCTATGCAATAATGAAAGGGAAAGTAAATTTCCCTTCCCCTATCAAAGCTCAGGCGAATCCAAGGGCCAAAAAGAGTCATAACTATTGCATTTGTCATAGGGTAAATGGTCACATGATGAATGACTGCAAAGTCGTAGCTGGAATCATCTTAAAGCTTATTCAAGAGGGATAACTACAATAGTTTGTTTAGAACACTCAAAATGCTCCTTAGGACAATAAGAATTTTTCAAAGTACCATGTCAGAGCTACGGTTAACATAGGCTAAGGAGAAGATGTAATAAAAATGAGTTTGCCACTTTATCATGTTAACGTAATTCATGGGGGGCAACATGTAGTGTGGAATAGTCATGGTGCTAAGAACTGTTGCATTAGAGAAGCGAGGGAGGGAATTTTCTCAATTCTAGAAGGGGATCTGAGTCATCCCATGAGAGGGATTCATATGCACCCATTGGTTATAATGTCGTAGGAGCTTCAGAAAGGAATTCATCGCCCTTATAATGATCCGCTTACAGTTACTGCACAAATTGGACAATTAGTGGTAGAAAGAATACTAGTCGATACTAAGAGTGTCATCAACGTCATCTTCAAACATGGTTTCAATCGCATGAGCATTTGGGAAGCAAAATTATAACCAATCCTAGAGGCGATCTTTATATTTAACAACAATGGCTCAACACCCGTTGACTAAAAAAAGTTGAATGTTCATATAGAACTTCCTCCGCGCTGCTGCACCTTTCTGTCCCTCTATCTTATTATTGATTAGCCATATATCTATAATGCTTTCTTCAAGCAATCAACATTAGTTGGAATAGATGCTTTTGTTTACCCAAAATATATGATGGTAAAATTCTTGACAAAGAAAGGTTGGGCAATGATCAAGGGCGAACAATTCAGTTTAAGGGAAATGTATTTTGCCACTCTTAATCAAATAAAAGGAATTACTTTTCTTATATTAATGCCTCTGCCAAATTGAAGCATTTATATGAAGGTCTCTTAAACCAACATCCGTAATGTTGGTAAGGAAGGTAAGAAATTATTATTCCGTTATGTGTAAAAATAACAATTGCAGGTCTAAGGATAGAAAAAGGAAAAGGAAAAAAATTAAATGATGGTGGAAGAGGAAATAATAACTAACATGGATTGTCGAAGAGAGGTCAAAAGGATCGAGCCTGTTGAAGAATTTGAGGAAGTAAACATATACTCTACCGACATCCAAAAAATTATGAAAGTGGGCAAGTCAAGGCTAAATGACGAGTTAATCCATTTTCTTAAGAAAAACAAGGAAATCTTCGCTTGGATACACTCCAATATGGTGGGAACTGATCCTGCGGTCATGTTTCATTCCCTTAATATTGATACCAATATGACCCCGTCCGAAAAAAGAAAATGCAATTCGATAATGTGCGATCAGAAGCTTTGAAAGAACAAATAAAGAAGTTACTCGAAAATGGGTTAGTCGGAGAGGTTTATTACCCTAGATGGTTAGAAAACCTGTTCCCAATAAAGAAGTTCAACATGAAATGGAGGACATGTGCCGACTGTACGGATCTAAATAAGGTATATCCAAAGGATTATTACCCCTTGCTAAGAATTGACCAACTAGTGGATTCCACGTGTGGGCACAAGCTATTGTCACGTATGGATGCGTATTCAGGGTACAATTAAATTCATAAGTTCAAACCAGAAGAAGAACAAATGAGTTTCATTATGGATAATGGAATATATTGTTAGAAGGCAATGCCTTTCAATTTAAAAAATGTCGGAGCTACCTACCAAAGGCTTATAAATAGAATGTTCTACGAACAAGTTGGAATAAACATGGAAGGTTATGACAATGACATGCTGGTTATGTCACAAAAAGAAGAAACCCATCAAAAAGATTCGGCGGAAGATGTTCGGGGTAATAAGGAAATTCCAAATGAAATTAACACCTGAAAAGTGTCATTTAGGTGTTTATTCAGGAAAGGTCCTTGGGCATATTATAAGTGAACGAGAGTAGAAGAGTTTCCCTCACAAATTTAGGCAATAAGAGATATGGTCGAACCCAAAACAGATGAAGATGTAATGAGCCTTAATGGAAATGTAGCAGCCTTAAATAGGTTCATTTAGAGGGATACTAGTGGACATGTTTTGTTCTTAGACATAATCATGAAAAAGAAGAATTTTGAATGGGGAGAAGATTGCTGAAGGGCCTTCCAAGAGTTGAAAGATCATCTGAAGAAACCTCGTATAATGCCTAGCCTGAAAAAGGGGAAACTATGTATCTTTATTTGGCAGTTTTGGAATTTTTTGTTAGCTCAGTCATAATGAGGAAAGAAGATGATACCTAACTCTCAGATTATTACGTTAGCTAGAGGCTTAAGAATGCCGAAACCCACTACCTGGTCATCGAGAAATCAGCTTATGGACTGATGTTAACTACACGAAGAATACGTTTATATTTCCAAACACACCGTATCAAGGTTCTAACCAACCTACTCTTAAACAAGTTTTTAGCAAACCATAAACTTCTGTAGGACTCATGAAATAGGGAAATGAATTAAGTTGGTATGACATAGAATATAAACTACGGACAACAACCAAAGGCCAGCTGGCTTTGTATAAGAATGCATTGGGTTTATCGAACAATAGTCATAAAAAGAGAAAGATTTAAAACCAAAATGGAAATTATTTGTTGACGGAGCATCTAATGAACAAGTTGCAAGTGCCATATATATTATCATAACATCGTATGGGCATCAACTACATTATGACATGAAATTAGGATTTTCTACAACTAATAATATGGTTGAATATGAATTAATTTTCTCGAACTTACTTTGTCCAAGGAGCATAATATTCCATGGATTCAAATTTTTAGTGATTCTCAACTAATGGTAAACCAGCATAATCAAACACACCAAACTAAATATCCAAAATTATCATGATTTGTTAAACAAATATTGGAAATGATTAAAGCGTTCAAAGATTTTTCGATACATCAAATGGACGGAGTAGAAAACTCCCAAGTGAATCCACTAGCCAAACTTTCCAGCTCAAGGGGAGCACCGTAAAATCAGATAATCCCTGTGGGTTTCAAGCGATGCCAAAAGTCAACAAAAAAGAGAAAGAAAAAGTGTCTTTGTATTAACCAGATCCCAAGTAAGGATCCAAATCGAAAGTTAGGAAGGAAAACACATAGAGACTCAACCAAAAATGAAAACTCTTCTGGACGAAAACAACTAGGTGACACTCATGCTAGATTATTTAGGTAAATATATGCTCTCTTCGGACAAAATGGAAGTCAGGAAAATTAAAATGCAAGCTTCTGATTTCATCAAATTAGTTGGAATCATGTCCAAGAAAGGGTATGCACTTCCGTATCAAAAGTGTGTGGATCCGGAAGACGCATAAGACTGCTAAAAAAAGCACACGAAGGGTTCTATGTTGACCATTCCAATGGGGTAAAATTGGCCAAAAGGGTGATGCGACATGGATTTTTTTCTAGCACCAAATTACTAAACAAGCTATTTACTTAGTTAAAAGATGTGATAAATGTCAAAGATATGCTATGAATCCTCGCTTACCTCTCGAAACGACCCAAACTTCCCCTTACGGGAAAGCTAGGATTGCTTTAAGAACACGACTCATCAAAACACAAACAGTAGAACATTTCATTGCTATTACAATAATTACATCAGAGTACAAGAATATACCAGAGTACGAATAATATAAAGCGGAAAATAATATCAGAGATTTAAATTACAAAGCAGCGGAAAATAATACACGAGTATAATGTATAGCAGAAAATAACAACTGACACAACTGAAAGAGATATATGGATACAAAGCTTTATGCATATAGCTCCAGCTGTAATCCAGGATCCTATGAAAAGAAGTATCTCCGAATACCAAAACTACTAGCTGCCGTGTGGAAAATATAGGCACCCAGAGTTTAGGTTGAAACAATAAACTCTGAGTCAGTCATAGGACTGGTGTGAGAACTAATAAAGTTATTAAATCTTTACTTTAAAAGTTAGGAAATCATGGGACCATGTCGTATAACATGAAACGGGTTTACTCCACATGAATCTTAGTTTAAAATAAAACAATGCTATGCTTTTTGGAAAATGAAGCTATTATAAGACTCAGGTCTCATCACACAATGCAACGCAAGCTGGAGGATAGAGTTTTCCCTTATAATAGCCAAACATGCTAGGTGTGTTTAAAACAAATCATTTTGATATTACTATAAATGCATAGTGTCAAAAACAATTTCAATATAAATGTATCTATCATAGGCGGCATGGGTACCATGTATCATGTCGCCATACTAGTTCTACAACTAAAACTGAAGAATATAATATTGGAAATTTGATTTCCATCATGAGTCAAGGCAAGGGATGTACTCTTTACCGATTCGGATCACCTCTAGCAAGATGACCTAGGGCTCGGACGTTGGCGAGCCCCTAGATCCTTCAAGGCCGGTCCTCTCTTACTTTTGAGGATTAGTTATTTCTGAACACACATTTTCCGGTCCTAACAGACCTATCTCTGAGCCACTAGGGACTCAATATCCGAGGCACCTCACATTCCATCATCCACATAAGTAAAAATGTATGGGATCCGTACTATGACACCACTCATATCTAGAAGGAAACGTCATGTCATCCTTGGGTCCCTTGTCCTGTTTCTGATTCATACCGAGGTGTGAGCTCACGAATTAACGCTATATACAAAGCTATGCTATTTAAAGTCGTGCTTTGATCATCAACCACTAAACTCTGCTTTTCAACGAAAGCCTTGATCATTTGCATCTCAGCATGCCACACTGACAATTCACGCCATGTAACTGATGTCTATCAATATATAACCTCTAAGCTCATATGTCTCGGAGAAGGGTGTTAAGCAAGAGAATAAATTCTCTGTCACCAAAGAGATATATATTTAATAGAAATCAATCAACAAAGAATAAGATCCAATGTCAGATGCACATCCATTTACAAATCCGTTCTGGGTCTGAATGAAATTGGAGGCACCTTATTCCTCATCCCATATGTTCAATACAGGAGAGAGGTCTTCGCATATTTGGTCAATCTCCAAGTACATCTGGATGATCACCACTTATTACCTTCTCTTGGGTGTACAGCCCAATCAAGACATCAATAATCATCCAAATGATATGAAGATCTCCGGTCTTCAACCACCATCTTCATCATCGACTTCTATTCGTCGTAACAGTTATTCAGAATGGGATAAACCAGGTCTTTTCGAATAACTCGCGTATTTTATAATCACTAATCAAGTGCTATAAATCATATGCCTCATTCCAATCCAGAATATTCTTTTATTCAAATATTCACATTTTTAGGGAAAGGTTCCCATTAATTTTTTCAAAGATAAAATCCTTTAAATTTATTCTTTAATCTTCTTTTTGATATCAATTCAAAATATTTGATTTTATCCTTTATCAATTCTAAACCAAACTACTGTTTATCAACTAGTCGGGATTACCGAGCCATACCGAAATAATCATTTATTTATTAATCCCAACCCAACCTATTCATCCCATGGAGCAAAAGTGATAGTGCTCCATATCTAATACCCACTGTGTTATCGGTAAAATTAATTACCATTTAACGTTCAAATCTAATTAAAGATTTAACTATCGCTTGGAGTTAAAACTGGTGGTACTCCATTCTCGATCCCTTCTCAAATTTGGCAAATTTAATTACCACATTAACTTTTCAATCTAATTAAAGATTCATTGTAACAACCCGGAAAATCTGGGCCAGTTTAAAATTTTTATTTTGGCAATTTTAGCGAATTTCGAATATTTAAAATAGATTATTTTAAATAATATCGACGAGAAATTTATTTTGAATAGAATTCGACGTATATATTATATACGTCGTCGTTAGAATATATTATAATTATATATAATTATAAAAGGAATAGAAAATGGCGCGGTAGTTCGAAAATTCGATTTCTAATTTCAAATGAATATACAGAATTCAATATAAGTCAGAATTGAACGAAACAAGAAATATTTGAATCTGTATAACTATATCTTTGTAAGGAAGTTAACAAACTGGGATTTCATCTTAGAAATGATAAGATATGTCCAGTTTAAAATTAGAAATAGTCGCTGTGGAATTTATATATATTTTTATATATATAAGGCCCTTAAAAATGGACATTTTGCAAACGACCTCGGATTTAGACGAAACCACTTTTGTTAGATCCGCAGTGTCAGGTTATTGCTAGGTTTCAAATTTCATAATTTTTCGAATCAATATGTGAGCGTGGCAAAGGAAAACGCGTTTGACCAGTTTCTGTTGAATTTAATCGACTGGAAATTGGCCATTTTTCAAACGGTCTCAGAATTCGACGAAACTAGTTTTGTTAGGACCGTATCGTCGATACGAAGCTAGAAAATATTTTTCTGGAATTTTTCTAGTTAGTATGTGACCCCGGTAATTTGAAATGTACGTTTAAAATTCAATATAGTGATTTAAATGAAAATTCAAAAGGAAACTGATTGTAACGATCAAATCAGCTTGCGATACATATCCCATTGTGTTCGGAATGGGGGTAGAACGCTATGGACGACAGGCGGTGGGCCTCGTTTCGAGGGCATATGTAAAAGTCAACCTTTTTCGAAATTAAATAATAAAATAATAAAATAATTAAATAATTTTTATTTCCTCCCTCCCTCCCATCTTCTGTTTGGCCCCCCCCCCCGATCAGTTATTCACAAAATAAAAAAAAAAAAAAAAAACCTAATCTAAAATCGTCGCCGCCCATAGGAGCCGCCACCGCCCTCCACCGCCGCGCCTCCCTTCCCTCTGCGAACGGCGACGAGACCCCCCCCCCCTTCCCTCTGCGAACGGCGACGAGACCCCCCCCTTCCCTCTGCGAACGGCGACGAGACCCCCCCCCCCCTTCCCTCTGCGAACGGCGACGAGACCCCCCTCCGAACCCTCGACGAAGCCGACCCCCCCCCTCTGTCGAATTCGAACTGTAAGTCCCCTGATCTTGTTTTTTTATTTTATTTTCTTTAAAACTGTTTTTGTTTTTTTATTTTCTTAAAAACTGAATTTTATTTTTAGTTAAAAACTGAATATTATTTTAAGTGAAAACTGGAATTTTAAATAAAGTGAAAACTGAAATTTTTAAAAAGAGAAAAACTGTTTTATTTTATTTAAGTTTAAAAACTGTTTTATTTTATTTAAGTTTAAAAACTGTTTTATTTTATTTAAGTTTAAAAACTGATTTTATTTTATGCTAGAAAAGTTTCGATTGTTAAACTAGAAAAGTTTCGATTGTTAAACTAGAAGAGATTCGATTTTTAAACTAATAAAAATATGATTTTTATCTATTGAACTTCGAATTAAAAATAGCATTTTTATATATGGAACTTCGACAGAAAAATAGCATTTTTATATATGGAACTTCGATAGAAAAATGGCATTTTTATATATGGAACTTCGATAGAAAAATGGCATTTTTATATATGGAACTTCGATAGAAAAATAGCATTTTTATATATGGAACTTCGATAGAAAAATAGCATTTTTATATATGGAACTTCGAAAGAAAAAATATGATTTTTATATATTGAACTTCGAACTAAAAATTCGATTTTTATATATTGAACTTTGAACTAAAAATTCGATTTTTATATATTGAACTTCGAACTGAAAATTCGATTTTTATATATTGAACTTCGAACTGAAAATTCGATTTTTATATATTGAACTTCGAACTGAAAATTCGATTTTTATATATTGAACTTCGAACTAAAAATATGATTTTTATATATTGAACTTCGAACTAAAAATTCGATTTTTATATATTGAACTTTGAAATAAAAATTCGATTTTTATATATAGAACTTTGAACTAAAAATTCGATTTTTATATTGAATAGCGAAGTAAAAATTCGATTTTTACATAGGTAATGAAAGCGGGCGACAAAGGTAACAAAAAGGCGAAACGACGAAGACTTCTGCAAATGAAGAGCCGTGGAGCTAGGATAGCTATATGTGAGAATTTCTCACCTTTCAAATTTATTTTCTAGTTATATATATATATATACTAGGATGCAGACGGTGCTTAGTAGCACCCGACACAATCGTCCACAGACCATGGACTTGTTTGTTTGGCTGTTTGGTTATTGATTGCGATATTGGTTTGAATGTGGTTTGTGGTGTGAAAAATCGAATCGATAAATTGGTTAGGATTAGACGTGCGCCGTTATAAGGCGAAGGACTAAGGCTAGGTTAGACCCTTACTCCAAATTTTGTGGTTTGCAAAATGAAATTGATTTGATTGATGTGTGAATGGCGTGGGCCTTCACTAGACCGGGGATAAGGCTAGGCCTTGTCCCGTTTCTAGTATCGTGCCGTTATGCCGCCGAAATTTTCTAAAATATGTTAGAAAAATAAAAATATCATTTTATTTAAAGATTGAATTGAATAGAAATTCATATGTTGGAATAAAATGTTTTGTCGTTAAAAATATAATTTTTAACGTGAATGTGAATGAATAAATATTCATTTACAAACCAGACGGTTTGTTTATGTACACTTATTTAAAGGACATTGATTGGGACGATAAATTTTACACATCGCCCAACTGCACAAATAAAATCCGTGTTTGATTGTTTGAAAACCCCACACGGGTGTTAGGATGAAATATGCAGTTCACTCATCCTGATTGATTAAATATGTCGATCGATTGATTGACATGCTGTTATAAGCATTGAATATCTATCTTTGATGCTTATACAGTGTAGTGCACTTTGGTTGATGGTTGATTATTTTTCCATGCTATGATATACATGTGTTGTATGAAAATCCATATAATTAACTTTATATGGTAATTGATTGGGCCTCATTCCAGTTTTAAAATAGAAATATTTGAAAAAAAAAATATTTGAAATAGAATATTTGAAAATAGAACTTTATGAAGCCGTGTTGATTAGATTGACGCCATTTTGACGTGAACGATATTTATATCGATTTTATCGATTTCGAAATGAATTGAATTGAAAACGAATTCAAATTGAATTGAAAACGATTTCGAAATGAATTGAATTGAAAACGATTTCGAAATGAATTGAATTGAAAACGAATTCAAAATGAATTGAATTGAAAACGAATTCAAAGTGAATTGAATTGAAAACGAATTCAAAGTGAATTGAATTGAAAACGATTTCGAAATGAATTGAATTGAAAACGATTTCGAAATGAATTGAATTGAAAACGAATTCAAAATGAATTGAAAACGATTTCGAAATGAATTGAATTGAAAACGAATTCGAATTGAAATTTGAATTGAATAGAAATGAATTTTGAAACGAATCTATAAAGAAGAATTCAATTTTGTTTTGAATTGAAATGGAAGTTGAAATAGATTTTGAAACGAATTCAAAACTATTTATATAATTCGTTTTAAATAGAAATCGACGAAATATATATTATATATATATTATATATATAATATAATGGCCTGAATAGAACGCGCCGCGCCGCGGCAGTTCGCGAATTTCGACCATTGATTTCAAACGGACATTGCGGGAGATCCGACCGTCGGATTCTCCTAAAACCGGAACCGTTGGGTTCGTATCGAAAAGAGCTTTCTAATGAATGTTAGAAATTTGAAATCTAACGGTTGGATTTGGAGATACGTCCAAATCAAATTCGAAAAAGGTCGCTGTAAGTGCAGTTCGATGGCCATTGATGGAAATCGACTGTACGGGCCTTGATAAAATTATTAAAAATAGTAATAATTTGTGTAAAATCATAAGAAATGATTTAGAAAGAATTGGGATGAAAAACTCCATATTTGAAAAGATAAAAATAGGTTTTTATCTAAATGAACTAGTTTTGAACTAGAATTATAATTCTATTTATTTTTGAATAAATAAATTGAATTCGAAAAGGGTTTTGAAAATAACCAAAATTTCCAATGATTGTATTGGAGTGGATTTGAATCGAAATTGTCTTCGGAATATTTCGATGTTGGAATTCGTGATTATACAGGTGTTGTTATGGAAATTTGAAAGATATATATTTATATCGTTATTTCCAATACGACATTTGTTAGTCGTAGAATTCGATATTGAATATACGCCGATATATTTTCTATTCAGAGCCTTGTATTGAATATCGAATGTGATTTGGGTTTGTCGTGAATGGTGTCTTCACTAACACTGTTCTTGAACCCAGTTGAGAAAAGATTAAATCTTTTTATTTAGATTTAATGAAGTGTGCCAATTAAACGATATTTAATTGGAATTGAATTGGTATTGATTTTTGGGTTTATCGTGAGCAGTGTTTTAAATAACACTTGTTCTTTAACCCGATAATTAATGGAATGTGATTTGGGTTTGTCGTGAATGGTGTCTTCACTAACACTGTTCTTGAACCCAATTGAGAAATGATTAAATCTTTTTATTTAGATTTAATGAAGTGCACCAATTAAATAATATTTAATTGGAATTGAATCGATATTGATTTTTGGGTTTGTCGTGAACAGTGTTTTAAACAACACTCGTTCTTTAACCTGATAATTAATGAATGTGATTTTGGGTTTATCGTGAACTGTGTTTTTAAATGACACGGATTCTTTAACCCAGTCGAAGATTAAAACTAAGTGGAGTTTTAATGAATCTTTAATTAGATTGAAATGATCGAAAATGGAGTATCACCAGTTTTGCTCCAGGCGATAGTTAAATCTTTAATTGGATTTGAACGTGAAATTTAGAAACTAACTGTCGGTTAGCCAAGCAGAATGGTTTTCTGAATATTGATCTGATGTTGGTTTCGGCCTTCGGGGTTAATATTTGGGGAATTATTCTCTTGATTAATTTACGATTAGTGACTAATGAAT
This sequence comes from Allium sativum, assembly GCA_030737875.1. NCBI lineage: Eukaryota > Viridiplantae > Streptophyta > Magnoliopsida > Asparagales > Amaryllidaceae > Allium > Allium sativum. Next base: position 878,484,804 of record CM060918.1, on the reverse strand, counting down.
TGGAATGAGGCGTATGTTGTGTTTGTGTAACACTTATTTAAAATATACGCGAGTTATTCGGAAAGACCGGGTTTATCCCATTCTGAATAACTGATACGACGGTAAGTCGAAGATGAAGACGATGGTCGAAGACCGGAGGTCTTCACGTCGTTTGGGGTGATAACTGATGATCTTGATTGGGCTGTACACCCAAGAAGATGGAAACAGTTAGTGATCGTCCAGACGTACTTGGAGATCGATGGATATGCGGGGTACTAGGTGCCTCCGGTTTCGTTCAGACCCAGAACGGACTTGTAAATGGACTGTGTGTCTGACATCGGATTTCATTCTGTGTGACTGATATCGGTGGCATAGGATGGTTTGCCTGTGTGGCATGCTAAGATGCAAATGATCAAGGCTTCTGTTGAAAAGCAAAGTCTTGTGGTGATGATCAAAGCACGGCCTTTGTGGCGTAGCTTTGTGTAACGTTTACCTGCGTGTTTCACACCAGGTATGAACCAAAAACGGGAGACGGACCTCAGGGAGGGCCTGCGTTTCCTCCTAGCTAGAAGTGGCGTCAGTGGTTTTACACGCCCTGACGAGTTTGACTTATGTGGTTGTTGCTGTTGCGAGGCGCCTCGGATTGATCGGTCGTTCTCGAACCGATGGAGTCATTTAGTTGGCTCGCTTACGCCCCAAAGGGCGGCGAAACGTAGTGCTCAGGTATAATAATCCACGTCGGTGGACCGGCCCTGTCGCTCCAAGGCCTGCCTGCGCGCTTGCCTGAGACTCGGGCTAGGCAGTCTCGAATCGGTTGAGGACTATCTTTTGCCTCGGTTCATAGATGGAAATCCAATTTCCAAATACGACATTTGCGGTTTTGATTGTAAACTTATATATGGCGACATAGTGTTATGGGCCGTTCATGCCGCCTATGATTGATACTTATGATTTGAAGTGTTTTATACACTATGCACTTATAATAGTATCAAATGATTTGTTTTAAAACGTATCAAGCATTCTTTGGCTGTTATAAGGGAAAACCCTATCCCCCGGCTTGCGTTGCATTGTGTGATAGGACCTGGGTCTTATAACAGCTTCATTTTTCTTTATTTAGCATTGCGCTGTTTGTTTTATGCACTGGTATTCTTGGGAGGAAACCCGTTCCGTGTTATACGGCGTGGTCCCTTGATTTACCTAATGATTTAAAATAAAGATTAATAACTGTTTTAGTTCTCACACCAGTCACATGACTGACCTGGAGTTTATTGTTTTAACCTAAACTCTGGGTGCCCCTATTTTGACACGGGCAGCTAGTAGTTTTGGTTTTTGCAGATTTATATTCACAGGATCCTGGTTTACAGCTGGAATGATATCCGGAAAGCTTTGTATCCGTATATCTCTTCTAGTTGTGTATTGTATTATTTTTCGCTGCTATGAATTTAAATGTAATTTAAATCTCTGATATTTCTGTGTAATATTCATTTATACTCTGTATATTCTTGTAATCTGATGCATTGTTGTAATATACAATGAAATGTTCTCCTGTATGCGTTCTGTTGTGGTTTGTTCTCGAACTATCCGACGCTTTCCTTTACGGGGAAGTTACGGGTCTTTACAGTTGGTATCAGAGCTTTGGTTTACAAAGCTCAGAGAACAAGGCACATTAGAACTATACGAAAGAATTCATCAGATATTAGATTAGTAATATCCAATGAGAATGACTCGTTAGAGATAGGATCAGTAGTATCCTAGAACGAGTGTGAAGAGTTTATTTTTAAAATAAAACAAATTTTTGTTTTGAAAATTTAAATCAATTATTCGTATTTGATTATTTATTTATATTGATGTGGACAATCCAGTATATATAGATTTTGCGTATACGTCTGATCCGCGTGTATTCAAAGTTTTAATATATTGGATAGATATAGAATCACACTCTAGTCGCCCGGAGATGATTCAGATGATGAGGCCTCATCATCAGTGTTTATATTCGAGTGACGAAGGTGTGATATCTATATATTTCCATTTGACTGGTGTGAGAACCAAAACTAATATAGATAGATTTATTGTTGTGAATTGGCATCAAAAACCTGATTTTTGACTATGTATCAAAATTATGAATTTGAAACTCTAATTCACTAATTGATTGATGTTTGTGTTGTTTGTTTATTCGTTTGCTAATTTTGAACCATTTAGCCTAATTGAATCAAATATTGACTTGTATTGAAATTTGGTCGCATTTGCTTGCATATACATGTAATCATTGAACAGGTCATAGCAAGGAGGCTAGAGCCAGAGAATAAAATTTGTTTGCCCGACAAATAGGTACATGTTTACTACATAATTTCCTGTTTTGTTTGGGTGATGATGATTTTGTGAGCCTATTGGCTAGCCGCTTGGCTTTTTCTTTTTCTTTTTGAGATCTGAAGGACCGGGGAAGCTATTTGAAATTCCCCGATGCTCCCATTGCAGGGGAGGTTATGGCGAAATTTTTCGAAAATTTAGGGTGTTAGCCAAATTTTTGAAATTTTGAAAATTCTCAGAAACTAAAAAGTTAGAGAATGGAAGCCAGATCGAATGTAGAGCTAAATAATCAAACCACTTTCGACTTTGTTCCTTTTCGGGGACGAAAAGTTTTAAGTGGGGGAGATTTGGTACCTTTCATTAAATCTAAATAAAAAGATTTAATGAAAGGTACCAAATCTCCCCCACTTAAAACTTTTCGTCCCCGAAAAGGAACAAAGTCGAAAGTGGTTTGATTATTCAGCTCTACATTCGATCTGGCTTCCATTCTCTAACTTTTTAGTTTCTGAGAATTTTCAAAATTTCAAAAATTTGGCTAACACCCTAAATTTTCGAAAAATTTCGCCATAACCTCCCCTGCAATGGGAGCATCGGGGAATTTCAAATAGCTTCCCCGGTCCTTCAGATCTCAAAAAGAAAAAGAAAAAGCCAAGCGGCTAGCCAATAGGCTCACAAAATCATCATCACCCAAACAAAACAGGAAATTATGTAGTAAACATGTACCTATTTGTCGGGCAAACAAATTTTATTCTCTGGCTCTAGCCTCCTTGCTATGACCTGTTCAATGATTACATGTATATGCAAGCAAATGCGACCAAATTTCAATACAAGTCAATATTTGATTCAATTAGGCTAAATGGTTCAAAATTAGCAAACGAATAAACAAACAACACAAACATCAATCAAAAGAGAAAAACTGTTTTATTTTATTTAAGTTTAAAAACTGTTTTATTTTATTTAAGTTTAAAAACTGTTTTATTTTATTTAAGTTTAAAAACTGATTTTATTTTATGCTAGAAAAGTTTCGATTGTTAAACTAGAAAAGTTTCGATTGTTAAACTAGAAGAGATTCGATTTTTAAACTAATAAAAATATGATTTTTATCTATTGAACTTCGAATTAAAAATAGCATTTTTATATATGGAACTTCGATAGAAAAATAGCATTTTTATATATGGAACTTCGATAGAAAAATGGCATTTTTATATATGGAACTTCGATAGAAAAATGGCATTTTTATATATGGAACTTCGATAGAAAAATAGCATTTTTATATATGGAACTTCGATAGAAAAATAGCATTTTTATATATGGAACTTCGAAAGAAAAAATATGATTTTTATATATTGAACTTCGAACTAAAAATTCGATTTTTATATATTGAACTTTGAACTAAAAATTCGATTTTTATATATTGAACTTAGAACTGAAAATTCGATTTTTATATATTGAACTTCGAACTGAAAATTCGATTTTTATATATTGAACTTCGAACTGAAAATTCGATTTTTATATATTGAACTTCGAACTAAAAATATGATTTTTATATATTGAACTTCGAACTAAAAATTCGATTTTTATATATTGAACTTTGAAATAAAAATTCGATTTTTATATATAGAACTTTGAACTAAAAATTCGATTTTTATATTGAATAGCGAAGTAAAAATTCGATTTTTACATAGGTAATGAAAGCGGGCGACAAAGGTAACAAAAAGGCGAAACGACGAAGACTTCTGCAAATGAAGAGCCGTGGAGCTAGGATAGCTATATGTGAGAATTTCTCACCTTTCAAATTTATTTTCTAGTTATATATATATATATACTAGGATGCAGACGGTGCTTAGTAGCACCCGACACAATCGTCCACAGACCATGGACTTGTTTGTTTGGCTGTTTGGTTATTGATTGCGATATTGGTTTGAATGTGGTTTGTGGTGTGAAAAATCGAATCGATAAATTGGTTAGGATTAGACGTGCGCCGTTATAAGGCGAAGGAGTAAGGCTAGGTTAGACCCTTACTCCAAATTTTGTGGTTTGCAAAATGAAATTGATTTGATTGATGTGTGAATGGCGTGGGCCTTCACTAGACCGGGGATAAGGCTAGGCCTTGTCCCGTTTCTAGTATCGTGCCGTTATGCCGCCGAAATTTTCTAAAATATGTTAGAAAAATAAAAATATCATTTTATTTAAAGATTGAATTGAATAGAAATTCATATGTTGGAATAAAATGTTTTGTCGTTAAAAATATAATTTTTAACGTGAATGTGAATGAATAAATATTCATTTACAAACCAGACGGTTTGTTTATGTACACTTATTTAAAGGACATTGATTGGGACGATAAATTTTACACATCGCCCAACTGCACAAATAAAATCCGTGTTTGATTGTTTGAAAACCCCACACGGGTGTTAGGATGAAATATGCAGTTCACTCATCCTGATTGATTAAATATGTCGATCGATTGATTGACATGCTGTTATAAGCATTGAATATCTATCTTTGATGCTTATACAGTGTAGTGCACTTTGGTTGATGGTTGATTATTTTTCCATGCTATGATATACATGTGTTGTATGAAAATCCATATAATTAACTTTATATGGTAATTGATTGGGCCTCATTCCAGTTTTAAAATAGAAATATTTGAAAAAAAAAATATTTGAAATAGAATATTTGAAAATAGAACTTTATGAAGCCGTGTTGATTAGATTGACGCCATTTTGACGTGAACGATATTTATATCGATTTTATCGATTTCGAAATGAATTGAATTGAAAACGAATTCAAATTGAATTGAAAACGATTTCGAAATGAATTGAATTGAAAACGATTTCGAAATGAATTGAATTGAAAACGAATTCAAAATGAATTGAATTGAAAACGAATTCAAAGTGAATTGAATTGAAAACGAATTCAAAGTGAATTGAATTGAAAACGATTTCGAAATGAATTGAATTGAAAACGATTTCGAAATGAATTGAATTGAAAACGAATTCAAAATGAATTGAAAACGATTTCGAAATGAATTGAATTGAAAACGAATTCGAATTGAAATTTGAATTGAATAGAAATGAATTTTGAAACGAATCTATAAAGAAGAATTCAATTTTGTTTTGAATTGAAATGGAAGTTGAAATAGATTTTGAAACGAATTCAAAACTATTTATATAATTCGTTTTAAATAGAAATCGACGAAATATATATTATATATATTATATATATAATATAATGGCCTGAATAGAACGCGCCGCGCCGCGGCAGTTCGCGAATTTCGACCATTGATTTCAAACGGACATTGCGGGAGATCCGACCGTCGGATTCTCCTAAAACCGGAACCGTTGGGTTCGTATCGAAAAGAGCTTTCTAATGAATGTTAGAAATTTGAAATCTAACGGTTGGATTTGGAGATACGTCCAAATCAAATTCGAAAAAGGTCGCTGTAAGTGCAAGTCGATGGCCATTGATGGAAATCGACTGTACGGGCCTTGATAAAATTATTAAAAATAGTAATAATTTGTGTAAAATCATAAGAAATGATTTAGAAAGAATTGGGATGAAAAACTCCATATTTGAAAAGATAAAAATAGGTTTTTATCTAAATGAACTAGTTTTGAACTAGAATTATAATTCTATTTATTTTTGAATAAATAAATTGAATTCGAAAAGGGTTTTGAAAATAACCAAAATTTCCAATGATTGTATTGGAGTGGATTTGAATCGAAATTGTCTTCGGAATATTTCGATGTTGGAATTCGTGATTATACAGGTGTTGTTATGGAAATTTGAAAGATATATATTTATATCGTTATTTCCAATACGACATTTGTTAGTCGTAGAATTCGATATTGAATATACGCCGATATATTTTCTATTCAGAGCCTTGTATTGAATATCGAATGTGATTTGGGTTTGTCGTGAATGGTGTCTTCACTAACACTGTTCTTGAACCCAGTTGAGAAAAGATTAAATCTTTTTATTTAGATTTAATGAAGTGTGCCAATTAAACGATATTTAATTGGAATTGAATTGGTATTGATTTTTGGGTTTATCGTGAGCAGTGTTTTAAATAACACTTGTTCTTTAACCCGATAATTAATGGAATGTGATTTGGGTTTGTCGTGAATGGTGTCTTCACTAACACTGTTCTTGAACCCAATTGAGAAATGATTAAATCTTTTTATTTAGATTTAATGAAGTGCACCAATTAAATAATATTTAATTGGAATTGAATCGATATTGATTTTTGGGTTTGTCGTGAACAGTGTTTTAAACAACACTCGTTCTTTAACCTGATAATTAATGAATGTGATTTTGGGTTTATCGTGAACTGTGTTTTTAAATGACACGGATTCTTTAACCCAGTCGAAGATTAAAACTAAGTGGAGTTTTAATGAATCTTTAATTAGATTGAAATGATCGAAAATGGAGTATCACCAGTTTTGCTCCAGGCGATAGTTAAATCTTTAATTGGATTTGAACGTGAAATTTAGAAACTAACTGTCGGTTAGCCAAGCAGAATGGTTTTCTGAATATTGATCTGATGTTGGTTTCGGCCTTCGGGGTTAATATTTGGGGAATTATTCTCTTGATTAATTTACGATTAGTGACTAATGAATTGGAATGAGGCGTATGTTGTGTTTGTGTAACACTTATTTAAAATATACGCGAGTTATTCGGAAAGACCGGGTTTATCCCATTCTGAATAACTGATACGACGGTAAGTCGAAGATGAAGACGATGGTCGAAGACCGGAGGTCTTCACGTCGTTTGGGGTGATAACTGATGATCTTGATTGGGCTGTACACCCAAGAAGATGGAAACAGTTAGTGATCGTCCAGACGTACTTGGAGATCGATGGATATGCGGGGTACTAGGTGCCTCCGGTTTCGTTCAGACCCAGAACGGACTTGTAAATGGACTGTGTGTCTGACATCGGATTTCATTCTGTGTGACTGATATCGGTGGCATAGGATGGTTTGCCTGTGTGGCATGCTAAGATGCAAATGATCAAGGCTTCTGTTGAAAAGCAAAGTCTTGTGGTGATGATCAAAGCACGGCCTTTGTGGCGTAGCTTTGTGTAACGTTTACCTGCGTGTTTCACACCAGGTATGAACCAAAAACGGGAGACGGACCTCAGGGAGGGCCTGCGTTTCCTCCTAGCTAGAAGTGGCGTCAGTGGTTTTACACGCCCTGACGAGTTTGACTTATGTGGTTGTTGCTGTTGCGAGGCGCCTCGGATTGATCGGTCGTTCTCGAACCGATGGAGTCATTTAGTTGGCTCGCTTACGCCCCAAAGGGCGGCGAAACGTAGTGCTCAGGTATAATAATCCACGTCGGTGGACCGGCCCTGTCGCTCCAAGGCTTGCCTGCGCGCTTGCCTGAGACTCGGGCTAGGCAGTCTCGAATCGGTTGAGGACTATCTTTTGCCTCGGTTCATAGATGGAAATCCAATTTCCAAATACGACATTTGCGGTTTTGATTGTAAACTTATATATGGCGACATAGTGTTATGGGCCGTTCATGTCGCCTATGATTGATACTTATGATTTGAAGTGTTTTATACACTATGCACTTATAATAGTATCAAATGATTTGTTTTAAAACGTATCAAGCATTCTTTGGCTGTTATAAGGGAAAACCCTATCCCCCGGCTTGCGTTGCATTGTGTGATAGGACCTGGGTCTTATAACAGCTTCATTTTTCTTTATTTAGCATTGCGCTGTTTGTTTTATGCACTGGTATTCTTGGGAGGAAACCCGTTCCGTGTTATACGGCGTGGTCCCTTGATTTACCTAATGATTTAAAATAAAGATTAATAACTGTTTATTTCTCACACCAGTCACATGACTGACCTGGAGTTTATTGTTTTAACCTAAACTCTGGGTGCCCCTATTTTGACACGGGCAGCTAGTAGTTTTGGTTTTTGCAGATTTATATTCACAGGATCCTGGTTTACAGCTGGAATGATATCCGGAAAGCTTTGTATCCGTATATCTCTTCTAGTTGTGTATTGTATTATTTTCCGCTGCTATGAATTTAAATGTAATTTAAATCTCTGATATTTCTGTGTAATATTCATTTATACTCTGTATATTCTTGTAATCTGATGCATTGTTGTAATATACAATGAAATGTTCTCCTGTATGCGTTCTGTTGTGGTTTGTTCTCGAACTATCCGACGCTTTCCTTTACGGGGAAGTTACGGGTCTTTACATTCATTAAAACTGCACTTTGTTTAATTCTTCCAACAACCATTATTTAATGATTATTTAACTTTGGAAACACAAACATGCCACATCGACAATCTACACCGTACTACTGATTTCTATCAGTATATAATCTCTAAGCTCATACATCTCACAGAAGGGTGTTAATCAATAGAATAAATCCTCCGCCACCAAACAAATATATATTTAGCAGAGATAACCAATACGGTTCGAAATACAATGTTAGACATGTAATACTGTCTTTAACTGGGTTAAAGAACCAATGTCGTTTAAAACACAGTTCACGATAAACCCAAAATCACATTCCATTAACCATGGAATATTCACAATAAACAAATCAATATATATAGTCGATATAAATTTCCTTATCCAACCAATTATATAAATTGAATAACGACAAAGCCTTCTAAATTCCATATATATTAACAGTCTTCCTCCATAGAAGCTCACTTCGATTATTACCAAATCAAATTCCATTTAATTCAAACTAGAAAACTTTACTTTGGAAAATTTCCATTAAATCTTAATAAAGATTTATATATTCCAAATCACATTTCACTGTCAATCGGGTTAGAGAACAAATGTCGTTAAAAATCACAGTTCACAATAAACCCAATTCATATTCCATTTTATTCCAGTTACTAAATATAACTGGAAATTTTAATAATCAAATTAAAAGATTAATTTTTTTTCACATGGGGTTTGAGAATAGTGTTACTGAAGACACCATTCCCGACAAACCTAAAATCCACTTTGATATTAAATATAAGGCTCTAAAAAGAAATTATATCGGTTTACATTCAATATTAAATTCTGAAACCAACACATATCGTATGGGGAATAACGATATAAATCTATCATCCAAATGCCTCCACAATAGTCGCATAGTCACAAGATCCAATATCAAAATATCCCGAAGATGATATCTATTCAAATCCATTCCAATTCATTCATTGGAAATTCTGTTTAGATTAAAACCATTCATAGATCCAATTTATTTATTTAAAAACGTTGGATTATCTTTCTAGTTATTAACTAGTTCATTTCGATAAAAATATATTTTTATCTTTGCAAACTTGGAATTGTTCATCCAAAATCTTTCCAAATCATTTAATATGATTTTACACAATTTTCCATATTTTTAAATTTTTTATTAAGGCCCTTTTAGTCGATTTCCATAAACGGTCATCGAACTACATTTACAGTGACCTTTTCAAAAATTGATTTGGACATATTTTAAAATCCATCGATTAGATTGCAAATCTCTTATATTCATTGGAAAGCTCTTTTCGATACGAACCCAACGGTTCCAGTTTTAGGAGAATCCGAAAGTCGAATCACCATTACATCCATTTGAAGTTAATGGTGGAAATTCGCAAACGATCGCTGCGCGGCGCGTTCTATTCAGGCCATATAAATATATATAATATATATTTCGTCGATTTCTATTTAAAACGTATTTCATAAATCGTTTATAAATTCGTTTTAAAATGATTTTTAACTTTGTTTTCAACTTTAAATCATAATTGGATGTTCTATATGATTATAATATTAAAATGATAATGCTTTCAAAATATCATATTTTGAAATCAATCCCTTTTCGATATTCATTATAAAAATGAATAAAATCGATATAAAAATCATTCATGTTAAAATGGTGCAAATCTAATCAACACGGCTTCTCAAATTTCAATATTTCATGTCCATCCAAAATCAGACATCAAATTCACATTTTAATCCTTTACGAAATATTATTTTAAAATATTCGTTATTTCTGAATTGGAATCAGACCCAAAAATTACCATATAATTTTAGTTATATGGATTTCGTACATCATATGTATACAACAACAATGATAAGCAATCATCCATTATCCAGAGTGCACTACACAACTGCATAAGCATTAAATATATATAATTAACACTTATTATAGTCTGTCAACCAATCGATTGACATACAACTAAATAATTGGGATTAGTGTACGCCAAATATCATCCCAATACCCGTGTGGGGTTTCAATCAACAAACACTGAATATTATTTATGCAGTTGGGCGATGTGTAAAATTTATCATCCCAATCAATATTAGATAAATAGGTGTACATAAACAAATTGTCCGATTTGTAAATGAATATTTATTTGCATTTCAGGAGAATTTTATGTCGTTCATATATATATTAAAAATTATATTTTTAACGATAAAATATTTATTTCAACATTTGACTATTTTATATAGTTCATACATTCAATGAAAATGATATTTTTAGTGTTCAAACATTTTATTCAACACATGAATATTTTATATAGTTTATTCCAGAAAATTTCGGCATTATAACGGTGCGGTATTAGAACCGGAATAATGTCTAGCGTTATCCCTCTCCTGAAACTAGCTCGGCCATACACAATCATCAATCAATCCACAAAACCACAATACAATCCATTTCACCACAATACGGTCAATTTCACCACAATTCAATCCAAACAAACATCCATGGTTTGTACAACAAATAGTGTCAAGAGCTACTAAGCCCCATCTGTAACCTAGGATATATTTAGCTGTAAAATAGTTTGCGTGAGAAGGTGTTCTCACATTAGGATCCAAACCACCACGCTTTTCCGACATTCCAATTTGCTGTTATGATGCCAGAATTTGCAAACGAGCTCCAATCTTCACACGATCTTTTTTCCTAGCTTAAACGCGCCATTCCGGACAACTTTCGCTTGGTGGCCTTTCTTCCGAAAATGCTCCATTTCGCTGGAATTCACGAAAAGACATAAATCGGACTGCTGACTTTGGATGTGTTTTCTGAACAACTCCGCAATCCAAAATACGGCTTCCATATGCTCAAATCAAAGAGAAAATCGTGCTCTTTGATTCTGACACTATGGAGTTTTGGCCAGAAGCGCACGGCTGGGAAGTTATTAAGGCGGGACGGTCAAGAGATTAAATGTAAAACTAAAAAATAGTAAAAACTGGATTTTTAAGAGGAAGGGGCCCATTGGTCGGACTGGGGTGGCAGGGGAGGTGGTGCAGGGGGTGCTGACAGTCGGGGGAGGCGTGGCTGGCCGGTGGCGGGGGTGTGGTGGCTCACGGTGGTGGATTAGGGAAGAGGGGCTCGGGGTTTTCAGTTGGAGTGAGGAGAGAAGGGGGAGGGAGGAGGAGGTGCGGTGGCCAAAGGGGGGTGCGACGGAGGCGGAGCGGCGGCGCTGGGGAAGGGGGCGCGACGACGATGGGGCAAGGGCAATGGGGTTTTGGATTTTTTTCCTTTTTAATTTTAAACGACGGTGAGAGAGAGAGGAGGGTTGACCTAGTATATAAATATATATATTTAGTTTAATTTAATTCCAAAAAGTTACCTTTTCTTTCGAACTCTAACTCGAACCCAACGATTGTTGTCCCTAGCCAAATACCCTCATTCCGGACACGATGGGATATGTCCCGTAAGGCAATTCGACTCTTTCGATCAGTTTTATTTTAAATTAACATAACGTTCCGAATTGATTTCAACTTACATTTTAATTTACCGAGGTCACATGGTGACTCCAAAAATTACATATTTTGAAACTTAACAATAATTTGACATTCCGGATCCAACAAAAGTGGTTTCGTCGAAAATGGAGGTCATTTGCAAAACGACTATTTTTAGGCGCTTTATATATAATAAAAAAATATATAAATTCCATAGCGACTATTCTAAATTTTAAATAGGCCATAACTTTCAATTTATATTATAAAATATGATTTTTCACATTCGTTAGAAAGATATAATTAAATAGATTCCAATGTTTCTGGCTTTACTGAAATCCGATTTATTTTTCATTCTGTACATTTAATTACAGTTAAAATCGAATTTTCAAACTACCGCACCATTTCAGGCTCGTTATAAAATTAAAATAAATTTATATGTTCTAAACTCGATTTAAATAATTTTTAAATCGTTATTATTTAAAATCAATCATTTTAAATATTCAAAATCCATTAAAATAGCTCAAATAAAAAATTTAAATTGATTCAGAAATTCCGGGTTGTTACATTTCTAGTGGTTTGACTCCTGTATCAAGCCCATGACGATTCGATGTATAGGGAATAAATCTTATCAGACCTTTACCTATTTCCAAAGGGGAACAAAGTACATGGTAGTGGCAATCGATTTATTTACTAATTTACTAAGTGGGTGGAAGCGGAGCCACTCCAAAAAAATAACATGTGGAAAAGTTTAGAGATTTGTCACAAGAATATAGCAACTGTTTGGGATTGAGATGGTGATGATGATGTTTTTTGATGATAGCAACCTTGCTTTAACTATTATTGTTATAAAATATATTATAACACTATTCTCATATATATATATATATATATATATATATATATATATATATATATATATGCTGGAAATATATGTTGGTAATGATTATTGAAGAGTGTACAGTTTAAAGATTCAAGATTTCAAAGAAGAAGAGTTCAAGATTGAAGACTCATGAGTAACAAGAGTTCAAGAAATAAAAAATAAGAGCATCTAGATTTCTTGTTAAATCTCTAAAGTAGCACCGAATCCTAATTTCAATCTTTCTCACTATTTTAATATTTTTATCTTATTTTCAAAGTGATTTCAAAATTACTTCCTTACTTCAAATCTCTATTTTTTTGTTTTTTATATTTATTTTAACTCCTGATTTTAAATATATCTTTTAACAATTAACTCCTGATCTAAATATTTCTGTTTATATGCTTGTTATTATTTTTATACTAAGTTTGAGTATAATTACTTAAGTTTTAATTCCCTTTATATATATATATATTTAGTTTAAAAGTATTTCTTATATTTATATTCATAGTTGTATATATGTTTTAATACCATTTTATATTATTTTTAAATCATTCTTATGTATGTTTTTTAATCATTTTCTTATATGTTTTTAATATATATTTTTACTTTAAAAACCCTATTTTATTGTATAGGAAAATAGTTTTTAACTCAAGATTAACCAGAATTTATTTAAATGATACATGCCTTGATTTGAATTTTTTCAAAATTCATGAAGGCCTGTTGACATGGTTAACCCTATGTCGACATGGTGATCGTTGGATTTCAAATTCAAATTTGGAAAAGTTGTGTTTTCGATTTCTAATCTTTTCTAGAACGTTTTGACCATTGGGAGATTGCAAATAGGCTACTAAATTCGAGATTTAATAACCAATTTCGTTATTTTCTTCCTCCATTATCTTCTCTCTATTAAAACTATCAATTTATTAAATTATACACTTATGCTCTTCCAAATTTAAAAGAGAATCATGTCAATCTCTTTCTAGTTTTATTCTCTACCACAATCTCTTAAAGATTCAAGTGCTCCTCAAGAATGATAGAGTCTCTATAATCAAAAATCGCAAGACCAAGTTCTATCACGTATATCTACCAAAACTCTTATAAAAAAGGTGTGGTTGTATCCTGTTCAGATCGACTAGGTGTGGTCGTAGATCATTCAAATACATTGGGAGTGATTGTAGCCCGGAAATCAATTGAGTCTCACTGTACTCTAAAAGTAGACGGTGTGTGCCTCATGGCATTGAAATTGAGAATTATATTTGAAGATTATTATTGAAAAGAAATCTGCATCAATTTAGAGTTGTGTCAAACTGGATGTTGGGTAACTCTGAACCGGTATAAAATTTCGGTGTGTTCTTTCCTACTATTGCTTTTTATTCATTATTATTTGCATCTTGTTTGATTCTGTGATTATCTCATATTTTTAATTTGCATTTCATTCCGAATAACCCAAAAGGTTTCTTGAAATTTATAAAATCCATTAAACACTATTCAACCCCTCTAGTATTTAGTTTGCATATGATCCGTAATATGCATTCCCCAAAAATTGGTACCAGAGCATTGGTTTACAAAGTTTTCATAATTCGAATTTTTGAAAAGTTTAAATGGCAACTAAAAATTGGTAATGCCAACACAAATATTTCTAGTTCATTTATAAAGGGAAGGTCCACTGCTAGGCCACCACAGTTTAATGGTAGTAATTATGCATATTGGGTTTGTAGAATGTAAATTTATTTTATAGTCAATAGGATTAGACACTTGGAATATCACATAAAATGAATATGTTGAACCCACTATTAAATTTTCACAATGTACTAAGGATAAAAGGCTACTGCACAAAATAATCCAAAAGCCATGAATATTTTATTTTGTTTAATAGATAAAAAAGAATTTAACAAAGTATCTATTTGTAAATCTTCATAAGAATTTTGGAAATTTTTGCAAGTAACTCACTAAGGAACAACCAAAGTTAAACAGACTAAGATATCTATGTTAACCAGTTAATTTCAATTACTTAAAATGAATTCGAATGAGACTATCTCTGATATGTACTGCAGCTTCCAAGAGATCATGTATTCACTAATCGCCTTAAGAAAGATGTACTGTAAGGAAGATCATGTCAGAAAGTCCTAAATTCATTAACTCCAGAATGGGATCAAAAGCCTCGGGCAATAGAAGAGGCCAATGACATTAGTGCTATGAAAATTGAAGAGCTAATCAGAAATCTAATGTCGTTTGAAGTTCAGATGCAAGGAAGAAAGGAAAATAGGTCATCAGAAAACAAATCTATAGCATTCAATGTGGTAACAAAAGATTAAGATTTAAATGGCGATGATGATGAGGAAATAACTTTAATGACAAGGAATTTAAGAAAAATTTGTCGGATATAGAAAGAGGAATAATTTCAAAAGAAATAAGCATATAAATTCAATGAAAAATAATGAGATTACGAATAGCAACGTATGCTTTAACTGCGATGAACCAGGCCATCTTAAGAGATATTGTCCATATTTAGAGAAACAAAATCATCCTTCAAACAATAATTCTTTAAAGAAAAATGGGCTTAAATTGCTACTCTATGCGATTCAGATTCATCCTCCAGTAATGAAGAGCGGGAAACAAATAACTCGAATATGAGCTTTACAGTAATTCACGAATCAAAAGATATTGAAGATATGATCTAAAATAGGTATGCTTTTGTAATAATTTTTGTTTGAATTAGTTGCTTGTTTGATTGCCTTATTAGAAAAATAGGATTTTGATATTAAATTTAATATTTGGAATTTGAATTTTAAAATTAAAAATAATATTATTTTAAACAAATAATAAAAAAATAATACTAAAATAAGTATTATTATAATAAATACCATCTTAGGAAATATATAAATAAATATTAACAAATCAAAATTAAAATTCATATGTCCTTGGAAAATTCAATAGATATGTCGGCATGGCTAACCCCTTATGTAATGTCCTGTATTTTCTGGCCAATTATTTAAATTTTTTTATTATTTAAAATGTCAGTTTGAATTTAAATAATTTATTTTAATTATTCTGAATATTTTATTTAATGATTACTATAATAATATTTTAATTCCAAAATATTTGGAAATGTTGAATTTGCAGTATAAAGTGTATTGGCCAAATAAAAGGGTTTAATATTGTTTATATTGAAAATAAATTAACATGTTCGTTTATTTAACGACAGTTGAATATTTAACTTATAATTTAGTTATAAAATGAGCTGCAGCGACGCGGTAATTTGTAATATGGAGTTTTGAACTTTAAATCGTCATACAGGGTTCAATATAAGTCAGATTTCTCCGAAACAAGAAACATCCGGATCTATTGGATAATATTTTTCTAATGAAAGAGAGAAATCGAGTTTTCATAGTGTAGATTTTATTTTATGAACAAATCAAAATTTAAAATAGTCGCTATGGAATTTATATATAAATTATAGCGATTTATTTTATAAAAATAAAGGATTTTTTATTTATTTGAATATCGTTTCAGCTAGGAATTCAACCCGAATTATTTTATTTTGGTAATACATGAAATTCTGGTCGAGTATGACCAATTATAATATTTTATTATTTTTATATTGAGATGTTTTTAAATTGATTTATTTTAATTTAAATTAGACCCATAAAAGGGACTTTATTCAAATGACCTCCGTTTTCGACGATACAAATTTTATTGAGACCGTAACAGCGAATTATTGCTAAATTTCAATTTGCACGTCAATTGGAGTTATTTTGTGAGCATGGCAAAATTAAATGCAAATAAAACATTTGGACGTGAATGAGCGCCGTTCAAGCAAACGTACTCGGAATTCAACGAAACAAGTTTCATTAGGAACGTAACATAAAATTATATCATGTCGTCCATTTTCGTACTGAACGGAGCTTGTATGTAACCACTGTAATCAATAAACATGTTCAAAATAGCGGTAAGCATGAAATAAAAATCGTCGGTCATTGTCGGTCATCGCATCAGGTTAAAATAATATTTACCCCTTATATAAACAACCCAAATCATAATTCTCCAACCCAAACATAATTCCCGTCTATAAATCTTGCAAATCAGTCCCCGTTCTCAAAATAATTTATATCTCACCATTCGTGAGGAATCAGCTAAGGAAAACGATGGCAAAGTCGTAGATCTGGTCAAGGGCTACCTGCGTACAAAATTGGGGAGGTTTTGCCAAGTGTGGTGGCCAGAAATCACAATGAACGACGAGATCTAAGCTGCGTTTTTATGGATTTTGGAGGTATTGTTATGTATTTCAGGTGATGGTGTTTGAAGGGGTATTGTAGTGGACATGTAGGGCTACAATATTGGTTCAGGTCGATGTGCCTAAAGTTAGTCGTGGTGATCATAGAGTAGGGTTTAACGGGGATGTTGTTTTTTGGTGTTTTATTTGAAGCAATGGTCGGAAATGGGTGGTTTACGGTGGCTGGAGGGTTCGTGGTAGCAAGGGTCTGAAGGTCGAAGATGGGGTAGGGCATGGCTAAGCCTATGGCAGTGGTGCGGTCGGCCGTAAGGGGCTGTGGCGGTGGTAGTTAAAGTTTGAACGGAAATGGGTGAGGAGCATTTTCTAGTGGCTAGGGCCGGATCTAGGTGGTTGGACTGCTGGCGATGGGTGGCTTTGGCAAGGCGGTGACGCCGGATGGGTCAAGTGAGGCTCAGGTCAACCACGACAGCGATGGGTGATGGATAATCGAAGGGGAGTTTTGGATTTCAGTGGTATCGTGTTTCAGGGAGGACTGGGTTTGAGGAATCCAAAAAGGGGGAACACGTGAAGACTTAAGGGACGCTGATATGGAATTTGGTTTATAAAGGTAATTAAGGTTAAATAAATAATTAACTAATATCGTTTTTATAATTTAACACGATGTTTAAATAAGCGTATCTCATTCATACGTTAACGAAATTCAATGAAACTGGATCCGTTGGGATCACAGAAACGAGGCCTTGATGATAGTGCTGATTTGGAATCATTTGGAGTTGACTGGGATTTCGTCTAATTTTAAACGCTGTTTAAAATTATACAAAAATGATGCTGAAATCATTGGTTTAAAACAATGGTGAGTTAATTCTCATACTTTTCTTGAATATTGTGATGTGATAAATTCATATAATTACAACACACCATTGATAATATAAATTGGTTGATTGTATGTTATGGTTGCTATTGTTTACCATTGTTTGATTGGTTGACGCTATTTATTCGTCATTTTAATGCGTCATATTAATGAAAACATTTCGTATGTTATTATCCCATATTATTATGATATGTGATGCAGGGAAGAACATGTCGGAGGAACCAATCCGGATTCCTCAATATTCGTGTATTATTTATTTCATATGGCTTATATACGATTTTTTAACCAAATGATATCAAAACCTGTTCGGATTAAATGGATGTTAATTGTTGTTGTGATTTTAATCAATCGACGGTATTGATTATGTGATTGGCAGTGATGGCCTAAAATCTGTTATTTATGATGTCGTTTTGCCGTTAGGCGAACTGAAGACGGTTAAAGTTATAAATTTATTTTTTAACTGAAACGAAATTTGAAGTTGTTTTATACAAACTAATGTAAACAGAAGTTTTATAAATATATTTATATTTATAATCATGTTTTATCAAAGAATTTATTAAACATTTTATATAATGAATTATTATGTCATCTATGATCATAAAGGAAGAAAACAATATACAGATTAGTGAAATTATATGATTGGTTTATAAAATAATTAAATGATGTTTTAAATTAATTTAAAAAGGGAAACGATGAATGGATATTAGTTAATGGTTAACTGATATTTACGGTCGAAAAAAGGAGACTGGTTTAATTAAAGTTGACAAGTGGAATGATTTGATTTTAATTTAATCAAATCGATAATTTTCAAGTATTCGTTAAACTTAACAAAGGCTGTTCAAAACTAGTTAATATTTGATTAACTATATTTTAAAAATGATTGTCAGGTTAATTATTGTTAATGGGGTTAATTATGATTTAAAAATGATTAATTATTTTATTTCTAGTTTACAAATGATTTAACTATTTTAATGTAATCGATATTGTAGTTAATTATTGTTTTATTTAATTAAAGCAATTATGTTTTAATTAGGATTTCAATTAAGAAGTAACCTAGTAACAATAAGATGGAGTACGGTTTAGTAAGAATTTTATAAGAGATGAAACAAAAATCAGTTAACAGTTTAGCTGATGTGTATGGTTGGCAAAGTCGATGTTTTTTAATTGAAGTTGACGATTAGTTTAATTTGTTTAAATTAATCTAATTGATGGTTTCCAAAAATACGAATGTCGTTAATGTTGATGTAAATTATCATTTTAAATAATGATAATTATAGAGATTATTTTAATGGTAAATTAAATTAGATGGTGATCAAATGGGAATAAGTTGATTAAGATTTAGTAAGAGCTTTATAAGGGTTTATAACCTGGGTTTACAAACAAAGTTTGTAAAAATGACTTGTAAGCTAATGCGAGAATTCCAATAAGAATTTATTTAATTAAGTAAATTGGGTATGGTTAAGATTATGACTCAAAAGGGGTTGGTAAATATTTACTTAATAAATTAAGTAAAGAAGTACAAGGAGATTTCCAATGTAAGATATAAGGTTATGAAACCATATTGGAATCCAATGGTAAATAAGATTTTGTCAAGGAAGTTTACTTAATTAAGGAATGAGAATTAACATGGAAAACGGGTTTTTAAATGAAAGGAAATGGTTTATAAAATCAAAGTGAATAGAAGTGGGAATGGAATATCAGGAATTTGAAATGCAAACTTTTATTGTTTGGAGATAAGGACGTTGTCGGTCAGTCAAGGTCTGAGAGGTAATTAAAATACCCCAACTTGAACGACTTCACTATTATCAAAAGATGATACTGGTTTGTAAGGGCAGAGGATGTCAAAATAATTTATTGAGAAAATATTGCAAATATTAATTTGGAAGGATTTTAGAAATATAATAAAATCATTGGGTTTAAAGTAAGTAGTGTATTATGTGGGTCAAACGTGAAATGTGATTATACTTATATAATTAGATTAATTATATAACACTATTTCCAAGGCAATGAAATAGTATGTTTTGGTAAGTGCGCTTATTCGAAGAAATAAGTAGATAAATTTTAGTTCTTCATGGAAGACATGAAATAAAGAATTATAATGGTTTAAAATGGAATTATATTGGAAATATAATTATGATTTCTAGTAGCGCGATTATTTTAAAGTTAACAAATTCATATAAGGTTATGTTATAAGAAATACGGCACTTGACGATATTATAACCATATAAAATTGGTAAGGAAACTTATATTGATTGGTTAAGTGTATATATATCGGTATTACCAATGTTAAGAGAAATGGAATGTGGTCTTATGGAACTATAGAGATATGTGCAAAGATAAGAAATGTAAAAAGGTTTTGACAGTAAAAACGAGGTTTTCAAGATAATAAGAAATAAAGATGTTTTATGAATTGTAAAGTATATTTCCGAACAAAGGAAATAAAAGTAAAGTTGGTAAATATGTTATTCTAAAGAGAGTATTGATTTATATTTTCAAATTAATGAACCAGGAGAACTTTGTAAGACAAAGTTTTTAAAATTGATTATAAGAATCGATAAAATGGTTTAATGAAGTATTTAAATATAAACGACCTGAGCTGCCGATGTACTTAACATCACTGTTGTGATTTGATAGTTAAACAACCAACTATCAAAGGAATTATTTTATTGGACCTTTAACGTGTTGTTTCGAAGAGACCGAGATGAGGACTAGACCCAAAACCACTTTGAATCAACTGTGCGATCGCAACTAATGTGTAAGCTATAAAGATGGAGCATTGAAGAACATTGATCTTCATAAATAGAAGAACCACTTACAATCTCTAAGTCAACGTAGAGATATACAAGGGTTCTGTCATGGTTGAAATCTACGGATTTCAAGGACTTCTTGCTACTGATCCTTGGGGTGATTCCTATTTAGGATGCGGTAGGAGGGTGCCTTCGGTTCATCCTGTTCCTAGACGACTTGTATGGACGAGTGTCTGACAGAGTATTTCAAGATAGTCACGTACATTGATTTCTTCAAACGTGCCCAGTGTATTTTTGAGGACATCAATTAGTGATTTGATGGATGTGACAACGTGGCATTCAAAATGATGTGCTGATAAAAAAATAGATAATTGAAACGTCAAGCCTCATCAACCGGGAAATGAAAAAAATCGGGCAGGCGGCATGGCTATGTGGGTCGCTCCCATTAGGATGTATAATAACCTATATAGAGAAATTTCAATTCCTTCTTTAATCTATTTCTATGCTATCCTTTTTTCGGGAAACGGTTGCTGATCCCAACCGTTGGTGATATACATTTGATACACTTAAGCGAAATGAGTGGTCGGTCATGTGTGGGATGGGTTGCAAGACGTTCTTGTTGAACCCAGTGTATTCCCCTCTAGATATACACTATCGGCAGGTGGTCCCATACCTTGTCATAGCCGGAATCCAATTTCCAATAAGCGCCATGATTTTGATTGTATATTATATATGTGGAGCGTGTGATGCTAGCGTTCTGCTGCATTATTATTTATATGTGGTTTGGTAGACACTATGATAATATCAGAAAAAAGTATGATTTCAAAAAAATGTTTTGGGTTATAGTAAGGTAAAAACCGTCCGTGTTTATGTGTGGACTGGTCTTACTATTATCCTTTTATTTCAAAAAGGGTTTCCAAAGTTAAACAAGTTGTTTTTGCTGTGAATTTATCCCTAAAAGTATTCCAGACTGATCCAGGTGAATTTTGCTTTGCTTCAAATGTGCTCGGGTCAGACCGAGTATATTTCCAGGTTAGGTTTCGCTAGGAGTTTCAGGGGCTGGAAGCAGGAGACTTCACCGTTAGCTATTCAAAGTTATTTCTGTTGTGTCTGATATATGTTGTACTCTGATGATTGGTATGTATCTGTAAATAGTTTCCTTTATAAAGAGATTTGATGTATTATATTTGTTCGTTCCGCTGTGAGATTCTGATGTGTTCTTCATTTTCTTCTATTCTAACATTTCTTTCTTTCTTCTTCTCACCCTCTAACTTCTTTCTATTAACAGTCGGGGTTCGATACTTGGATTTTTGGCAAGTTATACAGGATTATGTATTATTGTTGAAGATTCAATTGTCGAATTTTTCTGGGCTGTTACACCCTATGTCGACATGTATTTGTAAATTTGAAATTCAGATTTTCAATTTCAAAATTTTGAATTCCCTCCACATTTACACCATACCCAATGTTCTGAAAATGTGTCTCCTGACCAGAGAACATGTCTATAGAATATCTATTTATCCATCTATTATTATCATCTCTTTCTACCTTTAATTCAAAATTCCATGGTGTGTGCATGCCATACCTATACACGGGTAGGTAGGTGGTGGACTCTTTGATTAGGGAAGGGAAACTACTTTTAACATCCAGCCTCGTCCGCCAGTTCTTTGGCTCTACATCCAATCGTGCGTGGTAAGTTTGGGATTCGTAAAAATGGAATGCATCACCCTTTTGGCCATTCCATCAAAGATTTTCGAATTTCAAAACATATCTACACTATGTTTTACTCTTCACAAAATCTCTTTAATGACTTCCTCCAGCACTCCAAACACTATGAGGTTGTCCAAGGCTACCTAAGCCTTCCTTTTTAAACAACTAGGAGGCTATCAAAGCTTACATAAACTATGTAAACTTTAGAAAAGTCGATATGCGAAAATTGGCTATTTTCAATGATTTTCCTTCTTATGATATTCCAACCCTTTCTTAATCAAAATAAGGTTCTTAGTTTGATTGAATCTCGGGAAAACGATGAAGTTTTCTACCCAAACCTTGTCAAAATGTTTATCCCAATTTAAATCATGATTTTTATGAAGGAAATGTAACAACCCTTATTTTCAATAACCTGTTATAACATAAATCGAGGCAGAATTTATTTCTAAAATCTGAATCAAGGGAAACGGGCTATGCCATTGCGTTCGCCTCGGAAAAATACGCGAAATAGAGTCCGAGTTTTCGAAAATCGGAGTCCGTATGACCCGATTAAGGCCCAACAAAGTTTTCAGAAAATTTCAAAGTAAAAACAGATTTCAAATTCAAGTTTGAATTTGGAAAATTAGGTCATATTGGGGCAGGCGGGAAAATTCCCGCCAGAGTACCCAAGTCGACAGCCCTGTCGACTTGGGAGTCGGCTTGGTTGGACCCAAGTCGACAGCCCTGTCGACTTGGCTGTCGACTTGGTCCAGCCGGGCAGTTTTGCCTGGTACACCATTTTGGGTTTGTGTTGAGTTTGGGGGCCAGATTCGGTTTTAAGGGCTGAGATTGGAACTAGGGTTTAATCCTAAGGCTAGAACTAGTCCTAATCTCTATAAATAAGCCCCTTACCTAACCCTAAATCATCATTATTCATTCTAGTAACTAAACTATGGCAAAATCAATCCTCTCATGGCCTCCACTCTCTTCATAAAATTCGTAAATAAATTTCTATGAGATTTTCCATGCATACAAGTGTTTTCAAGCTTGTATGAGCATCATTAGCTTGCATTCAAGTCAAGTTTCTATATTTGCATCATAAAGCAAGGGTTTTGATCATTTTGGCTTAAGGGTTTTTCTATTGAAGCTTGCATTTTGGGTTTAATTGGTTGCATAAGGGCTTTGTCATATTTTTGTGTCTTCATAAGCATTGTAAGCCCTATTCTACTTTCATATTTAAACTCTAAAGTTAAATGAATGATGCAATTTTGGTTGGCCATTATGATATGCAAGTTTATCATGTTATGTTATGCAAGTATGCCATGTTATGATATGCAAGTTTATCATGTTATGGTATGCAAGTATGCCATGTTATGATATGCAAGTTTACCATGTTATGCTATGCAAGTTTGGCATGTTATGATATGCAAGTTTATCATGTTATGTTATGCAAGTATGCCATGTTATGATATGCAAGTTTACCATGTTATGCTATGCAAGTTTGCCATGTTATGATATGCAAGTTTATCATGTTATGTTATGCAAGTTTGCCATGTTATGATATGCAAGTTTATCATGTTATGTTATGCAAGTTTGATATGCAAGCTCGTCATATGATATGCAAGTATGTTATGCAAGTTTGGGATGATCATTTTGTTCATGTTATCATGTTATGCAAGCTTATCTTGAGTATATGGACATAAAGCTTCAAGCTTTATGCTAAAGGTTGCATTTTGGCAACATATAAGTTATCATATCTCTTATGATAACTTGCATGTGAGGCTAAATGCGAACTTATGGCCATTTCTACATGTCATTTATCACCATGTATCACCAATATGCTAAGTTTGGTTTTATGCATGCTTTTGAGGCCTAAAAATGTAATATGCAAGTATATGAACACATGTACATTTCAAATGTCACCATGTTGAACTTGTGGCTTCAACACCTTTATGTCATGATTATGCCAAGTTCCCTCTTTCTATCCTTTATGCGCTATTGCGATATGTAAGCGATGGGATTGCGTTTGGGGTTGGGTAATCTTAAAAGACATAAAAACATAAGCTTTGGAATTTACCTATTAAGTTAGGTTTACCCTTTGGGAATTTACCTATTAAGTTAGGTTTACCCAAATGCTTGAAAACTTGTAACATGTTTTGGAAACATGATGGACATGACACTTAGAAAAGATAAGTGCGACCAACTCGAGGTTGGGTTGAGTTTGTAGCGTAAACCTACCCGGAACCGACCGGCTTAACTAGTTGCTACAAACAATAGGACCCAATGTGAGAAGTTGGTCATGTTGTACCTTGAACCCGAGGTTAGACCAAGTTGTGGTGTAAAGCTACCCGGACTCGCCCGGCTTAACTAGTAACCACAACAAGGTCTAATGTGAGAGGTTAAGGCGCATTAAATTAATTAATGCCTCATGATTAGGGTTAAGTCATGGTCCACTTAATACTTAACCAATTTGGGCTTGGTAGATTAATCAGGGTTAAGTCGTGAACTCATCGTTACACTTAACCAAGTTAATCCATGATTAGTAAAAGGGTTAAACCATACTTAACCCACTAGAAAAATCCTAGCAATGGGGGTCCACTCCAGCAGTAATCCCAAGTTCGTATCATTATGACCCTAGGGTCTAGGTTAGGGTGGGGAGCACAATTACTGGACTTGAGGTAAGGGACCAAAAACGACGGCAGAGTGGTACGCCGGTGTAGTTCCGGGCGGACTATGGTCGTGCATATAGTCCGAAGCCAGGGAAAACATGCACGGGTACCAGTAGATCGAGACTGTGCACTTATGTTTATGGTGTCCAGGGGTGGCCACCCTAGGGCTTGATACACCCGACGGGAGACCCTGCACAGTCTGACTGCAATTATGTTTGGGCCGCATTGACACCAACACGTGACGAGTTAGGCTTATAGGGAGCCGATCGACTAGACCGTTTGGTTGGACCGCGTATTAGGGTCACTTCATGTTATTGGCCAAAGCTTGGGCCAAGGGATCAATACTTGTTTATTCAAGTCATGTTAGTTTGCTAGTACACCTGTGGTGCAAAACCTTAATCCTGATTATGCGATGACACCTTTATCTACCTTGTTAGTTAATCATCATGCTAGTATGTTGTTATCCTTATGTTCATCCCAGCTTTCATCATGCCAGTTAACTTTATCAGTTTACATTGATTATAGTAGGGCTTACTCAGTCTTTTTGACTGACCTGTTTTTCTTTCGCCTCTTTTCTTCCGTCCCCCCCCCCCCCCCCCCCAGGTTCTCAGGGTGGGAATATTGGAGCTTAGCTTGGATTTCTGATCGCTTGTTTGTGGGATTTTAGCTCATGTACGGTCTTGACATGAAGCTAGCTATGGTTATCACTTATTTTGGGGATAGTACTTATGTATTTCAGTTTTTCAGTGATGTTGTATTTATCTAGACTTGTGTATTTGGAAAGTTGACATTATGTTGTACCAGACTTGTTTTGAAATGGTTTGAAATCTTCCGCTGTTTTATCTATGTTATTTACTCTGTTTACATATATACATATGTTCTTGTTCTGCCTTGATATATCATTATGCATATTTACCTAATTCAAACGCCCCTCCAAAGTCAGAGTGCTTGCAAGTGTCACCCTGGCGGAGGTGGGGTGTTACATTTGGTATCAGAGCATATGGTTTACGAGAAGGGACAAAAAGGTTTTTAAAGCTTTTGGAAAACTATTTTCAAAACCAAGTATAAAGTATTTTCCAAAGAAAAGTCTAGTTTATTTTAAAGGCTATTCCCCAAAAAGCCATTAGCAAAATTCCTTCGTTTTTTTCATTCTGAATCTATCTTTTTCTTCGTTTTCAGTATGGCCGATAACTTTGCCATTCCGGAGGGAGTATACGTACCTGTTTGGTATAGGAGACTTTTGGAGGCTAGGGCGACCGAAGCCAGCCCCACAGATGTTCCTCCTCCTCCTCCTCCGATAGTTAATGTTTCTCCTCCTCCTCCCATAGCTGATGTTTCTCCTTCCCCTCAGCATCCTCAAGCTGACTTCGCAGAGATTTGCAAAGACTTTAAGGCGATGGGTTGCAAGAATTTCTTTGGAACCGAGACTTATGTAGAGGCAAGGAATTGGTTGAAAGAAACCGAAGATCTTTTTGCCTTCTTTGATATAGATGACCGTAGGAAGGTTTTATTAGCAGTGTGGTTGCTAAAGGAAGAAGCTGCACGTTGGTGGGTGGTCACCACCGCTACTAGGCCAATTGAGACTTGGGATGACTTTCGGGGAAAGTTTGGACTAAGGTTCCTATCACGGAAGCAAGGGGACATGACTATTAGGGAATACATAGATAAGTTTAATCAATTGGCTCGGGTCGATTTAGACTTGGTTAACACAGCTCAGAAGAAGGCCCTATACTTTGCTCTAGGATTAAACGAGCCATTACATTGTTTAGCCATGACTCATATACCCTTGGGGGCAACTTTCGAGAGTTTGGTGAATATGGCCCTACTCAATGAAGAGAATAGGAGTGACAAGAAGGAGATCAAGATGAATGATACTCAAGCCAAGAAGACTGATTCCCAGTGGAAAGGAAATCAGGGTAATCCAAGTGGTCAGAGCAGTCAAGGCAATCAGAACAAGAACAAGAACAAGAGTCAAGGCAACAAGGGGAACAACAACAAGGGCAATAACAAAAAGGGGAAGTGCCATTATTGCGGTTCAGTTGGGCATCTTATTAAGGATTGTAAGAAGAGGAAAAGGAGGAGTGGTGAATGCTATCGTTGTGGTGAGTTTGGACATTTCAGCAAAGATTGCCTGAAGAAGCAAGGGCAAGGTCAGACTCAGTGTGCAAGACCATCTGGAAGGCGAGTTCATCCCCTCAACATCGTTCTTTCAGCTCATGATCGAGGTAGTGTTTCTGTCGGAAGTCTTGTTTACATTTCTGATTTTCCTGTTCGTACCTTGTTTGATTTTGGTGCATCGCATAGTTTATTTCATCTGATCTTGTTGAAAGTTTGCACCTAAGTACTAGTCTAGTTTATGATCCCGTGTGTGTTTCAAATCCAACTGGGGGTTCCGCCTATTTGTCTATTATCTACGTGGATTTGAAAATCTCTATCTTGAGTATAGAATTCTCGCGTGATGCTTATATTCTCGGTTTCATGGGGTATGGGTTGATTTTGGGCATGGATGGGTTGTCCAGTTTTGGAGCCATCCTTGATTTTTTGAGCATAGGGTTGTGAGGCTCATGACTCGCCTCGGTAATACCCTAAAAATTTATAGTAACCCTATGGGTCCCGTCATGTTGTGTTATCTTGAATCCCTCAACTCGTCTATCAATAGTTTGCAATCGGTGAGAGTGGTTCAAGAGTATCCGGATGTTTTCGATGAAGTTAGGGGGTTGCCTCCTAAGCGAGAGATTAATTTCCGCATTTATCTGGTGGATAACGCAAAGCCGGTTTCTTTGCCTGTTCGGCACACGGCTCCGCGTGAAAGGCGGGAGCTAAGTAAGCAAGTCAAGGAGTTGCTTGAGAAGAACTTCATTAGACGAAGTATATCTGAATGGGGAGCGCCTGTAGTATTTACTACCAGGGCAGACGGTTCTCTTCGACTTTGTGTTGATTATCGTGAGTTAAACAAAGAGAATAGACAACCATTGCCAAGGATCGATGATTTGTTTGATCAGCTTGTAGGAACATCTGTTCCATCAGCTCAGGGCAGCTGAAGATAGTATAGACAAGACTGCGTTCAGAACTCCAGATGGATTCTTAGAATGGCTGGTCATGCCAATCGGTTTGACTAATGCACCCGCCTACTTCGTGGACTTGATGAGTAGGGTGTCTAGGGAGTTCCTGAACGAGTTTGTGGTAGTCTTTGTAGACGATATCCTGACTTTCTTAAAGAATGAGGAAGAACATTCTAGACATCTCAAGGAGGTGATGGATACGCTTAGAGCGCATCAGTTGAAAGCCAAGTCCTCCAAATGTCATTTTGGAGAAAAAGGAGTTAGATTTCTTGGGCACATAGTTTCTAAGCAAGGCTTAGTGGTGGATCCTGTTAAAGTGGTCGCGGTTCAAAACCGAAAAGCTCCGACGAGGACAATTGATGTAAGAAGCTTTCTCAGTTTAATAAGTTAGTTAGCGTCCATTGAGTTTAGACCTACCCTTCTGGATCAAGTAGGGACTTCACAGAAAGAAGAACCGCAGTTAGTCGAGATCATGGACAAGTTGATTCGAGGCGAGATGGTAAGTCACCTCGCTATAGATGACAAGGGATGGCTAAGACGCGATGAGAGAAAGAAGGTTCTTGACGATGCACATCACTCAAGGAGGTGGCCGAGTTTGTCCCAAGGTGCATATTGTGCCAACAGATTAAGGCCGAGTCATAAAAAGCCGGTGGGCTATTACATCCATTGGAGGTCCCCGCAATGGAAGTAGTAAAGCATCACGAAGGATTTCGTGGATGGACTGCTTAGATCAAGGAAAGGGAATACGAGCATGTGGGTCATAGTAGGTAGACTCACGAAGAGTGCTCATTTCACTCCGGTAAAGAGCGAAAGGACTGCATCATAGCTAGCGACAGTTTACTTTCAAGAAATAAAGTGGTTGCACGGGGTTCCCTAAAGGATAGTTAGTAACCATGACTCAATTTTCACTAGCCAGTTTTGGAATAGTCTACGGGAAGTCATCGGCAAGCGACTGAATTTAAGTACGGCCTATCATTCATAGGAGGATGGTTCATTTCGTTCAAGCATGAGTTATAGAAAATCACGTTAGTAAGAGCAATTGGCAACGTGGATTGGTATTTTCAAGAAAAGTTCTGCTGCGTGGAATACTTTATAGTAAGTAAACGAGATCCAGGATTCACTAGTGAATTTTGGAGAGCTTGCAGGAAATCATGAGGTCATAGTTATGTTTAAGCCAAGAATGATAGAAGAGTAAGTGAAAGACGAGAGGCGACAATGAAATGGGTTCCAACTCATATTTGGAAATAAGAGTTAAGAAGCCAAGGAATCATGAAGTAAAAGACGGTCAAAGCACAGTGGAGTTAAGCTCAAGGAAACGTGACTTAGAAGATTGAAGGCTAGATACGCGCATCATATCTCTTTTTAAGAGCATATCCTTGATCCTTGTTTTCCTGTGGAACTTACTCGCATGTTATCTTTTTATGTATATCCTCTCGGTCCCATTTTCGGTCCTATTTCTGTCGGGAGGTATGACTTATTGGCTAGTAATACATGTCAGGGTTTGGAGGGGTCCGTTAGGTTGACTAAACCTTTTGGGCTTTTATAGAATATGGGTTGGGTTAGGAAGGGATTTCTTGTAATCCGAAAGAGGAGTATATCCTGCTTATCTTCCAGATCTCTTGGTAGCATATCTTTTGCTATCCATGTTTGTCTTGATTATCTTGTTATCATGTTAATCTTGTCATGAGAACCTTAGGTAGAAACCCTTTGGATGAAACATGTGTTTGAAACATGTTATGCTTGATGTTTGCAAGTGGTTGCAAGTGTTTGCAAGTGGTTACTCGTGGATGCATTATACACATTAGGCACTAGATCGGCTCACACACTCCTCATATTGCATATGCATGAGTGTTTATGCTTATTCATGGATGAAATTTTTGTGTTATCACATGGATGTTGCATATGGATGTATGTTATGTGCACACATATAGATGTTATACATTATGTTAGGAATTGCATACATATGGATTCATTTCACTAACATAATTTGCATTGATGATATTTGCATTAGATAAGTACATATACACACACCTTTGCATATGTTCATACAACATTTAGAATCTTGTAAGGACAATGATTGCTCGTGGATGATGTTTTGAGTAGATGGATGATTGGATGGTAGGATACGTTCTTCCCAACTTGAAGATTTCGGGGACGAAATCCTTTAAGGAGGGGAGAATGTAACAACCCGTATTTTCAATAACCTATTATAACATAAATCGAGGCAGAATTTATTCCTAAAATCTGAATCAAGGGAAACGGGCTATGCCATTGCGTACGTCTCGGAAAAATACGCGAAATAGAGTCCGAGTTTTCGAAAATCGGAGTCCGTATGACCCGATTAAGGCCCAACGAAGTTTTCAGAAAATTTCAAAGTAAAAACAGATTTCAAATTCAAGTTTGAATTTGGAAAATTAGGTCATATTGGGGCAGGCAGGAAAATTCCCGCCAGAATACCCAAGTCGACAGCCCTGTCGACTTGGGAGTCGACTTGGTTGGACCCAAGTCGACAGCCCTGTCGACTTGGCTGTCGACTTGGTCCAGCCGGGCAGTTTTGCCTGGTGCACCATTTTGGGTTTGTGTTGAGTTTGGGGGCCAGATTCGGTTTTAAGGGCTGAGATTGGAACTAGGGTTTAATCCTAAGGCTAGAACTAGTCCTAATCTCTATAAATAAGCCCCTAACCTAACCCTAAATCATCATTATTCATTCTAGTAACTAAACTATGGCAAAATCAATCCTCTCATGGCCTCCACTCTCTTCATAAAATTCCTAAATAAATTTCTATGAGATTTTCCATGCATACAAGTGTTTTCAAGCTTGTATGAGCATCATTAGCTTGCATTCAAGTCAAGTTTCTATATTTGCATCATAAAGCAAGGGTTTTGATCATTTTGGATTAAGGGTTTTTCTATTGAAGCTTGCATTTTGGGTTTAATTGGTTGCATAAGGGCTTTGTCATATTTTTGTGTCTTCATAAGCATTGTAAGCCCTATTCTACTTTCATATTTAAACTCTAAAGTTAAATGAATGATGCAAGTTTGGTTGGCCATTATGATATGCAAGTTTATCATGTTATGTTATGCAAGTATGCCATGTTATGATATGCAAGTTTATCATGTTATGTTATGCAAGTATGCCATGTTATGATATGCCAGTTTACCATGTTATGCTATGCAAGTTTGCCATGTTATGATATGCAAGTTTATCATGTTATGTTATGCAAGTATGCCATGTTATGATATGCAAGTTTACCATGTTATGCTATGCAAGTTTGCCATGTTATAATATGCAAGTTTATCATGTTATGTTATGCAAGTTTGCCATGTTATGATATGCAAGTTTATCATGTTATGTTATGCAAGTTTGATATGCAAGTTCGTCATATGATATGCAAGTATGTTATGCAAGTTTGGGATGATCATTTTGTTCATGTTATCATGTTATGCAAGCTTATCTTGAGTATATGGACATAAAGCTTCAAGCTTTATGCTAAAGGTTGCATTTTGGCAACATGTAAGTTATCATATCTCTTATGATAACTTGCATGTGAGGCTAAATGCGAACTTATGGCCATTTCTACATGTCATTTATCACCATGTATCACCAATATGCTAAGTTTGGTTTATGCATGCTTTTGTGGCCTAAAAATGTAATATGCAAGTATATGAACACATGTACATTTCATATGCCACCATGTTGAACTTGTGGCTTCAACACCTTTATGTCATGATTATGCCAAGTTCCCTCTTTCTATCCTTTATGCGCTATTGCGATATGTAAGCGATGGGATTGCGTTTGGGGTTGGGTAAACTTAAAAGACATAAAAACATAAGCTTGGGAATTTACCTATTAAGTTAGGTCTACCCTTTGGGAATTTACATATTAAGTTAGGTTTACCCAAATGCTTGAAAACTTGTAACATGTTTTGGAAACATGATGGACATGACACTTAGAAAAGATAAGTGTGACCAACTCGAGGTTGGGTTGAGTTTGTAGCGTAAACCTACCCGGAACCGACCGGCTTAACTAGTTGCTACAAATAATAGGACCCAATGTGAGAAGTTGGTTATGTTGTACCTTGAACCCGAGGTTAGACCAAGTTGTGGTGTAAAGCTACCCGGACCCGCCCGGCTTAACTAGTAACCACAACAAGGTCTAATGTGAGAGGTTAAGGCGCATTAAATTAATTAATGCCTCATGATTAGGGTTAAGTCATGGTCCACTTAATACTTAACCAATTTTGGCTTGGTAGATTAATCAGGGTTAAGTCGTGAACCCATCGT